>NC_069400.1:49505480-49698344 GCF_026875155.1 Cherax quadricarinatus
TGAGACTGTCACGAGGGAGCATTCACCAAATTCAACTTCAATAACAAAAACATAAAGGGCCAAGAAACCCAAGTCCAACCCCGATAAAAGGGGAAGAATACTAAGAACACAGCCCCAAAATTATCCCTTAAACAATTAACTCGGGGCACTCGTGTATGCACGGGTTTATTCCTCTAAGAAAAAGGGAGAGAGATGTAAAATAGAAAGAGAAGGCGCTCCCTTTACAGGCGAGGGAAAAGAATAACAGGCGGCAAAAAGGGTCAATATTGAAATGCGCAGGAGACATGGTCAGAAATAGCAAATGAAACTTAACAAAAAGAACCTTTAGGAGTGGGAATCGCGGGAAAGAAAAAAAAGCCATAAATGAAATCGAAAGAAACCCCAAAGTTTTTTCTTTCCTATCCCAAATCAAAATCGAGAACAAGCCCAGTATTGGGGCCCCTACTTAAAAAAGAGGGTCCTACACAGATGACAACGGGAAAATGAGGAGACTCAAGCCCCAATATGACTAGTTTTTAGCAACCCGCAAACCAGACTGAGAGTCGAAGTAAAAATAAATTTTTTATGAAGAGCCCAAAATTTGATTAAAACAAACCCTATCCGAGTTACCCTGACCCCAAATTGATTCAAAGGGATAAATAAGGCCCCCGCCCGCCCCAGGGCCAGCTATGGCTCTGTGTTCTCAAAACTGCAAGAAGCCCCTATCACGGCCTTTTCCATCCTATGGAGGGGCATGGACAGGGGGGTCGTCCCTCGTTCTAAAAAAAAACAGAATACCCCCACCCCACAAAGGGGGCAGTAAGCAACAGAAAGAACTAAAGACCAATAGCCTAACACCCATATAAAAAAAGTTTTGAAAGGGCTAAGAAGAAAGATCCCCCACCCATCTAGAAACCCACAGTTAAAAACCCCAGGGCAACAGGGTTTAGAACAGGTCGCCCCTGTCTGTCTAAAACTACGGGATCACTCGACAAATCCTAAAGCAAATAGAAAACAAAAAAATGCGATGTAAAATATAAGACTTTTCAAAAACCTTCGACAAGTGTGACCAGGGTAATAGCGCACAAAATCGCGCTAAAGGGAAAAACAGGAAAAGTCGGTCGTGGGTCTATAATTTCCCCTAACAGAACACAGAGAGTAGTCGCAACAGAGTAAAGTCCGAGGCAGCTCGGTGAAAAGCTCTGTTTTACAAGGCACGTACTGCCCCCTTTGTTCCTCATCCCCATACCGACATAGACAAGGATGTCAGCCACAGCACCGTGTCTTCCTTTGCAGATGACACCGAATCTGCATGACAGTGTCTTCCATTGCAGACACGGCAAGGCTCTCCAGGCGGACATCAACAATCTTTCAGTGGGCTGCAGGAAAACAATATAAGTTCAACGATGAGAAATTTCCAATTACTCAGATTGGTAAACATGAGGAAATTAAATCTTCATCAGAGTACAAAACATATTTGGCCACTAAATAGAGCGAAACTCAACGTCAAAGACCTGGGAGTGATTTGTCGGAGGATCTCACCTTCAAGGACCATAACATTGTATCAATCGCATCTTGCTAGAAAAAATGACAGGATGGATAATGAGAACTTCAAAACTAGGGAGCCAAGCCATGATGGTCCACTCTTCAGTTCACTTGTTTCATCTAGGCTGGAATATTGCTGCCACTCTAACAGCTTTCAAAGGCAGGTGAAATTGCCGACCTAGAATAATGTTACTGAGAACTTTCACGGCGCGCATAACGGAGATAAAACACCTCAATTACTGGAGCGATTGAGGTTTCTAAACCGGTTTCCCTGGAAGGCAGGTGGGAGAGATACCATGATTATAGACACCTGGAAAATCCTAGAGGTGGACTAGTACCGAACTTGCACACGAAAAAATCACTCACTACGAAAGCCAAAAGACTTGGCAGTCGATGCACCATCCCCCAATGAAAAGCTGGGGTGTCATAGACGTTAAGAGACCATACAATAAGGGTCTAGGGGCCCGAGGATTGTTCAACTGCCTCCCAGCAACATAAGGGGGGGGATTACCAACAGACCCCTGGCAGTCTTCAAGCTGGCACTGGACAAGCACCTAAAGTCAGTTCCTGATCTGCCGGGCTGTGGCTCGTACGTTGGTTTGCGTGCAGCCAGGATCACCGCAAACCGCCTGGTTGATCAGGCGCTGATCCTCCTGGAGGCATGTGTCACTGACCGGGCCGCGGGGGCGTTGACCCCCGATTCTTCTTCCAGGTAAACTCCAGGTCACACACACCAGCTGTGGAGGAGCTAGCCATCCCTGCTAGCACATATGGAATTACTGGTTGCACTACAGATACTATGGCATACACCTGAATATGGGGATGTGTTTGTCATTTTCTCCCAATACACACAACTACAACAGTCTGACGGCACCACACAGGTAACCCCCTGGAATTGGAGATGAGTCAGTATGCACAGGACCTACCTGCAATGAATGGATGAAACTGAGAAACACTATGTAACCATAGGGGTACCTGTTTAAGGTGATAGGTGTTAAAGGAAGCCACTAACCCAGAAGTGCCATCCGGAGAGCATTGGATTCGCCTCTGACCTTCCTCATATTATAACAAATTTCCAGAAAAATTGAGCATCTGAACAGTTCCTGACAAGTTTAATAAATAGGTATGTAATCAGGATGACTGCTATCTTGCATGATTGATGATGTTCATAAAAGTGCAGCAATCTCCGTCAGCTTCCAGATTTTGTGAGGGAAAGAAGCCCTTAACTCTTGCCTTCAAGACTTGCCTTATAACTGGCCGCCAAATGCCGAAAATGCTTAAAAATAAGGTTCTGAGATAAAGACGTTACCACTCACTATGCTATTGCTCGTAAGTGTCTGCACCACTACAGTCCAAAAGCATTATAGTTTTACCATTCTTATGAGCAAGAGATTGTAATATACTCATACAATGGATACATTACAAATTCTTTTCTTGGAACTTGTTCCATCAGGAAGCGGTTGCCTGACTTTACATCATATTAGTGCAACCAGAATATTGATGTCATCTGTTTGCAGGAATGTTAGATTGAAAGATGGGAGCACTCTCCCCAAACTTCCTGGATATGCAGGCTTATAACCTTAAAGGTCTAACCAACTGTTGATGTGATGTATTGTCAGAAAGAACTTGCCAATTCACCTTTCCTTGCAGAGTCGAGTTTAACATGCTTTATCATGGTTTGTCAAAGTATATGCAGGCGATTTTTCCATAAACATTTTTATCTCTATGCCCCAGCGAACCAGCTTCGACCTGATGCTTTACAGTCGGCATCAAATAGTGAACCTACCATCATTCTTGGAGAATTTTAATGCCAGGAATAAGAATATTGGTGGGTCTATTACAAACACAATGGAATAAACTAGTGAGAATTGCTGTTTGAGCATGATAATGTTAGAAATTGTGGGCATACTGAGCCTACTCAATATATGGTGGCATATAGATCTGTATCTTGGATTTAATACATCAATATACGATGCATGACTCTGTCATAGTGATGATCTTCTTTTGATCACTTCCAGACTATACAACTGTTCAATCTTGATTCACATCTCAAGAATCAAGGAGCTAAATACCAAGAAGGAGGAAACTTTATTCTCATACCAGAACACAGAGGACAAACCTTTTTTATCCATTGGATCAATGGTATAAGAATTTACGAGCCCATTGGCACACAAAAATTTAATGATGATTTTATTACCACTATTGAGAGTGTCTCACAGATCAAGTGGGCAGGAATAGGGAAACAAAGACCCTCCACTATAAATAACAATAAAAACCAATGTAAATACTATAATGATCCACAGCTCCCCAATCTAACCATGCAGCTAGGAGGATTGGTAAAGCATACGTGAATGTAGAAACCCCAGACCTGCTCAGAACGTTCCAAGCTGCACTAACAAATGCAAGGAATAGAAAGGAAAACTTAGGCAACAGGAATGGGAACAGTTTGTTAGTGGATTAATAGGTCCACCCCTTTGAGTTTGGTTTGGAAAGGTATAAATAAAATAACCAGGAAAAAGGGACTGGCAATGTTGCTCATCCCTTTTCCCTCTTGAAAAAGCAAATGACCTCATAAATGACGGGTTTCAAAACATCCAGGCATGAAAGCCTTCCATCTCATATTAAAAAAAAATTTAGAGAGTACTTCTGAAGAAATGTTGAAAACTGATTAATTTTATGAGCCAAAATATTGATGAAGTGATTGCCCTTTACCGAATATGAATTAGATAATGCATTAACAAAGGTCGATCAACTGCCCCTGGAGAGGATGGTATAACCTATGATATTCTCAGAACTCTAAGGCCGTGCCTGAACCCTTTGTTGGCACTGTATAATCTCATTTTACATTGAGGGCGTTCTTCCTACTTCCTGGACCAATAGTCTCATTGTGCCTATCCCTAAGCCCAACAGCCTGATAACATTTAGGCCGATCTCCTTAACTAGTTTTCTTTGTAAACTTTTGAAAGAATGATGTTTAAAACAGACTGTACTACAGAATCAGACATCAACTTTCCCCCTACCTCTATGGGTTTCATGAAAGGTAAAAGTGTGCAGAACTGTATTTCCACCTTTCTCACTGCACACACCTCTACTAGTTTTACCACTTTTCTTGATCTAAAATCTGCATTTAAATATTGCAAAGAACCGTTATACTACATGAACTAGCCAAAATGAATATTGGTGGTAGCTTACTCTGCTGGATAATAGGATACCTGTCAAATAGAAGTATCCTCTGTCCTTTACCAAGGCTTAGAAGTGATTCTAAAAAAATGTCTTTAGGTACACCGCAGGGAGGAGTTCTTGTCCCATGCTATTTAATATTCTGATTAATGCTCTCCTAAATGCTCTACCTGCCTCACCTAAACATATAGCTATAAGCTATGCTGATGATATCATGATCCATACAACAGGGCATAAGAAGATGAATACCATTCTTTAATGAAGTTCAAGCAATTTGTAATCGACTAGGCCTCATAATATCTTCCTCTAAAACAAAGTATTAACAAGCAAACGACATCCCCCACCCAATCTATTTGCAGGGGTGAAATCATTAGCTACGGTTAAAACTTACGATATCTTGGTGTAAAATGTACCCTTTAACAAATCCATTATACCACAACTAAACAAAAAAATGCAAAGAAAAGGCTAAATGCTCTCAAAAGCTGTTGCTGGTTTACAATCCCAACTATGGGTGCTAATGTGAGAAATCGTGAGAATGATGTACATAGCCTATGTTAGGTCCTTAATTGATTATGCTGCTCCCATGTTGATATTACTAGAGAAAAGTTCCTCCGACCCTTTGGAGTTAATGCAAAAATGAAGCTCTCAGGATTAAATTCTTGGCTGTCCCAGATCTACAAAAGTTCTTAACATGAGGGAAGGAGTTGGTTTATTTTCTAGTATCAAGTGATAGGATTTGTTGAAATTTAACACTGTAATCCGGTTTTGGGAATGTTGAGAAACGAACCAGACACTGTCACAGTGAATTTCTTACCAAGTGTCTAAGGTAAATACACACAATCTAAATGGATTGTGTAAAAACGTTTTGCAAATTGCTTTAAGTTTTATAACCTGCATGAACTGATCACTGTAGGCAAAAGAGCAATTTCACCCCTCCTGAAGATGTGTTTCATTTAATATCAATACTTCCAATCCCTCCCAAGAACTCATTGCTAGTAATCCCCTTCCTTAAATCTCTGTTGGTTGTAGAGTTTTGCTGTGGGTGTACTTTAACTGATGTCTCAATTTTGGCAGGGTCATTGCCTGGCCCCCCCTAGTTAAGAACGATTTTTTTGGGCTAGATTACAAACTGGGTCTACAGAACTGAATTGTTTGCACCCACCTAACTATGGCTGAGTTTAATTATCATCTTACTTCAAATTCTAAAGGGTCTTCCTATATATCCCCCTGTCATTGGACGTTTCTAAATTACAGATAATGATCTTATCATCAATTGGATTCTCCTTAGATAGTTGAATGTTACAAAGGACCAGAAGAGACGTAGAATTAATTGTAACTGTCTACATTAGTAATAAGGAAATAATTAAAATGTGTATGATCAGGAGGCCTGAACACCACTTGTCTGAACGCTAGTTTATGGATGATTTGCAGTGAACGACTGATATGTTAGTGCCAGGGCTTAGATCTTGTTCAAGACTTCTGGAGTTAGACAAGATATGTCTAAACTAAATGAAATTATGTGATCAAATAGCATTTCTTGAACTTGTGCATTTACTAGGGATCAAACGGTTAATCTGTGCTTCAATACTTATTAGAATGAACGTATATGCAATTTCCTAATTTGCTTGAACAATGAATTATATGAGAATAAATCATAAGACTTAACCCGGCTTTACCTTGTGTAATAGCCTGGTACGTCACAGATATAATGCCAACTGTTCTCATCAATAAATTAAGCCCCAGACTTCTTGTATCATGGTAGTAATGATAAGTTCGTTGATGGCAGTGTGTCAGTTTAAGTATAGTAGCTGGAGGTGATGTTGGTTGTGTAATGTGGGCTGATAGTAAGCTAGGTTGGATGGATAGTAGAGGTAAAGTGGTAGGTGTTCCTCGAAATATGGAAATAGTGATTGTCTAGCAATAGGAATATAGCCATGTACAATGTAGTCAGTGTACGCCTCAGCACATTGAGAGTACTAGTAATCCGAGTTAATCTGTTGCGTCTGACTAGGGTATAGACAGTCCTGAATGCCTTGAACAGGTGACTGTCTGAAATCAGGATTAGCGATTCTCCTAGATGACCAGTGTAAGCTTATTCATATACGACATTTGTACTCAAAGTACAATGATAGAATGTGCTACTCGGGACAGACCAGTATCCGGACAACTCAAGTATGGAAGACAATAGTACAAGAATACCATTTTGATCACAATCCTCAATCCTTGCCCCTATGCCAGTGTAAATAGCCATATACAAAGAGAATCCATAGTTGATGTCTAGGATCATATTCCCAAGTGCAGATTACATGTGGGTACAGAGTAGCTGATGTTACAGATCATGGTAGGAAATTGCACATTAGCAATACGCAGAAAAGCAAGAAATACTGATGCCTTGTAGTGCAGGACTGAAACAAAGGGCTTACTATGTAACCATTTAGGAAATTGCCAGCCCTTTGTAGAACACAGGATATCATGCAGAACTACAACTAAGTATGAAGTTGTTAGCAATGTGTACATTTGTGGAACACTTGAATCCGTTAATTAGCCAAACACTTCATAATCAATGAGTTATCCAAAAGATAAAACATAGTTAAACTGTGAATGACTGTTGTGATAGAAACACAGGCCTTATCTCTAGGCTTTATTGAACATAGAATCTTCATAGTACTTCTGCAACAACAAAATATAATGACTAGTACATCTAATAATGGCTTCTACAGGATGGTGATGTCTTGCATATGTCAAGAGAAAAGTTATAAACTACAGGCCACATATTTAAACTCACCATGTAATCTGCATCGTGATAAATGGATAAGTAGGAGAGAAATCACACACCATTGTTGGTGCCATGACACACCAAACTGTTGTTGTTGTTAAGGGCCCCTAGAGGTGGTGCAGTATTATCCTGCTGCTGCTCCCCACAGGACCAGTATCACTACAATCTCCCCCTTCTAAAATATCAGAGACAGTAATCTCCCAAACTGTTAGGTGGGCGACGTACACGTCCCGACCTTCGTAGCCCTTGAGCCTCTTCACCAGGTTCGATATTTTCCAGCGGGGTTTGATTAACTGCTGGAGCAGAATCCTCTATTTCCATAGGGGTAGTCTCAAGGGGGCTTTCCAGGAGAAAACGAAGCATCTTTCACATCTATTGGTGTATCTTGAGATTCCACACTAATAGGGATTTCAACTGGGGCTAAATGTCTTGTAGATACTGTAGTCTCTTCACCATTTTGGTAGCGAATGTGGGCGTAAATGTGGATTAGCTTGCAGGAGCCTCTAACTCTTCCACTAAAGGATCCGTCTTGTTCATCCTACGGTGACTCTTCAGGAGAACGGGTCCAGGATGACATAACCAAGTGGGCACGGAAGGCTCCCGTAGAGGACGACGTGAAAAGTTGAGGAGTCTTTCATGAGGGTTGCAATTAGTAGCTGTGCCACAGCAGTGATCTAATAGAGTGAAGAGCATCAGGTTAGGACAGTTTGCCAGTGTTGAACAGGTAGATTGCGCGACTTCAATGTCATTGTAACTGCCTTCCATATAGTACCATTGAACGCTCCACTTGACCATTGCCTTGAGGGTTTGTAGCTTGTTGTTCTGCTGCAGGCAATACCTTTGCTAGCCAAAAATCCTGAAGTTCGTTACTCATGAACGAAGATCCCTGTCTGAATGAGATATAAGCTGGCATACCAAAAATAGAGAACAACTGTGAAAGACAACTAATAACAGTTGAAGCAGCCATATTTGCAAAGGGGAATACAAAGGGAACCTTGAATATTCTATCTACTATGTTAAGGAAATACCTATTCTGATTTGTGCTTGGTAGAGGTCCTTTGAATCAATTCAATCTTTCGAAAGGCTGGGTGGATTTTATGAGATGATCTTCTCTGGCTGATGAAAGTTTGGCTTGCACTCTGCACATACTCTGCATGCTCTGATCACTTGTCGCACATCTTCCACTGAGTAGGGCATGTTCTTTGATTTGACAAAATGGTACAGGCGTGTAACTCCTGGGTGACACAAAGCCTTGTGGAGAGCTGAGAGTGATTGCAAAATCATGACATGCTGCCCACAGTGGGACCTAGAGAATGCATCAGGTGAGATGTTCTCTTGACCCGGTCGGTACAGAATATCAAAGTCATAACACGATAGTTCCATCCTCCAGCGTAATATCTTGTCATTCTTTATCCTACTTTTGTGCTCTTGTCGAACATATACATCACGGACCGTTTGGTCAGTCCTTATGGTGAAATGTCTACCAGTTAAATAATGCCTCCAGGGCGAACTGCCTTCTATGATGGCCTGGGCTTCCTTTTCTTACAGCAGCATAACATTTCTCTGATCCTTGAAAAGTTCTCGAAAGAAGGCTTACTGGTCGTCCTGCCTGAGATAAGACTGCATGCAATGGCAATGTCAGATGCATCGTTTCCACTTCGAATGGTAGGACTCATCAATGGCTCTGAACTACTGAGTTTTCAATGTCTGTTGAGAGTATGGAAAGCGGCTTCTGCTTCCTTTGTCACAGGAAATGTGGTAGCACTCAATGGGCGACCTTTACTTGAATAGTTGTAGATCCATTGTGAGTAATAAGCAAAGAGACCAAGAGTTCTTCGGAGTGACTTTTTGTCTTGAGGCATTGGAAGTTCCCGTAGAGGTCGTAGTCGTTCAGGGTCTGGGAATATTGAACCTCCTTCCACTACATAACCAAGGATGCTAAGCCTTTATAGTTGAAAAAGTGCACTTTTCCTCATTGTAACTGATATTTTTTCTTCTTGGGCGGCTTCCAAAAACTTATCAAGGTTTTGCATCATGTTCCTCCTGGGTCTCTGCCACAAATGGTAACATTATCTAAATACGCGTAAGTTCCCATGAAGTTGCTCTTCCTGAATGAGTGATCCATAATTCGTTGGAAGCAGGCTACCCATTGGTGACTCAAAAGGGACTCTGGGTAAACTGATACAGGCCATCACTAGCCTGAAACGCTGTGTATGGTTTATTCTTCATTCCTTATAGGGACTTGATGATAGGCACTCTGTAGATCAATTGTGCTAAACACATAGTACTGAGCATTTTGTTCACTGTATCATCAATTCGAGGTAGAGGGTACCCTCAAGAAGTGTAAATTTGTTGATTGTCTCAGAGTAATCGATAGCCAGTCTCCGTTTCCTATAACCATCTTTAACAACAACAACCTGTGCACGCCAAGGGGAATCACTCGGTTTCTATAATACCCTCCTTCAGCAGCCTCTGAGTTTCTTTCTCAATGAACATCCGATCCTCATAAGAATAGCGGCGTGACTTAGCTGATATAGGATGGCAATCCGCGGTAAGATTTGCAAACAGCTTTGGTGGGTCTACCCTTAAAGTGCTAAGTCCACAGACAACAAGAGGAGGCAGTTCACCTCCATATGTTAAGGTGACACTACCATGCAGCTTCTGAAAGTCCTGACCAAGGATAACATCAGAGCACAGTTGTGGCAGAATAGCTAAATGTAACATCTGATAATCCTTTCCATTAACTCTGGAGATTTACCTTACAAAACCCTAAGGTTGATAGAAGAGAGATGTTTGATGCCCATGGAAATGGTCCTGATGAGTGATGTAGTGTCAAGGTGAGCGTTACTAAGTCCAAGGTTGTGAAACTCTCTGAGCTGCCACTATCAATAAGACCTGCTACTTCTGTTCTTTAATGAATACTTTCACAAACTGCCTTTGACAGTTTGAATTTTGGAGTAGCCGCAAGAAGTCACTGTTGCTGAGTCGCATGATCACTGGAATGTGTGGAGGCAACTAGCTCTTGTTGATGCATTAAGCACGACATACTTTAGCAAGTGACCTTTCTTGTGGCATTTATGGCAATGCTTCACGAAGCAGGGAACTTTTGGGGTGGATGTTCTTGAAAAAAACCACAAAGAAACCACACCGTTACCTTTGTTGCTGCTGTTTTTTCACTGAGGCAGGTTCCCCAGTAACTTCATTGCAAGATTCTTGGTCAGGAATTCGCAGCACTTACAACTCGTGAAGGCTGAGTGGTTACTGTATACTTCGAATTCTTATGGGCTGAATCTAGAGCTCTTGCTGGTCAAAGGCAGCGGCTAAGTGAGAGTTTTATTCTCCAATAAACGCTGCCTTATTTATTGGTTTGATTGAGGCCACTGATAAAAGCATCCCTGATGGACTCTATCACTATACTGTGCAGCTGTCACTGCTTGGAGTGACAGTCCTTACCTAAAATTTTCAGTGCTTGAAAGTTTCCTCTAAGGATCTCATCAATCTTGCTGGCGGGCGAGTTGCAAGGCGGATAGCGTGCAAAGATATCATTTGTAAGTTTAATATACTGAGACTGAGGGTTTTGATGGCTCTTCGTAGGTATTACACTCAGAAAATAGGCCTCATATATCTTAGGTTGACACAAAAATGATGAGCAGACTTAGTTTATCTAGATCTTCTTTAGGGAAGGGCCCAAGAAGGGTTTTCGAAAGTTTAAAAACCTAGTGCTTCCATTCACTGGAGCAGCGTGATAAGCTAGGGGTCACAGTCCTAGGCCTCTCAGGTTTCAGTTAAACGATCCATGTTGTGATGTAGTCTATGCGCAGGATCACACCAGGTTAGACCAGGTTTCTATGTTCAATTAATTGTTGTGTAGAAAAAACAGAGGCCTATCTCCTAGTGGGCTTTATTTGAACATAGATTCTTCATAGAGAGTACTTCTGGCTCAACAAAATTATAATGACTAGTACATCTAATAATGGCTTCTACAGGGATGGTGATTGTCTTGCATATGTCAAGAGAAAAGTTTATAACTACAAGGCCAACATATTAAACTCACCATGTAATCTGCATCTGGTGTTGATAAATGGATAAAGTAGGAGAGAGAATCACATCACCATATGTTGGTGCCCATGACGCACCGCCAAACTGTTGGTTGTTGTTAAGGGCCCCTAGAGGTGGTGCAAGTATTATCCTGCTGCTGCTCCCCACAGGACCCAGTTATCACTACAGTGTGGGTTTAAATGTAGTTTAGTTAAAAATAATGATGACAGAGTTTGTTACCATAGAACGCTAGCATGGGCTAGGCATTTCGGGGCCAGACTTAGTTTAATAATTTCTTGTTTTAAAATATTACAAATTATGAAAGGTAAGTTCGGTATTTTTTTTTTTTTTTATTTTAATTGGTATTATGGCTAAGTGACTAAAATATAGTTTGTGGAGTTTTTTAGCAATGTGAATGCTTTTGTTTTGGCCACAAGTTACATAGTTTCAGTATTGGAGGTTATCATAGGATTCATTATTTTAAAGTTTGGATTAATATTTCTTTTTGGTCAAATGATGAAGTTGAGTGTTTGTAAGTTGTTGAACCACCAGGTGTGGTATATGTAGTTTAGGTTGGATGGGGGTTTGGGGGTGTGTATCCGGGAGATAAGATGTTTTCTATCTTAATGGTAGTTTTTTTTGAAGTTGATGAATTTATTGTTGTCTGCAGTTTCTAGAGTTCTCAGGTAGGGATGTTCCAGAATTTTAGGGGGCCTTTACATTACATTGTGAAATTTGTAAAGGTTTAGTGGACACAGGGAATGTCGTTAGTAGAGATGTTTTGTGTCTGGTGTTATGCTGTGGGTTCTGTCACAACTATCAAGGGAAAGCATTTTAGGTTCCAAGTTGTTATTGGGGAGGGGGGGTTTGGGGGGTTGTTTTAAGGTCCTGAAGATGTAGATTGCACAGGTAGTAAGTGTGGATTGTTCTGACAGGGAGTAAGTTTAGATCTATGAAGAGTGGGGGGGTGTGTTGCCAGGGATGGGATTTAGTGATTCTTACTGCAGCTTTTTGTTGGGTTATTATTGGCTTTAGGTGTGTTGCTGCAGTTGATCCCCAAGCACAAATAGCATAGGTGAGGTATGGATAAATAAGTGAGTGGTATAGTGTGAGAAGGGCATTTTGCGGCACGTAGTATCGTATCTTGGAGAGGATCCCAACCGTTTTGGATACTTTTTTGGTTATGTGTTGGATATGGGTGCTGAAATTCAGGTTGTTGTCAAGGTATAGGCCTAGGAATTTGCCCTCATTATGTCTGGTAATTAGAGTGTTGTCGATCTTAATGTTAATTTGTGCGTCTCCTGCTCTGCTACCAAACATAATATAGTAGGTTTTGTCAGTGTTAAGCATAAGTTTATTGGCTGTCATCCAAGTCGATATTTTGATCAGCTCCTCGTTAACAATGGTGTTGAGGGTGGCAAGATTAGGGTGAGAGATGACATAAGTCGTGTCGTCAGCAAAGAGAATGGGTTTCAAGTGTTGGGATACGTTTGGAAGATCATTGATGTATATGAGGAAGAGCAGGGGACCAAGGACACTTCCCTGCGGAACTCCAGTATCAAGTGGCCATGTTGTTGATGCTGTGTCTTTAATGGTGACATACTGATACCTATTAGTAAGGTAAGATTTGAAATAAGCAAGCGCATGGCCTCTTATACCGTAATGGTCAAGTTTGTGGAGTAGGATGTCGTGGTCTACTGTGTCAAAAGCTTTTCTTAGGTCAATAAAAATTCCTAGTGGATATTCCTTATTTTTCAATGCTGTGTAAAGCAGATCTAGCATTTTTATGATTGCATCATTAGTGCTTTTATTGTTCCTGAATCCAAATTGGCAGGGGTTGAGTATGTTTTGTGTTGTTATAAATGAATATAGTCTCCTCTGCACGAGTTTCTCAAAGATTTTGGATAGCAATGGTAAGTTTGATATTGGCCTATAGTTGTTTAAGTCAGGGAGCCAAGGCCGGGCCACCACTTGGAAAAGGCCTGGACCGGGAGAATACCGGCGAATCATGAAGAAGGCGCCTGTGGTTCAGAATTTTCACGACGACGGTGCTCTTAACACCAACTTTAAGGTTGAGGGACTGATTACCTCATCTATTGTATATAGTTCTACTGTCTTCAAATCGTGTCTTAGAATTTGTATTGATAAAGCCACTGGTTGGCAAAACGTCTACAATAAAGATACCCAGATGTTGCACACGTGTCTAAATTTTTCAACTTGTCGGTATTGTATACCATTCATGTACAACGTCTAATATACGATTTCTATGATGGCTTGTGAATCACTCTTCGGATCTTCAACATTAATACGTATTTAAATGCATTATCAGCTTATGCCAAACTTTATATTTTAAAGTCCATATACAAGTATACAGACCATAGCTGACATCAATGACACTACTACACAGAAAGCCGCTTGTTATGCAAGTTATTATGATCAAAAGAAGCGCTAAACTGCAAGAGTTTTGTTATGCAGAGCATTTCCCCCAAATTAGGTCAATTTTGTCCCAGGAAACGACCCACACCAGTCCACTAACACCCAGGTACCATTTTATACAGATGGGTGAACACGGACCAAAGATGTTTATGGAAACACTTTATGTTTTCCAGCCGTACCGGGGATTCGATTATTATAATCAAGGGGAAAGTGCTACACCTACAGGATTATTCAGCGCCTGGGGGGATGTGGAAGGTATTCAGGCTTAATTCAGGGAACTGGAGCATAGATCCAATTTCCTAGATCAAGAGCCCCTCACCAGCATCAAGGAACCTCCCTTGAAGGGACCGGGGCTTCGAACTCCGGACCTCAGTGTGTGAGGTGAGCGCACTAGAGATACATCGAGGCACAAGTGACTGTGGTTATGGAATACAAGGAATACCTTTATTGGATCATGCAGCGATTAAAACGTTATATTCATAGTTGAAGCGTTAAACCCATAGGGGTTATATGCCTGAGGGAATGAAAGGTATTACAGTTTGATCCATAGAAGGGGAGCACAGATCCAGTTCCATTGATCAAGAGCCTCCCACTGACATCAAGGAACCTAACAACCAGGCTGATCTGCCCTTGATGGTAGTGATAGGTTTCCTCTTGAAGATTTCTACATGTATTCTGGATTGCATGCGGTCAGCACTAACAGCCTGGTTGGTCAGGTCTTGATCCACCCCGAGGCCTGGTCATGGACCGAGCTGTGGAGGCACTGACCCCCCAAACACCCTCCAGGTATATATCTGATATCTGCTCCCAGCAAGTTCAATAATCTCAGTGATGTTAGTATTGTTCTCTTTTTGTGCCTATGGTGTACCTGGTTTCCACTTAGTGTTTTACACTTTCTTTCATATCTCTCACTCCAGAATATTCTTACAGTACCGTGTAGGCTTAGGACTAGACCCTCAAGTTTCTCCCATGTATATATATTATTATGCATCTCTCTTCTACTAAAGAGAATGTACACTCAGTACTTTGTGGAATTCTATGCACTTTAAAGAGCACTTTCTATTGTACAGGGAGCCTGATCATCCAGCAGAGTAAGCATCTGTCTATATCCATTCTGGAAATTTTGAGGTCAAGGTTGGTTGTGTCAATGCACAGTGGAAGACAATTATACATTTCAAATTCCAAGTTTATTTCCACACGATACATTGTTCATACACAAATGGGTGACACTTGAATGCATGTATAAAGTTCATGATTGTGCACAGCATTTCTGGCAAACTAAAGTCTAACTCAAGACTACACAGGCAATAAACATCATATATAAGTGTTTAAGGACATTAAATGTATATAAATAAGATTTAATTAATTAGTATATATATAATATATATATATATAAACAGTGGACCCCCGCATAACGATCACCTCCGAATGCGACCAATTATGTAAGTGCGTTTGTACGTGTATGTTTGGGGGTCTGAAATGGACTAATCTACTTCACAATATTCCTTATGGGAACAAATTCGGTCAGTACTGGCACCTGAACATACTTCTGGAGTGAAAAAATATCGTTAACCGGGGGTCCACTGTATATGTGTGTGTGTGTGTACTCACCTATTTGTGGTTGCAGGGGTCGAGTCACAGCTCCTGGCCCTGCCTCTTCGCTGATTACTACTACGTCCTCTCTCTCCCTGCCCCATGAGCTCTATCATACCTCGCCATAAAACTATGTATGGTTCCTGCCTCCACTACATCCCTTTCTAGGCTATTCCATGGCCTGACTACTCTATGACTGAAGAAATACTTCCTAACATCCCTTTGATTCATCTGAGTCTTCAACTTCCAATTGTGACCTCTTGTGTCTGTGTCCCATCTCTGGAACATCCCGTCTTTGTGTGTGTGCGTGTGCATGTGCGTGTGTGTGTGTGTGTGTGTGTGTGTGTGTGTGTGTGGTGTGTGTGTGGTGTGTGGTGTGTGTGTGTGTGTGTGTGTGTGTGTGTGTGTGTGTGTGTGTCATGCCGAATATGTAAAACTGGTCAATTAGCAAGAACTCATTTAAAATTAAGTCCTTTCTAAAATTTTCTCTTATACGTTTAAAGATATATTTTTTCATTAATGTTAATGTAAAAAATTTTAATTTTCCTCCAAAAGAATCTTAGAAAACTTTCCTAACCTTATTATAACAAGCTCAATTTATTTTAGCCTAACCCAACTAAATATATTTTAGATTTGTTTAAAGTAATTTAATACTAAACAAACACAGTAAAATATATTTTTTTCGTTAGGTTCAGAATGTTTTTGGCGAAATTATTGCATACACAAATTTTCGCTTGTCCTATATGGCAAGATGAACGTTGCTATTTAAGCCAAGATTGCAAGTTCTGCCTATTCGGCACAACATATATATATATATATATACACATATATTTCCCTATATTAAATACACACACACACACACACACACACACACACACACACACACATATAATATATATATATATATATATGTGTGTGTATATATATATGTGTATATAATATATATGTTATATAATTGTATATATATATGTGTATATATATATGTGTATATATATATATTTTATATATATATATATATATAAATATATATATTTATATATATAATATATAATATATATATATATATATATATATATATATTTTTTTTTTTTTTTTTTTTTTTTCAACAAGTCGGTCGTCTCCACCGAGGCAGGGTGACCCAAAAAAAAGAAAGAAAATCCCAAAAAGAAAATACTTTCATCATCATTCAACACCTTTCACCACACTCACACATTATCACTGCTTTTGCAGAGGTGCTCAGAATATACCAGTTTAGAAGCATATACGTATAGAGATACACAACATATCCCTCCAAACTGCAATATCCCAAACCCCTCCTTTAAAGTGCAGGCATTGTACTTCCCATTTCCAGGACTCAAGTCCGACTATATGAAAATAACCGGTTTCCCTGAATCCCTTCACTAAATATTACCCTGCTCACACTCCAACAGATCGTCAGGTCCCAAGTATCATTCGTCTCCATTCACTCCTATCTAACACGCTCATGCACGCTTGCTGGAAGTCCAAGCCCCTCACCCACAAAACCTCCTTTACCCCCTCTTTCCAACCCTTTCGAGGACGACCCCTACCCCTCTTTCCTTCCCCTATAGATTTATATGCTTTCCATGTCATTCTACTTTGATCCATTCTCTCTAAATGACCAAACCACCTCAACAACCCCTCTTCTGCCCTCTGACTAATGCTTTTATTAACTCCACCTTCTCCTAATTTCCACACTCCGAATTTTCTGCATAATATTTACACCACACATTGCCCTTAGACAGGACATCTCCACTGCCTCCAACCGTCTCCTCGCTGCTGCATTTACCACCCAAGCTTTACATCCATATAAGAGTGTTGGTACTACTATCCTTTCATACATTCCCTTCTTTGCCTCCATAGATAACGTTTTTTGACTCCACATATACCTCAACGCACCACTCACCTTTTTTCCCTCATCAATTCTAACGATTAACCCTCATCCTTCATAAATCCATCCGCCGACACATCAACTCCAAGTATCTGAAAACATTCACTCTTCCATACTCCTCCTCCCCAATTTGATATCCAATTTTTCTTTATCTAAATCATTTGATACCCTCATACTGATACACATATATATATACACATATATATATATACACATATATATATACACACATATATATATACACACATATATATATACACACATATATATATACACATATATATATATACACATATATATACATATATATACACATATATATCATATATATTACATATATATACACATATATATACATATATATACACATATATATACATATATATACACATATATATACATATATATACACATATATTACATATATATATATATATATATATATATATATATTATATATATAATATATATATATATATATATATATATATATATATATATATATATATATATATTATATATATATATTATATATATAATACATATATATATATATACACACATATACACACACACACACACATTCTATATATACAGTGGACCCCCGGTTAACGAACTTCTTTCATTCCAGTAGTATGTTCAGGTGCCAGTACTGACCGAATTTTTTCCCATAAGGAATATTGTGAAGTAGATTAGCCCATTTCAGACCCCCAAACATACACGTACAAACGCACTTACATAAATACACTTACATAATTGGTAGCATTTGGAGGTGATCGTTAAGCGGGGGTCCACTGTATATACATTCTATATATATATACAAGTCGGCCGTCTCCCACCGAGGCAGGGTGACCCAAAAAAGAAAGAAAATCCCCAAAAAAGAAAATACTTTCATCAAATTATCAAATTGGGGAGGAGGAGTATGGAAGAAGTGAATGTTTTCAGATACTTGGGAGTTGACGTGTCGGGGGATGGATTTATGAAGGATGAGGTTAATCATAGTTAATAAAAGTATTAGTCAGAGGGCTGAAGAGGGATTGTTGAGGTGGTTTGGTCATTTAGAGAGAATGGATCACAGTAGAATGACATGGAGAGCATTTAAATCGGTAGGAGAAGGAAGATGGGGTAGGGGTCATACTCAAAAAGGTTGGAAAGAAGGGGTAAGGGAGGTTTTATGGGCAAGGGGCTTGGACTTCCAGCAGACGTGCATGAGCATGTTCGATAGGAGTGAATGGAGACGAATGGTATTTGGGACCTGACGATCTGTTGGAGTGTGAGCAGGGCAATATTTAGTGATGGGATTCAGGACTTGAGTCCTGGAAGTGGGAAGTACAATGCCTGCACTCTAAAGGAGGGGATTCGGGATATTAGCTGTTTGGAGGGATATGTTGTGTATCTTTATACATATATGCTTCTAAACTGTTGTGTTCTGAGCACCTCTGCAAAAACAGTGATTATGTGTGAGTGAGGTGAAAGTGTTGAATGATGATGAAACTATTTTCTTTTTGGGGATTTTCTTTTATTTTTGGGTCACCCTGCCTCGGTGGGAGACTGCCGACTTGTTGAAAAAAAAAAAAAGTGTAAGTAGATTAAAATACATCATTGTACATGATTATAAGGAACTGGCTGTATCCTTGTGGGACAAGGACAGTACGTTGAAAAGAAAAAAATAATTCTAAGAAAAATTATATGGGTTATAGTCCAGTCTTAAGTTTGTAGGAACAATTTTTACATGGATGACATTCAATTCAAGAACTCCAATTCTCGAAGCAGTGACTATTCACAGTAAAAGTTTCAAATCCTAACTAAAAAATAAATTTCACAGGAAAAATAACACAACTAAATCAAAGAAAATGGGAGTTGCTGAATTTGAAAAAAAGATTAGGTATCTGTTTTACAACAGTATTATTTAAAAACAAACAAAAACAACCCTGCAGACAGACTTGTCTCTTTCAAGTTAAATTATGAATACAAGTATATGAGACCTAGGTAGTAGGTTGGTAGACAGCAACCGCCCAGGGAGGTACTACCGTCCTGCCAAGTGAGTGTAAAACGAAAGCCTGTAATTGTTTTACATGATGGTAGGATTGCTGGTGTCTTTTGTCTGTCTCATAAATATGCAAGATTACAGGTAAGTCTTGCTACTTCTACTTACACTTAGGTCACACTAAACATACATGTACAAGCATATATATACACACCCCTCTGGGTTTTCTTCTATTTTCTTTCTAATTCTTGTTCTTGTTTATTTCCTCTTATCTCCATGGGGAAGTGGAACAGAATTCTTCCTCTGTAAGCCATGCGTGTCGTAAGAGGCGACTAAAATGCCGGGAGCAAGGGGCTAGTAACCCCTTCTCCTGTATATATTACTAAATTTAAAAGGAGAAACTTCAGTTTTTTCTTTTGGGCCACCCTGCCTTGGTGGGATACGGCTGGTACGTTGAAAGAAGAAGAAGAAGTATATGAGAACAAGAATATAGTTTTTTACATACATAAGGTTGAAAGAACCGCTCAGCACACTCCTTCAGTGCATGAAACCATGTAAGTAGATAGTTACATTTTATTCTATGCAGGAGACTAACCCACTGGTGCAGCTGGTAGTGCTACAGTTGTGAAACAAAGTGACAGATGCCTCTTATAAACAAGGTGGAGCCTTCACCAACAACTGAGCTTCAACTCTTCAAACTGAATTCCTTGTGAAACTCCTTGTATACAAAGGTATCCATTTATCTAAAGTTAACACCTTAAATGTAAACAATTCTTTATCATTCATAAATACTCTTAATACTATAAAGAATAAGTGCTGAAGAAACACATGTGCAATAGTTGGGTATCTTTACTGTTAACTGAAATGCTTTGCCTACACAGTAGACTTCCTCAAACAGAGGCAGCAGCAGGTGTAGTAACCAAGTAAAGATGTAATCAGTCCATCAACCTTTGAGAAATAATTCTGAGGTGGTCAGTCCCTCAGCCTGAAGTAGTATTCAGCTCCACAATCTGGATTGTACAATGTTAAGTTGAAGCATAATAATATTATCTTATATATTGTCAAGGGCGAGTTACGAAGGTCTCAGTGACATAGCAGGAGTTAGGAACCACTAGTAGAGGTAAGAAAGCAAAAATTTATAGAGCATTGTAGTAGGCGTGGCCCATGCTAAGCAAGTCTCTTTGAATTCTAACCCTTCTGACTCATAACTGGTAGTTAAGCAATGAAGTTGTGAAACATGTCCTCTGTACCTGAGGGATTGACCAACTCAGAACTAAACCATACCCCCGGCCGGGATTGAACCTGCGGTCATAGAGTCTCAAAACTCCAGCCCGTCTAACACGACGGGCTGGAGTTTTGAGACTCTATGACCGCGGGTTCAATCCCGGCTGGGGGTATGGTTTATTTGCAATCGTGTCATTACGATTTCTTAAGTCAACTCAGAACTATTTCTCAAAGGTTGACGGACTGATTACATTATCTTTACTTCACTACTAAGCCTGCTGCCTGTGTTTGTTTGACTGAAGAAGCCTACTGTGTAGGCAAAACATTTCAATCAACAAAAAAGATAATCAACTGTTGCACATGTGTCTTACTTTTCAACTTGTCATTGTTATATAACACTGCCGGTGTTATATAACACTGTTGGTGTTATGTATCATTGTTGGTGTTTATTTAAATCCTAGAGGGACTAGTACTAAACTTGCACACGAAAATCACTCACAACGAAAACAAAAGACCCAGCAGACGATGCAACATCCCCCCAATGAAAAGCAGGGGTGTCATTATAACGTTAAGAGACAATACAATAAGTGTCAGGGGCCCAAGACTGTTCAACTGCCTCCCAGCATACATAAGGGGAATTACCAATAGACCCCTGGCAGTCTTCAAGCTGGCACTGGACAAGCACCTAAAGTCGGTACCTGACCAGCCGGGCTGTGGCTCGTATGTTGGTTTGCGTGTAGCCAGCAGTAACAGCCTGGTTGATCAGGCTCTGATCCACCAGGAGGCCTGGTCACAGGCTGGGTCACGGGGGCATTGACCCCCAGAACTCTCTCCAGGTAAACTCCAGGTAAACCTCTGCACCATTCATAATATTTTTTTTATATTTTTAAATGTTTATACAGTAGTGTACTGTATATTGTAATAAACAGAATAGAGGAAATCAGCTCTATAAGTTATAAATACTGGTCAGAGAGCCTGACGAGTACGTCACTAAGTGAGGACAGGCTGTATGCCTTAAAGGAGGGCATAAATTACATATTTCAGTTGACCACTAGCAAATGGAAACCAGTAAAGTGGAAAAAAACTTCAGCTGTACATCATTGATACAATACAAGGAGGAGTATGGCACCAGTCAGTGTACATTTTAAAATACAGGAAGAGCCACAAAACTATGGCACATCCAACAAAATCAGCAGGTATATTACTATGCCCTCCTGTGGCCAGCCTCAGAGTACCTCTTGAGTTTGTAAAATCCTTCCTTCAAACATAAGTAACCTTAAAAAAAAAGACCATTTCTTAAAGGTAAAAGAACAAGACAAGAAATGGGAGAATTAATACCGTAATAATTTAGAAAAAATGTTCATGTAGAAAATGTATTGCCAGACTACCAGGTGGTAGTGAAAATCCAGATGGATTTGCAAAAGGGCATATCAAGCCTCATTTGTTTACAATCAGAGTGGTTATTTACCACAAAGGACAAACTGAAATGACATGAATGGGCTGAATTCTGAACAAAATAATGGTTATATAGCATTGTCATTTAAAACTAATGATTCGCTTTTATACGAAAATTTCTACTCACCAAAGAGATGAATATGTCACCACTAGTCAAATCAAACCAATACCTGATCTTGCAAATAATTTCCTATTTTGAAAGTAACAACAGAACCCAAAATTGAAAAGAAAATTCATGCAGCAGCTGAGATAAAATATTTGAAGTAGATTGGCAAGTACAATGTTAATATAAGTGATAATGAAACCATTATTATTATACTTAGGGGTCAAGCACTAAACCCACGCAGTCATCATACAGAGCTTGGACAATGACAGGTATCCACAGTCATCATACAGAGCTTGGACAATGACAGGTATCCACAGTCATCATACAGAGCTTGGACAATGACAGGTATCCAGTCATCATACAGAGCTTGGACAATGACAGGTATCCACAGTCATCATACAGAGCTTGGACAATAACAGGTATCCATGGTCATCATACAGAGCCTAGACAATGGCAGGTATCCACAGCCATCATACAGAGCTCGGACAATGACAGGCATCCACAGTCATCAAGCAGAGCTTGGACAATGACAGGTATCCACAGTCATCATACAGAGCTTGGACAATGACAGGTCTCCAGTCATCATACAGAGCTTGGACAATGACAGGTATCCAGTCATCATGCACAACCTAGACAAAGGCAGGTATCCAGTCATCATACAGAGCTGGACAAAGGCAGGTATCCACAGTCATCATACAGAGCTGGACAATGGCAGGTATTCACAGTCATCATACAGAGCTGGACAATGGCAGGTATCCACAGTCATCATACAGAGCTGGACAATGGCAGGTATCCACAGTCATCATACAGAGCTGGACAATGGCAGGTATTCACAGTCATCATAGAGAGCTGGACAATGGCAGATATCCACAGACATCATACAGAGCTGGACAATGGCAGGTATCCATAGTCATCATACAGAGCTGAACAATGGCAGGTATCCACAGATATCATACAGAGCTGGACAATGGCAGGTATCCACATTCATCATACAGAGCTGGACAATGGCAGGTATCCAGTCATCATACAGAGCTGGGCAATGGCAGGTATCCACATTCATCATACAGAGCTGGACAATGGCAGGTATCCAGTCATCATACAGAGTTGGGCAATGGCAGGTATCCACATTCATCATACATAGCTGGATAATGGCAGGTATCCAGTCATCATACAGAGCTGGGCAATGGCAGGTATCCACAGTCATCATACAGATCTCGACAATGGCAGGTGTCCACAGTCATCATACAGAGCCTGGACAATGACAGTTATCCATAGTCATCATACAGAGCCTGGGCAATGACAGGTATCCACAGTCATCATACAGAGCTTGGACAATGGCAGGTATCCAGTCATCATACAGAGCTTGGACAATGACAGGTATCCACAATCATCATACAGAGCTTGGACAATGACAGGTATTCACAGTCATCATACAGAGCTTGGACAATGACAGGTATCCACAGTCATCATACAGAGCCTGGACAATGACAGGTATCCACAGTCATCATACAGAGCCTGGACAATGACACGTATCCACAGTCATCATACAGAGCCTGGACAATGACAGGTATCCACAGTCATCATACAGATGTGAACAATGGCAGGTATCCACAGAGTCATCATACAGAGCTGGACAATGCCAGGTATCCACAGTCATCATACAGAGCTGGACAATGTCAGGTATCCACAGTTATCATACAGAGCTTGGACAATGGCAGGTATCCAGTCATCATACAGAGCTTGGACAATGACAGGTATCCACAACCATCATACAGAGCTTGGACAATGACAGGTATTCACAGTCATCATACAGAGCTTGGACAATGACAGGTATCCACAGTCATCATGCAGAGCTTTGGGCAAAAGACAGGTATCCACAGTCCCTCATACAGAGCCTGGACAATGACAGGTAAACCACAGTCATCAACAGAGCTGGACAATGGCAGGTATCCACTCATCATACAAGCTGAACAATGGCAGGTATTCACAGTCATCATACAGAGCTGAACAATGGCAGGTATTCACAGTCATCATGGAGCTGAACAATGGCAGGTATCCACAGAGTCATCATACAGAGCTTGACAATGCCAGGTATCCACAGTCATCATACAGAGCTGAACAATGGCAGGTATTCACAGTCATCATACAGAGCTGAACAATGGCAGGTATCCACATACATCATACAGAGCTGGGCAATGGCAGGTATCCACAGTCATCATACAGAGCTGGACAATGGCAGGTATCCACAGCCATCATACAGAGCTGGACAATGCATGTATCCAGTCATCATACAGACCTGGAGCAATGGACAGGTATCCACAGAATCATACAGAGCCTGGGCAAATACAGGTATCCACAGAGTAATCATACAGAGCCTGGGCAATGACAGGTATAGACACTCATCATACATTGCTGGACAAAGACAGGTATCCACAGTCATCATATAGAGCCTGGGCAATGGCAGGTATCCACAGTCATCATACAGAGCTTGGACAATGGCAGGTATCCAGTCATCATACAGAGCTTGGACAATGACAGGTATCCACAGTCATCATACAGAGCTTGGACATTGACAGGTATCCACAGTCATCATACAGAGCTTGGACAATGACAGGTATTCACAGTCATCATGCAGAGCTTGGACAAAGACAGGTATCCACAGTCATCATGCAGTGCTTGGACAATGACAGGTATCCACAGTCATCATACAGAGCTTGGACAATGACAGGTATCCACAGTCATCATACAGAACCTGGACAATGGCAGGTATCCACAGTCATCATACAGAGGTGAACAATGGCAGGTATCCACAGTCATCATACAGAGCTGGGCAATGCAGGTATCCACAGTCATCATACAGAGCTGGGCAATGGCAGGTATCCACAGACATCATACAGAGCTGAGCAATGACAGGAATCCACAGTCATCATACAAAATCCTGGACAATGGTAGGTATTCACAGTCATCATACAGAGCTGGACAATGCCAGGTATCCACAATCATACAGAACTGAACAATGGCAGGTATCCACAGTCATCATACAGAGCTGGACAATGGCAGGTATCCACAGTCATTATACAGAGGTGAATAATGGCAGGTATCCACAGTCATCATACAGAGGTGGACAATGGCAGGTATCCACAGTCATTATACAGAGGTGAATAATGGCAGGTATCCACAGTCATCATACAGAGCTGGACAATGGCAGGTATCCACAGTCATTATACAGAGGTGAATAATGGCAGGTATCCACAGTCATCATACAGAGCTGGACAATGGCAGGTATCCACAGTCATCATACAGAGCCTGGACAATGACAGGTATCCACAGTCATCATACAGATGGCCTGGACAATGACAGGGATCCACAGTCATCATACAGAGCCTGGACAATGACAGGTATCCACAGTCATCATACAGATGTGAACAATGGCAGGTATCCACAGAGTCATCATACAGAGCTGGACAATGCCAGGTATCCACAGTCATCATACAGAGCTGGACAATGTCAGGTATCCACAGTTATCATACAGAGCTTGGACAATGGCAGGTATCCAGTCATCATACAGAGCTTGGACAATGACAGGTATCCACAACCATCATACAGAGCTTGGACAATGACAGGTATTCACAGTCATCATACAGAGCTTGGACAATGACAGGTATCCACAGTCATCATGCAGAGCTGGCATGGACATATTTGGGGCTGGTATACCACAGTCATCATACAGAGCCTGGACAATGACAGGTATCCACAGTCATCATACAGAGCTGGACAATGGCAGGTATCCACAGTCATCATACAGAGCTGAACAATGGCAGGTATTCACAGTCATCATACAGAGCTGAACAATGGCAGGTATTCACAGTCATCATGGAGCTGAACAATGGCAGGTATCCACAGAGTCATCATACAGAGCTTGACAATGCCAGGTATCCACAGTCATCATACAGAGCTGAACAATGGCAGGTATTCACAGTCATCATACAGAGCTGAACAATGGCAGGTATCCACATACATCATACAGAGCTGGGCAACGGCAGGTATCCACAGACATCATACAGAGCTGGACAATGGCAGGTATCCACAGCCATCATACAGAGCTGGACAATGGCATGTATCCAGTCATCATACAGAGCCTGGGCAAAGACAGGTATCCACAGAGCCATCATACAGAGCCTGGGCAAATACAGGTATCCACAGAGTAATCATACAAAGCCTGGGCAATGACAGGTATAGACACTCATCATACATTGCTGGACAAAGACAGGTATCCACAGTCATCATATAGAGCCTGGGCAATGGCAGGTATCCACAGTCATCATACAGAGCTTGGACAATGGCAGGTATCCAGTCATCATACAGAGCTTGGACAATGACAGGTATCCACAGTCATCATACAGAGCTTGGACATTGACAGGTATCCACAGTCATCATACAGAGCTTGGACAATGACAGGTATTCACAGTCATCATGCAGAGCTTGGACAAAGACAGGTATCCACAGTCATCATGCAGTGCTTGGACAATGACAGGTATCCACAGTCATCATACAGAGCTTGGACAATGACAGGTATCCACAGTCATCATACAGAACCTGGACAATGGGCAGATCCACAGTCATCATACAGAGGGGAACAAATGGCAGGTTTTCCACAGTCATCATACAGAGCTGGGCAATGCAGGTATCCACATTCATCATACCCGAGCTGGGCAATGGCAAGGGATCCACAGACATCATACAGAGCTGAGCAATGACAGGAACCACAGTCAATCATACAAAATCCTGGACAATTTGGGAGGTATTCACAGTCATCATACAGAGCTGGGCAATGCCAGGTATCCACAATCATACAGAACTGAACAATGGCAGGTATCCACAGCATCATACAGAGCTGGACAATGGCAGGTATCCACAGTCATTATACAGAGGTGAATAATGGCAGGTATCCACAGTCATCATACAGAGGTGGACAATGGCAGGTATCCACAGTCATTATACAGAGGTGAATAATGGCAGGTATCCACAGTCATCATACAGAGCTGGTCAATGGCAGGATCAAGTCATTATACAGAGGTGAAAATGACAGGTATCCAAGTCATCATAACAGAGCTGGACAATGGCAGTATCCACAGCATTATACAGAGGTGAAAAAGGCCGGTATCCACAACATCATACAGAGTGGGCAATGGCAGGTATCCACAATCATCAACAGACTGCAATGGCAGGAATAGCATTATACAGAGCCCGACAATGCAGGTATCCACAATCATCATACAGAGGGGGCAATTTGGGAGGATAAATCATTATACAGAGGTAAGAAAAATAAAAATGGCAGGGTTTTCCAAATCATCATACAGAGCTGGCAATGCAGGGATCCACAGTCATTTTAAAAGAGTGAAAATGCAGGTATCCCAGTCCATCATACAGAGCCCGGGCAAAGCAGGTATCCAAGTCATTATACAGAGGTGGGAATGCAGGTATCCAAGTCATCATACAGAGTGGACAATGGCAGGTATCCCCATCATCATACAGACCTGAAAATGGAAAAGGGATCCACAGCATCATACAGAGCTGGGAATGGCAGGTATCCACATCATCATAAAGCTGGGCAATGGCAGGAATAGTCATATACAGAGCCTGCAATGACAGGTATCCATAGTCATCATACAGAGCGGACAATGGCAGGTATCCAAATCATCATATAGAGCCTGGCATGGCAGGTATCACAGCCATCATACAGAGGTGACAATGCAGGTATCCCAGTCATCATACAGAGCCTGGGGGAAAAACAGGTATCCAAATCATCATAACAGAGCCTGCAATGCAGGTATCCAAGTCATCATACAGAGCCTGACAATGGCAAGTTGCCCGAAATTCATCAAAACAGAGCCTGGAAAATGGAAGTATCCCCAAAAGTCATCATACAGAGCCCGGAAATGGCAGTATCCAAAAGTCATCATAAGAGCCTGGCAATGGACAGGTATCCAGTCATCATACAGAGCCTGGCAATGCAGGTAATCCACATCAATACAACCTGGCAATTCGTACCACACGTTATCAAAAACCCTTTGGACAAATGAATCAATCATCATAAATTATCAAATTTCATACCGTACATAAAGTTTTAAAATGGAAAACCAAAAATAAACAAAGACAAAGCAGGTATACCAGTCATATACAACTACCAATGGCACTTATTAATTCAACATTAACAGGGGCCTGGACAATGGAAAGTAAAAACAAATGTCCTCATACCCTGGACAAAAGATTAAAAGTCATAAAGGCCCGGGGCTGGCCCTAATTTTTAACCCAAATTTAAACAAGTTAATGTTTGACCTATTTCATTTTCAAAAACCTTTTATGCAAGAATCTAAAAAGTTTGCTAGTTAATGTTTAAAACCCAACTTTTATAAACCCCGGAAAGTTTTTCCCAAAAAAAAAATAAAACAAAAAAAACCAAATGGCAATTGCCAAATCAGTCAAAATTCTCAACTTGTTCCTGCTGCAGGGTACTGACAAGGAGCAGGATAAAATGCAAAAGAAAGAAAGAAAAAGAGATAGTGTGTGAGTGTGTGAGCGTGATTAACAGAAATAGACAATAGTTGATAGTAAATACTGGATTATTTTATCCAAAATTTATGTGGAGCTACAACTCATCATAAAATGCTGATGATACAAATTGTAAAAAAAAAAAAAATTTTTACTGCATCCAGTGAAAAAAAAAAAAAAGTTTGGGAAGGAAATTACAAATTGAACACTGTAGGTAAGACAGCATGACTGATGCCATAACGTTATGTAATTACTGAAAGAACAATATTACTTACTTTAATGACAAATTTTATATTGAATATATAATTCAATTATCTTCTCTGCCACAGATTACATTCAAATAATCTACAACATCTCTATCAAACCACTGGAAAAGGAAAAATAGAATTTTTAATCAAATGAAAGTGGTGTCTACAGCAGTGTAGACTGGCAGTGCTTCTGTCACTCACTGTTCTCATCAGAAGTTATTAATATAGTTTATGCTGTAGTTAATCACCATTTGGCAGATTGGTAAGCACACTTGTTTTAATTATTTAAGACACCTATACTCTATGTGCTTTAGCTCTTTGACCAAAAATAAGTTTCAATTATAACTTTCCTGGTCCATACATGTCAACACACATTAACATTGTACCAATGTAACATAATCAAATTTCATCAAGGAGGTTGAAGTTAGCCATGTTGTTAGCCTCAGACCAGGCTGCATGTCTAGCACCATCCATCTCTCCCGCCACAGTGTTATCACTCCTTAACCGGTGGGATGAACCTCCAATCTTTGAACCACAGTCAGGACATGTGCCTTCCTCCATGGCTCCTCCACACTCAGTGATGCAATATATATGTCCTTGAGGACACTTGTACCAGTGTCCTTGTCTCAGTCCCATAGTTGTCAAAATCATAATCTTCTCACTTTGACTGATTCCTAAGCCACCATAGTGCTTCTCACTTTCTTTAAGAAGAGCACAAACTTTTGTGTCCAGTATTGAATCAAATTTTACTGCAGGATCCATTAATTTATCCAACTGTGCCTTGATTACTCTGACACTTTCATTGCTGCTGGTCAGAAATTTTTCTTGAAAATTCCAGTAAGCAGGAAGAATCATTAGACGCTGCAGTTCACAGCTCACTTCTTCAACCATTTGAGGGGCAATGATGGTATTTTTTTGCATAACAAGTTCAACAATAGCTTCCACTCTGGGTCGTAAACGAGTTTCATTCTTAGACAACTTACACACTCCATGAATTCTACCAAGAAAATAGTCTACTCCTGAAGATGTATTTGTTTTTTCAGCCAAAGACATCAGAATGCTGGTTGCCTTTTTAAGCACTTGGGCTTGAAACTGGATAAGTCTCAGCTCTCCTTCACTGACAAAGACTTGCTTGTGACGCTTCATTACTCGACCAATACCAAGCTTCTGTTGTAGCTGCTTCACCCGAGACATGAAGTGCACAGCAATTTCAGGATCTGTGGATGCGATACATGATATATAGTATTTACCACAACCAAATGTACTGCGTAACATCTCCATTTATATAATTTTTTTTAAAAACACTGGCCATCTACCACCAGTGTAGAATGACTCACAAAAAAAAACATAACATCAACTCATAAAAACCACTTGTCTGCACTCACTGTGATGAAGCAAATATACCTCCCTCCCCCGCCACACACAAACACACACACACACACACACACACACACACACACACACACACACACACACACACACACACACACACACACACACACACAACCAAGAGGTATGCGAGGAGCTCAACACGTGATTTAAAGAAGTATTTGCAGTGGAAACTGGTGGAAATCAGAACAGGGAGGTACACCAACAAGTGCTGTATGAGGTACACATAACCGAGGAGGAGGTGAAGAAGCTGTTATGTGAACTTGATACCTCAAGGTCGTGGGACCAGACAACATCTCTCCGTGGGTCCTTAGAGAGGGAGCAGAGATGCTGTGTGTGCCACTAACAAAGATCTTCAACACATCCAATGAAACTGGGCAACTCCTTGAGGTATGGAAGATGGCAAACGTAGTCCCAATTTTTAAAAAAGGAGACAGACACAAGGCATTAAACTACAGACCTGTGTCACTAACATGTATAGTATGCAAAGTCCATCAGAAGGAGAGTGGTGGAGCACTTGGAAAGAAACAAGTGTATAATCGACAACCAGCACGGTATCAGGGAAGGAAAATCCTGTGTCACAGACCTATTGGAGTTTTATGACAAGGTGACAGAAGTAAGACAAGAGAGAGAGGGGTGGATATACTGCATTTTCTTGAACTGCAAGAAGGCCTTCGACACAATTCCTCACAAGAGGTTACTGCAAAAGTTAGAGGATCAGGAACACATAACAGGAAAGGCACTACAATGGATCAGAGAATACCTGACAGGGATGCAACAATGAGTCATGGTACGTGACAAGGTGTCAAAGTGGGCGCCTGTGACAAGCGGGGTTCCACAGGGGTCAGTCCTAGGACCTGTGCTGTTTTTGGTATATGTGAATGACATAATGGAAGGGATAGACTCAGAAGTGTCCTTGTTTGCAGATGATGTGAAGTTAATGAGAATTAAATCGGTTGGAGATCAGGCAGGACTACAAAGTGACCTGGACAGGCTACAAGCCTGGTCCAGTGACTGGTTCCTTGAATTTAACCCTGCCAAATGCAAAGTCATGAAGATCAGGGAAGGGCAAAGAAGACCGCAGACACAGTATAGTATAGGTGACCAAAGACTGCAAACCTCACTCAAGGAAAAAGACCTTGGGGTGAGTATAACACCAAGCACATCTCCTGAGGCGCACATCAATCAGATAACTGCTGCAGCGTATGGGTGTCTGGCAAACCTAAGGATAGTGTTCCGATACCTCAGTAAGGAATCGCTCAATTCTCTGTACACCATTTACATCAGGCCCATACTGGAGTATGCAGCACCAGTTTGGAATCCACACCTGGTCAAGCATGTCAAGAAATTAGAGAAAGTGCAAAAGTTTGCAACAAGACTAGTCCCAGAGCTAAGGGGATTGTCCTACGAAGAAAGGTTAAGGGAAATTGGCCTGACAACAATGGAGGACAGGAGGGTCGGGGAGACATGATAACGACATATAAAATACTGCGCAGAATAGACAAGGTGGATAAAGACAGGATGTTCCAGAGATGGGACACAGAAACAAGGGGTCACAATTGGAAGCTGAAGACTCAGATGAGTCAAAGGGATGTTAGGAAGTATTTCTTCAGTCTTAGAGTTGTCAGGCAGTGGAACAGCCTAGAAAGTGACGTAGTGGAGGCGGGAACCATACATAGTTTTAAGACGAGGTTTGATAAAACTCATGGAGCAGGGAGAGAGAGGACCCAGTAGCCATCAGTGAAGAGGCAGGGCCAGGAGCTATGACTCGACCCCTGCAACCACAAATAGGTGAGTACAAGGTGGACAGAGACAGGATGTTCCAGAGATGGGACACAGAAACAAGGGGTCACAATTGAAAGGCAAAGACTCAGATGAGCCAAAGATGTTAGGAAGTATTTCTTTAGTCATAGAGTTGTCAGGAAGTGGAACAGTCTGCCAAGTGATGTTGTGGAGGAAGGAACCATACATAGTTTTAAGACAAGGTATGATAAAGCTCAAGGAGCAAGGAGAGACCTAGTAGTGATCAGTGAAGAGGCAGGGCCAGGAGCTATGTCTTGACCCCTGCAACCATAAATAGGTGAGTACACACATGGAGAGCCAAGATGATGGATGTGGTACTGAAAAATCTCATGCATCAACATGTTAGGGACACTACCAGAGACAGAGAGAGAGAAAAGAGAGGATGAACAAGCAAGACTGGACCTCGTCTTCACCCTGAGTGGCTCGGACATTGAGGACATCACATATGAAAGGCCCCTCGATGCTAGTGATCACGTGGTTCTGAGCTTCAAATACATAGTAGTTACAAGTGGAGAGGATAACAGGAGTAGGACGGGAAAATCCAAATTACAAAAGAGGGGACTACACAGGCATGAGGAACTTCCTGGAGGAGGTTCAATGGGAAAGAGAATTGGTAGGAAAATCAGTAAACAAAATGATGGACGTGACAACGAAATGCAAGGAGGCACAGAAAAGGTTTGTTCCCAAGGGCAACAGAAATACGTAATGGGAAGACCAGAATGAGCTCTTGGTTTATCCAAAGGTGTAGGAAGGCAAAAACTAAGTGCGCTGAAGAATGGAAAAAGTACAGAAGGCAAAAGACCCAGGAAAATAAAAGAGATCTGTCGAAGAGCCTGAAACGAGTATGCACAGATAAGGAGGGGGGCCCAGCGACAATACAAAACATGACATAGCATCAAAAGTCAAGTCTGACCCAAAGCTGTCGTATAGCCACATCAGGAGGAAAACAACAGTCAAGGATCAGGTAATCAGACTGAAGATAGGTGGGGAGCTCACAAGAAATGACCAAGAAGTATATGAGGAGCTCAAAATGAGATTTAAGGAAGTATTTACAGCGGAGACAGAAAGGACTCAGGGAAGTCAGAATACAGGGGGGGGGGGTACATCAACAAGGAATATACCAAGAAGTGCTGGATGAAATACATACAACCAAGGAGAAGGAGAAGGTGAACAGGCTGCTAAGTGACCCTATACCTCAAAGGACATCTCTCCATGGGTCCTTAGAGACGGAGCAAAGACACTGTGTGCCACTAAAAATTTTCAACACATCCACTGAAACTAGGCAACTACCTAAGGTATGGAAGACAGCAAATGTAGACCCTATTTTTAAGAAAGGAGACAGACACGAGGCACTAAACTACAGACCAGTATCACTGACATGTACAGTATGCAAAGTCATGGAGAAGATTATCAGGAGGAGAGTGATGGAGCACCTAGAATGAAACAAGCTTATAAATGACAACCAGCACAGATTCAGGGAAGGAAAATTCTGCGTCACAAACCTCCTAGAGTTTTATGACAAGGTAATGGAAGTAAGACACGAGAGAAAAGGGTGGGAAGACTGCATTTTCTTGGACTACAACAAGGCCTTCGACACAGTTCCTCACAAGAGATTAGCGCAAAAGCTAGAGGATCAGGCACGCATATCAGAAAGGGCACTGCAACGGATCAGAGAATACCTGACAGGGAGGCAACAAGTCATGGTATGTGATAAGGTGTCAAGAGTGAGCACCTGTGACGAGTGGGGTTCCACAGGGGTCAGTCCTAGGATCAGTGCTACTTTTAGCATATGTGAATGACATAACAGAAGGGATAGACTCAGAAGTGTCCCTGTTTGCATATAATGTGAAGATAATGAGGGGAAATAAATTGGATGAGGATCATGTAGGGCTACAAAGACACCTGGATGAACTGGAAGCCTGTTGCAGCAACTGGCTCCTTGAATTTAACCCCGCCTAATGCAAAGTCATGAAGATCAGGGAAGACCAAAGAAGACTGCAGACAGAGTATATGCTAGGTGTCCAAAGATTGCAAACCTCACTCAAGGATGATGATCTTGGGCTGAGTATAATACAGAGCACATCTCGAGGCACACATCAACCAGATAACTACTGCAGCATATGGGCACCTGGCAAACCTGAGAATCACATTCTGATACTTTAGTAAGAAATTGTTGAAGACTCTTTACAGTGCGTACGTCAGGCCCATATTAAAGTATGCGGCAACGAAGGACACAATTTCAAGACTTGCACCATCACCACTCCACCTAAATGCCTGACCTGCATACCTTTGCTGCCAAATGCCCTACCAGGCGAGAAGTACTCAAGAAACAACTTGAACACCAGAAGAAAACCACTACTCAGTCTACAACATATGCTATGACCAAGCTCCAAGCAGATACCACCAAGATTCTCAAAGTCACTCAAACTGCATCTTCCACTAGTACTACATCACCAATGATTCCTGCTGGCAATTCCACCAAAATTCTATACTGCATCATGTATGCCCATGTACATAATGTAGCCGCACCTGGATCATTCAACACCACCATCAATGAACTCTTCAAGCCCAACAATATGCCCAGCTTTACATTCCTTGAATCTCCATCTTCATCAGACATCATTCAATCCACTACCAGTATTGTCAATATTTCCACACCTCCACCACCACTACCACTTACCATGGCACCGCCTATTCCCACCAATGAGAGAGTGCCACCATATCCCACCCTCGCAACCGACCAATCAGCGACCTCGCCCGTCACAACACAGCCACCGCCAACCAAGAAACTTACTCCACCACAACCCGGTGCTATAACTTACACTGCTTTGGCCCAAGCAAACACCCTACCCACTACTACTACTGCCAGCCCTCCTGTGGCTACTCCAGCCCCTGAGGAGGAACTGTTATACATTGATACACCTTATACCTGGTTCTTCACCACTGACCAATACAAAGACGCAATGCTTGGCCATGAACTCTCCCAGAGACTCAAGGACGTAACTGTCAAGTTCACCCTCATTCCTGGGTTCACCACCACCATCGAAGCAATACTCCAAAACATCAACACTCCTCAAACAAGCACCATAAACCCATATGAAGTAGAATACCTCTCAAGAAAGAAGTTCAAATCTCTACTGAATGGCTCACCTCCACCCATATAACAAACTTCCAACCAACCAATCATTGTGAAGCTGAGTTCCCCAGCACTTTGCTATTGGCTAAAGCTGGGGTGTGACTCCAATTGACCCTAATATAGCTGTCTTCTCGGCCCTTTCTGCCGCCTCCTGCCTGCCTCCTGCCGTACAACCTCACGCACATTGTCAGCTGCCCACCGCTGATTCCAACAATCCTCACATGTTGACAGCAACGCCTGCAGTACACCTGCACAAATTGACCAAGGTGGACAGGGCACTTACCTTTATCTTCCCTCCTCCTCAACCATCCCAACCCTTTCCGATATTTCCATCCTTTCCCATCCTTCTTCCTTCCCCATCTTACCAAAGCTCTGGTCAGCTACCTCATATCTCACAGTCAGGAGCAGAAATGGCCGCTGTGGTGGCCTTATACACCCCAACAACAACAATGGCCGCCATCCCCACTACCACCAGCCACATACATAATGATACATTTCATTCATTCTTGTGTATATATCATGTTTCTATGTTATTAATATTGTTTATTATGTCATATTAGACGAATTTTGAGAGATAAATAAGCCATAGAGTTGATATTAGTGAAATACTGAAGTATTTTGCCATGCCTGGAATTCCGCTGGAACAGATTATTGCCATTTCAATTAATTTAAATGAGGAAAATTGACTCAACAGACAAGCAAATCAGGATGTGAGCAAGGTCATGGAATGAATTAAACTTGTAAGCCAAGGTTCCATTGTATCCTTTTGGTTATGCGATATTTCATCATTTCTAAATGATCAAACCTCCTTAAGAACCCGTCCTCTACCCTCTCCACACCTTCTATATATAATATTCTAGATATAATATTCTATACATAATATAGATTATATATATAATATTCTATACATAATATTCAAACAAGAAATTGGTTTCAAAGATATCTCCAGTATTGCTGGTCCATATACAAGTGTTAGTATCACTATACTCTGGTACATACCCTCTATGACTCCATCATAGATAAACCTCTTCTTTCCATTACTTCAATACTACACATACTTTTCTCCTCACCTGTTCTATGATTCACTATAAGAATTGCTCAGACAACTCTTGCTTCACCTGACTATAACTAGACATGAAAAAAGCTACTCTAAAAGTAAATATTATTATTTTTTAACACATGAGCCATCTCCCACCAAAGTAGGGTGACCTGAAAAAGAAGAAAAACTTTCATCATTCACTCTATCATTGTCTAGCTGGAGGCGTGCTGATACTGCAGTTTGGATGTCTCTCCAGACTGCAAACATTCTCACACCTTCTTCAGGGTGCAGGCACTGTACCCCCCACCTCCAGGACTCAAGTCTGGCTGACAGGTTTCTCTGAATCCCTTCATAAATTTTACCTTGCGCACAATCGAACAGAACATAATGTCCCCAAAGCTTTAGGTCTCAGGTGGCAAGATGAAAGTTTTTTTTAAATCTGACCTGTTTTTTCCCTCATGACGATGAAGAAGAGTCCTTAGCAATTTACAAAAATTTATCAGTCATGTTTTCTTATTTCTAGAGCAATGTTGTGATACTATGAAGAGGATTTAAAAAAACTCATACAGTAAGTGACTGCAAAAGAAATTATCAATGCAACAGAAATCAGGAGGTAGGTTACTGAAAGCAGTGAAGAGTTTTTACGAGGATAGTGAGGCTCAAGTTAGAGTATGTAGGAAAGAGGGAAATTATTTCCCAGTAAAAGTAGGCCTTAGACAAGGATGTGTGATGTCACCATGGTTGTTTAATATATTTATAGATGGGGTTGTAAGAGAAGTGAATGCGAGGGTCTTGGCAAGAGGCGTGGAGTTAAAAGATAAAGAATCACACATAAAGTGGGAGTTGTCACAGTTGCTCTTTGCTGATGACACTGTGCTCTTGGGAGATTCTGAAGAGAAGTTGCAGAGGTTGGTGGATGAATTTGGTAGGGTATGCAAAAGAAGAAAATTTAAAGTGAATACAGGAAAGAGTAAGGTTATGAGGATAACAAGAAGATTAGGTGATGAAAGATTGGATATCAGATTGGAGGGAGAGAGTATGGAGGAGGTGAACGTATTCAGATATTTGGGAGTGGACGTGTCAGCGGATGGGTCTATGAAAGATGAGTGAATCATAGAATTGATGAGGGAAAAAGAGTGAGTGGTGCACTTAGGAGTCTGTGGAGACAAAGAACTTTGTCCTTGGAGGCAAAGAGGGGAATGTATGAGAGTATAGTTTTACCAACGCTCTTATATGGGTGTGAAGCATGGGTGATGAATGTTGCAGCGAGGAGAAGGCTGGAGGCAGTGGAGATGTCATGTCTGAGGGCAATGTGTGGTGTGAATATAATGCAGAGAATTCGTAGTTTGGAAGTTAGGAGGAGGTGCAGGATTACCAAAACTGTTGTCCAGAGGGCTGAGGAAGGGTTGTTGAGGTGGTTCGGACATGTAGAGAGAATGGAGCGAAACAGAATGACTTCAAAAGTGTATCAGTCTGTAGTGGAAGAAAGGCGGGGTAGGGGTCGGCCTAGGAAAGGTTGGAGGGAGGGGGTAAAGGAGGTTTTGTGTGCGAGGGGCTTGGACTTCCAGCAGGCATGCGTGAGCGTGTTTGATAGGAGTGAATGGAGACAAATGGTTTTTAATACTTGACGTGCTGTTGGAGTGTGAGCAAAGTAACATTTATGAAGGGGTTCAGGGAAACCGGCAGGCCGGACTCGAGTCCTGGAGATGGGAAGTACAGTGCCTGCACTCTGAAGGGGTGTAAATGTTGCAGTTTAAAAACTGTAGTGTAAAGCACCCTTCTGGCAAGACAGTGATGGAGTGAATGATGGTGAAAGTTTTTCTTTTTCGGGCCACCCTGCCTTGGTGGGAATCGGCCAGTGTGATAATAAAAAAAAATAATAATAATAATAACAGAAATCATTGACATTCTACCATTTGACATCATTTTACATACAAAATATTAGAAAGAGGGAAGTGAAACAAAGAACCGATGACACATTATTCATGTAACCTAATGTTGCATCATTCCACCTTTACCTCTACCTGTTTAATTCTTGAATGTATAGTATGAGAGACTCATAGAATAAACATTGTCAACTGTGACCCAATGTCCTCCTCTTGTCAGGCTATCTTGTCCATACTAAGCTTACAGGGTCCCGCTACAATAACTAGTAACCAAAATATAAACTATCAAGCAATCTAACGGGAAAGTCATAATGGAGGTCAAGCATGCATGAAAATGCAGCCTCTTACAGCAACTTGTGAGCCACCTGAAGAATGCTCAACCTCGGCACCACTCACCATGGTGTCTCGTGTAACAGAAAATGACAACATGTTGAAATTCTTTGACTTATTTTGCAGTATCTGATCATTTTTTGCAGGCACTGTACAGTACTGTCAATTTAAAATCTTACCTTGCAAGATCAATTCAATATCCTTCCTTTTTATTTTTGACTGAGATTGATAATATTTGTTCTTGACAGCTTTCACTGTTTCATAAGTCTTAAGTATTATGTCCTGATAGCGACGATTGTTGTACATGGGCTTCCTGCATTTTGGACAAGTCTTCATTCCAATTTCATTGTTGTCCTGAGTGAGCCAGCCCTCCAGGCCCTGCACCTCAATACTGTGACCACAGTCTTCCAACAACACAAACCTGAAAATATGTATTTTTATCAAATGAATTTCTTAAATCTTAGAGATGTAATTTCCACTCCACTTCTTGGATGCATTATATTCCTCTGTCAACACTTGGCTACCACCCACAGCATTGCTACAGAGGTGCACAATAAAGATATTAAATTAAGTGTAGCAGTGGAGTGGTTTTATCTAAATATTTGCTATATATTTTAGCTAACAGTAACTTCTGGTTCTGAAGAGCATTAAAAACATTAATATACCTTTAAGCTATTTTTCCTAAATCATAGTAATCACAGTAATTTTAAAAAGCAGGATGTATAAACAACCTTGAAATGAATGGTAAAGAAAATAATTAAACCACATCCTTAGAAAAAAAATATAATTTCATTAATGGGCTATCAGTGTGCAGCTTAGACAACTTCCAACATGTGAACATCTGAGACTGTAAAAGATCCTGTGAAGTGAACATTCCTTACAAACTACCACAGGCACAGAGTCACTACCTTTACCAGGAATGTAATGAGTCCATTACAAACTTTCTAAAGAAAATGAACCTAAAACTGAATAAAAGTAGGTACATAAGCAGCAGTAGGGATTAAATGGTTACAATCATAAGCATAATTTTTAAAAGGGTGGACTGGTAAGCCAGCGGAAGGCCTCTGTCAGATGACGGAAAGCTCCTGCAGCTGGTCATCATAACTAAGACCAGCTACCTTCCTCATACATGTACTTGATCACTACCTTCCTCATACATGTACTTGATCACTACCTTCCTCATACATGTACTTGATCACTACCTTCCTCATACATGTACTTGATCACTACCTTCCTCATACATGTACTTGATCACTACCTTCCTCATACATGTATTTGATCACTACCTTCCTCATACATGTACTTGATCACTACCTTCCTCATACATGTACCTGATCACTACCTTCCTCATACATGTACTTGATCACTACCTTCCTCATACATGTACCTGATCACTAACCTTTCCCTCATACATGTACCTTGATCACTACCTTCCTCATACATGTACCTGATCACTACCTTCCTCATACATGTCCTTGATCACTACCTTCCTCATACATGTGCTTGATCACTACCTTCCTCATACATGTTTTGCCAGCCACTGGATGGCGAAACGTCCACAACAAAGGCACCCAGACGCCGCACATGTGTCTTAATTTCATCATAAGTAGTAGTAGTAGTAGTAATTTGTGTATGTTTTAAATATCGTATATTAAGTATGAGACGGGGAGCCAGGGCTACCTACACCTGGGCTACCTGCACCTGGCTTCCTACAAATAAGTACTACTCACCTCTCTCCCTACATTAAGATTACAAATACACTTTAAGATAAGTAATGAATTTACTGTGAATGTATTTTACTTTGTGTGTTTTTAATGCCTAATTCTATTACTAACTTCATATAATTTAGTGTAAACTTGTTGTCTGACATTTATATGCATTTATAAATGGAAAAAAAATGACGTTCTGCCTTCCGGCGATGTCTGCTTTCCAGCGACAGCTTGGAACCTAACCCGCCATATAAGTGGGGCCCTACTGTACACTGCCAGAAGCACACATTAACCAGGTAACTGCTGCGGCATATGGGCACCTGGCAAACCTGAGAATAGCATTTCGGTACCTCAGTAAGGAATTGTTCAAGACTTTATACACTGTGTACGTCAGGCCCATACTGGAGTGCGCAGCACCAGTTTGGAACCTACTTATGATTACAGAGGTTGATTTTCAGCTCTTGGCCCTTAACTTGCCACCCTTCAAATTCACTCCCTCACTGACTTGTGAGCCCTATCATACCTGCTCTTAAAACTATGTATAGAGTCTACCTTCACCACTTCCTCACCAAGAACATTATACTTCCCAACCACCCTGTGGCTCACTGCTGTCTTTTAAGTTCCAGCTGTGTCCCCAAGTTCCCATTTCTTGCCTCTCAAACAGCCTGTCCCTGTCTATCTTAATAATTCCCTGAATATTTTGTATGTAGTTATCATGTCCCCCAGTTCTTCTGTCCTCCAATGTTAAGATTCAGTTCCATTAGCTTCTCCTAGTAGCTCATGCCTCTTAACTCAGGGGCATGCCTTGATGCATGCTTCTGTGTTGTCTCCATATGCTTAATATGTTTTGTCAGGTGTGAGTTCCATACTGGTGCTGCATACTCAAAGCTGCACCTATTGTGGTATATAAAAGGTCAAGAAAGATGTTTGAGATTCCTTAGACTTACCACATGAGCACTGGCTGCAGAGGTTATTCAGTTAATGTGAGCCTCTGGTGATATACTGGGCACTGTGCTTACCCCTAGATCCTTCTCTTGAATGAAGTCCATAGCCTCTATCCCCCTAGTCTATACCTCAATTAAGCAACCACTTATCTAACCACAGAAACCATGATTCATCAGACTGGACCATGATTTTACCAATTTTCAACTGTCAGGTATTGGTCAGACTGTGCCCACTGTAGCCTCAGTTTCCTGTTTTAAACTGACAGGAGTGGAATCCAGTTTGGTCTTCTGCTGCTATAGCCCATCCACTAGAAGGTTCAACATACTATGCATTTAGAGATTCTCTTCAGCATACCACTGTTGTAATGCATGGTTATTTGAGATACTGTCACCTTCCTGACTGTTTATTCTCACTTTTGTCACTGAATGTTTAGTGTTTTTCACACCATTCTCTGTAAACTCTAGAGACTGTTGTGCATGAAAATCCCAGGAAATCTGCAGTTTCTGAGACACTTGAACCACCGCGTCAGTCTGGCACTAACAATCATTCCACGGTCAAAGCCACTTAGATCACATTTCTTTCCCATTCTGATGTTTGGTCTGAACAACAGCTGAACCTCTTGACCATGTCCAAATGTGTTTAAGCACTGAGGTGCTGCCATGTCACCAATTGATTAGATATTTGCATTAATGAGCCGGTGTGCCTACTAAAGTGGCAACTGAGTTTATATACAATGCACACAATAAAAACCTTTTCTGAAACTCTTCCTGGATAGCTGCAACACAGCCTATAGGTTTAATATAAAACACAAAAATCTCTGATACTCCCTGTGTTCAACTCAACCTGAGTAAAAACTCTATGTGCATACATGGTCCTAAAATCTGGAAGACTATCTGAAGATTCCAGAGATTCACTATGCTAACTGCTTCAAAGCTACTGTAAGAAACTGCCTTATCTTAATATGATTCTTGACAACAAAACACAATATCAAACAAATTCAGAAACCTGTCTGTTGTCATCCAATTCCCTCTGTGTACTTCTTGTTTCAACTTCTTTCTGCTCCCATATACAGTAAAATATGTTGTGATCCCTTCTTTCATACATAGTTCTTCTTCTTTGTCTTTACTTCCTATCCCCATGGATGGAGAAATAATTCTCAGTGAACTTGTATGTATGTCATTACATTTTGTACTGTAATTTAATTAACTAATACGACTCACTCTGGTAGAACTAGACACTAACATTTTTTTTATTTTCTGAATTAAGTGGTAACTTGTACAGTGGTACAAGTTACCACTGTACAACCTGAACAATTATGGAAGTGTATTATTGTAAGTGCTTTTGTAAGTGTATTTTTGGGGGTCTGCAACGGACTAATCTAATTTACATTATTCCTTATGGGAACAAATTCATTCAGTAACGGCACTCGAAGAGCCTTCTGGAACGAATTATGGCCGAAACCCGGGGTACCACCATATATATTTTTAAGTTGCAATTAATACCATGTATTAGGACCCACAAAAATAAAAAATAAAACTATGTAAAATTTAAATATAATATACGCTACGTTTTACCTGAAATGCTATGCATTCTTTGAGTCTTCACAATATTGCATATTTTATACAGTAATTCAAAAACGAAGATTTGTTTAGTTTGAAAAACAAGGATAAAATTAACAAATAACAGATCTCTGGAACATAACCATACTTTACTCATATGTTCTTCATTTCTCATAATTCTATTTTACTGTTAGTTTAAGTTTAATATGTTTATTATGCACCCCACACCAGTCGACTAACACCCAGATGAACAAGGAAAAATGCCTGGAACTAGTGCTCATATTGGTGAATTTAAAGCCAGCAAAGGTTGGTTTGAGAGATTTAAGAATCGTAGTGACATACACAGTGTGATAAGGCCTGTTCTGGAAGAAAATGCCAAACAGGACCTACAGTACTCAGGAGGAAAAGGCACTCCCAGGACACAGTGTCTCATCAGTCATTGCTGCATCTTCAATAAAGGTAAGTGTCATTTATTCTTCATTTAGTAGAGTAGTGTATGCACAATATATACTGTGCATGTACTACTCTACTATTGTGCATGTATCCTTCTCTTTGTGTGTAGGAAAATGTATATTTCATGTGGTAAAATTTTTTTTTCATACTTTTGGGTGTCTTGCACGGATTAATTTGATTTCCATTATTTCTTATGGGGAAAATTCATTCGCATAACGATAATTTCGCATAACAATGAGCTCTCATGAACGGATTAATATCATTATGCGGGGGTCCACTGTATTCAGAGTGATGGCACTGAGAACGTAAATCTATGTTAGGACAGTTAATGGGTTAATACTGCAGCTTTATAACTGTAGTGTAAGCACACTTCTGGCAAGACATCGATGGAATGAATGATGATGAAAGTTTTTTCTTTTCGGGCCACCCTGCCTTGGTGGGAAACGGTTGATGTGTTAATAATAATTTATCTTCTAAGAATGTATAATCAATACTGAAGTAACTTCTTTCTTACCTTGAATCGTCATCATCTTCAAAGCCCAACAACATGAACTCCGTGAGTTCATCAAAATTACAGATGCGACACAGTGGAGGACAAGGATCACCACAGAAGCCAACACATGGATGACCACACTTCAACTTCTTAGGACAAGGATGATCACATGGCTTTCTTGAACACTTGTCACCACAAAGTTTATCACACTTCTGATGCTTGCAGTTCCACTCACATGACATCTGCAATGATATAAAAATAATAACTGGATGTGAAAAGTGGGTTATAGTAAGTATTTAAGCACCTGGAGAAGAGAGAAGTGTATAAGAGAGAGAGAGAGAGAGAGAGAGAGAGAGAGAATTTGGGAGATGTTGAGTGAGTGCATGGGGGTTGATGAACCAACTGAGAGAGTACCTGTGGTGGGGGACCTAAATGCTGAAGTAGGAGAAACATTTAGAGAGGGTGTGGTAGGTAAGTTTGGGGTGCCAGGTGTAAATGATAATGGGGGGGGGAGAGGCTTCAATTGAAATATGTACAGAAAGAGGTTTGATAATAAGTAATACATATTTTAAGAAAAAGAGGATAAAAAAGTACAGCCTCTCCTCATTTAGTAACAGAGTTCTGTTCCTCAGACCACGTCGGTAAACGAATTCGGCACTAAACAAGGAGCATACTATAATAGTAGTGGGTTTGTGTCAACCATCTTCGATACGGTTTTAATAACATTTTTATAATATTTTTAAATGTTTATACAGCACATTGCAATAACCAAAACAGAGGAAATCAGCTCTAACACACATTATTTCAGTATGCATACTGGTCAGAGAATCCGTTGTAAGTCTGAGTCATCAGTAAACGAGTACATCGCCAAATGAGGAGAGGAAGTATACAAGATATGATATAACACGTAATGAAAGTAGTTTTTTACATTATGTATTGGTAGATAAAAGACTGATGGGTAGACTTCAGGATGTGTACGCTTACAGAGGGGCAACAGATATAACGAATCATTTTTAGTTCTAGCTACAGTTAGAGTAAGAGGTAGATGGGGCAAAAAGAAAATGGCAACAACAAGAGAAATGTGAAAGTTCATAAACTAATGGAGGAGGAAGTTAGGGTGAGATATAAGCAAATATTGGCAGAAAGGTGAGGTAGTGAGAGTAAAGTGGACCCTCAGTTAACGGCGGCATCGGCCAATGGCAAAATCGGTTAGCGGCACGTTTTTGCGTCAAAATATTGGCTCAGCTAACGCCTAAGAACACGGTTTCAGGGCACTTGTCCCGAACGTGTTCTCACAGCCTGAGCTGTGGCCACCCATCCACTCCACATACAGTGTGCCATTGTTTACAAGGCAGTGAGGATGATTCCACGCATACATGCGATATATTTTGTGTTATTCCATTGTTTTTAGTGCTTGTAACTGCTAAATATGCCACCAAGGGCCCAAAGAAAGCTTCTAGTGGCAGCCCTGTGGTAAAGAAGGAAAGAAGCACAATAGAATTCAAGAAAAAATCCGTAGCAAAGTACCAAAGTGGAGGAGGAAGAGAGGGGAGAATATGCCTTCTGGAGTGATTCAGTGATTCTACGATATGTACGATACTAAAGCAGTAGGTATCGATAAACAGTGATAAAGTGTAGAATTAACAATGTAGTAAGTAAGTTAACCGAGTAAGCGATAGAAAAACAACACGAAAGTAACTCTCCAATATTGTTGGATGCGTATAGGGCCGTTGTATCTGAATGGGGCCGCTGAACGTAAGCCGCCCTGCTACATATCTTCCACCACCCCAAACCTCTGCCAGCATCTCCTCCATCAAACTAATTAAACTAACATCTCCTCCAAGGTAAGTGTAAATATAAAGTGTAGGTATAAAAGTAAATATAAGTGTAAATATAAAAGGACCCCAATGGAAATACGTAAGTCACTCTGACTCTTTTGGGTTATCCTAAGTACTTTACACATATGCTGGTATGTATGATAATCTATGTACATAACTGTATTTGTGTATACCTGAATAAACTTACTTATTTATAAATTAAAATGTAAATACTTCTTATTTATAAATTACGTACATTACATGTGAATAGTGGTGGTGAGTTCTGCTGCTGCCTCGCCACCACCACCATGGTCTATGCACAGCTTCTCTCAGTGGCCCTTATGAACCCAACAACAACACTTCCACCACTTACTCTTCACACACATTATGACATATTTTATTCATTTTAGAGTATATATCATGTTTCTATGTTATTAATAGTGTTTATTATGTCATTTTAGATGAATTGTGATAGATAAATAAGCTGTAGAGATGATATTAGCGTCATATTGAAGCATGATAAACTCATCTCCCTCTTGCCTCCTACCTCTCTTCCATACACCAACAAGAGTCAGTAAAGGTAAGTGTGATGTTAAATGTTCATTTATCCATTTTATTAGTGCTTTATATTTATTTGTCATTGTTTTCTGTATGTATATCTATATTTAATCTTTATAAAAATATTTTTTCTTAATACTTTTGGCGGTCTGAAACGGATTAATTGGATTTCCATTATTTCTTATGAGGAAAATTAATTCGGATAACGTCAAAATCGGTTAAGGCAAGCCTTCTGGAACGGATTAATGCCGCTAACTGAGGGTCCACTGTATAGGTAATGCAGAGGTTGAAGAGAGGTGGAATAGTTTTAAAAATGTGGCATTAGCATGTAGAGCAGTAGTTTGTGGCTATAGGAGGGTGGGTGCTGGAGGAAAAACGAGTGATTGGTGGAAGATGAAGTAAAGGGTGTGATAAAAGAGAAAAAGGTTGCTTATGAAATGTTTTTACAAAGCACATGCGATATATGAAGGGAGGAGTATCTGGAGAGTAAAAGAAAGGTGAAAAGAGTGGTGAGAGAGTACAAAGGCTAAGAGTGGGTGAGGCACTGTCAACAAATTTTGCTGAGAATAAGAAAAATTTTTGAAGTGAGATAAATGGGTTAAGAAAGCCTAGGGAACAAACTGATTTGACAATTAACCCGTAAACAGTCCAAATGTATATATGTGTTTTTTTCAACATTTGAAAGTATGTAAAAAAAGTAGATCTTCTTTCTATTTTTCTACATTTGAAAATGTGTAAAAAACTTTGATCTACTTTTTTTTTTGTTATATTTGAAAATATGTAAAAAAAAATTAGATCTGCTCTTGTAGCACTACACATGTGAACGTAGATCTGCTTGAACTGTTTACGGGTTAAAAACAGAATTGGGGAGTTAGTAGAGGGGAATTAGAAGGTATTTTGAAGATGAAAGGAATATTTTGAGGGACCATTAAATGTTGATGAAGAGAGGGAGGCAGTAATATCATGCATTGGCCAGGGAGGTATAATATCATTTAGGAGTAAAGAAGAGCTGGATGTGGGTGTGGGGGAGGTGCATGAGGCATTACATAGAATGAAAGGGGGTAAAGCAGCTGGAACTGATGGGATCATGACAGAAATGTTAAAAGAAGGGGGATATAGTTTTGGAGTGGTTGGTACTTTTGTTCAATGCATGAAAGAGGGGAAGGTACCTAGGGATTGGCAGAAAGCATGTATAGTTACTTTATATAAAGGGAAGAGGGACAAAAGAGGATGTAAAAATTGTAGAGGAAAAAGTTTACTGAGTATACCAGGTAAAGTGTATGGTAGGGTTATTACTGAATGAATTAGAGGCAAGACAGAGAACAGGATCACAGAAGAGCAATGAGGCTTTAGAATGGGTAGGGGATGTGTAGATCAAGTGTTTACATAGAAGCATATATGTGAATAATATATAAAGGTAGGGAAGTTTTCATTGCATTTATGGATTTAGAAAAGGCATATGATACGGTGGATAGGAGAGCAATGTGGCAGATGTTGCAAGTGTATGGAATAGGTAGTAAGTTACTAAATGCTGTAAAAAGATTTTACGAGGACAGTGAGGCTCAGGTTAGAGTGTGTAGGAGAGAGAGGGAGATTACTTTCCAGTAAAAGTAGGCCTTAGACAGGTATGTGTAATGTCACCATGGTTGGTTAACACATTTATAGATGGGGTTGTAAAAGAAGTAAATGCTAGGGTGTTGGGGAGAGGGACAGGATTCAATTATGGGGAATCAAATGCAAAATGGGGGTTGACACAGTTACTAAAAATTGTAAAGGGTAGTGGATGAGTTTGGGGGTGTGTGTAAAGGAAGAAAGTTGAAAGTGAACATAGATGAAAGTAAGATGATAAGGGTATCAAACGAGTTACGTAAAGAAAAACTGGATATCATATTGGAGGGAGGGTGTATGGAAGAGATATTTGGGAGTAGACTTGTCAGCAGATGGGTTTATGAAAGACGAGGTAAACTATAGAATTGATGAAGAAAAATGGGTGGGTGGTGCACTGAGGTATCTGTGAAGACAAAGAATATTATCCATACAGGAAAAGAAGAGAATGTGTGAAAGTATAGTGGTACTAACACTCTTATGTGGGTAGGAAGCATGGGTTGTAAATGCTGCAGCCAGGAGGAGGATGGAGGCAGTGGAGATGTTGTGTCAAAGGCAATGTGTAGTGTAATTATTACGCAGACAATTTGAAATGTGGAAATTAGGAGGTGTGGAGTTACTAAAAGTATTACTCAGAGGGCTAAGGAGGGGTTATTGAGGAGGTTTGGTCATTTAGAGAGGATGGAGCAAAATAGGATGACTTGGAGGGTGTATACATCCGAAGTTGAGGGGGAGGAACAGGTAGGGGTTGTTCTAGAAAAGGATGGAGGGAGAGAGTAAAAGAAGTTTTGTATGCTTGGACATACAGCAGGCACGTGTAAGCATGTTAGATAGGAGTGGAGACAAATGGTTTTTGGAACTTGATGAGCTGTTTGAGTGTAAGCAGTGTTATATTTTGTGAAGGGATTCCAGGAAACCGGTTAACTGGATTTGAGTACTGGAAATGGGAAATAAGTGCAATTTAAAGAAGGGCTTTGGGAAATTGGCTGTTTGGAGTGACATCTGAACTGTCGTATCTGAGTGCATCGGCAAAGACAGTGATTATGTGTGAATGATGGTGAAAGTGTTGAATGATAGTGTTTCTTTTTTTCATGGGTCATCCTGCCTTAGTGGGAGACAACTGACATATTACAAACAAAAATAATCACATATGACTCAAAGCCCCTAAATTTAATGATAATGTACTGATCAATGTATTGATCAACATTTTTTTTGTGCCTGAAATTTCCTTCAGTTATGAATGAGGAGAGAGCCTACAGACTTCATATGTAAAAGATATTGATACCTGAGTATACTGAATGGGGTTAGTTACTTAGTAGCCATGACAGTTCCTCTGCATGGAGTGTGTCTATTTGCAGCCATGAGAATGACTATACAAATAAATAAGCATGCTTCAGAACAAGGTGCATACAATTCTATGGCACTGCAGATCAAGTAAGAAAATACATTTGTTTTTTAACCTTTTAAGGGGTGGGTCCCATTGTTCTATGGCTCTGAAGACCAGGTCGGTCCTGTAGTTCTACAAGATGAGCTCAGCTCACTCAGATAAGCTGTGAGTGGTAAATCTGGGCTTATATATGAAAGAATGAGTTTTTGCAATAATGTGCACCATATACAAAAATCCTGCAACACGAAGTACATAATAAGAAAAAAACTGTGACTGTGTTTTGGGATTAAAACAGCCACTGTGTGGTGTATTTTTATATGGTTTTTATGATTATATTCTTGGTTTCTTGAACTCTTTTGACAGAACAGAAGATATATTACAGAAATTGACATGATTGATTGGTTTCAGGACAAAGTAGCTTGAAATTGCACTCAAAGTAGCAGAAATGCTCAACCTCTGTTGATATTCAAGAGTACACAAATGACGTTGCTCAACCAATATACGACCATCTGGCCAGTCTAATATGCATTTACAATTTTTTTTTTTCAACAAGTCGACCGTCTCCCACCGAGGCAGGGTGACCCAAAAATGAAAGAAAATCCCCAAAAAGAAAATGCTTTCATCATCATTCAACACTTTCACCTCACTCACACATTATCACTGTTTTTGCAGAGGTGCTCAGAATACAACAGTTTAGAAGCATATACGTATAAAGATACACAACATACCCCTCCAAACAGCCAATATCCCAAACCCCTCCTTTAAAGTGCAGGCATTGTATTTATGTATTTATTGTATTTATGCAGTAGTCTGCATAAATATTTTATGATTTGTGTGAATAAAAAATCAAAATGAAAAGGAAGTGTAATATAGGAGAGACCAGGAGATGTGACTAATGAACAGAACAAATGTTATTTTAGGGTCAGAAATGTCTGCATTGTTTATTCTGGACCCTATTTTGAAACTGGCCAAATTACCAATTTTTGATCACTTTATTGGGTAGTTGAAATATTTGAATGGGCAGTTGCTTGTACTCAATAAACAGAATGGAAGGCATACTAGCAACACAGCTAAAACTTTCGTCAACTGGAATAATGGTATTGGCCTAAAATCAGACTCAAAATGGACAAAATTCAAATTCAAATTCAAAGTTTATTCTCTATAAGGATTACAATGCTGAGTTTACAGAATTTGGTTATTGTGTGGTTTACATGTAGTAAAATAATGATTACAGAGTGTACCACTAGAACACCTAGCATGGCTAGGCATTTCGGGCAGACTTAGTTTAATTCTTAATTTTAAAATATTACAAATTATGAGGTAAGTTGGTATTATGGCTAAGTGACTAAATACTAGTTTGTGAGTTTAGCAATGTGAATGCTTTTGTTTTGGCACAGTACATAGTTTTAGTATTGGAGTATCACAGGATTCATTATTTTACATTATTTTAAGATTGAGATTAATATTTCTGTTTATGGTCAAATGGGTGAGTGAGTGTAAGTGTGAACCACCAGGTGGTATTCGTGTAGTTAGTTGACGGGGTGTATCAGGGAGATAAGATGTTTTCTAATGGTAGTTTTGAAGGTGATGAATGTGTCTGCAGTTCTAGAGTTCTCAGGTAGGGTGTTCCAGATTTTAGGGCCTTTGACATACATTGAATTTTTGTAAAGGTTTAGTCGGACACGGGGAATATCGTAGAGATGTTTGTGTCTGGTGTTATGCCTGTGGGTTCTGTCAATCACCAATGCGTAAATATCACTGACACAGCAAAATTTGTGAAATCGTAATTTTATATTTTTTCACCAATTTTGTACATTTTATTTTATTATCTTCAGTAAAAGATTCTCTACCATTTTATACGAAAAATAACAATTTCAGTAACCTGTTGTAATTTCACTATACTGAGTCACACTATAAAACTGAAGATCAATGAACCAGTTTAAATAATATATAAATGTTTCATAACTGCCAACTTTGTAATTACTGAACCTTTCTTACTGAAGGAATAACTGTATTTAACTACACAAGAAGTCTTACATAATGCTATGTCTAGTTCCTACGTAGTCTTGTTGAAAATAGTATTAAATATAAACAAGTGTAAGATTAAGACATATATGCAACAGCTGGAATCTTCACTGATGTAATCAGTCCATCAACCTTCCAGAAAAAGTATTTGAGGTGGTCAGTCCCTCTTTTCATCTTTATTTAATTTCTATTGCTCCCTATGTATTTGACTGAAGAAGCCTATCGTGTAGATGAAATGGTTCATCAATAGAGACACCAAAGTGTACATGTATTTTAATCCTCATCTTAAGTAGTGTGTAAGTCTTATGATTACTTGCCAGAACATTACATAAACATTGGCTTTCTTCTGTACTCGTGTATTTACCCATGTATCTGTATGCTTAACCCTTTCAGGGTTTCCGATGTACTAGTACATTTTACGCACCAGGGTTGACATACTAGTATGTGTAAATTCTAGCACCTTCAAATCTAGCGAGAGAGAAAGCTGGTAGGCCTACATATGAAAGAATGGGTCAATGTGGTCACTGTTCACAGTATAAAAAAAATCCTGCAACACACAGTGAGTAATGACAAAAAAAATCTTTGACCGTGTTTTTGCTTTAAAACAGTGACCTTGCACTGTATTTTCGTATGGAATTTATAATTGTATTCTAGTTTCCTTGGCCTCATTTTATAGAATGGAAGACATATTACAGAAATTGAGATAATTTTGACTGGTTTCACAAAGAATTTTTTTTTTTTTTTTTTATTAACACACTGGCCGATTCCCACCAAGGCAGGGTGGCCCGAAAAAGAAAAACTTTCACCATCATTCACTCCATCACTGACTTGCCAGAAGGGTGCTTTACACTACAGCTTTTAAACTGCAACATTAACACCCCTCCTTCAGAGTGCAGGCACTGTACTTCCCATCTCCAGGACTCAAGTCCGGCCTGCCAGTTTCCCTGAATCCATTCATAAATGTTACTTTGTTCACACTCCAACAGCACGTCAAGTATTAAAAAACATTTGTCTCCATTGACTCCTATCAAACACGCTCACACATGCCTGCTGGAAGTCCAAGCCCCTCACACACAAAACCCCCTTTACCTCCTCCTTCCAACCTTTCCTAGGCCGACCCCTACCCCGCCTTCCTTCCACTACAGACTGATACACTCTTGAAGTCATTCTGTTTCGCTCCATTCTCTCTACATGTCCGAACCACCTCAACAACCCTTCCTCAGCCCTCTGGACAACAGTTTTGGTAATCCCGCACCTCCTCCTAACTTCCAAACTACGAATTCTCTGCATTATATTCACACCACACATTGCCCTCAGACATGACATCTCTACTGCCTCCAGCCTCCTCGCTGCAACATTCATCACCCATGCTTCACACCCATATAAGAGCGTTGGTAAAACTATACTCTCATACATTCCCCTCTTTGCCTCCAAGGACAAAGTTCTTTGTCTCCACAGACTCTTAAGTGCACTGCTCACCCTTTTCCCCTCATCGATTCTATGATTCACCTCATCTTTCATAGACCCATCCGCTGACACGTCCACTCCCAAATATCTGAATACATTCACCTCCTCCATACTCTCTCCCTCCAATCTGATATCCAATCTTTCATCACCTAATCTTCTTGTTATCCTCATAACCTTACTCTTTCCTGTATTCACTTTAAATTTTCTTCTTTTGCATACCCTACCAAATTCATCCACCAACCTCTGCAACTTCTCTTCAGAATCTCCCAAGAGCACAGTGTCATCAGCAAAGAGCAACTCTGAAAACTCCCACTTTATGTGTGATTCTTTATCTTTTAACTCCACGCCTCTTGCCAAGACCCTCGCATTTATTTCTCTTACAACCCCATCTATAAATATATTAAACAACCACAGTGACATCACACATCCTTGTCTAAGGCCTACTTTTACTGGGAAATAATCTCCCTCTTTCCTACATACTCTAACTTGAGCCTCACTAACCTCGTAAAAACTCTTCACTGCTTTCAGTAACCTACCTCCTACACCATACACTTGCAACATCTGCCACATTGCCCCCTTATCCACCCTGTCATACGCCTTTTCCAAATCCATAAATGCCACAAAAACCTCTTTAGCCTTATCTAAATACTGTTCACTTATGTGTTTCACTGTAAACACCTGGTCCACAAACCCCCTACCTTTCCTAAAGCCTCCTTGTTCATCTGCTATCCTATACTCCGTCTTACTCTTAATTCTTTCAATAATAACTCTACCATACACTTTACCAGGTATACTCAACAGACTTATCCCCCTATAACTTTTGCACTCTCTTTTGTCCCCTTTGCCTTTATAGAAAGGAACTATGCATGCTCTCTGCCAATCTCTAGGTACCTTACCCTCTTCCATACATTTATTAAATAATTGCACCAACTGCTCCAAAACTATATTCCCACCTGCTTTTAACATTTTTATCTTTATCCCATCAATCCCAGCTGCCTTACCCCCTTTCATTTTACCTACTGCCTCACGAACTTCCCCCACACTCACAACTGGCTCTTCCTCACTCCTACAAGATGTTATTCCTCCTTGCCCTATACACGAAATCACAGCTTCCCTATCTTCATCAACATTTAACAATTCCTCAAAATATTCCCTCCATCTTCCCAATACCTCTAACTCTCCATTTAATAACTCTCCTCTCCTATTTTTAACTGACAAATCCATTTGTTCTCTAGGCTTCCTTAACTTGTTAATCTCACTCCAAAACTTTTTCTTATTTTCAACAAAATTTGTTGATAACATCTCACCCACTCTCTCATTTGCTCTCTTTTTACATTGCTTCACCACTCTCTTAGCCTCTCTCTTTTTCTTCATATACTCTTCCCTCCTTGCATCACTTCTACTTTGTAAAAACTTCTCACATGCTAACTTTTTCTCCCTTACTACTCTCTTTACATCATCATTCCACCAATTGCTCCTCTTCCCTCCCGTACCCACTTTCCTGTAACCACAAACTTCTGCTGAACACTCTAACACTACATTTTTAAACCTACCCCATACCTCTTCCACCCCATTGCCTATGCTCTCATTAGCCCATCTATCCTCCAATAGCTGTTTATATCTTACCCTAACTGCCTCCTCTTTTAGTTTATAAACCTTCACCTTTCTCTTCCCTGATGCTTCTATTCTCCTTGTATCCCATCTACCTTTTACTCTCAGTGTAGCTACAACTAAAAAGTGATCTCATATATCTGTGGCCTCCCTATAAACATGTATATCCTGAAGTCTACTCAAAAGTCTTTTATCTACCAATACATAATCCAACAAACTACTGTCATTTCGCCCTACATCATATCTTGTATACTTATTTATCTTCTTTTTCTTAAAATCTGTACAGTGGTCCCTCGCTTTTCATAGTTCTCGGGAATTGTAGATTTCGGAAATCATAGGGATATTTTCGTATAAACATGGGCTTATTAATCATAAGTTGACTCATGAATAGTAGTTCGTCCGGGACGTGTACGCATGGTGTGAGCCAGGGCGGCCTCCCTACCCAGCCAGTCTGGCATTGTTTACCAGTGAGTAAAGGTCCACTCACGTGCTCCTACGAAATATTTCATAATATTCCACTCATTTTAGTGCTTGCAAGTACTAAATAAGCTACCATGGCTCCAAAGAAAGAAAGCTCCAAAGAAAGCTCCTAGTTAATCTTAAGTTAATTTTAAGCCAGCCCGTAATGCTATGCATAGTATAAGTGGCTTTGGCATACTGCTCTTATCTGTATTTTTTTTGTACCTCTGTATGTGTGCACAAATTGGAAATAAATAAATAAATAAATAAATAAAAAGAAGGTGAGAAATACAACTGAATTTAAGAACATCGTTGAACAATATGAAAGTGGCACAAGTGTGGCCGAACTGGCCAGGATGTATAAGAAACCCTACACAACCATATGTTCCATAGTGGCGAAGAAAAAGGAAATCAAGGACGCTGTTGTTGCAAAGGGGGTAACTATGCTGACAAAAATGAGATCACCAGTACTCGAAGAGGTTGAGAAGTTATTATTGGTGTGGATAAATGAGAAACAATTAGCAGGAGATACTCTCATGACTTCAATTATTTGTGAAAAGGCTAGGCAGTTGCATGACGATCTGGTAAAGAAATTGCCTGCAAAAAGTGGTGATGTGAGTGAATTTAAGGCCAGCAAAGGTTGGTTTGAGAGATTTAAGAACAGTACTGGCATACACAGTGTGGTAAGGCATGGTGAGGCTGCCAGTTCGGACCACAAGGAGGCTGAAAAATATGTGCATGAATTCAAGGAGTACATAGAGGCTGAAGGACTAAAACCTGAACAAGTGTTCAATTGTGACGAAACAGGCCTCTTTTGGAAGAAAATGCCAAAGAGGACCTTCATTACACAGGAGGAAAAGGCAATGCCAGGACACAAGCCTATGAAAGACAGGCTGACGCTCATGTTCTGTGCTAATGCTAGTGGGGATTTCAAAGTGAAGCCATTACTAGTGTACCATTCTGAAAATCCCAGAGTGTTCAGGAAAAACAATGTTATGAAGAGTAAATTGTGTGTGTTTTGGAAATCTAATAGTAAGGCATGGGTCACGAGGGAAATTTTCGTCGAGTGGTTCAATGAAGTGTTTGGCCCTAGTGTGAAGAATTACCTCCTGGAAAAGAAATTGGATCTCAAGTGCCTGCTAGTAATGGACAGTGCACCTGCTCATCCTCCAAACTTGGATGACCTAATTTTCGAGGAGTTTGGGTTCATCACAGTAAAGTTCTTGCCCCCAAATACCACTCCTCTCCTCCAGCCCATGGACCAGTTGGTCATTGCAAACTTTAAAAAACTCTACACCAAAGCAATGTTTCACAGGTGCTTGACTGTGACCACAGACACTCACTTGACCCTAAGGGAATTTTGGGGAGAACACTTCAGCATCCTCCATACCCTTATAGGTATGGCTTGGGAGGGAGTGACTACCAGGACTTTGAACTCTGCTTGGAGAAAATTGTGGCCAGATTGTGTTGAAAAGAGGAATTTTCAAGGGTTTGGGACTGACCCTGATGACCCTATGTCTGTTGTTAAATCAATTGTGGCACTGGGGAGTTCCATGGGGTTGGATGTGAGTGTGGAGAATGTGGAAGAGTTGGTGGAAGACCACAACGAAGAGCTCACCACTGAGGAGCTGCAAGAGCTTCAGCAGGAACAGCAACAGATCGCAGCTCAGAATCTTGCTGCAGAGGAAGAGGAAGAGAGATGGAAGAAGGTGCCTTCTTCAGAAATTAAAGAGATTTTTGCTATGTGGGGTAAGATGGAAAGCTTTATGTTATGCTGTTAATGTTTCATTCATCATTTCCCATTGTATTGTTTATGTACTACATCTATATTTCATGTAAAAAAATTTTTTTTTTTTAAATCCGGGGTCAAACGGAAATTTAACATTTTTTCTATAAAATTGTTTCCAAAGGATTTTGAAAATATAAAACCCCAAACAATTACTACAAAAAGGGGGCCCTTAGTAGGGTCAGGGGGGAAGTAATTTGAGTTTTAAAACAAAATTAATGGAAGAGAAGGATGCTGGTGTCTTTCCGTTATAAACACCAGAAAATTTTTGTAATTTTGGTAAACAAATGACACTTGTGGGCCCCCCATTAGGGTGTTAGGTTCCACTAACCCCAAAAGAAAAAAAAGGGGACACCCTTTTTTTTCCCTAAAAATGTAAAAAAAAGATTTTAATAAAATATTAATTGAATGAACAGGATAAAAAAAAAAAAGTAAAATCCCATTGATCTTATCCTAAAATAATGAAATTTGGGTGAGAAATATATTTATTGTGAAACTTGGGGTATTATTATCACCAGGTACCTACGGGCCCCCCCCCCAACAAAAATTTCCTTATTTTAAGATAGAAAAAAAATTTTTTTCATTACAATTACTTACCAAAAATATAAGGGGGGGTATTTTTTTGTAAAAAATAAAGTTGGAGGGAGAGGGAAAAAGGGGAACCCCATCAAAAATTTATTAAATTTAAGCATAAGGTATAAAGAATATAATTTCATAAATTATTAAAAAAGATTTTAAGTGGTGAGTAAGGAGTCTGGGAAAAAGAATGGTCGGAGGAAGGGAAGTTATGAAAAAAGGGGTTTTTTAAAAAAAGTTAATTGGGGTGAAAGGCTTGGGGTTGCTTTTGAACGGAAAAAAAAAAAACCCTATTTCATGTCTAAAGGAAATGTGTTGGTGAAAAGGGAAAATGTATTGAATTTTTTGGGTTTATCCGGGTTCCAACTGTTTTTAAAAACTATGTTTTATTTTTTAAAAAAATTATTAAAATACAAAGGGAAAAAATTTTCAAGAAAGTTTTTTTCTCTTTTTTTATTTTGAAAAAGCTTGGGCGCCTTTGAAAGTTTTGGGGGAAATTAAAATTTTTTTTGGGGAAAAAATTGAATTCAGAGGAGGGGGGGGTTTTTGGAGGGGTAAAAGACAAATTTGGGATACTTTACGGGGGTTTGGGGGTAAATCAAAAGAATTTGAGGAAAAAAGGAGGGGACTTAGTCTGTGGGAAAAAACCCCCTTGGGGCAAAAGGGGAATGATGAGGTAAGTTTTTTTTCCACCTCCTTTTGGGGGGAAACGGGGTGGATTAAAAAAAAAATTTTTCCCTAAAATTTTTTTAAAATTGTTTTGGGGAAAAAACGGATTCCCAAAATTTTAAAAAAATTTGGATGGTTAATGAAAAGGAATAAAACGAATATAAAACATTTATGGGGGGGCGGGTAATTAAATTAATTTTTTTCAGGGCGATTCCACAGGCAGGTGGCAAAAAAGGAAAAATTTTTAAATACTTACTGTTTGGGAAAGGGGGCAAAAAATTTTTTGATTTTTAAAAGGGGCACCACATCCTAGAGGGAAAAAGTACTCCCTTTTTGGCAAAAGTGGGGAGTAATGGTGAAAGCCGGGATGTTGGGGGGAAAGGGGTTATAAAAAAAAAAAAAAAAAAAATTTTATCCCTTTTTTTTAGGGGGAACAAATTTTGAAAAAAATTCAGGGGGAAATAAAATGGTTAAACGATATCAAATTAAGAAGGGTGTTAAAAATTATTTTTTTTTTTTATTATAAGGAAAAGGGAAAGGGGGGAAAAAAAAAAAATTTAATTTTAAATATATGTTCCCAGAAGGGGTTTTAATACGTTTTTAAATTTAAAAAAACCCCCCCCAGAGGAGGAGATTTTGGGGATTTAAAATGGGGTATGGGGCGAACAAGAAAAATATTGGGGTTTTAGAATAAAAAATTTGGAGCCCTTTTAAAGGAAAAAGGGGGGTAGGAATTGGGGGGAAATAAATGGGATTTTGGGTTGAAATTTAAGAAAGGGGTTAGATATTTTAAATACATTTAAGAAAAAGAGAAAAATTTGGAAATTCAAAATTTATGTGGTTGAAAGGTTGGGGGGGAATTTTGGGGTATAAAAGCGGTTTGATAGAAGGAGGAATGAAGGGGAGGGGAAGATTTGGGAATTTTAAGTTGGAGTTTTAACCTGAGAGATAAGGGTAGGGGATACAAAGGGGAAAAAATTTTAAAGGGGGGTGAAGTTTTTATTAAATAAAAGGGGAGGAGAAGTTAGGGGGTTTAGATATAAACATTTTTTAAAGAAAAAGGGAAAAATAAAAACCCTAGAATGGGGGCGAAAAAGGTTTGGGTTAGTTTTAAAAAAGATGTTGAGTGTTCAGGAGTTGTTTAAGAGGGGCCCAAGAAAAACTTTTTGTTGATAATGAAAAAAAGGAAGGGGGTAAAGGAAAATAAAAGCATGGGGAAAAATTTTAAAATAAAAGGGAGGAGAAGGGTAAAAAAAAGAGGGGTAGAGGGGTTGAAAGCAATGGTAAAGGATGGGGGGGGGGAAAAAGATGTTAAATTTTCACAAATTTTGTTAAAATTAAGAAAAAGGTTTTGGAATGAGTTTAAAAGAGAAGTGGGGAGAAAAATTGATTAAATTTTTAAAATAGGATGGGGGGGAAGAGTTATAAAAAAGGAGGGGAAAGGGGTTTGGGGGGAAGAATGGAGGGAAATGAGGAAATTTTTAAAAATTTTTTTTTGAAAAAAAAAAAAGGGAGTAAATTCGTTAAGAAAGAAGGAAAAATTTTTAAAAAAATGAAGGAGAGTTTTTGGAGTTGGGGGAAGTGGGGGGAATAGAAATGAAAGGGGGAAAAGGGGGGCGGTTTTGGATGGGAAAGGGGGAAAAATTTTGTTAAAAGCATTTGGGATGGGGGGAAAGGTAGGAGAGGAAAAAAAGGGGTGGAGGGGTTGGGAAAAGGAAAAAAGAAAAAGGGGGGGTTTTTTTGGAGGGTTGGTGAATTTTTTTAATAAATGTAGGGAAAAGGGGGTAAGGACCTAGGGATTGCAGAGAGCATGCATATTCCTTTTATAAAGGCAAAGGGAAAAAGAGAGGAAAAAAATTATAGGGGGATAAGTCTGTTGATGACCGGTAAAGTGTGGTAGAGTTATAATTGAAAAAATTTTAAAGAGTAAAGGGAAATAGGATACAATGAACAAGGAGGTTTTGAAAGGAGGGGGTGTGGGGACCAGGTGTTTACAGTGAAACATATAAGTGAACAGTTTTTTAGAAAGGCTAAAGAGGGCTTTGGGCTTTTATGGATTTGGAAAAGCGTATACAGGGTGGGATAGGGGGGCAATGTGGCAATGTTGAAGTGATGGTGTAGAGTATTTACTGAAAGCATGAAGTTTTTTTTACGAGATAGTGAGGCCAAGTTAGAGTAGGGGAAAGAGGAAATTTTTTCCCAGTAAAAGTGGGCCCTAGACAAGGATGTGTGATGTCACCGTGGTTTTAATATATTTTAGAGGGGTTTTTGTAAGAGAAGTAAATGCGAGGGTTTTGGAAAAGGCTGGAGTTAAAAGATAAAGAATCACACACAAATGGAGTTGTCACAGCTGTTTTTTGCGAGACACTGTCCCTTTTGGGGAATTCTGAAAAAAGCGCAAGATTGGTGGATGAATTTGGTAGGGGGGCAAAAGAAGAAAATTAAAGGTGAATACGGAAAAGAAAGGTTTATGAGGATAACAAAAAATTAGATGTGAAAGATTGAATATCAGATTGGAGGGAGGAGTAGGGGAGGTGAACTATTCAGATATTTGGGAGGGACGTGTCAGGGGTTTTGGGTCTATGAAAATAGGTGAATCATAAATTGAGAGGGAAAAAAGTGAGTGGTGCACTTAGGAGTCTGGGGAACAAGAACTTTGCCTTTTGGAGGAAAAGAGGGGAATGTATAGAGTATAGTTTTAACCAACGCTCTTATATGGGGGGGAAGCGGGGGTGATGAAGTTGCACGAGGAAGGCTGGGGGCAGTGGAGTGTCATGCTGAGGGCAATTTTGGGTGTGAATAAAATGCAGAGAATTCGTAGTTGGAAGTTAGGAGGAGGGGGATCCCAAAACTGTTGTCCAGAGGGCTGGGAAGGGTTTTGAGGTGGTTCGGACTGTAGAGAAATGGAGGAAACAAAATACTTCAAGAGGTACATCTGTAGGGGAAAAGGAAGGGGGGGTGGGGGTGGGCCTGGGAAGGGTTGGAGGGGGGGTAAAAGGAGGTTTTGTGTCGGGGGGCTTGGATTTCCCAGCAGGCATGCTGAGCGGGGTTTGATAGGAGTGAATGGAGACAAAGGGTTTTTTTAATGCTTACGTGCTTTTTGGAGTGTGAGCAAAGTAACATTATTATTATCATTTCATTAAAAAGGAGTCACTTGGGGGAAAGTCGTCTGCACCACACTTATTTATGTTTATTCTATTGTGGGGTGTATTTATCATTTTTTTATGTTATGTATCGTGTTTATTATAATTTTTAAAAAAATTCATGATATTAATGAAAATGTGTTTTAACGAATATACACATTTAAGTGAGACTCGATGATTTTTATTATCAACTAATATGACGTCTGGAACAAAAGACACTTTTACGTTTTTAATGTGTACCGCATCACACAGTATGTAAGTTTTTTTAAGTACGGGTATACATAAGTATAATTATCAGAGTATAAAAAAATATGAAATAATTTTTAAAAAACCTTTTAAATTTTGGATTTTCCCAACAAAATGGAGAGACTTATTCTTACGACTCACGAAGAATTAAAAAAACAGGTGGGGCGCGGGACCGTTTTAGAAAGTCGGGTGGGGACCCCATAAGCGAGTTTTTGGTCATAATTTAAAATGACCCTTTAGCGAACCCGAAAGTGAAACGCCAAAAAGGGGGGCCCGCTGTATATCAGAAGGGTCCCACATACGGGGGGTTATGTTCCGGGCTGTCCCCGGGAAAGCAGACACGCCGAAGCAGAACGCATTTTTTTTCCTTTTTAAAATAAATGCATAAAAATCCCAACAACAATTTTTACACAAAATTATTAGGTTTACAATAAAACATGCTTAATCTTTCACAGAAATTCTTACTTATCTTAAAGTTTTTGAATCTTAATGCGGGGAGAGAGGTGAGTAGACTTATTTGTAGGAAGTCAGGTGCGGTACCCGGTGTAGGAGCCCGCTCCCCCGTCTCAATTTAATAAAAAATTTAAAACTTCCCAGAGGGAAAAAACACAACAGAAACTCACTTTTTACCAAAAAATAGTGTAGTCTTAATATAGGAAGAGAGGTAGTAGTGTTTTTTGTAGGAAGTCAGTGTAGGTACCTAGGTTACCCGCCGGGGCTACACCTACGGCACCTAACTGGGGCCCGGGCCAATTTTTAAACATCGACATACCTTTGTTCACTAAATTTAACGTTTAAAATCCCTTTAATCCCACATAAAAAAAGTAAAAAAAAAATAAGAAAAAAAAAATGGAAAACTGAAACAAAAAGGGGATGGGGGAGGGGCTGGCCAAAAGCAATTCATACACATTTTCTCTGATGGCGAGCAGAGAAAACGTAATTTTTGCCCCCTCCACCTGCTATCAAGAGCTCCACAATTTTTTTTAACAGGCACAAAAATATCAAAAAATGCCAACACAATTTTACACTAACTTATATTAGTTAGCAATAGAAAAGACTTAAAACACAAAAAAAGGGCAAGATACACACAATACACTTATTCTTACCAAAAAATTTTTAAAATTTTTAAATTTGGGGGGAGTGGCAGGGTGTTTAAAATTAAATAAAATCAAAAAGGTACCCATCATCCTCAAAGTTGGCACTTAAAGCAAGAGGCTTACACTTCTCTTTTTTCACAGCTAACCTTAGATGCCATCACAATGAGAGCCAACTATTACGAAAGAGAAAACGAGAGAGAGAACACGATACAGATTTTAGACAAGTAAGAACACAAACTGAAAACCCGGTAGTGGGCACACTTTGGGGCAGGCGAGATAAAGCGTATTTAAATTTTGTCACTTTTAGTTCTTCACGTACGTTTGTAAGAGTTTGTGAAACATTACCTCAAATTTTTTTATTATAAAATAATTACCTCACAATACAAAAACTCTTAATTGTGACAAGTTTTACAAGCTAGTTCAGAAAAAACAAACAGCAACACACCATTTTTAGAGTGAATGAAGATAATAAAATTTTAATAAAAATATTTTTAAAATAATAATAATAATAATAATAGGTAGAAAGGGTTTGGAGACAGCAACCACCCCGGGGAATATATTTTAGCCGCCAAAGACTGTGAAACAAAAACCTGTAACTGTTTTTGGCATGATGGTAGGATTTCTGGTTTTTTTTCTCGTCTCATAAACACGCTAGATAACAGGGATATCTTGCTTCTCCTACTTACACTTTTTTCACACTTCACAGACACGCACATGCATATATATAATCTACACTAGTTTTTTCCCTTTTTCTAAAAAGCTCTTGTTCTTTTTTTTTTCTTCTATTTTCCATGGGGGGAATGGGAAAAAAATCTTTCCTCCTAAGCCATCGGCGTAGAGGCACTAAAATGCTGGGGGCAATGGCTAGTAACCCCTTCTCCGCATACATTTATAAAAAAGAGAAGAAAAAAATTTTATAAAACTGGGTGCTTAAATGTGGGGATGTATGCGGGGACAAAAACAGATGATTGCTATTTATGAATGAAAAGAAGTTTATGTCCTGGCTCTAAAACGAAACAAAGCTAAGGGTAGGAATTTCATGGGGGGGAAAAAAATGGGATTAAAACTGGAGTACTGAAGAGTTAGAGCAAAGGAAGGGGGAGCAGTAAAGTTAAATGATCAGTTTAGGAGAAAAGAGAATATGAATGTGTAAATTCAAAAATTAGTGGGTTTAAAATAAATTGGGTCAGAATGGGGCAAATAAGCTGTATGCCCCCCTGGGGAAAAGAGGAAGCAGAGGAAGAGAGAGATTTTGGGGGATGTTAAGTGTGTAAGGGGCCTTTGAACCAAGGAGAGATAATTTTGGTAGGGACCGAATGCTAAAATAGAGAAACTTTTAGAGAGGGGGTGGGAGGTAAATTTGGGGTGCCAGGGTAAATGTAATGGGGGCCCTTTGATTGAACTTGTAAGAAAGGGGGGTTTGTTTTGGGAATACATATTTTAAAAAAAAGAGGTAAATAAGTAAACATGATATGATGTAGGGCGAAATACAGTTTTTGTTGGGTTTTGTTTGGTAGATAAAAAACGTTAGTAGACTTCGGATTTCATTTTTTTAGAGGGGGGCCCAGATATACAGATCACTTTCAGTTGTAGCTACCTAAGGTAAAAAGGGAGATGGGGAAAAAGGGGAAAAAAGCATCAGGAAGAGAAGGTGAAGGGTTTTTAAAAAATAAAAGAGGAGGGAGTTAGGGTAAAATATAAACAGCTATTGGAGGATAGATGGGCTAATGAGAGCATAGGGAATGGGGGCGAAAAGGTAGGGGTAGGATTTAAAAAAGTAGTGTTAGAGTGTTCAGCAGAAGTTTGTGGTTACAGGAAAATGGGGGCAGGAGGGAAGAGGACGATTGGTGGAAGATGATGTAAAGAAGTATAAGGGAGAAAAAGTTACAAGAGAAGTTTTTACAAAGTAAAGTGACAAGGAGGGAAGATATATGGAGAAAAAAAAAGAGGTTTAAAAGAGTGGGGAAGCAAAATAAAAAAAAGCAAAAAAGAGTGGGGGAATGTTATCAAAAAATTTTGTTGAAAAAAGAAAAAGTTTTTTGGGGTGAGATTAACAAGTTAAGAAAGCCTAGAAAAAAATGATTTGTCTTAAAAAATGGAGGAAGTTATTAAATGGAGAGTTAAGGATTGGGAAGAGGAGGGAATATTTTTGGGGGGAAAAGTTAAATGTTTTATGAAATAGGGGAACTGTGATTTCGGTAAAGGGCAAGGAGGAATAACACTTTTAGGAGTGAGGAAGAGCCAGTTTGAGTGTGGGGGAAGTTCGTGAGGCAGTAGGGAAAATGAAAGGGGGAAGGCAGCCGGGATTGATGGATAAAAATAGAAAGTTAAAAGCAGGTGGGGGTAAGTTTTTTAGTGTTGGGGGCAATTATTTTAAAAAAATGTATGGAAGAGGTAAGGTACCTAGGGATTGGAAGGGGCAATCATATTCCTTTGTATAAAGGCAAAGGGGTAAAAGAGAGTGCAAAAATTTTAGGGGGGTAATCTGTTGAGTGTACCTGGTAAAGTGTAGGTAAGTTTTTAATTGAAAGAATTAAGGAAGAGGGAAAAAGGATAGCAGATAAAAAGGGGCTTTTGGAAAAGGTAGGGGGGGTGTGGACCAGGTTTTACAGTGAAAAAATAATAACAGTAATTTAGATAAGGGAAAAGGTCTTTGTGGCATTTATGGGTTTTGGAAAAGGGAATGCAGGGTGGATAGGGGGGGAATGTGGCAGATGTTGCAAAATGTATGGTGTAGGGGGTAGGTTACTGAAAGCAGTGAAAAGTTTTTAACGAGGGTAGGAGGCTCAAGTTAGATATGAGGAAAAGGGGGAAATTTTTTTCCCCGTAAAAGTAGGCCCTTTAAAAAGGGTGTTGATGTCACCCCGGGTTTTTTTAATATATTAAAGGGGTTGTAAAAAGTAAATGCGAGGTTTTGGCAAAAGGGGTGGGTTAAAAGATAAAGAATCACACACAAAGTGGGGTTGTCACAGCTGCTCTTTTTTATGACACTGTGCTCTTGGGAGATTTGAAGAAAGCTGCAGAGAGGGGGATGAATTTTGGAGGGTGTGCAAAAGACGAAAAATTTAAAGGGGAATACAGGGAAAAAGAAGGTTATGAGGGTAACAAAAATTAGTATGAAAATTAAAACAATTGGGGGGGAGAGAGTATGGAGGAGGGAACTAACAGAATTTGGGGGTGGTTTTCAGCGGATGGGGCATGAAAAGATGAGTGAAACATAGAAATTTATGAGGGAAAAAAGTGATGGTGCACTTGGAGTCGTGGAGACAAAAAATTGCCTTTTTGGGGAAAGAGGGGGAAAGATGAAGTAAGTTTTACCAACGCCTTATATGGGGGGAAGCGTGGGTGATGAAAGTTGCAGCGAGGAGAAGGCGGAGGGAGTGGAGATGTCATGTCTGAGGGGAATGGTGGGTGAATATAATGCAGAAATTGAGTTTGGGAAATTAGGAGGAGGTGCGGGATTACCAAAAAGTTGTCCCAGGGCTGAGGAAGGGTTTTTAGGTGGTTCGGACATGTAGAGAGAAGGAGCGAAACAGAAAGACTTCAAGATGTATCATCTGGTGGGAAAAAGGCGGGGTAGGGGGCGGCCCAGGAAGGGTTGGAGGGAGGGGGAAAGGGGGTTTTGTGTGCGAGGGGCTTTGGGCTTCCGCAGGCATGCGTGAGCGTGTTGATAGGAGTGAATGGAGACAAATGGTTTTTAATACTTTACGTGCTGTTGGAGTGTAGCAAAGAACATTTATAAAGGGGTTCAGGAAACCGGCAGGCCGGGCTTGGTCCGGGGATGGGGAATACAGGCCTGCACTCGAAAGGGGGGTTTAAGTTCAGTTTAAAAACTGATTAAAGCACCCTTCTGGGAAGACAGTATGGAGTGAATGATGGGAAAGTTTTCTTTTCGGGCCACCCTGTTGGTGGGAACGCCAATGTGATAATAAAAAAAAAATAAAATAAATAATAATAATAATAATAAGACATTATTATTTTTATTATTATCATTATTCAATAAAAGCATAAACCCACAAGGGTCATGAATTGCTATATAATTTAAAAAACATATGAAAAGAACCAACATGTCGGTTCTCTGAACCATTCACTACAAACCCGTAGACACTGCCCCTTCTTGGGGCTTAATATTAGGGAAATTTTTCGCTTGCCCAATTCTTGGCACGACCACTTTCCCCATTAAAAAAAATGTCACCACCTAAACCGCACCTCTCCTGCCTATGGGTTTTTAAGCTGCTTTTTTCCGCCATAGCCGTATTTATTCAAGATTGATGGACGAAACTCACTCAAGGGTTTAGGACTGATTACCCATTTTCCCCTGGTCTTTAAGTTCTCCTATTATGGACTTATGAAGTCACTGTGTGGCGAAAAATTTTTCCCCAATAAAGATACCCAAAGTTCACATGTGTCAATTTTTCAACATGTCGGTTTCCCCAACCATTCATCACAAACCGCAACACTGCAACTTCTTTGGGGTCTTAAACTTAGGATTCTTTGCTTGCCTAATTCTTGGGGACGACCTACTTCCACATAAACAAATGTGACACCACCTTGCTGCGCCCCGCTCCTCCAAGGTTTTTAAAAGCTCTTCTCTAAATGCCGTATTCTATTCAAGATTGATGGACTGAAAACATCGACTAAAGGTGAGGGATGATTACCCATTTCCTTGTTCTTCAAGTTTCCCTCGTATGGATGATGAAGTCACTGTGTGGGAAAGTTTTCCTCAATAAAGATACCCAAGAGTTGCACATGTGTCTAATTTTAAACATGTCAGTTCTAAACCTTCATCTATAAATGCTCTTGTTTTCTTTATTTTTTTCTATTTCCGGGGGAAGTGGAAAAAAATTTTTCCCCCAAAAACCCATGTGTGTCATATGGGGCGACTAAAAATCCCGGGGCGAGGGGCTAGTCCCCCCTTCCCTTTAACTTTTTACTAAAAAAGAGAAAAAAATTTTTAAAAAACGGGGATGTTAAATGTGTGGGGATGTAGTGCGGTGACAAAAAACAGTGTTTTGATGTTATAAAAAAAGAAGTTGGATGTCCTGGCCCTAAGGGGAACAAAGCAAAGGGGGTAGGGGAGTTTTGGGGGGGGGAAAAAAATGGGATTAAATCTGGGTATCTGAGAGAGTTAGACTAAGGGAAAGGGTGCAGTAATGTTGAAAAATCGTTAGGGGAAGGGAAAAAGAGAATATAAATGTGTAAATCAAGAATTATGGGGATTAAAGAAAAGGGTTGATTGCGAAAAGTGGGTTATAAGGGGAGATGTAGCCCCTGGAGAAAAGGGAAATGTTGAGGAGAAGAGAGATTTTGAGAGATGTTAAGTGAATGTATGGGAAACCCTTTTTAAACCCAAGTAGAGAGAATTGTGGTGGGGGTAAATTCAAAGTGGGAAAACTTTTGGAGGGTGTGGTAGGAAAGTTTGGGGTGCCAGGTGAAAATGAAATGGGAGCCTTTGATTGAACTTTGTTAGGGGGTTTTTTTAAGGCAATAAATATTTTAAAAAAAAAAGAGGAAAAATAAGTATACAAGAAAAATGGGGGGCAAAAATGACGTAGTTTGTTTGATTATGTAGGGGAGAAAAAAGACTGTTGATAGACTTCGGATGACATGCTTTAGAGGGGCCCAGACATATCGATCACTTTTTGTTGTACCAGAAGAAAAAGGGTAGAGGGATAAAAGGGGAAAATAGACATAGGAAAGAGAGAGGTAAAGGTTTAAAACAAATGGGGAGGCAGTTGGGGAAGACATAAAAGCTATTGGGGATGGGGGCTAATAAGAGCATAGGAAATGGGTCGAAGAGGTATGGGGTAGGTTTAAAAATGTAGTGTTAGAGTGTTCAGCAAAATTTGTGGTTACGGGAAAGTGGGTACGGGAGAAAAGGGGGAGCGATTGGGGAATGAGATGTAAAGAGAGTAAGGGGGGAAAAAGTTAGCTATGAAAATTTTTTACAAAGTTGAAGTGATCAAGGAGGGAAGGTTATGGAGGAAAAAGAGAGAGGTTAAGAGATGGTGAAGCAATGTAAAAAGAGGAAAATGGAGAGTGGGTGAGATGTTATCAAAAAAATTTTTTTTAAAAAATAAAAAAAAAGTTTTGGAGGAGCTTAGCATTAAGGAAGCCAGAGACAAAGGGATTTGTCAGTTAAAAATGGGAGAGGAGAGTTTTTAAAAATGGGGGTTTAGGGGTAGGGGGGAAATGGGGGAATTTATAGGAATTTTTAAAAAGTTGAGAAGATAGGAACTGTGATTTCGGGGTATAGGGAAGGGGGAATTAAACATCTTGTAGGAGGGGGGAAGAGCAGTTGTGAGTGGGGGGGAAGTTGTGAGGCAGTAGGAAAAAAAAAGGGGGGTAAGGCCCGCCGGGTTTGATGGGTAAAGACGAAATGTTAAAAGCATGGGGATTATTTTTGGGATGGTTGGTGCAATTATTTAATAAATGATGGAGAGGAAGGGGGCCTGGGATTGGCAAGACAGCATAGTTCCTTTGTAAAAAAGGCAAAGGGGAAAAAAGAGATTGAAAAAAATTATAGGGGATAAGTTTTTGGGAGTATCCCGGGTAAAGTGTAGGGTAGAGTTTTAATTTAAAAGAATTAAGAGTAAGTGGAAATAGGAAGCAGTGAACAAGGAGGTTTTGGGAAAGGTAGGGGTGTGTGGACCAGGTTTTTTACAGTGAAACACATAAGTGAAGTTTTTAGATAGGCTAAAGGGTTTTTGTGGCTTTTAGGGATTTGGAAAAGGGTATGACAGGGGGGATAGGGGGGCAATGGGGGCAGATGTGCGTTTTTGGTGAAAGGGGTTTGGGTTTACGAAGCGTGAAAGTTTTTACGGGGTTTTAGTGGGGCTAAATTTAAGTAGTAGGAAAGGGGGATTTTTTCCCCAGTAAAAGTAGGCCTTAGAAAAGGGATTTTGGATGTCACCAGGGTTTTTAATATATTATAGATGGGATTGTAAAGAAGTAAATGCGAGGGTCTGGAAAGAGGCGTAGATTTTAAAGATAAAAATCAAAATAAAGTGGGAGTTTTCAGAGTTACTTTTTGCTGAGGACACTGTGCTTTGGGAAGATTCTGAAGAGAATTGCAGGGGTTTGGGGGATAAATTTTTGGTAGGGTGTGAAAAAGAAAAAAATTAAAGGGGAAATAAGGAAAGAGTAAGGTTATGAGGAAAAAAAAATTAGGTGAGAAAGTTTGAATATCAGTTGGAAGGAGAGAGTAGGGGAGGGGGGAAATGATTCGATTTTTGGGAGGGGACGTGTCAGGGAGGGGTCTATGAAAGTGGGTGAATCATGAATTGATGAGGGAAAAAGAGGAGTGGTGCACTTAGAGTTTTGGAGACAAAAAACTTTGCCCTTGGAGGAAAGGGGGAAAGTATGAATAAAGTTTTCCCCGCTCTTTAATGGGTGTGAAGCATGGGGGGAAAATTTTGGGGGCAGCGAGGAGAAGGCTGGAGAGTGGAGGTGTCATGTCTGAATGCAATGTGTGGTGTGAATATAATGCAGAAATTCGTAGTTTGGAAGTTAGGAGGAGGTGCGGGTTCCCAAAAAACTGTTGCCCCGGGGGGCTGAGGAAGGGTTGTTGAGGGGGGTTCGGACATGTAAAAAATGGAGCGAAACAGAATGTTTCAAAGTGTATCGTCGTAGTGGAAGGAAGGGGGGTAGGGGCGGCCTAGGAAAGGTTGGAGAGAGGGGGAAAGGGGGTTTTGTGTGCAGGGGTTTGGACTTCCCGGTATGCATGGCGTGTTTGATAGGAGTAAAATGGAGACAAATGTTTTTTAATACTTGACGTGCTGTTGGAGGTGAGAAAAAGTAACATTTATGAAGGGGTTCAGGGAAAGGGCAGGCCGGATTGAGTCGGGAGAGGGGAAGTACAGTCCCTGCACTCTGAGGAGGGGTGTTAATGTTGCATTTTTAAAACTGTAGGTAAAGCACCTTTTGGCAAGACATGTGGAGTGAATGATAGTGAAAGTTTTTCTTTTGGGGGCCACCCTCCTTGGGGGAAGGGCCCATGGATAATAAAAAATAAAAAAATTACCTTAACTAAACCGCTTTTATACAAAGTTCAATCAAAGGGCTCCCTTTTTCATTTCCCCCGGGCACCCCAAACTTCCTACCACACCCTCTCTAAAAGTTTCTCCACTTTAGATTCGGGGTCCCCTACCAAACAATTACTCTCTCACTTGGTTAAAAGGGTTTCCCTATCATTACTTACATCTCCCCCAAAATCTCTCTCTCCCCTCTCATTCCTTCTGCTCCAGGTGCATACACGCTATTATGACCCACTTTTTCACCCCAAACCCTTTACTTTATCCACATAATTCTTAAATTTACACATTCATTTTCCTTTTTCCTTCCAAAACTGATCCTTAAAACTTTACTGCCCCCCTTTCCTTAGCTCTAACTCTCTCAATACCCCAATTTAAATTTCCCATTTTTTCCCCCCCCCCAAAACCCCCCTACCCCCTTCAGTTTTGTTTGGGTTGGGGCCACGACACCCAAAACTTTTTTTTTTTAAAACATCACAATCATTGTTTCTTGTCACCCGCACTACATCCCCCCACATTCAAGCACCCCATTTTTATAAATTTTTTCTTTTTTTTTTTAGTAATTCTACAGGAAAAGGGGGTTACTAGCCATCCCCCCGGCATTTTAGTCGCCTCAAAGGGACACGCAGGGCTTACGGAAAAGATTCTTTTCATTTCCCCTGGACAAAAAAAGAAAAAAAAGAAAAAGGCTTTTTAGAAAAAAGAGAAAAACCAAATTTAGCAAAATTTAGATGTGCGTGTCTGTAAGTGTGACAAAGTGTAAGTGGAGTAGCAAGATACCCCTGTTATCTAGCGTGATTATGAACAGAAAAAAAAACCCGAAAATCCACCTCAGAAAAAACAGTTAAGGTTTCTTTTTCCAGTCTTTTGGGCGGGGGACGGTAGTATTTCCCCGGGATGGTTGCTGCTCCAACCTACACCTTCACAAAGAAATGTCCCTTTAAAATTGAACAAAAGTAGCAGAAAGTTCGTTTTTGCCAAATTTAAAAAGTAAACAAAAAAAACCAACATGTCCAATACACATCAATGGTGTTCTAATATTTTTTTCACAAGTGTGTCATTTATTTTTCCATTTCTACACTAATGCAGTAGTCTGCAAAACGTAAATCTTCTATTTTTTGAGAATAAAAATTAAAGGGGGGGAAAGAAAAAAGAAATGAAGAGGGCCGGGGGATTGACTAATGAACAAGGAAATGTTATTTTAGTGCGGGAATTCTGTTTTTTATTCTGGCCCCCTTTTTTAAAATTGGCATCTTTTAAAATTTGGGTGAAATTGCAAAATTCCCAAATTTTCGACCCTTTATTGGATAATTGAAATCAGTAAATAAGGGGTTTTCTTGTATCATTCGATAGAAAAATTGTAGTTCGTGAAATTTTTTATGTTTTTTGTTGACAGTACATGGAACGGCCCAAAAAATAGGGCTCAAATTGGGCCCAAATCGCCGATGCGTAAACATTTTTCGAGGCCCGTAACTTGCAAGAGCAAAATTCTGAAAAATTTCCATCAATTTTCATATTTTTGGTTCATTATGATCGGGAAATATTCTCTATCATTTCCAAAAAAAAATAATTTTTTTAAAAAATTTTTTGACCCTGAGAAAAAGTTTAGGAGAGGGCTCTCGACCCGAAAGGGTTAAGGGAAAATAAAATTTATCATTAACACCAGTACAGACACTCCCTACTTACAAACGCGATTTGAAATTGGGACATACAAAAACTCTGGTTAGTTTATTTTCCAAATTTAAAAAAAGGTAAAAAATTTTTTATTATAGTTTTATTATTAAAAAATGCTTTATTTTAAGAACCATACATTACTGATACTGACATATTGTTTTTTAGGATTTTCATGAACAACAGTGAGAGAGAACAAAATAATAAGATGATTTTAAAAAAAATTTAAAATAAAAATCGAACAATAGAAAATGGCAAAAAAAATTATGAAAAATTTTAAAGATACGAACACCCTTCTGGAACATAACCCTTGTTAAAAAGTTGGGGGCGCGTACAAAGTTAATTACTTTTCCAAACCTTAGGTGAGAGCAGAACAGGACAAAAACTTTTAAAATAAAGTTCACATTTGTATCACTACCAAACTTTCTCCCTTACAAAGTTCACAAGGCATGCCCTTTTTTTTTTCGACATTGACTGGCTTACAACCCCACTGGAAACTTTCTTGACATGGGGGGACACTCGCACGCAAAGGTTTTTTTGCATCGCAAGAACAGATTTAAATTTTAATATGGCAAAATAAGAATTCTTCTTCTTTCAACAAACGGGGGCCAATCCCCTGAGGAAAAGGGCCCCCAAAAAAGAAAAATGGAAATTTCTTTTTTTAAAATTTTCAGTAACGAATACAGAAAAAGGGGTTACTCCCCCTTGTTCCTGGCATTTTATTGCCTCTTACAACACACAATGGCTTATGAGGAAAATTCTTTTCCCATTCCCCAGGGAAAAAAGGGGAAATAAACAAGAAAAAGAACTAGTAAGAAAATAGAAAAAACCCCAGAGGGTGTTACACCTCCCACCCAAACTTCGACCTGCTGACATATGACCACCCGACTTCGACAATTTTTTGTATGCAGATGTTCTGGAAATAAACAACTGTTTTGTTGTACACATGTTTCCCCTAAATTTTACAGTAAAAAATACATTACTAATAGCATAAAAAGTAAAGTAAAAATGCAATAACAAAATAAAAAAAATAAAAACATTACATAATGTGATGCTGAAAAATTTAGTGTAAAGGGTTTTACTTACTCCATTTTGACTAACGACCATTTGTTGGAACCAAGCTCGGGGCGCAAATCGGTGGTAAGTGTATATACATCTTGAACATGCATGTGTTGTGCCAAAATGTAATAGAAGTAGCAAGAAAACCTGAAATCTTGCATGTTTATGAGACAAAAAAAAGATCCGCAATCTACCTCATGTAAACATTACAGGAAATAATGAATTATCGGGGAAATACTAACAAGAGGGTTTAAATTTAAATTTAAACCCCATGTAACCTATATGTAAATAGCCAAGACAGGGGCACAAACAGGGTTTTATTGCTTGGGGAATAAAAAAAGATATCAGATGCTATATAAACGCACAAAATAGTACAAGACGGCCCTCACTTCCAGCAAATCAGTAATCCGGGGACTAATTTCAGCTGCATATTTTTAAATTTCTGGGGTTCCACAGCAACCTGCCCCTCCTTTTGGTGGCACTACTTGCTGAAAAATCATTCCAATTTTTTTCTTTCCCCTTTTGTTATAACCTGCTCACTTTTAGCCCTAGTCATGGTTCCAAAGAATAAAGATTACTTCTCGTTGGGCAAAGCACATACACTGTACATTGTCCATAAAAGACAAGGTGGCTTTGAACCCGAGGTTTGTATGAGCTCTGCTATCACATAAGCGTGGGCTTTGGGAAAAATTTTTGGCCTTTCATATAACGCTAGGTATGTGTAGTAAGTGTGCCCTACATAAAAAAAAATCCTGCTGCATGCAGTGCATAATGATAAAAAGAAGTGCATAATGATAAAAAGAACTGCGACAGTACACTCATTACTTACCGTAAAATATGTGTAGTCTTTAATGTAGGGTGAGAGGTGAGGATTTGTAAGAAGTCAGGTATAGGTAGTCGTAAGGTGTAACTATGTAGCCCAGGCAGGCTACATAGCCGTATGATACTTAACCCTTTGATTGTTTCAGCCATATATATACAGTGGACCCCCGCATACCGATGGCATCACATAGCGATTAATCCGCATACCGCTTGCTTTAATCGCCAAAATTTTGCCTCACATACCGCTTAAAAACCCGCTCACCGTTTTCGTCCGAGAGCGTCCAATTGCGGTGAGCCCCGCTCACATGTTCCCCCGGTGGCATTGTTTACCCCCAGCCTCCGCGGTAAAAACCCAAACTACAATCGGAAATTGTATTTTTTCAGTGTTTTCGGTGCTTTTTCTAGAAAAATAGTGACCATGGGCCCCCAAAAAAGCTTCTTCCAACCCCACAGCAAAAGGGTGAGAATTACAATAGAGATGAAGAAAAAGTCTTGATAGTATGAAAGTGGGTCGTGCTCCGAGCTGGCCCGGTTGTATAAAAAAACCCCCAACAACCCTCGCTACTATTGGTGGTACAGCTGCTGCGCTGCTCACGCAGCTGTTGCGCTGCTGACATCGTTGCTGTGCGTACATGTCGTTGCTGCTGTAGCATCGTCTGTTGCTGCTGTACCACCGTCAGCTGCTGCTGCTGCTGTAGCATCGTCAGCTGCTGCGCTGCGTACATCGTTGCTGCTGCGTAACTCGTTGTTGTGCTGAGCACGCTGTGTGCTGTGCATGTCTGTTGCTGCGTACCACCGTCACTGCTGCTGGGCGTAGCAACGTCTGGCGTGTGTAACACGTCTGTTGCGCGTGCATCATTGTTGCTGCTGTCACCGTTGCTGCTGCTGCGTTGCATCGTCTGCTTGCTGCTGTAATCATCTTTCGCTGAGCCGTTGCTGCTGTGTTTTGCATTTGTTTCTGCTGTACCACCCTCAGCTGCTGCTGCTGCTGTAGCATCGTTTTGCTGCGCTGTAACATGTCTGTTGCTGCTGTGCATCGTCGCTGCTGCGTACATCGTCGTTGCTGCTGTCCACCGTCAGCTGTGCTGTGCTTTTAGCATCGTCTGTGCTGCTGTAACATGTTTTGCTGCTGTAGCATCGTCTGCTGCTGTGTGATCTCTGTTGCTCTGTACCTCCGTCAGCTGCTGCTGCGCTGTAGCCCCGTTGTTGGTGTGGCTTATTTAGATACCAAGAAACAATTAAACCCCCCGAGGGTTTGCCACCCAGGATAACCCCAAAAAAATCAGTTCATCGAAACTGTCTAAATTTTTTCCATTGGGGTCCTAACTTTTTCCCAGGTGCAACCCACACAAATGACTAACACCCCGGTGAACAGGGAAAAAAGCCTGGAACAGTGCTCTATTTTGGGGAATTTAAAGCCGCAAAGGGTTGGTTTTAGAGATTTAAAAATTAGTGGGAACACAGTGATAAAAGGCCCCGTTCTGGGGAAAAAAATGCCCAAAAAGGACCTACAGTATCAGGAGGAAAGCATCCCAGGAACAGTGTCTCATCGTCATTGCGCTCTTCAAAAAAGGTAAGGTCATTATTCTTCTTTGTGACTAGTAAAGCAAATATAAACTGTGCATGTATACCCACTATTGTGCAGTATCCCTTCTCTTTTTGTTGGGGGAAAAGATATTTCATGTGGAAAAATTTTTTTTTTTTTTTTTACTTTTGGGTGTCTTGCACGGTTAATTTTATTTCCTTATTTCTTTGGGAAAAAATTTATTTACTACCGATTATTTCGCATAACAATTACCCCTTGCACGGATTTTAAAACGTTTGCGGGGTCCACTCTATATTAATTAATATATATATATACAGTGGCCCCCCGGGGGGGAACGATTTTTTTTCACTCCAGAAGTATTTCAGGGCCAGTACTGACCGAATTTGTTCCCATAAGGAAATGTGAAGTAGATTTGTCCATTTCAGACCCCCCAAAAATACATGTACAAACGTACTTACATAAATACACTTCATAAATTTGGTGCATTGGAGGAATCGTTTTGCGGGGGTCCACTGTAATTTTATAATATTATATAATATATATTATTATATATATTTATATAATATATATATATATATATAGTATTATATAATATAATATAATATTAAAATATATATATATATATACATGTATATATATCGGGTTTCGAGCCAGGTTTCAGACTTTTATTATCATTAATTCTGCAGCTTCAAATCAAGCAGGAAAGGGGTAGGCCCACCTGTGAGAGAATGGGGGCGTGTGGTCAGTGTGCACTGTATAAAAAAAATTATGCAGCACGCAGTGCATAATGAGAAAAAAAACAGACAATATTTTTGGATTAAAATGCTGACTTTGAGGTGTATTTTCATATGGTATTTATGGTTGTATTCTTGTTTTCTTGGTTTCATTTGATAGAATGGAAATTATGTTACAGAAATAAAGGTGATTTTGATTAGTCTCACGAAGAAAATGATCTTGAAATTGAGCTCAAATAGCGGAAATGTTCGTTATTTACTATTGTTCAAGAGTAAGCAAATCACACCACACGTCCAATGCTTGTCAACTGGGGAGTCTAATATTCTTTCACTTGTGCACTGATATTATTTATACCATTTTTTACAAAAAGGAGTTTGATAATTAAACTTCTATTTTTCGTGAATAAAAAAAAAAAAATAGAAAGCAGAGTAATATAAGAGGGGCCCGGAGTGTGACTATTGAACAAAAGGGAAAGTTATTTAGTGCCAAGTTGTTTATTTTGGACCCCTTTTTAAATTGGCATCTTTTTTAATTTGCATGAAATTGGCCAAATTTCCAATTTTTTGAACACTTTTTGGGTAGTTTAAAACAATAAATGGGGGGGTTTCTTGAACTCGAGTGATAGAAAAAATGGCGTTGTAAAGAAATAGTGTTGGTCGTGGGAAAAATGGAATTGGGTGAAAATAGGGCTCAAAGTTGGCAAAATTGTTAACTTTGCGGGAGCATAATTCCGTAAGTTTTCGATCAAATTTTGTACTTTTGGTGTCATTAGCAACGTGAATAGATTCTCTATCATTTCATAAGAAAAATAATTTTTTTCCAAAAATTTTGCGACACAGAATAACAGTTTCAGAAATGGGCTTACAACAGTCAAAGGGTTAAAGCAGCACATCAACATACCTTGTTCATCGACTTTAATCATTCTAACAACTACCTTTAGGTGCCATAATAAATGAAGGAAGAAGTGATAAGAAATCATGCCGAGAATTATGAACAAAGCAGAATGCGTCAAGGGGAGTGACTGGGTCAAAATCGGATTGATACACATTTTCTCTGGTGCTGGACCAGAGAAAATGTAATTTTTTCCCTCCACCTGGCTACTACACCTCATATTTATGAGAAATTTATCATACTGCGGGGTGTATGTAACTTGTTTATATGCTATGTAATGTGTTTACATAATAGATATGATTTTGATTGGTTTCACGATGTAAAGTATACCTTAAAATTGAGCTCAAAGTAGCGGAAATGTTCAATTTTTGTCAATGTTCAATGTAAACAAATTATGTCATGCCTCCAATACACGTCAACTGGTGGGTCTAATATGCTTTTACAAATGTTGAGGTACAGTCCCTGGACCAATTATGTATCTCTGTAATATTGAGGTATAGTCCCTGGACCAATTATGTACCTCAGTAATCGTTAGACATATGCCCACAGGATGAGTATGGGGTGCATAATAAAGACATTAACCTGTTAAGTGTCCATGCCATAATACCACAGGTTTGAAGTCTCTGGCCATGCAACTACATGGTGAATTCAGTTCACTCAGGTAAGTTGAGTGGTAAATTTGGGCATAGATATGAGAGAATGGCTCTATGGAGTATGTGTGCACCATATAAAAACAATAAAACCATATAAAAATGCAGTGCTTAATGGGAAAAAAACTGACCATGTTTTTGGTTTAAAACAGTGGCTTTGCAGTGTATTTTCGGAGGGTTTTTATGGTTGTATTCTAGGTTTCTTGGCATCATTTAATAGAATGGAAGATATGTTACAGAAATAAAGATGATTTTGATTGGTGTCAGGAATGAAAGTAGCTCAAAATTAAACACAAAGTAGCGGAAACATTCAATTTTTGCCGATATTCCACAGTATACAAATCACATCACTCGTCCAATATGTGTCCAACTGGTCAGTCTAATATGCGCTTACAAATGTGCTGACATTATTCATAGAATTATTACAATATTGCATAACAGTAAATCTATTTTTTGTGTTAAGAAAAATTTAAAATATAATTCATGTATAAAGCCTGGGAAAGTAACTTATGAACAGAGGAAATGTTATTTTTGTGTCAAGAATACTTGCAGTGTTTATTTTGGACCCTATTTTGAAATTGGCATATTCTGAAATTTGTGTGAAATTGGACAAGTTGCCAATTTCTGATCACTTTATTGCATAGTTGAAATAGATGACTGGTTGGTTTCTTGTGCTCAACTGATAGAATGGAAGACATACTAGTGACAGTGAAAAATTTGGTTGCCTGGAACAATATAATTGGCCTAAAATATGACTCAAAGTGGGCACAATCACTGATGCATAAGTATTGCTGACACAGCAAAATTTGAGACAGTGCAGTTTTATAAGTTTTCCATCAAATTTTGTACTTTTTGTTTTATTACCTTCATAAAAAAATTCTCAACCAATTTTCAAAAGAAAATTTGTCACAATCCTGTGCAATAATTTTTTAATATTATGTTTTAAAATAATACCAGTGTTATAATACAGTGTTTTTAAAATGCCCAGTTCTTACAGTCCCCAGCTTCTTACGTCCCCAGTTCTCTACAGTGCCCGTTCTCTCAGTCCCCGTTCTCTACGTGCCCAGTTCTTCAATGACCGTTCTTTTCAATGGCCGCTTCTTTACAATGCCCAGCATTTTACAATGCCCAGTTTCTTACAATGCCAGGATCCTACAATCCCCCGCATCTCTCCATCCCGTGTCTCTCAGTGCCAGTGTTTTAAAATATCAGTGTTTTTAAAATTACCAGTGTCTTAACACCCAGACATTCTTATTTTAAAAACACTTGGAACTACTGATCACTACACTAAATAAAAAACCTTTTGCTCAAACTTCTCCCCAAACCCTTAACGGAACACTCCCGTAACAAGGCCAGATCCCCTTTTTGTTTTCCCCCTGTCCATCTCACACTATGTAAAAATTATGCACAAAAAGGGGCCCCAAAATTGGAATTCTTCCCAGTGTACCAAAGGAACCTGTCTGTACTCAATTCAAGATTTCTTCAAACCCCCTACCCCCCAAAAAAACTAAGTACCAGTACAAAAAAGTCCCCAAAATTTCATACTCCACAGCCTCAAATTACAATTGCTCCTGTGTTACTCCCCTAGACTCAGAACCCAAGAGAAAATGCTCAGACCAAAAAAATTCTCATTTTTTTAATGTAAGTATTTTAAATGTAGTCATGGGGAAGGGGAAAGAATTTTTCCCCCGAAAGCTAGGGTTTGTCGTAAGAGGCGACTAAAATGCCGGGAGAAGGGGGCTAGTAACCCATTTATTGTATAAATTTAAATTTAAAAAGGAAACTTTTGTTTTTTCTTTTTGGGCCACCTTGCTTGGGGGGGGTACGCGGTTTGGGGGGAAAAAAAAAAAAAAAAAATTTAATGTAAATTTTGAATAACATTATTGACTAAGTAAAAACCTAAGGTAGTGGGTTGGGTAGCGCAACCCCCCGGTAGGTATACATCCTCCCAAGTGGTGTAAAACGAAAGCCTGTAATTGTTTTACGAGGGTAGGATTCCTGGGTCTTTTGTCTGTCTCTAAATTGCAAGTTTAAGGTACGTCTTGACTTCTACTTCATTGGGTCACCACTTACACATACATGTACATGTTTATTCAACACACTCATCTGGTTTCTTTGTTTTTTTTTAATGTTTTGGTCTTTTACTTTTCCTTTTATATCATGGGGAAGTGGAATAAGAATCTTTCCTAAAACCCCATGCGGCTGCAAAAGTAAAACAAAATGGGGGGGAAAAAAAATGGGTAGTAACCCCTTTTCCTGTAAAGTTAAAAAAAAGAATAAGAAAAAAATTGTCAAAGTGGGAAGTTGAATTGTGGGGGGAGTTGTGAAATGATAAGAAGAGAGATTTGTGGATGTTTGAATGAAAAGAAGTGGATGCCCTGTTTAATGAAAAAAAGTGAAGGAAGGGGGGGAGAGTTTCGTGGGGGGGAATAAATGGGATTTGGTAGGGGTTTCAATAGAGTTAGAGCTAAGGAGCAGCAGCAATAATGTTGGGATAAGCTTTGGCAGAAAAAAAGGGACTTAAATGTATTAATTCAAGGATTATGTGGAGTAAAAAAAAAGGTTGCTGTGAAAGTGGGTTAAGTAAGGAATTGAAAACCTGGTGAAGGGAAAGGTGACGGAGAGAGAGATTTTGGGAAAATGTTGAGTAAATGCGTGGGGATTTTTAAACCATGGTTGAGAGTTTTGGGTTGGGGATTTCAATGCTAAAGGGGGTAAAAGTATTGTAGGGGGAATAGTAGGAAAATTTGGGGTTTACCAGGGGTAAAATTTTAAATGGGGAGCCTTTTAAACTGAGCTATGTGTAAAAAGAGATTTGGTAAAAAAGTAGTACATTTTCAAAAAAAAGGAAATTAAATATACAAGGGTAGATGTAGCACTAATGAAAGTGTTTGTTAGGATTATTTTGGGTGGATAAAGGTTGATGGGTAGGTCGGATGTAATTTTTATAAGGGGCAATGATAAGTGGCCCATTTTTTTAATTTTAGTAAGTTAGAGTAAGAGGTAGTGGACAAGGGGAAAGGGGGGCAACAAAAGTAAGGGGGAGGGAAAGTCAACGAGCAAATAACAAAAATAAAATGAAGGTTAAAAAGCAACAAGGAGGGAATCAGAACAGCCACTCGACTAAATGAATCCCTTTTTGTTTTCCCAAGACACAAAAACAACAGAAAAATTTGGGTTGTTGCGTTATAATAAACGTCTAACTTCCTAGTGAATAAACAAGCACAGTGAAAGAAAAGGGCTATCGGATATACGAACCGTACAAGTCATCTGCAAAACAATGAAATAAAAGAAACAGTTTGTTAGGAAAAAAGGAAGTAAACACGTTAATGATCAGATTCATTTTTCAAAAAAAGAAAGGCCCTAATTAAATCAGAAATTAAAAATGAAAAATGGAGGTACATAAATGGTGTCAAACAAAAAAATTTAAAACCTTTGTTCAGGCTGGAAAATTTAAAAAGGGAAAAAACAAAATACACCAGGTTTCACGCGAGATGGGAAAATACTGTAAGGAAAACATAAAGGACAAAATATACCTCCAAAAAACACGATTTTCTCCTTCCTTAGAAAAGCAGACATTTCTGTACAGATTAGTAAGTCCCCTTAATACAAAATTACGTGTGGTACATATAGTGTAGTTACTTTTATTTGTGCAAAATTATTTTATTATTTTTCTCATAGCAATGCCAATCCTCCAATACTCATACTTCTTTTTTACTGCTATTAATTGCTCAAAAATTTTAAAACTAAAGTCAAATTTACAAATTATAATATTCATTATTTTCCCTGCCCATTTTTTTTGTTTATCACTACTTGTTTTTTTAGTCACTTTTCTTGTGTATGCAATTAGTGTATATTCCAATTACTTTTTTGCAAGTCCCAAAACTATTTTTGCTAGCTATACCAATACCTCTTTTTTTTTTTATTTTTATTGTGCAAAAAAACTGCTAAATTTATTTAATATTACAAATCAAATCTTATCCAAAAACCTTTTTTTTATAGTGACCACTGTCCATTTAACTTTGTTTACCATTACTTAATTTTAGCCCCTTATATTTTTTCTCCTTTATTTTAGCTTTATATAATACCCTAGTTTATTATTACAATTGTTAAAATAATAAAGGGGTGCTTTCTCGGGTGCAAAAAGTAGAATAATTTCACAATTTTTGCCATTTATTCCAAGTCATTATTTGATTCCCACTTTATTGTTCACCAAAAAACTTTATTAGTCCCTTTTATTTATTATTTTATACTAAAATTCTAATTTAAAATTACCTTTATAGTATACCTACTTCATTTTCCCCCAAGTCCTTTATTTGACACCCTATATTTGTATTAGCCCTTTTATATTGTTCCCCCTTTATTTTAGCTTAAAAAAAAAAAAAAAAAAAAAAAAAAAAAAAAACTACCTTGTCATTTTTTTACATTTGAAAAATATTAGGTGTTTTTTTTTGTTTTAAGCTATTTACTTTGTTTTATACTTAATTCTAACTATGATTCACTCAATTTATGTTTCAAGCATTGATCCTGATACAATCCTTATTTAATGACTTAAATGAATCAAACAGTTCTGTAATTTACATGCAGAAAATCAAAGGACTTCTAGTGCCCCAAAAACAACATAATATCTTTAACTACAATATCAGATCTTTAAGCAAGCATTCGTGACCCTAGCATTATAAAAATTCCCTTTCATGCCCAATTTGTCCCTCATTACACTAACGAAACCCGGCTAAAGCCCGATAGTACGATGTCTATGCCTTTCTGGGTTTAACAGCCTACAAACTGTAGGGCCGCCAAAAAGGGGGGGCACAGCCATATATACTCGACCAACTAGAATGATCACTAAATTGACAAGGGATGAAAAAGGGGAATATTAAAAGCCAAATTCAAAACCCAAAAACCTACAAAAAACCCCTCACATTGATAAACATTACGGTTCCAGTCAAACATTTCAATTTAGTCAAAACCCAGGGGTTGATAACTGTGCCGCTGAAAAAAAGATCACTTTTCTACTCTCAGGGGACTTCAAATTTTAAAAACTCCCGCAAGACAGGACCCACACGTTACTGAAATTTACAAACAAATGGGGTAAATGTATGTTGCTACCACAGTAACAAAAACCTACAAAAGGTTTTCAGAGACTAGTGTTTTTCCCCACTTGACCACCTTTTGGGCCAACCCATATCCCTTTAAAATCAGGCATAATTACAGATAATACCCCAAAACCCCAAACCCCACTTTCCCCTAACAATCTTGGTAAATTACCCCCAAGACACTACTAAAGTCACCTTCAGACTTCACAATGAGGCAGCCCTTATAACTTCCAAAAAAGCAGTAGCAAAACATTGACTGGCACACGAGCTGAAATCTATACAGATATTTACGAATGTATTAATAATTTTCTAAAAAAGACCCAATACCTCTTAACAAACACTGCCCTAAAAAAAACTAAAAAAAAGATGACAGCTAAGAGACTGAACAGTCCCCGGTAAAACCCGCATTTTAAATCCATAAAAACAAACACCAATATGAAAAAGTACAGAATGGGTACATAACCAGGCCAAAAAAAACGTTTCTCGTCAATCCTAACCAGCCCCGATAAGAAGGGCAAAAAAATTTTTTTATGAGAAAAAGATTATCCAAATTCGGGTGATATAAAAAAGACCCGGAAAACCCTTAGAATTCTAGGAAAAAAAAAAGATATCACGAAATAGCGAAATAAAATTAGCAAAAACAGATGAACCCCAAAAACCCCCAACAGAAACAGCAACAGATCAATGATTTTCTCCCTATAGGACAAACCTTGCCCAAAAAAATCCCCGGGTCAGATACCCCACCAAAGACTACCTCACCGGCAATACCCCAACACATGTTCCTAGCTCGACTAACCCATACGAAATCTCCCATATTATCAACACACTAAAAAAACAAAGGGAGGAGATTTTTTTCCCTTACACCCCTTTATATACAAAAAAGGTCCAAGGCTATCACCAAACATTGCAACACTCTTTAAAAATCCATTGAAACCCCACCTTCCTACAGTACTCAAAAAAGCAAGGGTCACCCCGATCCCCAAAAAGGGGGAGACCCCAAAAAGGTTGAATAACTATAGGCCAATATCCAAATCACACCCCCTCTAAAAATCTTGAAAAATTTTTTCATAAACGAACTACTCCCACCCTTTTCTCCAAAAAATACTCAACCCCCGCCAATTTTGGTTCAGGCCAATAAAAAATAAAAGAGTATTTACACATGCTGAACATATATACACTGCATAGAGAAAAAAAAAAAGTCCCCCTGGGGATCTTCATTGCTTTCGTAAAGCTTTTGTACAGTTTTCCCTGACTTGTCCGTAAATTGTCACATTGGGGTAAAAGGGCCTCCCTAACTACCTCAAAACATACCCCAGCAACAAAGCCAATATGTGTATGCAAAAGGGGCAAATCCTTGCCAACCTTACAGTTGGTGTCCCCCAGGGAAGTGTCCTTGGCCCTTCTCTTTCTCCTATCATAAATGACCCACCAAATGCTTCGCAATTACTCAAACCCAACTATTTGCAGTGACAATACATACGTCTTCTCCACCCGAGCCCAGTCACGTAGCCAATATGTAAAAACGAATTACAGAAAATATTCCCGGATGAGAAAATAACAAACTTACACTAAACATTTTACAAAAAACCCACTTCATTAGTTTGGGAAAAAAGCTAAGATTTTACCTTTAAAATTAAAGATAAACGATCACCTATCCAAAACTAACGAGGGAAAATTTTTAGGAATCCCCCTTGAAATAGACTCAAATTTTATACACTAACAACAATTTTAAAAAAAATTTCCAAGACTGTAGGCATTTTCTATCGAAGATACAGTACTATGCTCCACAGTCAGCCCTCCTGGCCCATATACTCTCTTATTTACCCCTATCTCACAAAAGGAATTTGTGCATGGGGCTCAACAACAAGTAAACCTCTCAGACCCCAAAAAACCCAAAAAGGTGCAGTTAGAAAAGATAACAAATTCTCCCTATAGGCAGACACTCCCCAATATTAATAAAAAACCTCCTCACCTACAAAAATCCCTATTACTACTGCACCTATTAAAATAGAACACTTAATCTGATTTAACCCCCCCCCAAAAATCTCCTTGCCAACTCAAAAGAACCATGACCATAACAAAGGGACGATCACTCTTTTATGTTCCCCGTGTCCCTCTCACATATGTAAAAATCAATGCACATAAAAGGCCCCCAAAAAACTGGGGGTTCATTACTGTAAATAAAAAGAAAAAACTACCTGTTTATAAATTCAAGCTTTCTCAAAAATCACTTTCTCACCCCAAAACAAATAAATATGAAACTGAACCTTATAAATTTTTATCTTAAAAGTTTTCCAATTATATACTAAAGTTAAACCTAAAAAACCCCAAACTAACTTATTTTTTTTTAAATACACTACCAAAAAGTACTCCATTTACAATTAACAAGCATTCCAAAATTGACCCGTTTTGTAATACTACTTGTCTTTTGTAACCTTTTTTCATTAGTTTTTTCACTGTTTTCATCATTGCTTTTTTAACTTAAGTTAATTTTTAAGCCAGCCCGTAAAGCTATGCATGTTAAGTGGCTTTGGCTATGTTTACCCGTATTTTTTGTACTCTTATGTGTGCTCAAAATTTTTAAATAAATAAAAAAATAAATAAAAGGTTAAACTAAGGGAGGAGAAAGTTCAGGTGGATTAAAGGGGGATTGGCAGAAAGGTGGGGCTGTGCAAAAAATGAGTAATGGGGGGGGGGGGGGTTGAAGAGGGTTGGGGAAAAGATTTCAAAAGCAGTTTAGAAAGTGGGGCAGAAGTTTGTGGTTATAGGAGGGAGGGAGAGGAGGGAAGAGGAGTGATTGGTGGAATGTGAAGTAAGGGTGTGATAAAAAAAAAAAAAGTAAATTAGTGAGGTTTTTACAGAAGTGTTATAAGAAAAACAGATTATGGAGAGTAAAAAAAGGTGAAGAGAGTGGTGAGAGAGTGCAAAAGAAGAGTAGATGTAGAGTGGGAGAGGCATGTCAAAAAATTTTTTTGAAAAAAAAGAAAAAATTTTGGAGTTAAACAAGTTAAGAAAGCCTAGGGAACGTATGGATTTATCAGTTAAAAACAGAGAAGGGGAGTTAGTAGATGGGGAGATGGAGGTATTAGGTAGATGGCGAGAATATTTTGAGGAACTTTTAAATGTTGAGGAAGAAAGGGAGGCGGTAATTTCATGCACTGGCCAGGGAGGTATACCATCTTTTAGGAGTGAAGAAGAGCAGAATGTAAGTGTGGGGCGGTGCGTGAGGCATTACGTAGAATGAAAGGAGGTAAAGCAGCTGGAACTGATGGGATCACGACAGAAATCTTAAAAGCAGGGGGGGATACAGTGTTGGAGTGGTTGGTACTTTTGTTTAATAAACGTATGAAAGTGGGAAAGGTACCTAGGGATTGGCGGAGAGCATGTATAGTCCTTTTATAAAAAGGGAAGGGGGACAAAAGAGATTGTAAAAATTATAGAGGAATAAGTTTACCAAGTATACCAGGAAAAGCGTACAGTAGGGTTATTATTGAAAGAATTAGAGGTAAGACAGAATGTAGGATTGCGGATGAGCAAGGAGGTTTCAGAGTGGGTAGGGGATGTGTAGATCAAGTGTTTACATTGAAGCATATATGTGAACAGTATTTAGATAAAGGTAGGGAAGTTTTTATTGCATTTATGGATTTAGAAAAGGCATATGATAGAGTGGATAAGGGAGCAATGTGGCAGTACATATATGGAATAGGTGGTAAGTTATTAAATGCTGTAAAGAGTATTTATGAGGATAGTGAGGCTCAGGTTAGGGTGTGTAGAAGAGAGGGAGACTACTTCCAGTAAAAGTAGGTCTTAGACAGGGATGTGTAATGTCACCATGGTTGTTTAATATATTCATAGATGGGGTTGTAAAAGAAGTAAATGCTAGGGTGTTCGGGAGAGGGGTGGGATTAAATTATGGGGAATCAAATACAAAATGGGAATTGACACAGTTACTTTTTGCTGATGATACTGTGCTCATGGGAGATTCTAAAGAAAAATTGCAAAGGTTAGTGGATGAGTATGGGAGTGTGTATAAAAATAGAAAGTTGAAAGTGAACATAGAAAAGAGTATGGTGATGAAGGTATCAAATGATTTAGATAAAGAAAAATTGGATATCAAATTGGGGAGGAGGAGTATGGAAGAAGTGAATGTTTTCAGATACTTGGGAGTTGACGTGTCGGCGGATGGATTTATGAAGGATGAGGTTAGTCATAGAATTGATGAGGGAAAAAAGGTGAGTGGTGCGTTGAGGTATATGTGGAGTCAAAAAACGTTATCTATGGAGGCAAAGAAGGGAATGTATGAAATTATAGTAGTACCAACACTCTTATATGGGTGTGAAGCTTGGGTTGTGAATGCAGCAGTGAGGAGACAGTTGGAGGCAGTGGAGATGTCCTGTCTAAGGGCAATGTGTGGTGTAAATATTATGCAGAAAATTCGGAGTGTGGAAATTAGGAGAAGGTGTGGAGTTAATAAAAGTATTAGTCAGAGGGCTGAAGAGGGATTGTTGAGGTGGTTTGGTCATTTAGAGAGAATGGATCAAAGTAGAATGACATGGAGAGCATTTAAATTGGTAGGAGAAGGAAGACGGGTTAGGGGTCATCCTCGAAAAGGTTGGAAGGAAGGGGTAAGGGAGGTTTTGTGGGCGAGGGGCTTAGACTTCCAGCAGGCGTGCACGAGCGTGTTCGATAGGAGTGAATGGAGACGAATGGTATTTGGGACCTGACGATCTGTTGGAGTGTGAGCAGGATAATATTTAGTGAAGGGATTCAGGGAAACTGGTTATTTTTATACAGTGGACCCCCGGTATTCGATGGCATTGGTATTCGATAAATCCGGTTTTCGATGCATTTTAACGCAAAAATTTTTCCTCGGTATTCGATTGAAAACCCGGTATTCGATACGATTCGTACGAGACCTGTCCACATGTGGCCTGAACTGCCCCGTGTGTGCTAGTGTTTACAAGCCAGCCAGTGTGCGCGCATCTAAGGATACATTAGGTACATTCCATATTATCCATATTATCACTGTGTTTGGTGCTTGTTTCTGCAAAATAAGGCACCATGGGCCCCAAGAAAGCTTCTAGTGCCAACCCTTCAAGAAAAAAGTCGCTAATGACTTATGAAATGAAGAAAGAGATAATTGCAAAGTACGAAAGTGGAGTGCGTGTGTCGGAGCTGGTCAGGTTGTATAATAAACCCCAATCAACCATCTCTACTATAGTGACCAGGAAAACGGCAATCAAGGAAGCTGTTCTTGCAAAAGGTGCAACTGTGATTACGAAACAGCGACCGCAAGTGTTAGAAAATGTTGAGAGATTGTTATTCGTGTGGATAAATGAAAAACAGATAGCAGGAGATAGTATCTCTCAAGCGATCATTTGTGAAAAGGCTAAGCAGTTGCATGACGATTTGGTAAAGAAATTCCCTGCAACTAGTGGTGATGTGAGTGGATTTAAGGCCAGCAAAGGTTGGTTTGAAAGATTTAAGAATCGTAGTGGCATACATAGTGTGATTAGGCATGGTGAGGCTGCAAGTTATGTTGTGCGACAGAAGTCCAGTGACTCTCAAGCTGGTCCAAGTGGCATTAAAAGAAGAAGGGAAGTAACCCCGGAAAAGGACTTGCTACCTCAAGTCCTAATGGAAGGGGATTCCCCTTCTAAACACTAACACCTCTCCCCTCCTCCCATCCCATCAATCATCACCAGATCTTCATTAACCCTTTGAGGGTCGACAGGCCCTCTCCGAAACTCGTTCTCAGGGTCGGCCAAATTTAAAAAAAGAAAAAAATTATTTTCTCTTATGAAAAGATAGAGAATCTTTTCCCGATCATAAAGACACCAAAAGTTTGAAATTTGATAGAAAACTTACGGAATTATCCTCTCGCAAAGTTAGCGGTCTCGGCGATGTTTACGCATCGGCGATTTTGCCCACTTTGAGCCCCATTTTCGGCCAATTTCACTGTACTAGTCGACAAAAAACATGAATATTTCGCTAGAACTCCATTTTTTCTATCGAATGGGTGCAAGAAACCACTCATTTATGAAATTCAACTATCCAGTACAGTGGTCAGAATTTAGCAATTTTGCCAATTTCACACAAATTTCAAAAGATGCCAATTTCCGAATAGGGTCCAGAATAAACAAGAAAGACATTCCTGGCACTAAAATGACATTTCCTCTGGTCATTAGTCATGTCTCAAGGCCCCTCTTATATTCTTTTGCTTTCCACTTTGAATTTTTATTTTCACAAAAAATATAAGATTTACTGTTATGCATACTACTGCATTAGTGTAAAAAATGGTATAAATATTATTGGTGCACTTGTGAAAGAATATTAGACTCACCAGTTGATGTGTATTGCACGCTTGGCACGATTTGTTTACTTTTGAAGTTTGGTAAAAATCGAACATTTCTGCTACTTTGAGCTCAATTTCAAGACACCTTTCTTTGTAAAACCAGTCAAAATCATCTCAATTTCTGAAATATGTCTTCCATTCTATAAAATGAGACCAAGAAAACTAGACTACAACAATAAATACCATACGAAAATACACTGCAAAGTCGCTGATTTATTAAAAAAAAATGGTCAAAGTTTTTTTTTTCTCATTATGCACTGTGTGCTGCAGGATTTTTTTTAGACTGTGCACACTGACCACATAGACCCATTCTTTCATATGAAGGCCTACCAGCTTTCTCCCACTAGATTTGAGGCCGCTAAAATTTATGAGTACTAGTACGTCAAAAACCCCTACGCGTAAGACGTACTAGTACGACGAAAACCCTCAAAGGGTTAAAGGTAAGTGTCAATTATTTTATTGTTATTGTAATTATTCTATTGCATTAAACTTAATACTTCATGTAGTAAAATTTTTTTTTTTTCATACTTTTGGGTGTCTTGCACGGATTAATTTGATTTCCATTACGTATTTCTTATGAGAAAAATTGATTCGTTTTTCGATATTATCAGTATTCGATGAGCTCTCAGGAACGGATTAACATCAAATACCGGGGGTCCACTGTATAGACGGACTTGAGTCCTGGAAATGGGAAGTACAATGCCTGCACTCTAAAGGAGGGGTTTCAGGATATTAGCAGTTTGGAGGGATATGTTGTGTATCTTTATGCGTATATGCTTCTATACTGTTGTGTTCTGAGCACCTCTGCAAAAACAGTGATTATGTGTGAGTGAGGTGAAAGTGTTGAATGATGATGAAAGTATTTTCTTTTTGGGGATTTTCTTTGTTTTTTGGGTCACCCTGCCTCGGTGGGAGACGGCCGACTTGTTGGAAAAAAAAAATATAACCTATTGTATAATTAGTGCAACCTGATCCAACTATGTTTTGTACGTCTAGTGTTAAGTAATCAGTTAAGCTTAGACTGCCCATAATGCCAAGGCATGATAGTGGCTCTCTTTGCACTACAATTCACTGTAAACCCTCACTGTAAACTACCTATGTATATATACTTCCTACAATATGTCAACCACATTGTAAACTTGCAAGGAAATAAAAAATCTCAATCTAAATCTAAGTAAATTTACTCCCATAATTCCATTTACCTCAAAAAAATTAAATATTCACATTATAATTAGTAAAGATGCCCACAATAATCAATAATTTAGTTTATATTCATGAATTTATCTTCTTAATAGAGAGAAAGTGTAATGGAAAGGAGGGATGTAGAAGTATCATATCTTGTGTCATTATATGCCTAGTGTAACACATTAACTTACTGAATCTTCACCATCTACGTTGTAAAGTAAAAGGACACAAGTGCAACTAATGTGACATTTTATTGTGGCAAAGTTTTGCTCTCCAGGAGCTTTGTCAAGCTCCTGGAGAGCGAAACGTTGCCACAATAAAATGTCACATTAGTTGCACGTGTGTCCTTTTACTTTACATATTGTCGGTAATTCTACCAACATTATTACCATCTATGTTCAATCACTTCACAACAATGAAGGTCACTGAATCAGTTTGAAATAACAATATTTTTGTTATTAACTGTTTGTTCATTAGCTACCTTTGTTATTGTACTTGTGAGTGTAGTAACTGCATAAAAAGTCTTAACAGGCTTAAGTAACTTTTAAGCATTAGGATTAGTTTGTCTGAAATGCATTGCATAATTAGTGGCTTTATTTTGAGCCTACCATTGTTTTATGACATGTAAATTACATTCTTTGTACTGCATAAAGAAATAATAATTGTATTGTAATGTATTATAATAGACAGTTGTGGCAGTGTAAGGTCACCCTTTCTAAGTGGGAGACAGCCACTATAATAATACAGTGGACCCCCGGTTCGCGATGCTATCGGCATCCGATAAATCCGGTAACCGATGCATTATATCGCAGAAAATTTGCCTCGGTTCCCGTTACAAAACCCGGTATGCGATACGATTCGTACGAGACATGTCCAGTGTTTACAAGCCAGCCAGTGTGTGCGCATCTAAGGATACATTCGGTACATTCTATATTATCCATATTATCACTGTTTTTGGTGCTTGTTTCTGCAAAATAAGTCACCATGGGCCCCAAGAAAGCTTTTAGTGCCAACCCATCAAGACCAAGGGTGCTAATGACTATTGAAATTAAGGAAATGTGTGCAAAGTGGCTTGAAGTGCAAACCTTTTTTGATGAAAATCACCCTAACACAGCTATTGCAAGCTGAGCTGGTGACTATTACAATGACAATGTTGTGGCCCATTTTAGACAAACCATAAAGGAACGGGAGGTACAGAGCTCTATGGACAGATTTGTTGTGCGACATAGGTCCAGTGACTCTCAAGCTGGTCCTAGTGGCATTAAAAGAAGAAGGGAAGTAACCCCGGAAAAGGACTTGCTACCTCAAGTCCTAATGGAGGGGGATTCCCCTTCTAAGCATTAAAACTTTGACACTCTCCCCTCCTCTCATCCCATCAATCGTCACCAGATCTTCATTAAAGGTAAGTGTCAATTATTCTATTGTGTTAATTCTATTGTTATTATTGTTATTGTAATTATTCCATTGCATTAAACTTAATATTTCATGTGGTAACAGTTTTTTTTTTTCATACTTTTGGGTGTCTTGCACGGATTAATTTGATTTCCATTATTTCTTATGGAGAAAATTGATTCGCTTTCCGATAATTTTGGTTTACGATGAGCTCTCAGGAACGGATTAATATCGTGAACCAGGGGTCCACTGTAATAATAATAATAATAATAATAATAATAATAATAATAATAAATAAGATGTAACAAGTGTTTCACTATACTTACATGTGTCCACACACAAGTGGTTTCTTACATGGTTGAGAGCACGAGACATGAACGCGTCCTTGAAAGCAGCGGCCACAATTACCCACACAAGTGTGTCCACATTTCAGCACCTGACTGCAAGGTTCCTCACAGTATTCCCAAGCATCTTCTCCATTCACTGAAAAAATGAAAGAATGCAGTAGTGTTAAATTTTCTTCATATTTTTACTTTTCAATAAATTTGCTTGAAATCTGCATCATATATCTTTGGGACCATCACTAATATGTACAAACATCTTCATAACTCTAAATTGATCAGGACAAAAAATAAATTATGCCTCTTAGAAATTTTTTTATATAAAATATACTGAATATTTTTCTTAATACAGTGGTCCCTCGATTATCGACGGTAATCCGTTCCTGGAAGCCGGTCGATTATCGAAATGGTCGATTTACGAATCAATTTTCCCCATAAGAAATAATGTAAATTCAATTAATCCGTTCCTGACACCCAGAAGTATTAAAACAAAAAAATTTTTTACATGAAATATTCATGTAGTACATAAACAATACAATGGGAAATGATGAATGAAACATTAACAGCATAACACTTACCTTTATTGGAGATTCTTCTTAGTGTATGGGAGACTGGAGGAGGAGGAGAGAGTGGATTGTTTATAGTTTGGAAGGGGAATCCCCTTCCAGCAACACCTCAGGTACCATTTGCTTTTCTGGGGTTGCTTCTTTTCTCTGTTTCTTAATGCCACTAGGACCAGCTTGAGAGTCACTGGAGTCCTGTCTCGCAAAATAACTGTGCAGAGAGCTCTGTTTCTGGCGTCTCTTTAAAACTTCCCTAAAATGGGCCAAGACTCTGTCACTGTACAAGTTGCCGATATGGCTTGCAACATCCTTCTCTGGGTGATGTTTCTCCATAAATCTTTCCATCTTACCCCACATAGTAAAAATCTCCTTAATTTCTGAAGAAGGCACCTTCTTCCATCTCTCTTCCTCCTCCTCTGCAGCAAGATTCTGAGCTGCGATCTGTTGCTCTTCCTGCTGAAGCTCTTGCAGCTCCTCAGTGGTTAGCTCTTCGTTGTGGTCCTCCACCACCTCTTCCATATCCTCCAAACTCACATCCAACCCCATGGAACTCCCCAGTGCCACAATGAGTTCAAAAACTGACATAGGCATCATCAGGGTCAGCCCCAAACCCCTTCCAAATCCCCTCTTGTCGACACAATCTGGCCACAATTTTCCTCCAAGCAAGTTCAAAGTCCTGGTAGACACTCCCTCCCAAGCCTTACCTTATAAGTGCTTACAAATGGAAAATAACGAAATTGTTTCTTTCAGAATCTCGTAGGGTCAGTGAGTGACTGAGGTCCATTGAAGCACCTTTCAAACATTGGCTTTCGGTGTACAAGTTTTTTAAAAGTTTGCAATGACCCTGCTGGTCCATGGGTTGAGGAGAGGATGGTATTCGGGGGCAAGAACTTTACTGAGAAGAACCCAACTCCTTCAGAATTAGGTCATCATCCAAGTTTTGTGGATGAGCAGGTGCATTGTCCATTACTAGGCAGGCACTTGAGATCCAATTTCTTCTCCATGAGGTAATTCTCACACTAGGTCCAAAACACTTTTCGTGAACCACTCTACAAAAAATTTCCCTCGTGACCCATGCCTTATTATTAAGATTTCCAAACACACACAATTTACTCTTCAATACATTATTTTTCTTAAATAGCTCTGGATTTCAGAAATGGTAACACTAGTAACGGCTTTCACTTGAAATCCCCACTAGCATAGCACAGAACATGACGTCAGCCGTCTTCATAGGCTGTGTGTCCTGCATGATTTTTCCTCTTGTGTATGAAGGTCCTCTTTGGCATTTTCTTCCAGAAGAGCCTGTTTTCGTCACAATTGAAACACTTGTTTCAGTTTCAGATCCTTCAGCCTCTATGTACTCCTGGAATCATGCAAAATATTTTTCAGTCCGCCCTTTGGTGGTTCCGAACTGCAGCCTCCACCAAGCCTTACCACACTGTGTATGCCAGTCGCTTCTTAAATCTCTCAACCAGCCTTTGCTGGCCTTAAACCACTCACTTCACCACTATTTGCAGCAATTTCTTTACCAAATCTTCATGCAACTGCCTACCTTTCCACAAATAATCGAGGTCATAAGACAGTCTCCTGCTAATTGTTTTTTCTCATTATCACCAGCCTATATTAACTTCTCAACCCTCTTCCAGTAACTGGTGATCTCAATTTTTGTCAGCATATTTCACCCCCTTTGCAACAACAGGCTCCTTGATTTCCTTTCTCATGGCTATGATGGAAGATCTGTTGAATGATTTTTTGTTATACATCCTCGCCAGTTCGCCCACACGTACGCCACTATCATATGCTACAATGATGTTTTCTAAATTCCAATGTATTTCTCATCCTTCTTTACGCAAAGAGGTTTGGCACTAAGCTTTCTTTGGAACCATGGTAGCTATTTAGCACTTATAATAACTTGCCAAGCACTAAAATAAATGACATATGAAATATTTCACTGGAGGCACGTGAGAGGACCGCCGCTAACTGGAAACAAATGGCAAACACTGGCTGGGAAGGAAAGCTGAAGGCGGGTCCCGAGGCCCCTTACCTCATGCATACTCGTCTGGGACACGAGGTCGAGACGGGTCGATAAACGAATTTCGGTCAATTTCCGAGTCAATATTTTGTCGAAAAAAACGGTTGATTTCCGAAATGGTCGACTTTCAGGCCGGTCCGATTATTGAGGGACCACCTGTACATAGTTTTGAAAGAGCCATTTCTAAATGAACACTAAAAAGAAAAATGAAATTAAAGAAAAACTTAACTTACAATTTTGGTGTGTTCAAGTTAGCAAGAAAATGATCACTCAGCCAGCATAACTCACTGCACTCTGTTTTTTTTTTTTTTTATTAACACATCAGCCGATTCCCACCAAGGCAGGGTGGCCCCAAAAAAGAAAAACTGTCATCATCATTCACTCCATCACTGTCTTCCCAACGGGGTATTTTACACTACAGTTTATTAAACAGCAACATTAACACCCCTCGGTCAGAGTGAAGACACTGTACTTCCCATCTCCAGGACTCAAGCCTGGCCTGCCAGTTTCCCTGAATCCCTTCATGATACTTTGCTCACACTCCAACAGCACGTCAGGTATTAAAAAGCATTTGTCTCCATTCACTCCTATCAAACACACTCATGCATACTTGCTGAAAGTCCAAACCCCTTGCACACGAAACCTCCTTTACCCCCTCCCTCCAACATTTCCTAGGCCGACCCCTACCCCGCTTTCCCTCCGTTACAGGGTTATACACTTTCGAAGTCATTCTGTTTTAATCCATTCTCTCTACATGTCTGAACCACCTGAACAACCCATCCTCAGCCCTCTGAACAACAGTTTTGGTAATCCCACACCTCCTCCTAATTTCCACTATGAATTCTCGCATTATATTCACACCACACAATGCCCTCAAGACATGACATCTCCACTGCCTCCAGCCTTCTCCTCGCTGCAACATTCATCACCCATGCTTCACACCCATATAAGAGCGTTGGTAAAACTATCCTCTCATACATTCCCCCTTTGCCTCCAAGGACAAAGTTCTTTGGCTCCACAGACTCCTAAGTGCACACACTCACCCTTTTCCCCTCATCATTCTATGATTCACCTCATCTTTCATAGACCCATTGTCGCGCTGACACGTCCACTCCAAATATCTGAATACATTCACCTCCACCATACTCTCTCCTCCTATCTATATCCAATCTTTCGTACCTAATCTTATTTGTTACCTCATAACCTTACCCTTTCCTACATACACTTTAATTTTTCTTCTTTTACATGACCCACCAAATTCATCCACCAACCTCTGCAACTTCTTCTTCAGAAAGTCTCCCCAAGAGCACAGTGTCATCACCAGCAAAAAGGAGCTGTGACAACTCCCACTTGTGTTTGACTTTATCTTTTCAACCCACCCCTCTTGCCAAGACCCTTGCATTCACTTCTCTTGCAACTCCATCTATAAATATATTAAACAACCACGGTGGAACATCACACATCCTTGTATATGGCCTACTTTTACTGGGAAAAATCTCCCCTTTCCACATACTCTGACTCGAGCCTCACTATCCTCGTAAAAACTCTCACTGCTTTTCAGGAACCTACCTCCTATACCATACACCTGCAACATCTGCCACATTGGCGTCCCTATCCACCCTGTCATACGCCTTTCCAAATCCATAAATGCCACAAAAACCTCTTAGCCTTATCTAAATATGTACTGTTCACCTATATGTTTCACTGTAGAACACTTGTCTACACACCCCCTGCCTTTCCTAAAGTCTCCTTGTTCGGAATATTCTGCAAACACCTACTTCTGTCTTTACTCTTAATTCTTTCAATAATAACTACAAAAACACTTTACCAGGTATACTCCAACAGACTTATCCCCCTTAATTTTTGCACTCTCTTTGTCCCCTTTGCCTTATACAAAGGAACTAGGCATTCCTCACTGCAATCCCTAGGTAACCTACCCTCTTCCATACATGTATAAAACCCTTTCCAGGGTTTCGGGCCGTACTAGTACGGCCATACGTGCTAGAGTTTTTGACTAAAAGCAGTACTAGTACGCATAAATTCTAGCGCCTTCAAATCCTCCGTGGGAAAAGGCTGTGGGCCTAGGTGTGAGAGAATGGGTGTGTGTGGTCAGTGTGAGCGGTAGAAAAAAAATCTGGGACCCAGTGGCGCATTGTGGGAACCCCATTTTAGTAGACCTTGTTCACAGTAAGAAGCTCCTCACTCCTCAGCGAATTGGGACACTTTTGTTCCCCAGTGACAGTTCTAATACAGATGGAAGTGCCAGTGAAGAAGATTCAAGTTTTGGTGAGGTTTTTGGGGGGGGGTTGACCGAAACTAATGACCAGAATATCAGTAATAGTGAGGAAAACCCAGACGACTCTCAGCCTTCCACCTCTGCTGCTGGGCCGTCTTGTTCACGTTCAGTTATACCAAAATCAAAGGGGAAACTCCAATTTTCCCAAATCCCGGACTCAGATGTGAGCATTGGAGATGATAGTGATAATGAATATGAACTACAAGCTCTTGAAACCAGTTCCAATAGTGATAGTGAAGTGGAATATTCCCCAGTGAAGCGTCAGTATATACGACGATATATGCGCTCTGGTAGTGTGCCATATGCTATTCCAAGGGAAAGGAGTACATCTCGGTGTACATCCCGTGGCTGTACAACAGGAACAGACAGTGAAAATGACGATGATAGTGTTGCAATTGGGATGGAAAATGTGCATGGTAGTGGTAGTGGTGGTGTCGGCCATGAGGCACCAGCAGTGGGCCATGCTGCCACCCATGCTGCTGCCTCAGCTGATCTACAACAAAGGCCACCATCCCCCACCCACCCACCACACCAGCCTCCACAACCACAACCTCCACAACTACAACCACCTCTCAATGTCTAGTACCCACCAGCAGACCGCACCTGGGAATGGCAGGAAGCTGTCGATTTTGTTACAAATCCCCACCAGTTTGATGAAAACCAAAGTGGAATACAGCCATGTAGTACACAGGGGAACAATGCCACTGAACTGGAATGTTTCGAGTTATTCTTGACGAACCCCTGATGGAAATTATTGTCATGGAAAGCAACAGATACTACGAGCACACCACGGCAAACACATTACTTTCACCAAAATCACGTCTACACCAGTGGAAGGAGACAACTTGGCTGAGATGTATTTTTTCCTTGCCACAATAATGCTTATGCCACATGTGTATATGCACAATGTGAAATCATACTGGTCAACAGACCGCCTGATTGCAACCCCAGGTTTCAGTGATATAATGGGAGTGAATCTATTTGAGCTACTATTACGTATGCTTCACTTCTCAGACAAAACCAAGGCCTTACAGAAACGACAGGTTATATAAGATTAGGAATGTGTTTGTGTATCTGAAAGAGAAATTCAATATGTATTTTTATCCCTTCAGGAAGCTTGTAATTGACGAGTCTTTGATTCTGTTCAAAGGAAGACTCTCTTTCAAGCAGTGCATACCAAGCAAGAGGAAATGCTTTGGTGTAAAGTTGTTTGTGCTTTGTGATTGTTACAGTGGTCTTGTATTGGATATTATTGTGTACACTGGAAGTTATACACTGCAAAATACCAGGAAGTTATTGGGCATCTCTGGTGATGTGGTTAGAAGAATGAAAGAACCATACCTTGGTAAGGGGCATATATTATACGTATACTGATAACTGGTACACAAGCCCCTCACTCAGTGATTTTTTGCGAGTGAACATGACAGATGTGTGTGGCACAGTGCATGCAAATCGTAAACATATGCCCAGGTTTGATGCTGGCACTCACAGAGGTGAGGTGCAGGTGTTTGCTGCCAATGACATCATGGCATTTCAGTGGCATGACAAACGAGATGTCATGCAGTTGTCATCAGTTCACCCTAATGAAATGGCAGACACTGGCAGGAAGAATAGAGAAAGCAATGAACCCATTCTAAAACCTGCAGCTGTGATTTAATTACACCCTTAATATGCGCCCCAGTGGACAAATGTGACATGCAGATTGGGTTTGCTGATTGTGTTCGCAAGAGTTATAAGTGGTACATAAAATTCTTTTTCCATCTTCTGGACATTTTCCATGCTCAATGCTTATAATATGTATAAGATGAGGACCAGAAAAAAAACCACCATATGGAGAATTCTGTTTGTCATCAGACAAATTGTATTCAAGTACCAAGGAAAAAACACCTGCAATAGACGCCCACTAAATTATCAAACAACTACCTTCTCGTCTGAAGCATGGTGATCACTTTCTAGTAAAACTGCCTGTACTGCTTTCAAGAAAAGGCTCAGAAGGGGTGCTACGTTCTGTGCACATACAAAAAAAAAAAACGCCTACACACGCAGAAACACTCGTTTTATGTGTGAGGAGTGTAAAACACCCTGTACATGACCATGTTTCAAAGACTTTCAAAGGCTGCAGAACTTCTAGAAACATGTCCTGTGGGCTGTATATGTGCATATAAAATATTTGAAAAATAGTAATAAACAACATTTCATATCGTTTGTTTGTGTAAATATTTTCTGTAAACAAAACAGTAACAATAGTGTTCATGCAGTTATTGTGTAGTATGGAAAAAGAAATAACTTACAAATAGTGCTCATATTGGTCTCACAGGCCATAAAAGTTACTTGGAAAAAAAAAAAAACATAAAAAAATAATAGAAAATAGTACATAAAAAACTAAATAAAACAATACCAGGTGACGGCAGTCGGCGATGATACCACATATTGGGCATTTTGTGTAAACTTCATGCCTCCATATCTCGGTAAGTATTGATGGTAATTTTTTTTGTTTAGCCTATAGTGTTCAGAAAAAAAAAATCTTTTCATAAGAAAAAATTATTTTTTTTTTTTTTAAATCGGCGACCCTGAGAACAAGTCTCTGAGAGGGCCTGCCGACCCTGAAAGTGTTGCAATTGGGATGGAAAATGTGCATGGTGGTGGTAGTGGTGGTGTCGGCCGTGAGGCACCAGCAGTGGGCCATGCTGCCACCCATGCTGCTGCCTCAGCTGATCTACAACAAAGGCCACCATCCCCCACCCACCCACCACACCAGCCTCCACAACCACAACCTCCACAACTACAACCACCTGTCAATGTTCAGTACCCACCAGCAGACCGCACCTGGGAATGGCAGGAAGCTGTCAATTTTGTTACAAATCCCTACCAGTTTGATGAAAACCAAAGTGGCATACAGCCATGTTGTACACTGGGGAACAATGCCACTGAACTGGAATGTTTCGAGTTATTCTTGACGAATCCCTGATGGAAATTATTGTCATGGAAAGCAACAGATACTACGAGTACACCATGGCAAACACATTACTTTCACCAAAATCACGTCTACACAAGTGGAAGGAGACAACTGTGGCTGAGATGTATTTTTTCCTTGCCACAATAATGCTTATGCCACATGTGTATATGCACAATGTGAAATCATACTGGTCAACAGACCGCCTGATTGCAACCCCAGGTTTCAGTGATGTAATGGGAGTGAATCTATTTGAGCTACTATTACGTATGCTTCACTTCTCAGACAAAACAAGGCCTTACAGAAACGACAGGTTATATAAGATTAGGAATGTGTTTGTGTATCTGAAAGAGAAATTCAATATGTATTTTTATCCCTTCAGGAAGCTTGTAATTGACGAGTCTTTGATTCTGTTCAAAGGAAGACTCTCTTTCAAGCAGTGCATACCAAGCAAGAGGAAATGCTTTGGTGTAAAGTTGTTTGTGCTTTGTGATTGTTACAGTGGTCTTGTATTGGATATTATTGTGTAAACTGGAAGTTATACACTGCAAAATACCAGGAAGTTATTGGGCATCTCTGGTGATGTGGTTAGAAGAATGAAAGAACCATACCTTGGTAAGGGGCATATATTATACGTATACTGATAACTGGTACACAAGCCCCTCACTCAGTGATTTTTTGCGAGTGAACATGACAGATGTGTGTGGCACAGTGCATGCAAATCGTAAACATATGCCCAGGTTTGATGCTGGCACTCACAGAGGTGAAGTGCAGGTGTTTGCTGCCAATGACATCATGGCATTTCGGTGGCATGACAAACGAGATGTCACGCAGTTGTCATCAGTTCACCCTAATGAAATGGCAGACACTGGCAGGAAGAATAGAGAAAGCAATGAACCCATTCTGAAACCTGCAGCTGTGATTAATTACACCCTTAATATGCGCTCAGTGGACAAATGTGACATGCAGATTGGGTTTGCTGATTGTGTTCGCAAGAGTTATAAGTGGTACATAAAATTCTTTTTCCATTTTCTGGACATTTCCAAGCTCAATGCTTATAATATGTATAAGATGAGGACCAGAAACAAACCACCATATGGAGAATTCTGTTTGTCATCAGACAAATAGTATTCAAGTACCAAGGAAAAACACCTGCAATAGACCGCCCACTAAATTATCAACAACTACCTTCTCGTCTGAAGCATGGTGATCACTTCCTAGTAAAACTGCCTGCTACTGCTTTCAAGAAAAAGGCTCAGAAGAGGTGCTACGTCTGTGCACATACAAAAAAAAAAAAAAAACGCCTACAACAACGCAGAAACACTCGTTTTATGTGTGAGGAGTGTAAAACACCACTGTACATGACACCATGTTTCAAAGACTTTCAAAGGCTGCAGAACTTCTAGAAACATGTCCTGTGACTGTATATGTGCATATAAAATATAGAAAAATAGTAATAAACAACATTTCATATCGTTTGTTTGTGTAAATATTTTCTGTAAACAAAACAGTAACAATAGTGTTCATGCAGTTATTGTGTAGTATGGAAAAAGAAATAACTTACAAAATAGTGCTCATATTGGTCTCACAGGCCATAAAAGTTACTTGGAAAAAAAAACATAAAAAAATAATAGAAAATAGTACATAAAAAACTAAATAAAACAATACCAGGTGACGGCAGTCGGCGATGATACCACATATTGGGCATTTTGTGTAAACTTCATGCCTCCATATCTTGGTAAGTATTGATGGTAAAAATTTTTTGTTTAGCCAATAATGTTCAGAAAAAAAAATCTTTTCATAAGAAAAAATTATTTTTTTTTTTTTTTAAATCTAGGCAACCCTGAGAACAAGTCTCTGAGAGGGCCTGCCGACCCTGAAAGAGTTAAATAATAGCACCAACCACTACAAAACTATATTCCCACCTGCTTTTAACATTTCTATCCTATCAATCCCAGCTGCCTTACCCCCTTTCATTTTGCCCACTGCCTCACGAACTTCCCCTACACTCACAACTGGCTCTTACTCACTCCTACCAGATGTTATTCCTCCTTGCCCTATACACGAAATCACAGCTTCCCTATCTTCATCAACATTTAACAATTCCTGAAAATATTCCCTCCATCTTCCCAATACCTCCAACTCTCCATTTAATAACTCTCCTCTGCTATTTTTAACTGACAAATCCATTTGTTCTCTAGCCTTTCTCAACTTGTTACTCTCACTCCAAAACTTGTTCTTATTTTCAACAAAATTTGTTGATAACATCTCACTCACTCTCTCATTTGCTCTCTTTTTACATTGTTTCACCACTCTCTTAACCTCTCTTTTTCTCTCCATATACTCTTCCCTCCTTGCATCACTTCTACTTTGTGAAAACCTCTCATACGTTAACTTTTTCTCCCTCACTACTCTCTTTACATCATTCCACCAATCGCTCTTCTTCCCTCCCGCACCCACTTTCCTGTAACCACGAACTTCTGCTGAACACTAACACTACATTTTTAAACCTACCCCATACATCTTCGACCCCATTGCCTATACTATCACTAGCCCATCTATCCTCCAATAGTTGTTTATATCTTACCCTAACTGCCTCCCCTTTTAGTTTATAAACCTTCATCTCTCTCTTACTTGATGCTTCTATTTTCCTTGTATCCCATCTAACTTTTACTCTCACTGTAGCTACAATTAAAAAGTGATCTGATATATCTATGGCCCCTCTATAAACATGTATACCCTGAAGTCTACTCAACAGTCTTTTATCTACCAATGCATAATCCAACAAACTACTGTCATTATGCCCTACATCATATCTTGTGTGCTTATTAATCCTCTTTTTTTTAAAATATGTATTACCTATAATTAAACCCTTTCTATACAAAGTTCAATCAAAGGGCTCCCATTATCATATACACCTGGCACCCCAAACTTACCTACCACACCCTCTCTAAATGTTCCTCCTACTTTAGCATTTAGGTCCCCTACCACAATTACTCTCTCACTTGGTTCAAAGGTTTCTATACATTCACCTAACATCTCCCAAAATCTCTCTCTCTCTCCTCTACATGCCTCTCTTCTCCAGGTGCATACATGCTTATTATGACCCACTTTTTGCATCCAACCCTTATTTTAATCCTCATAATCCTTGAATTTCTACATTAGTATTCCCTCTTCTCCTTCCATAACTGATCCTTCAACATTATTGCTACCCCTTCCTTAGCTTTAACTCTCTCAGATACTCCTGACTTAATCCCATTCATTTCTCCCCACCGAAACTCCCCTACCTCCTTCAGCTTTGTTTCGCTTAGGACCAGGACATACGACTTCTTTTCATTCATAACATAAGCAATCATCTCTTTCTTGTCATCCGCACTACATCCAAGCACACTCAAACATCCCAGTTTTATAAAGCTTTTCCTCTTCTCTTTTTTAGTAAATGTTTACAGAAGAAGGAGTTACTAGCCCATTGCTCCTGGCAATGACGTGTACTTAGCTCTGTGAAGACCTGTTTGTGTGCTCTCTGTGAATCTGAACCAGGATGCCCTCTCTTGAGCAACTTTACCAGCAGCTGAGAGAAGAGCTCAGAGTTGCTAAGATGGAGATACGGCGATTAACAGAGGAGAACAAGAGGATTCGTAGTAATCCTCCTGTTGTGAGTCCCCAGGTTAAGAGGGGAGCTTGGTCAGTGGCCGGGCAACATGGAACCAAGCTGAAGATCAAGAAAACGGTTGGAGAGGCAGAAACAACGAGAAACCAGAAGACTACCGTGGAAACTTCCAACCCATTCTCAGTGCTACCTGACGAATGTGAGTGTTCTACTGGGAATGCCACAACGAGCACCAAAGAAGCATTGGCAGACGTGAGTAAGACATCCCTAGACACCCCAACGAAGACCATCGAGAACGTCTTGACGAATTCTACAAGTGCTGTAATGCTACCTGGCGAATGTGAGTCAACTACTCGGAGCATCACGACGGACGACGCCAAGGAAGGTAAAAACATTGTTGTTGTTGGGGATAGCCAGATTAGGTACATGGATAGGGCATTCTGCTTGAAGGATAGGAGTAGGAGGCAGAGAGTGTGTTTTCCTGGGGCTGGGATGAAGGATATTGTTAGCCGTCTGGATAACATCATGAGAGGTAATGGGAGCAATCCTATTATCTGTCTCAGTGCTGGAGGCAACGATGTTGGCAGACGTAGGAGTGAGGACCTGATTAGCAGGTATAGGTCAGCAATAGAGATAATTTGGAGGAAGGGTGGGATACCTGTCATATGTGGCATTTTGCCAAGGAGAGGAGTTGGAAATGAATGGTTGTCCAGAGCAATTGGTGTCAATTGCTGGCTGGACAAATACTGTAAGGAAAATGCGGTAACATTCATTGACAACTGGGACCTCTTCTATGGAAGAAATGACATGTATGCCAGGGATGGGGTTCACTTATCTAGGTGTGGGGTGGGAGCACTGGCCAATGCAGTGGAGGGAGCTGTTAGGTCTTTAAACTAGGAATAGTTAGTGGTATGGGTTTTTGCAGGAAAACTGTGAAGTCGCAGGGTAGTAATATGAGTACTAGGAGAACTAGTAATAGGCAAAATGAGGTGGATATTGGAAAGCCAGTGGCACTAATTGACAAGGACAGTAATAGGTTTAGTGGAATAAAAGAAAGGAGCAGGAAGGGTAAAGAGAGAGGAGGGTCTTTAAATATTTATTACACAAATAGTCGCAGTGCTAGGAATAAGATGGACGAGCTGAGACTAGTTGCTAGTGCAGGTAACATAGATGTATTTGCGAGATCGCTTGAACTGTTGCATAAAAACGGGTATTAAGTCCGAAGTAACACATACAGAGTCCGTTTGGATAGAATTTTCAGAGGGGTATGAAAAATTAATTTTAGGTGTGATATACCGTCCCCCAAATTTAGATAGGGACCAGGGGAGACTACTATGGGAGGAAATTGTTAGGGCCACAAGGCACGATAATGTAGTAATTCTAGGAGACTTTAACTTTAGTCATATTGATTGGAATTTCTTGATTGGGAATTTAGAATCATACGACTTGTTAGAAGTAGTTCAGGATTGTTTTTTGAAGCAGTTTGTGACAGAACCTACAAGGGGTAATAACCTGCTTGACTTAGTTCTGGCAAACAATGAATCCCTTGTTAATAATTTAGAAGTTCCAGAGGAACTGGGTGCTAGCGACCACAAATCAATTACATTTAGAATTGAATGGAAGTATGATAGTAGGGATAACTCAGTAACAGTCCCAGATTTTCGCTTAGCAGATTACGATGGGCTTAGAGAACACTTATCATCTGTTGACTGGGGTAACGAAGAGAGCTATCAATATGACAGTTTTCTGAACACAATACATGCTGCTCAAAGAACGTTTATCCCTTATAAAGAAATTAGATCAAATAGAAATGACCCAAAATGGATGAATATAGGCTGAAATATCTACTAAGGCATAAGAAAGGAATTTTTTAGGCGTATCAAAAGAGGCGAGGGTCATCTTATGAATCAGTATATTGACATTAAGAGGGACATTAAAAAGGGGATAAGAAAAGCTAAAAGGGACTATGAAATTAAAGTTGCTAGGGATTCTAAAACTAACCCAAAAAGTTTTTTCCAGGTCTATAGAACAAAAGTCAGAGATAAGATAGGTCCCCTTAAAAATAAGTATGGGCATCTTACTGACAAAGAGAATGAAATGTGCTCGATTTTAAATAATTATTTTCTCTCGGTTTTTACACAGGAAGACACTAATAATATTCAGGTAATTAATTTTTATAGTGGGCCAGAAGAAGATAAATTATGTAACATCTCAGTCACTAGTGAAATGGTTGTGAAGCAGATAGACCGGCTGAAGCAAAATAAGTCCTGATGAGGTTTTTACAAGGGTTCTAAAGGAATGCAAAATGTATGTCTGTGAACCATTAACTAATATTTTTAATTTATCTCTTCAAACAGGTGTAGTGTCTGATATGTGGAAGATGGCTAATGTAATTCCTATTTTTAAAACAGGGGACAAGTCGTTACCGTCAAATTACCGCCCAATAAGCCTGACCTCAATTGTAGGCAAATTACTAGAGTCAATTATAGCTGAGATTATAAGAAGCCATCTCAATAAGCATAGCTTGATTAATGATACTCAGCATGGATTCACAAGAGGCCGGTCTTGTCTAACTAATTTATTAACTTTCTTCAGTAAAGCTTTTGAGGCTGTTGACCACAATAAAGAATTTGATATTATTTACTTAGATTTTAGTAAGGCATTTGATAGAGTTCCGCACCAAAGACTGTTGAAGAAAGTAGCAGCTAATGGCATTGGGGGAAGGGTGCTCTCGTGGATCGAATCATGGCTCACAGACAGGAAGCAGAGAGTGTCCATAAATGGGGTTAAATCCGAGTGGGATCAGTAACAAGTGGCGTTCCACAGGGATCAGTCTTGGGCCCGTTGTTGTTTATAATATATATCAATGATCTTGATGAAGGAATTACTAGTGATATGAGCAAATTCGCCGATGACACGAAGATTGGTAGGATAATTGATTCAAACGTAGATGTTAGGGAACTTCAGGAGGATTTAGACAAACTCTACTCTTGGTCAGAAAAGTGGCAGATGCAGTTCAATGTAGATAAATGCAAGGTTCTGAAGCTCGGGAGTGTCCATAACCCTAGCACTTATAAGTTAACCCCTTCAGGGTCCAAGGCCAAAATCTGAAGTGGTGCTCCAGTGTCCAAGAAATTTTGAAAAAAAAAAAAAAATTATTTTTTCTTACAGAATTAAAGAGCATATTTTTGTGAAGGTAATAAGACAAAAAAAAAAAATTCTGATCAGTACCTACCGAGATACAGTGCCAAGAAGTTTGTCAAAAATGATGTGGTGGCAGCAACATCGACGAATTCCACATACGCGCATTACATTATTTTGCGGTTTTTATTGTTTTTTCTTTTCTTTTCCAATTTTTTTCTATTCCTACTAACATTTGGGGCCTGAGAGACCAATACTGTATATAATGTATATATATAAACTCACTGTATTGAACACAATAACCGCACTAAAGTTATTTTTTTTATTTATTATCACACCGGCCGATTCCCACCAAGGCAGGGTGGCCCGAAAAAGAAAAACTTTCACCATCATTCACTCCATCACTGTCTTGCCAGAAGGGTGCTTTACACTACAGTTTTTAAACTGCAACATTAACACCCCTCCTTCAGAGTGCAGGCACTGTACTTCCCATCTCCAGGACTCAAGTCCGGCCTGCCGGTTTCCCTGAATCCCTTCATAAATGTTACTTTGCTCACACTCCAACAGCACGTCAAGTATTAAAAACCATTTGTCTCCATTCACTCCTATCAAACACGCTCACGCATGCCTGCTGGAAGTCCAAGCCCCTCGCACACAAAACCTCCTTTACCCCCTCCCTCCAACCCTTCCTAGGCCGACCCCTACCCCGCCTTCCTTCCACTACAGACTGATATACTCTTGAAGTCATTCTGTTTCGCTCCATTCTCTCTACATGTCCGAACCACCTCAACAACCCTTCCTCAGCCCTCTGGACAACAGTTTGGTAATCCCGCACCTCCTCCTAACTTCCAAACTACGAATTCTCTGCATTATATTCACACCACACATTGCTCTCAGACATGACATCTCCACTGCCTCCAGCCTTCTCCTCGCTGCAACATTCATCACCCACGCTTCACACCCATATAAGAGCGTTGGTAAAACTATACTCTCATACATTCCCCTCTTTGCCTCCAAGGACAAAGTTCTTTGTCTCCACAGACTCCTAAGTGCACCACTCACTCTTTTTCCCTCATCAATTCTATGATTCACCTCATCTTTCATAGACCCATCCGCTGACACGTCCACTCCCAAATATCTGAATACGTTCACCTCCTCCATACTCTCTCCCTCCAATCTGATATTCAATCTTTCATCACCTAATCTTTTTGTTATCCTCATAAACCTTACTCTTTCCTGTATTCACCTTTAATTTTCTTCTTTTGCACACCCTACCAAATTCATCCACCAATCTCTGCAACTTCTCTTCAGAATCTCCCAAGAGCACAGTGTCATCAGCAAAGAGCAGCTGTGACAACTCCCACTTTGTGTGTGATTCTTTATCTTTTAACTCCACGCCTCTGCCAAAGGGACCCTCGCATTTACTTCTCTTACAACCCCATCTATAAATATATTAAACAACCACGGTGACATCACACATCCTTGTCTAAGGCCTACTTTTACGGGGAAAAAATTTCCCTCTTTCCTACATACTCTAACTTGAGCCTCACTATCCTCGTAAAAAACTCTTCACTGCTTTCAGTAACCTACCTCCTACACCATACACTTGCAACATCTGCCACATTGCCCCCTATCCACCCTGTCATACGCCTTTTCCAAAATCCATAAATGCCACAAAGACCTCTTTAGCCTTATCTAAATACTGTTCACTTATATGTTTCACTGTAAACACCTGGTCCACACACCCCCTACCTTTTCCTAAAGCCTCCTTGTTCATCTGCTATCCTATTCTCCGTCTTACTCTTAATTCTTTCAATTATAACTCTACCATACACTTTACCAGGTACACTCAACAGACTTATCCCCTATAATTTTTGCACTCTCTTTTATCCCCTTTGCCTTTATACAAAGGAACTATGCATGCTCTTTTGCCAATCCTAGGTACCTTACCTCTTCCATACATTTATTAAATAATTGCACCAACCACTCCAAAACTATATCCCACCTGCTTTTAACATTTCTATCTTTATCCCATCAATCCCGGCTGCCTTACCCCCTTTCATTTTACCTACTGCCTCACGAACTTCCCCCACACTCACAACTGGCTCTTCCTCACTCCTACAAGATGTTATTCCTCCTTGCCCTATACACGAAATCACAGCTTCCCTATCTTCATCAACATTTAACAATTCCTCAAAATATTCCTTCCATCTTCCCAATACCTCTAACTCTCCATTTAATAACTCTCCTCTCCTATTTTTAACTGACAAATCCATTTGTTCTCTAGGCTTTCTTAACTTGTTAATCTCACTCCAAAACTTTTTCTTATTTTCAACAAAATTTGTTGATAACATCTCACCCACTCTCTCATTTGCTCTCTTTTTACATTGCTTCACCACTCTCTTAACTTCTCTCTTTTTCTCCATATACTCTTCCCTCCTTGCATCACTTCTACTTTGTAAAAACTTCTCATATGCTAACTTTTTCTCCCTTACTACTCTCTTTACATCATCATTCCACCAATCGCTCCTCTTCCCTCCTGCACCCACTTTCCTGTAACCACAAACTTCTGCTGAACACTCTAACACTACATTTTTAAACCTACCCCATACCTCTTCGACCCCATTGCCTATGCTCTCATTAGCCCATCTATCCTCCAATAGCTGTTTATATCTTACCCTAACTGCCTCCTCTTTTAGTTTATAAACCTTCACCTCTCTCTTCCCTGATGCTTCTATTCTCCTTGTATCCCATCTACCTTTTACTCTCAGTGTAGCTACAACTAGAAAGTGATCTGATATATCTGTGGCCCCTCTATAAACATGTACATCCTGAAGTCTACTCAACAGTCTTTTATCTACCAATACATAATCCAACAAACTACTGTCATTTCGCCCTACATCATATCGTGTATACTTATTTATCCTCTTTTTCTTAAAATATGTATTACCTATAACTAAACCCCTTTCTATACAAAGTTCAATCAAAGGGCTCCCATTATCATTTACACCTGGCACCGCCAAACTTACCTACCACACCCTCTCTAAAAGTTTCTCCTACTTTAGCATTCAAGTCCCCTACCACAATTCCCTTCTCTCACTTGGTTCAAAGGCTCCTATACATTCACTTAACATCTCCCAAAATCTCTCTCTCTCCTCTGCATTCCTCTCTTCTCCAGGTGCATACACGCTTATTATGACCCACTTCTCGCATCCAACCTTTACTTTAATCCACATAATTCTTGAATTTACACATTCATATTCTCTTTTCTCCTTCCATAACTGATCATTTAACATTACTGCTACCCCTTCCTTTGCTCTAACTCTCTCAGATACTCCAGATTTAATCCCATTTATTTCCCCCCACTGAAACTCTCCTACCCCCTTCAGCTTGTTTCGCTTAGGGCCAGGACATCCAACTTCTTTTCATTCATAACATCAGCAATCATCTGTTTCTTGTCATCCGCACTGCATCCACGCACATTTAAGCAACCCAGTTTTATAAAGTTTTTTCTTCTTCTCTTTTTTAGTAATTGTATACAGGAGAAGGGGTTACTAGCCCATTGCTCCCGGCATTAAAGTTATTATCATATTATTGTTTACCACTGTTGTTTATTACAATAAACATGCACAAATCTTGTATAATACTAATGTTCTATCATATATTTACATATTTACAATCACTGGACATGGTTTTAGAACTGCTGGAGTTTGTGGAACTCCTTGAAACAAGGCACCATGCACAGAGGCACCTTACATTCCTCACACATAAACCGAGTGTCTTTGCGTCTTTGTTGCCGTCGTTTTGTTTGTGCACAGACGATGCATCTCTTCTGAGCAAATTTCTTCTGAGTTGAAGGAAGTTGTATTATGAAATGATCACCTTCCCTCCTCAAACGCTTGGGTATATCCTGAGGAATTCGAGGACCGTGTTGTATAGCAGGGTTTCTTACCTGGTACTTCATTATGAGTTGTCTGACAACAGACAAACAAAATTCACCATACGGTGGTCTGTTGGCAGTCTTTATTTGGTACATATTATATGCATTGAGCATTGAAATGTCCATGAGATGGAAGAAAAGTTTCATGTACCACTTGTAACTCTTACGAACACAGTCAACAAAACCAATCTGCATGTCACATTTGTCAACCAAGTGCATGTTTTGTGTATAATCAATCACTGTCACTGGTTTTCGAATACGTTCATTAGTCACTCGATCAACTTTGCCACTGTCTTGCATTTCATTACGGTGAATGGTTGTCAACAATGTGACATCTCGTTTGTCATGCCACCGTAATGCCATGATGTCATTGGCAGTAAACACCTGCACATCATCACCACGAGCACCTGCATTGAGCCTGGGCATATGTTTACAATTAGAACGCACTGTGCCACACACATCTGTCTTGTTCACTCGCATGAAATCACTGAGTAATGAGCTTGTGTACCAGTTATTGGTATATAATGTATGCCCCTTACCAAGATAAGGTGCCATCATGTTTCTCACTACGTCACCTGAGATACCCAATAACACCTTGGTATCTTTCAATGTTTTACTACCCGTGTATACAACAATATCCAACACCAGGCCACTGTCACAATCACAGAGTACAAACAGTTTTATACCAAAGCGTTTCCTCTTGCTCGGTATATACTGCTTGAATGACAGTCTACCTTTGAACAAAATCAAAGACTCATCAGTTACAAGATTCTTGAATGGATAAAAGTATTTGCAGATGACACTACATACGTCTTCTCTCACCCGAGCCCAGTCACGCTAGCCAATACTGTTAATACCGAATTACAGAAAATATCTACCTGGATGAGGACTAACAAACTTACACTAAACTAAAGTCACCTTCAGACTTCACAATGAGGCAGCCATTAATAACTTCACAACAGCAATAGCAAACATTGATTGGCACACTGAGCTAGAAACCTATACAGATATTGACGAATGTATTAATAATTTTCTAAAAAAAACCCAATACCTCTATAACAAGCACTGCCCTAAAAAAACTAAACAGATGACAGCAAAGAGACTGAACAGTCCCTGGCTAACACCCAGCATTCTCAAATCCATAAATACAAAACACCAATATGAAAAACAGTACAGAATGGGTCACATAACCAGAGACCAAACAAAACGTTACTCGTCAATCCTAACCAGCCTGATAAGAAGGGCAAAAAAATTGTATTATGAGAACAGATTATCCAACTTACGAGGTGAATATAAAAAAGACCTGGAAAACCCTATCAGAAATTCTGGGAACAAAAAAGATATCACGAAATAGCGAAATAAAATTAGCAAAATCAGATGAACTCCAACTCCCACCAACAGAAACAGCAAACAGACTCAATGATTTCTTCTCCACTATAGGACAAAACCTTGCCAATAAAATCCCAAGCTCAGATACCCCACCAAATGACTACCTCACCGGCAACTACCCGAACACTCTGTTCCTAGCTCCGACTAACCCATACGAAGTCTCCCTTATTATCAACACACTAAAAAACAAGGCAGGAGATTTAAATACCTTACCACCCTTTATATACAAAAAAGTGTCACAAGTGCTATCACCAATCATTGCAACACTCTTTAACAAATCCATTGAATCCTCCACCTTCCCTACAGTACTCAAAATAGCAAGGGTCACCCCGATCCACAAAGGAGGAGACCAAACAGAGTTGAATAACTATAGGCCAATATCCAACTTACACCCTCTCTCAAAAATCTTTGAAAAATTAATTCATAAACGAATCTACTCCTACCTTATCTCCCAAAACATACTCAACCCCTGCCAATTTGGATTCAGGCCTAATAAAAATACTAATGATGCTATTATACACATGCTAGAACATATATACACTGCAATAGAGAAAAAAGAAGTCCCACTGGGGATCTTCATTGACTTACGTAAAGCTTTTGATACAGTTGACCATGACTTGCTCCACGTAAAATTGTCACACTATGGTATAAGAGGGCACTCCCTCAACTACCTCAAGTCATACCTCAGCAACAGAAGCCAATATGTGTACGCAAATGGGGCAAACTCTTGCGCAACCAATTACAGTTGGTGTCCCACAGGGAAGTGTCCTTGGCCCTCTTCTCTTTCTCCTATACATAAATGACCTTCCAAATGCTTCGCAATTACTCAAACCCACACTATTTGCAGATGACACTACATACGTCTTCTCTCACCCGAGCCCAGTCACGCTAGCCAATACTGTTAATACCGAATTACAGAAAATATCTACCTGGATGAGGACTAACAAACTTACACTAAACATTGACAAAACCTACTTCATTCAGTTTGGTAACAGAGCTACAGATGTCCCTCTTAACATAATGATAAACGGATCACCTATCACAAAACTATCAGAGGGAAAATTCTTAGGAATCCACCTTGATAATAGACTCAAATTTCATACACATATACAACAAATTTCTAAGAAAATTTCCAAGACTGTAGGCATACTATCGAAGATACGGTACTATGTTCCACAGTCAGCCCTCCTGGGCCCTATATCACTCTCTTATTTACCCCTATCTCACCTATGGAATTTGTGCATGGGGCTCAACAACAATTAACCATCTCAGACCACTAATTACTCAACAAAAGGCTGCAGTTAGAATGATAACAAATTCTCACTACAGGCAGCACACTCCACCAATATTCAATACACTAAACCTACTCACCATACAAAACATTCCATACTTATTACTGCACCTATTACATACATAGAACACTTAACTCTGATATTAACCCTCCCCTCAAACATCTCCTTGCCAACCTCAACAGAACACATGACCATAACACAAGGCACAGATCACTCTTTGATGTTCCTCGTGTCCATCTCACACTATGCAAAAACTCAATGCACATAAAAGGCCCTAAAATCTGGAATTCATTACCTGTAAATATAAAAAAAAACACTACCTGTTTATAAATTCAAGTCTCTCCTCAAAGATCACTTACTCACCCAAAACCAAATAAATACTGAATAACTGAACCTTATAAATTGTATATCTTAAATGTTTCTCACAATTATATCTCATAAATGTTAAACCTAAAACTGAATCTAACTTTATTATTTTTTAAATACACTACCTAACAGAATCACTACCTAACTGAATGCAACCATATGACCTGTCTTTGTAATACTCACTTGTGCTTTATAGTAATCTGTTTACATTAATGTTTTATCACTGATTTCATCATTGCCTAGTTAATCTTAAGTTAATTTTAAGCCAGCCCGTAATGCTATGCATAGTATAAGTGGCTTTGGCATACTGCTCTTATCTGTATTTTTTTGTACCTCTGTATGTGTGCTCAAATTAAAATAAATAAATAAATAAATAAAAAAAACTTTTGTTTGAGATATATGAAAACATTTCTAATCTTGTATAACCTGTCACTTCTGTCAGGCCTGGTTTTGTAAGAGAAGTGCAACATACGTAAGAGTAAGATAAACCTGTTCACTGGTATGATTTCACTGAAGACCGGGGTAGAAATTAGCCGATCTGTGGACCAGTATGCTTTTATATTATGCTTATAGACGTGAGGCATAAGCATTATTGTTGCAAAAAGCAAATACATTTCTGCAACAGTAGTCTCTTTCCACCGGTGTAGTCTTGACTGTGGTGATAAGATCGTATTTGCCATGGTGTACTCAAAATACTTATTACTTTCCCTGACAATAATTTCCATCAATGGCTGGTCAGAGAATAATTCAAAGAATTCCAGTTCATTGGCCGTGGTTCCAAGGGGACAAGTAGGTAGAATTCCACTTTGAGAGTCATCAAAGTGGTGAGGCTTGGGAACAAAATTGGGATTTTGCTGACAATCCCACATACGGTTTGCTGGTGGATACTGGACATCATAGGCTGGTTGTGCGGGTGGTTGTGGTTGTGGTGGGCTGGTGGCTGGCGCTCCGCTTTGTCCTTGAACTGACGAGTCAGCAGTGTGGGTCCCAGCGTGGCCTGGTGAGTCATGCATGGCGGTGCCACTACCATCACCACTAACACCATCCACTGATGCCTGTGGTCTATCCATGCCAAGGGTAGCCACATCATCCTCACTATCACTACCTAAAACTGGTGTAGGGCCACGGGATGTACTCCGGGATGTACTCCGGGATGTACTCCGGGATGTACTCCGTCCCCTGGGCACAGCATAGGGTATACTACCCGAGCGCATGCGGCGGCGAACATACCGACGCTTCACTGGTGAATATGATTCCTCACTATCACTACTCGAATGATCGTTGAGCGCAATAAAATCACAATCCACGTCACTATCATCATCATTACTGAAGCCAGAGGCCTGGCCACGCGAAAATATTAGTTTTCTCTTGCGTTGAGGAACAACCGACCGTGAGTCACGAGTGCCCACACCAGAGGTAGAAGGTTGAGGATCGTCAGGGTTTTCTGCACTATTATCGATATCCTGGTCATTCTTTTCGGTCATTAACTGATCAAAGCCGTAGAATTCGTCTTCATTTCCACTTCCATCAGTGTCAGAACTATCAGATAGGAAGAGGAGAGTCCCAATTTTCCGGGGAGTGAGAGCTGACTTGCGACGAGGCATGGTGAACAAGGGTAACTGAGCCGGCGTTCCCACAATGCTATGCGGGCGCCTAGATTTTTTGTTTATGGCGCACACCCACCATGCAGACCCGTTCTCTCACATGTAGGCCTATGAGCGTTTTCGCGCTAAATTTGACGGCGCTAGAATTTTGGCGTAGATCTACGGTTTGGACACTCAACGTGAAGCCGTAGATCTACGGGACGGACCCTGAAAGGGCTAAATAATGTAGAACTTAGCCATACAGATTGCGAAAAGGACTTGGGGGTTATGGTAAGCAGCAACCTTAAACCAAGACAGCAATGCCTAAGCGTACGTAATAAGGCAAATAGATTACTGGGATTTATATCAAGAAGTGTAAGCAACAGAAGTCCAGAGGTCATACTGCAGCTTTATACATCATTAGTAAGGCCTCACCTAGATTATGCAGCTCAATTCTGGTCTCCATATTACAGAATGGACATAAATTCGTTAGAAAACATTCAGCGTAGGATGACTAAATTAATAGCATTAGAAATCTTCCTTATGAAGAAAGATTGAAGACTCTTAAGTTACATTCACTTGTTAGACGAAGAATGAGGGAGACCTGATCGAAGTGTATAAGTGGAAGATAGGTATTAATAAAGGGGATATTAACAAGGTCTTGAGGATATCTCTCCAAGAGAGAACCCGCAGTAATGGATTTAAATTAGATAAGTTTAGATTTAGAAAGGACATAGGAAAGTATTGGTTTGGAAATAGGGTAGTTGATGAGTGGAACAGTCTACCTAGTTGGGTTATTGAGGCTAGGACTTTGGGTAGTTTCAAATTTAAGTTGGATAAGTACATGAGTGGGAGGGGTTAGATTTGAGTGGGACTTGCACATCAGAGCTTATTTCTTGGGTAGCATTGAAAATTGGGTTGGTCAAACGTTTGTTAGTGGGATGAATTGTAAAGGACCTGCCTAGTATAGGCCAACAGGCCTGCTGCAGTGTTCCTCCTTTCTTATGTTCTTATATGACACGCATGGCTTATGGAGGGAAGATTCTGTTTCGCCACACAGTGGCTTCATCAGTCCAATACAAAGTAGAAATGGGTAAGGAGAGTAGAAGTATGAGGTAATCAGTCCCTCAACCTGGATTCGATGTGTTCAGTCCATCACTCTTGTAGTAAGTGCAGCATAGGGCCAGAGAGGTGGCTTATATACTGCGGTGAGATGAGTTGAAGCAGGAGGAGGCGGTATCTTAGTGGGACCTGCCACTAGTGTAAGTAGGTCATCGTCCAAAGGTTGGGCAAGCGTTGAAGTCTTTGTACCAAGATTCCATGATGTTGCAGTGTCTGACAGATGTGATGAATGGTTTTGAAAACCGACAAGTTGGCCCGGTGGCCTGGTGGCTAAAGCTCCCGCTTCACACACGGAGGGCCCGGGTTCGATTCCCGGCGGGTGGAAACATTTCGACACGTTTCCTTACACCTATTGTCCTGTTCACCTAGCAGCAAATAGGTACCTGGGTGTTAGTCGACTGGTGTGGGTCGCATCCTGGGGGACAAGATTAAGGACCCCAATGGAAATAAGTTAGACAGTCCTCGATGACGCACTGACTTTCTTGGGTTATCCTGGGTGGCTAACCCTCCGGGGTTAAAAATCCGAACGAAATCTTATCTTAAGTTGAAGAATTGAGACACTTATGCAACACATGGGAATCTTTATTGAAGAAACGTTTCGCCACACAGTGGCTTCATCAGTCCAATACAAAGTAGAAATGGGTAAGGAGAGTAGAAGTATGAGGTAATCAGTCCCTCAACCTGGATTCGATGTGTTCAGTCCATCACTTTTGTAGTAAGTGCAGCATAGGGCCAGAGATGTGGCTTATATACTGCGGTGAGATGAGTTGAAGCAGGAGGAGGCGGGATCTTAGTTGGACCTGCCACTAGTGTAAGTAGGTTATCGTCCAAAGGTTGGGCAAGCGTTGAAGTCTTTGTACCAAGATTCCATGATGTTGCAGTGTCTGACAGATGTGATGACCTACTTACACTAGTGGCAGGTCCCACTAAGATCCCGCCTCCTCCTGCTTCAACTCATCTCACCGCAGTATATAAGCCACCTCTCTGGCCCTATGCTGCACTTACTACAAGAGTGATGGACTGAACACATCGAATCCAGGTTGAGGGACTGATTACCTCATACTTCTACTCTCCTTACCCATTTCTACTTTGTATTGGACTGATGAAGCCACTGTCTGGCGAAACGTTTCTTCAATAAAGATTCCCATGTGTTGCATAAGTGTCTCAATTCTTCAACTTGTCGGTTTTCAAAACCATTCATCACATCTGTCAGACACTGCAACATCATGGAATCTTGGTACAAAGACTTCAACGCTTGCCCAACCTTTGGACGATGACCTACTTACACTAGTGGCAGGTCCCACTAAGATCCCGCCTCCTCCTGCTTCAACTCATCTCACCGCAGTATATAAGCCACCTCTCTGGCCCTATGCTGCACTTACTACAAGAGTGATGGACTGAACACATCGAATCCAGGTTGAGGGACTGATTACCTCATACTTCTACTCTCCTTACCCATTTCTACTTTGTATTGGACTGATGAAGCCACTGTGTGGCGAAACGTTTCTTCAATAAAGATTCCCATGTGTTGCATAAGTGTCTCAATTCTTCAACTTGTCGGTTTTACAAAACCACTCATCACACAGGGAAGATTCTTTTCCACTTCCCAATGGACAATACAGGAAATAAAGAACAAGAGCTATTTAGGAAAAAGAAGAAAAACCTAGATGTGTGTATGTATATATATATGCATGTGCTTGCCTGTGTAGTGTGACCTAATAGTAAGTAGAAGTAGCAAGATATACCTGTTATCCAGCATGTTTATGAGACAGAAAAAAAAAAAAACACCAGCAATCTTACCATCATGTAAAACAGTTACAGGTTTCTGTTTCACAGTCATCTGGCAGGACGGTAGTACTTCCCTGGGTGGTTGCTGTCTACCTACCTACTACCTCTGGTATTTACAATTGACAATTTGTTGATGCTAAATATGAGTATTTTTCTTATTATTTTCAATGTCTAACACATGTATACTAGTGTCTGGTGATACCAGATTTGTTTCAAGGTATTTTAGTACTTGAAACATGAGAATATATTGTTTCATGGGCATATTGCTGCAAAGACAAGATATGTCTCTGTAATAGTTGTGTTTTTCCACTGTGGAAGTGGAGGATCCACTGAAACTGTTATATTAGCCAATGTTTCTCCACTGAGGAAGTGAAGGTTGCACTGAAACAACTATATTAGCCAATGTGTAGCTGTTATAATTGTTGGTCTGAGCTGCAGTAATCTTTATAAATGCTAGTCAAAAAACAAATGGAAATAAGTTAATGAGAATCATGAGTAATTACATTTTTGTGGAGGGTTTTGTGTACAAGAAATACAAATTCAGTAGAGTACATGTATTAACAATGGTGTTGAGGGTAGACAGGCATTATGGTCACATATACAGTCACATGTCACTTAACGATGGGGATACATTATGAGAAATGAGTTGTTGGGTGATTTCATCATTGTGCGAATGTCATAAAGAGTGTACTTACACAAACCTAGATGGTATAGCCGACTATGCACCTAGGCTACATGGTATAAGCATAAGGGCCATGATGAACAAAACATAAGATTAAATCAAGAGAGAGGCATATATAGGCATATCAAAAGAGGGTAAGGCCAGTTAACAAATCAATATATTCAATTAAAGAGAGAAATAAAAAAAAGGAATAAAAAAAGCATTAAGGGATTATGAGGCTAAAGTTGCAAGGGACTCGAAGACTAACCCAAAAGGGTTCTTTCAGGTATACAGAAGTAAGATTAGGGACAAGATAGGCCCACTTAAGAGTAACTCAGGTCAGATCACTGACAGTGTTAAGGATATGTGTGAAATTTTCAATACTTACTTCCTCTCAGTTTTTACCCAGGAAAATACTAGCGAAATTCCTGAAATAAAAGATTATGTAGAACAGGACGATAATAAACTATGCACGATTGTAGTAACTAGTGACATGGTCCTCAAACAAAAAGAGAAACTAAAACCTAACAAATCTCCAGGCCCTGATGAACTGTTTGCAATGGTGTTAAAGGAATGTAAAAAGGAACTTAGCATACCTTTAGCTAATCTGGCATAGTGCCTGATAGTGGAAAATGGCAAATGTAATACCTATTTACAAGGCAGGTGACAGGTCCTTGGCTTCGAACTATAGACCAATAAGCCTTACCTCCATAGTGGGAAAATTTATGGAATCAATAATCGCCGAAGCAATTCGAAGTCATCTTGAAAGGCATAAATTGATTAATGAATCTAAACACAATTTTACAAAGGGGCGTTCCTGACTTACGAATTTATTAACTTTTTTCACTACAGAATTTGAGGAGGTAGATCATGGTATTGAATATGATATTGTGTATATGGACTTCAGTAAGGCTTTCGATAGTTCCACATCAGAGGCTATTGAGGAAACTTCAGGCACATGGAATAGGAGAAATTTTTTCCTGGGTAGAGGCATGGTTGACAAATAGGCAGCAGAGTTTTTGCATAAATGGGGAGAAATCAGAATGGAGGCACGTCACAAGCAGTGTTCCACAGGGGTCAGTTCACAATTTACATAAACGATACAGATGATGGAATAAATAGCGACATAAGCAAATTTGCTGATGATACCAAAACAGGCCGTCCAATTCATTCTAATGAGGACATTAGAGCACTCCAGGATGATTTGAATAGACTGATGCAATGGTCGGGAAGTGGCAGATGCAGTTTAATATAGACAAATGCAAAGTTCTAAATGTTGGAAAGGATAATAGCCCCCCCCCCTTTTTTTTTAACAAGTCGGCCGTCTCCCACAAGGCAGGGTGACCCCAAAAAAAAGAGAAAGATAATCCCCAAAAAGAAAATACTTTCATCACCATTCAACTCTTTCACCTCACTCACACATAATCACTGTTTATGCAGAGGTGCCCAGAATACAACAGTTTAGAAGTATATATGTATAAAGATACACAATATACCCCTGCAAACTGCCAATATCCCGAACCCCTCCTTTAGAGTGCAGGCATTGTGCTTCCCATTTCCAGGACTCAAGTCCAGCAATATAAAAATAACCGGTTTCCCTGAATCCCTTCACTAAATATTACCCTGCTCACACTTCAACAGATCGTCAGGTCCCAAATACCATTCGTCTCCATTCACTCCTATCGAACATGCTCACGCACGCCTGCTGGAAGTCCAAGCCCCTCGCCCACAAAACCTCCTTTACCCCTTCCTTCCAACCTTTTTGAGAATGACCCCTACCCCGCCTTCCTTTCCCTACAGATTTAAATGCTCTCCATGTCATTCTACTTTGATCCATTCTCTCTAAATGACCAAACCACCTCAACAATTCCTCTTCAGCCCTCTGACTAATACTTTTATTAACTCCACACCTCCTAATTTCCACACTCCGAATTTTCTGAATAATATTTACACCACACACTGCCCTTAGAAAGGACATCTCCACTGCCTCCAACCGCCTCCTCGCTGCTGCATTCACAACCCAAGTTTCACACCCATATAAGAGTGTTGTTACTACTATCATACATTCCCTTCTTTGCCTCCATAGATAACATTTTTTGTCTCCACATATACCTCAATGCACCACTCACCTTTTTTCCTCATCAATTCTATGATTAACCTCATCTTTCATAAATCCATCCGCCGACACGTCAACTCCCAAGTATCTGAAAACATTCACTTCTTCCATACTCCTCCTCTCCAATTTGATATCCAAGTTTTCTTTATCTAAATCATTTGATACCCTCATCACCTTACTCTTTTCTATGTTCACTTTCAACTTTCTACCTTTACACACACTCCGAAACTCGTCCACTAACCTTTGCAATTTTTCTTTAGAATCTCCCATAAGCACAGTATCATCAGCAAAAAGCAACTGTGTCACTTCCCATTTTGTACAGTGGACCCCCGGTTAACGATATTTTTTCACTCCAGAAGTACATGTATGTTCAGGTGCCAGTACTGACCGAATTTGTTCCCATAAGGAATATTGTGAAGTAGATTAGTCCATTTCAGACCCCCAAACATACACGTACAAACGCACTTACATAATTGGTCGCATTCGGAGGTAATCGTTATGCGGGGGTCCACTGTATTTGATTCCCCATAGTTTAATCCCACCCCTCTCCCAAACACCCTAGCATTTACTTCTTTTACAACCCCATCTATAAATATATTAAACAACCATGGTGACATTACACATCTCTGTCTAAGACCTACTTTTACTGGGAAATAGTCTCCCTCTCTTCTACACACCCTAACCTGAGCCTCACTATCCTCATAAAAACTCTTTACAGCATTTAGTAACTTACCACCTATTCCATATACTGGCAACATCTGCCACATTGCTCCCCTATCCCCTATAATAGCCATGCCACATATAAACTAAATAATGTAGATCTTAATATTACTGACTGCGAAAAGGATTGAGGAGTTCTGGTTAGTAGTAACCTGAAACAAAGACAACAGTGCATAAGCATTCACAATAAAGCTAATAGAATCCTTGGCTTCATATCAAGAAGCATAAACAACAGAAATCCTCAGGTTGTTCTTCAACTCTATGTATCCTTGGTTAGGCCCCATTTAGATTATGCTGCACAGTTCTCATCACCGTATTACAGAATGGATATAAATGCACTGGAAAATGTACAGAGGAGGATGACAAAGTTGATCCCATGTACCAGAAATTTTCCCTATGAGAACAGGCTGAGGGCCCTGAATCTGTACTCTCTAGAAAGGCATAGAATTAGAGGGGATATGACTGAGGTGTATAAATGGAAAACAGGAATGAATAAAGGGGATGTAAATAGTGTGCTAAAAATATCTAGCCTAGACAGGACTCGCAGCGATGGTTTTAAGCTGGAAAAATTGAACACTGAACAACACACTACTCATACCAGCTAAAGCAAAACCAACCAGACTGAGACAAATGCAACCATAATTGACTATATATGGACTAATATACTAGCTCCCCTTAAATCAGCAATAACCACAGACAGCACTACTGACCACTACTCTGCCTTACTCTTAACAAACATTTGTAAACAACCACTGGAATATAGCAAGATCACTTTTCGACTCCATGACAAGGCATTAGTAAGTAACTTCACAACAGAGCCAAGTATGGTTGACTGGCCTACATAATTTTCCAATGCCAATGGTGTCAATGATTGGATCGACATATTTCTTAACAAATTTCTTAGACTTTATAACACTCTCCCATAAAAACGAAACAGATTACGAATAAATGGCTAGGTTGCCCATGGCTTACTAACAGCATACTAAGCTCCACTGATAAGAAACATCAATATGAAAAGCAATATAGACAGGGCTTAATAAACAAAGATATTAATAAGCACTATGCATCAGTCCTCACCAAACTAATAAGAAAGGCTAAGCAATTGTACTACTCTAATAGATTCACTGAAACAAGAGGAGACATAAAAAAGACCTGGAAGACACACTCAGAGTCTGGGCACCCACTAACTGAAAAAAACTAGGATATTGTCCTAACTAAACCGAATGAAACGCATCTACAACCTACTGACACAGTTAACAAGATAAATGACTTTTGCTCAACCATAGGATCAAATCTCACCAGGTGCCAATGCCCAAGCGAGTGATTACTTAGATGGAAATTTCCCAACCTCCTCCTATCTTGCACTAACCGAGCCCACAAAAGTCACCACAATCATTAAGGCATTTAAAAATAAATCAGGAAATCTGGCTAAAGTCCCACCATTATTGTACAAATGAGCAGCTCATGTTCTTTCACCTGTTATTTCATTACTCTTTAACAAATCACTAGAAACCAGCACTTTCCCGACACTACTCAAGATAGCAAGGGTTTACACCTGTACACAAAGGTGGTGACCCCACAATGTAAACAACTACAGGCCAATATCAAACTTACCGTTGATATCCAAACTCTTCAAGAAGCTCGTGCAGAAGAGATACTACTCTTTTAAAACAGCGCAAAGCATCTTCAACCCCTGCCAGTTTGGATTCAGGAAAAGCAAAAGCACGGACAAAGTAATTGTAAAAATGCTAGACCTGCTTTACACAGCACTTGAAAAAATTAATATCCATTAGGACTCTTTTTTGACCTAAGGAAAGTTTTTCATACAGCAGGCCACAGCATCCTACTCCACAAACTTGATCATTACGGTACAAGAGGCCACAAACTTACATAGTATTTCAAATCGTACCTTACTAACAGACATCAATACGTCTCTATTAAGGACACAACCTCATCAACAAGACTACTGGATACTAGAGTACCACAGGGAAGTGTCCTTGGCCTCTGCTCTTCCTCTTATGCATCAATGATCTTCCTAACTTATCACAACAACTTAAAACTATTTTCTTTGCTAGCAACATGACTTATGTCATCTCCCACCTTAATCTTGCCTCACTCTACACTATTGTTAACAAAGAGGTGGTAAAAATATCGACCTGGATGACTGCCAATAAACTTATACTTAATACAGACAAAACCTACATTATGTTTAGGAGCAGAACAGGTGATGCCCAGCTGAATATTACTGGCAAACATAATGAGGGCAAATTCCTGGGTCTGCACCTAGACAGCAACCTGAAATTCAACACCCATATCCAATACATAACAAAAAAACATCCAAAACAGTTGGGATCCTCTCAAAGATACATTACTATGTGCCACAATCAACACTACTCAAACTATATTATTCACTCATCTATCCCTACCTCACCTATGCTATTTGTACCTGGGGGATCAACAGCAGCAACCCACCTAAAGCCAATAATAACCCAACAAAAAGCTGCAGTAAGAATTATCATGCAATCCAGTGCTAGACAACACACACACCCTATATATTCAAAGACCTAAACTTACTCATTGTACAAAACATTCACACATACCAAATGCTTCGCAATTACTCAAACCCACACTTTTTGCAGATGACACTACATACGTCTTCTCTCACCCGAGCCCAGTCACGCTAGCCAATACTGTAAACACCGAATTACAGAAAATATCTACCTGGATGAGGACTAACAAACTTACACTAAACATTGACAAAACCTACTTCATTCAGTTTGGTAACAGAGCTACAGATGTACCTCTTAACATAATGATAAACGGATCACCTATCACAAAGCTAACAGAGGGAAAATTCTTAGGAATCCACCTCGATAATAGACTCAAATTTCATACACATGTACAACAAATTTCTAAGAAAATTTCCAAGACTGTAGGCATACTATCTAAGATAGGGTACTATGTTCCACAGTCAGCCCTCCTGGCCCTTTATCACTCTCTTATTTACCCCTATCTCACCTATGGAATTTGTGCATGGGGCTCAACAACAATTAACCATCTCAGACCACTAATTACCCAACAAAAGGCTGCAGTTAGAATAACAAATTCTCACTACAGGCAACACACTCCACCAATATTCAAAACACTCAACCTACTCACCATACAAAACATCCATACTTATTATTGCACCTATTACATACATAGAACACTTAACTCTGATATTAACCCTCCCCTCAAACATCTCCTTGCCAACCTCAACAGAACACATGACCATAACACAAGGCACAGATCACTCTTTGATGTTCCTCGTGTCCATCTCACGCTATGCAAAAACTCAATGCACATAAAAGGCCCTAAAATCTGGAATTCATTACCTGTAAATATAAAAGAAACACTACCTGTTTACAAATTCAAGTCTCTTCTCAAAGTTCACTTACTCACTCAAAACCAAATAAATACTGAATAACTAAACCTTATAAATTGTATATCCAAAATGTTACTCACAATTATATCACATAAATGTTAAACCTAGGACCCAATCTAACTATTTTTTTAAATACACTACCTAACAGAATACTCCATTCTACTGAATGAACAGCAATGCATGCTACCATATGAGCTGTCTTTGTAATACTCATTTGTGCTTTATAGTTATCTGTTTACAATAATGTCTTATCACTGATTTCATCATTGCTTAGTTAATCTTAAGTTAATTTTAAGCCAGCCCGTAATGCTATGCATATAGGTGGCTTTGGCATGCTGCTCTTACCTGTATTTTTTTTTGTACCTCTGTATGTATGTTAAAATTTCTAAATAAATAAATAAATAAATAAACAGAGCTGTCTGGACAGTTATTTTGTGAGACAGGGGTCCAGTGACTCTCCAGCTGGTCCTAGTGGCATTAAAAGACAAAGAAGGGAAGTAACCCCAGAGAAGGCTTTGCTACCTAAAGTCTTTATGAAGGAGGATTCCCCTTCCAAACACTAACTCCTCCCTCTTTACTCTTCCCTATCTTCCAGAAGCCAGCATTAGCCTTCAATAAAGTTATGTAATACTTACATAATTGTTAAAAAAATTATTTTTTTGTAAATATTTATGTCTAGAACAGATTAAATTGTATTTCCATTAATTTTTATGGGAAATATTAATTTGGTTTTCGGCCATTTCAGTTATCGGCCGACCTTCTGGAATGGATTACGGCCGATAACTGGGGTCCACTGTATAAGTCATATTTCTATGTTATTAATATTGTTTATTATGTCATATTAGATGAACTGTGCTAGATAAATAAGCTGTAGAGCTGATATTAGTCTCATATTAAAGGCAGGGTAGCAAAAAAATTTTTTTTTTTTTTCTCGTCTGATTTCTTTCATAGTTGGTGCACAAGACAAAGTATTTACTCTATTTACTGTAAATAACTGTTAATAAGATACCTCAAACAACAACTGAAAAAAGAATGATTTACTGAAAATGCCATTTGGCAGGATGTTAGGCCTATATAGCATGACAAGGTTGTTTGGGGACTTGGTACCGAGAGAACAATGCTAATACGAATTTTTGGTGTTGCACTTTCCTCTAAATATCTTATCTTTATTCCACAAAAATAAAGAATATTATTCCACTTAATTAAGTAGTAAAGGCGTAGTTAAGTGAAATAAGTCAATAACTTACTTCCGAGATATTGGTCTGGAATGCGGGCCGGCATTCAAAAAAAAAAAAAAAAAAATTGTTTCAGTGTTTTCCTTATAAAACTGGTGTTCTAGTGCAGTTAGCCTCTTCAAAAAACTGTTTTCTCTTACTCAAGACCAAAGAATATGACATGGGGAGGAGGGGAAATGATTTTATATGGAATATTGATGGTGGACACTCGCCATATTATGACCTATTTCATTCAGTCTAGAGTATATAATATGCTTATATGTTATTTATAGTGTTTATTATATCATATTAGATCAATTCTGATAGATAAATAAGCCATAGAGTTGATATAAGCGTAATAATGAAGTGATTTCTCCTGCCTCTCTCTCGAGAGCAGGAATTCCATCGAGTCAGCCAATGTTCCCAGATGGTACTTGATTGGCTGGAAATCTCCAGATAAGCTCCTCCTACTCTCATATGATGCCAAATCAGCAATTATTATATTAGAAAGAATAATGCAAGAAATAGCAAGAAAAAACTTGAAAAATATACGGGGTGAGAGCAGACGTGCTACGCACATCGCCGACACCATACATGATATAAATGACTATAATTCCTTGTAGAAATGTTGTAGAACATTGATTCTTGTACCACAGTGTTGCCAAAGTGTCAAGCTATTTTTCTATATGATTAATTCAATTTCCATAATTTTTTTTTTTTCGATTACACGTCGCACACCTTGTACCTCCCCCGAAGGACTATCTTGTGTCTCCCAACACAATTTTCCTAAAACGCCAGAAACAGACTTCTCTGGGAAATTTTTTTTGAGCGACGAAGTCCATGGCTCTAAAGTGGCCCTAGTGGCATTAGAAACAAAGGAGGGTAGAAACCGGGATAAAGACTTGGTACCTGAAGTCCTTAGGGAGGGGGATTCACCCCCCAAAAGAAAATTGTAAACTTCTCCATCCTCTCCCCCCCCCCGTCTTCATCATCCCATCCCTTCAAAAAAGGGTAGTTTTATTTTTGTTTTTTTTTTCTGTATCATTTTTTTTTCTGTGTAGGGAAATGTATATTTATGAAAAAAAAATTATTTTTTTTAATATTTTGGGTGTCTGGAAGGATTAATTGGTTTCCTTTATTTTCAGGGGGAAAATTAATTCAGAAACGAAAAAAATCAGCTAACCCTTTCAGGGTTTGGGCCTACCTGGGGGTTTACCCGGGGATAAACCCCCCCGCGGCCCGGTCATGACCGTCGCTTACACGCCAGGGCTTTGGTATAGTACTCATAAATTCTAGCACCTTTAAAAAATTTATTTTTTATTCATTTATTTATTTATCTAGAATTTGAGCAAAAACAGAGGTACAAAAAAAAACAGGGGAAGGCACATGCCAAAACCACTTGAGCATAGCTTAAGGCTGGCTTAAAAATTACTTAATATTAACTAAAACAATGAGTAACAGGATTAAACATTATTTTAAACAGAAACAATAAAGCCAAAAAGAGTATTACAAAACAGGTCATATGGTTGCATGCTTGCTGTAATTCAGTCGAATGGAGTATTTTTTTAGGTATGTATTTAAAAATAACAAAGTTAGTTGGGTCTTAAATTTAACATTTATGTGATATATTTTAGAAAAATTTAGTATCAATTTATAAGGTTCAGTTTTCAGATTTATTTGGTTTTGGGGGGAGTAATGAACTTTTAGAAGAGACTTTAATTTTTAAACCGTAGTGTTTCTTTTTTATTAAAGGTAATGAATTCCAGATTTTAGGGCCTTTTTTTTGTGCATTGATTTTTGCATAGCGTGGTGGGCACGAGAAACAAAGAGTGATCTGTCCCTTTTTTATGGTCATGTGTTCGTTGAGGTTGGCAAGGGGATGTTTTAGGGGGGTTAAATCAAGTTAAGTGTTTATGTTTAATAGGTGCATAATAATAGGAGTTTTTTATGGTGAAGGTTTTTGTGTTCTGAAAATTGGGGGAGTTGCGCCTGTAGTGGAAATTTTTTATCATTCTAAAATGCACTTTTGTTGAGTAATTAGTGGGCTGAATGGTTAAAATTTTTGTTGAGCCCCATGCACAAATTCCTAGGTGAGATAGGGGTAAATAAGAGAGTAGTGACATGGGCCAGGGGGCTGGATGTGGAACATAGTATGTATCTTCGTATAGTATGCCTACGGTCTTGGAAATTTTCTTAGAAATTTGTTGTTAGGTAAGACACATATGCAACAGTTAGGTATCTTTATTATGAAACGTTTCGCCTACACAGTAGGCTTCTTCAGTCAAGTACAGAAAAGTTGATAGAAGCAGAAGATACTTGAAGACGATGTAATCAGTCCATCACCCTTAAAGTTTTGAGGTGGTCAGTCCCTCAGTCTGGTCCCTCAGTCTGTCGGTATTTTATACCATTTTAATGTTCAATCTGTCAGACACTGCAACACAAGGGTATCTTGTTACAGACCTTGCAATCAAACTGCGACAACTTCACTAGAGAGAGGGCTGGATTTGAGAGGGACCTGACTTCTCAACATCTGAGTTCTTACCTCTCCTAGTGGCCTACGTCTCACCTCTTGGCGCTATAAAAAGCTCCATCCTGTCACGTCTTCTTCCTATTGTTTCATACTTATTGAACAATGCTCTTCTCCAGACTGAGGGACTGAACACCTCAAAAACTTTAAGGGTGAGGTCTGATAACATGTCTTCAAGTATCTTTTGCTTCTATCAACGTATTTTCCTGTATTGACTGAAGAAGCCTACTGTTGTAGGCGAAACGTTGCATACTAAAGTTACCTATGTTGCATATGTGTCTTACCTAACAGACTGTCGGTATTTTATACCATTATAATGTTCAATCTGTCAGACCTGCACACAACGGGTATCTTGGTACAGACCTGCAATCAACTTTGACAACTTCCCACTAGTGCGTGGGGCTGACTTAGAGAGGGACCGGATCTCAACATCTGAGTTCTTACCTATCCTAGTGGCCTACGTCTCACCTCTTGGCGCTATAAAAAGCTCCATCCTGTCACTTCTTCCCATATTGTTTCTTACTATGACAATGCTCTTCTCCAGACTGCGGGGACAGACCACCTCAAAACTTTAAGGGTGATGGATGATTCCATCGTCGTCAAGTATTTCTGCTGCTATAAACTTTTCTGTTCTGACTGAAGAAGCATACTGTGTAGGCGAAACGTTTCATATAAGATACCTAACTGTTGCATATGTGGCTTACCTAACTCTGTCGGGTATTTTATTACATTTTATGATTCAATCTGTCAGACACTGCAACACAAGGGTATCTTGGTACGACCTGCAATCAACTTCGACAACTTCCATAGTGGAGAGGGCTGGATTTGAGAGGGAACCTGACTTCTCAAACATCTGTGTTCTTACCTCTCCTGTGCCTACGTTTCACCTCTTGGCGCTATAAAAAAGCTCCATCCTGTCACTTCTTTCTCCATATTGTTTCAGACTATGGAACAATGCTCTTCTCAGGACTGAGGGAGCTGGACCACTCAAAAACGTCCTTTTAAGGGTGATGGACTGATTACATCGTCTTCAAGTATCTTCTGCTTCTATCAACTTTTCTGTACTTGACTGAAGAAGCCTATGTGTAGGCGAACGTTGCATAATAAAGATACCTAACTGTTGCATATGTGTCTTAACCTAACAGCTGTCGGTATTTTATACATTTTTAATGTTCAATCTGTCAGGACACTTGCAACACAAGGGTATCTTGGTACAGACCTGCAATCAACTTTGACAACTTCCATAGTGGAGGGGCTGGATTTGAGGAGCGGACCTGGACTTCTCAACATCTGAGTTCTACCTTCCTAGTGCCTACGTCTCACTCTTGGCGCTTTAAAAAGCTCCATTCCTGTCATTCTTCTCCCATATTGTTTCATACTATGGAACAATGTCTTCTCCCAGACTGTGGGTTGACACCTCAAAAACTTTAAGGGTGATGGGCTGATTACATCGTCTTCAAGTATCTTCTGCTTCTATCAACTTTTCTGTACTTGACTGAAGAAGCCTACTGTGTAGGCGAAACGTTTCATAATAAAGATACCTAACTGTTGCATATGTGTCTTACCTAACAACCTGTCCGTATTTTATACCATTTTAATATAGAAATTTGTTGTATATGTGTATGAAATTTGAGTCTATTATCAAGGTGGATTCCTAAGAATTTTCCCTCTGTTAGCTTTGTGATAGGTGATCCGTTTATCATTATGTTAAGAGGGACATCTTTAGCTCTGTTACCAAACTGAATGAAGTAGGTTCTGTCAATGTTTAGTGTAAGTTTGTTAGTCCTCATCCAGGTAGATATTTTCTGAAATTCGGTATTTACAGTATTGGTAGTGTGGACTTGGGCTCAAAGTGAGAGAAGAACGTATGTCGTGTCATCTGCAAATAGTGTGGGTTTGAGTAATTGCGATAGCATTTGGTAGGTCATTTATGTATAGGAGGAAGAGAAGGGGGCCAAGGACACTTCCCTGGTGGGACACCAACTGTATGGTTGTGCGGATGAGTTTGCCCATATACGTACACATATTGCGCTTTCTGTTGTGAGGTATGACTTGAGGTAGTTGAGGTGAGTGCCCTTTATACAACAGTGTGCCAATTTTATGTGGAGCAATCATGGTTTCAACTGATATCCAAAAGCTTTACGTAAGTCAATGGAAGAGCCCCAGTGGGACTTTCTTTTTTATTTTGCAGTGTATATATGTTCTAGCATGAGTATAATAGCATTCATTAGTATTTTTATTAGGCCTGAATCAAAATTGGCAGGGGTTTAGTATGTTTTGGGAGATGAGGTTAGAAGTAGATTCGTTTTGAATTACTTTTTAGAGATTTTGAGAGAGGGTGGTAAGTTGGATATATTGGCCTCTATAGTTATTCAATCTGTTTGGTCTTCTCCTTTTTGGATCAGGGTGACCCTTGCTATTTTGGTACTGTAGGGAAGGTAGAGATTCAATTGGATTTGGTTTTAACGAGTGTTGCCTGATTGGTGATAGCACTTTTGTGACACTTTTTTGTATATAAAGGGTGGTAAGGTATTTAAATCTCCTGCCTTGTTTTTTATATTTTTTTTTATTAACACAAGGCTGATTCCACCAAGCAGGGTGGCCCAAAAAAACAAAACTTTCACCATCTTAACTCCATCACTGTTCTTGCCAGAAGGGTGCTTTACACTACAGTTTTTTAAACTGCAACATTAAAACACTCCTCCTTCAGAGTACCAGTAACTGTACTTCCCATCTCCAGGGACTCAAGTCGGCCTGCCGGTTTCCTGAACCCCTTCATAAATGTTACTTTGCTCATACTCACAGCACATCAAGTATTTACAAACCAAATGTCTCCATTCACTCCTATCAAACATGCGCACGCATGCCTTTTGAAGTCCAAGCCCTACACACAAACCTCCTATACCCCTCCCTCAACCTTTCCTAGGCCGACCCCTACCCCGCCTTTCCTCCACTACAGACTGATACACTACTGAAGTCATTCTGTTCGCTCCATTCTTCTACATGTCCGAACCACTCAACAAACCCTTCCTCAGCCCTCTGGACTACAGTTTGGTAATCCGCACCTTCCTCCTAACTTCCAAACTACGAATTCTCTACATTTATTCACACCACACATTGCCTCAGACATGGACATCTCCACAGCTACAGCCTTCTCCTCGCTGCAACATTCATCACCCATGCTTCACACCATATAAAGAGCATTGGTAAAACTATACTCTATACATTTTCCCTCTTTGCCTCCAAGGACAAGTTCTTTGTTCTCCACATGATCCTAAGTGCCACGCTCACCTATTCCCTCATCTATTCTATGATTCACCTCAATCTTTCATTAGACCCATCGCTGATATGTCACTCCCAAATATCTGAATACGTTCACCTCTCCATACTCCTCTCCTCCAATCTGATATCCAATCTTTCATCACCTAATCTTTTTGTTATCCCTCAAAACCTTACTCTTTCCTGTTACTCACTTCTAACTTTTCTTCTTTTGCACACCCTACCAAATTTCATCCCACCAATCTCTGCAACCTTCTCTTTCAGAATCTCCAAGCTGCACAGATCTTCAGCAAAGAGCAAACTGTGACAACTCCCAACTTTATGTGTGATTCTTTATCTTTTAACTCCACGCCCTCTTGCCAAGACCCTCGCATTACTTCTTTAAACCCCATTATTAAATATATTTAAACAACACGGTGAATCACACATACTTGTCTAAGGCCTACTTTTACTGGGAAATTAATCTCCCTCTTTTTTCTACATACTCTACTTGAGCCTCACTCATACCTCGTTTAAAAACTCTTCACTGCTTTCAGTAAACCTTACTCCTACAACCATACAACTGCAACATTCTGCCACATTGCCCCCTATTCCACCCAGTCATATGGCCTTTTCCAAATCCATAAATGCCACAAAGACCTCTTAGAATTATCTAAATTTATGCTTTCATTTATGTACACTGTAACACTCCCTGCTCCACACACCCCTCCTTTCCTTAAAAGCTCTCATGTTCATTGCTATCCTATTCTACGCTTTACTCTGAATTCTTTCCAATAATAACTCTACATACACTTTAACCAGGTATACTCAAACAGATTTTCCCCTTAATTTTTTGCACTCTCTTTTTGTCCCCTTTGCCTTTATACAAAGGAACTATGCATACTTCTGCCAATTCCTTAGGTACCTTACCTTTTTCCATGCATTTATTAAATAATTGCACAAACCACTCCAAAACTATATCCCCCACTTGCTTTTAACATTTCTATCTTTTTCCCATCAATCCCGGGTTGCCTTACCCCTTTCATTTTACTACGCTCAGAACTTTCCCCCACACTCATCTCTGGCTCTTCCTCACTCCTACAAAGATGTATTCTCCTTGCCGATACATGAAATCACAGCTTCCTTATTTCAATACAACATTTAACAATTCCTCCAAAATATTCCCTCATCTTCCCAATACCTCTACTCTCCATTTAATAACTTCCTCTCCTATTTTTAACTGACCACAAAAGCCATTTGTTCTCTAGGCTCCTTACTTGTTAATCTCCTTCCAAAACTTTTTCTTATTCAACAAAATTTGTTGATAACATCTCACCCACTCTCTCATTTGCTCTCTTTTACATTGCTTCACCACTCTCTTAACCTCTCTCTTTTTCTCCATATTCTTCCCTCCTTGATCACTTCTACTTTGTAAAACTTCTCATATGCTAACTTTTTTCCCTTTACTACTCTCTTTACATCTCATTCCCCAATCGTCCTCTTCCCTCCCGCACCCACTTTCCGGTAACACCAACTTTCTGCTGAACACTCTAACACTACATTTTTAAACCTAGCCCATACCTCTACGACCCCATTGCCTTTGCTCTCATTAGCCCATCTATCCTCCAATAGCTGTTTATGTCTTACCCAAACTGCCTCCTCTTTTAGTTTATAAACCTTCACCTCTCTCTTCCCTGATGCTTCTATTCTCCTTGTATCCCATCTACCTTTTACACTCAGTGTAGCTACAACTAGAAAGTGATCTGATATATCTGTGGCCCCTCTATAAACATGTACATCCTGAAGTCTACTCAACAGTCTTTTATCTGTTGTTTTTTAGTGCGTTGATAATAAGGGAGACTTCGTATGGGTTAGTCGGAGCTAGGAACAGTGTGTTCGGGTAGTTGCCAGTGAGGTAGTCATTTGGTGGGGTATCTGAGCTTGGGGTTTTATTGGCAAGGTTTTGTCCTATAGTGGAGAAGAAATCATTGAGTCTGTTTGCTGTTTCTGTTGGTGGGAGTTGGGGTTCATCTGATTTTGCTAATTTTATTTCACTATTTCGTGATATCTTTTTTGTTTTACCTGGAGTTTACCTGGAGAGAGTTTCGGGGGTCAACGCCCCCGCGGCCCGGTCTGTGACCAGGCCTCCTGGTGGATCAGCGCCTGATCAACCAGGCTGTTGCTGCTGGCTGCACGCAAACCAACGTACGAGCCACAGCCCGGCTGATCAGGAACTGACTTTAGGTGCTTGTCCAGTGCCAGCTTGAAGACTGCCAAGGGTCTGTTGGTAATCCCCCTTATGTGTGCTGGGAGGCAGTTGAACAGTCTCGGGCCCTGCCACTTGTTGATATGGTCTCTTAACGGTGCTAGTGACACCCCTGTTTTCATTGGTGGGGAATGGTGCAGCGTCTGCCAAGTCTTTTGCTTTCGGAGTGAGTGATTTCGTGTTGCAAGTTCGGTACTAGTCCTCTAGGATTTTCAGGGTGTATATAATCATGAAATCTCTCCCTCTGCGTTCCAGGGATAAGAGGTAGCAACCTCAAGCGCTCCCAGTAATTGAGGTGATATTTATCTCCGGTATGGCGCGTGAATGTTCTCTGTACATTTTCTAGGTCGGCAATTTCACCTGCCTTGAAAGGTGCTGTTAGAGTGCAGCAATATTCCAGCCTAGAAAGAAAAGTGACTGAAGAGTTGCATCATGGGCTTGGCCTCCCTAGTTTTGAAGGTTCTCTTTATCCATCTGTCATTTTTCTAGCAGATGCGATTGAATACCAATGTTATGGTCCTTGAAGTTGAGATCCTCCGACATAATCACCTCCCAGGTCTTTTGCCGTTGGTGTTTCTGCTTCTATTTTGTGGCCAGAATTGTTTGTACTCTGTTGATGATTTAAATTTCCTCATGTTTACCATATCTGAGTATTGAAATTTCTCATCGTTGAACTCATATTGTTTTCCGCCTGGCCCACTGAAAGGATTTGGTTGATGTCCGCTGGAGCCTTGCAGTGTCTGCAATGGAAGACATGTCATGCAGATTCGGGTGTCATTGCAAAGGAAGACACGGAGTGTGGCTGAATCCTTGTCTATGTCGGATGTATGAGGATGAGGAACAAGATGGGAGCTAGTACTGTGCCTTGATGGAAACGAGCTTTTCACCGTAGCTGCCTCGGACTTTACTCTGTGACGACTACTCTCTGGTGTTCTGTAGTGAGGAAATTATAGATCATCGACCCCGACTTTTCCTGTTATTCTTTAGCGCGCATTTTGTGCGCTATTACGCCATGGTCACACTTGTCGAAAGGCTATTCATAAGGTCTGTATATATTACATCTGCATTCTTTTTTGTCTTCTAAGCATTTAGGAACTTGTCGTAGTGATCCAGTAAGTTGAGACAGACAGGAGCGACCTGTTCTAAACAATGTTGCCTGGGTTGTGTTATCTGATGGTTTCTAGATGGGGTGGTTGATTCTTGCTTCTTAGGACCTTTCAACGATTTTTCTGATATGGATGTTAGTGCTATTGGTCTGTAGTTCTTTGCTGTTTGCTTTACTGCCCCCTTTGTGGGTGGGGCTATGTCTGTTGTTTTTAGTAACTGAGGGACGGACCCTGTGTCCATGCTCCCTTCCATAGGATGGAAAAGGCTCGTGATAGGGGCTTCTTGCCAGTTTTTTGATGAACCACAGCGTTCCATGATTCTGGCCCTGGGGCAGGAGTGCATGGGCAAGTCATTTTATCGCCTGTTCGAATTCATTTGGGTCAGGATAACATCGGATAGGCTTGTGTTAATCAATTTTGTGGCTCTCATTAAAAAATTCATTTTGATCTTCGACTCTCAGTTGGTTAGCGCTTGTACTAAAAAACTGAGTCATATTGGGACTTGGAGTAGCTCACTTATTTCCTTGCTGTCATCTGTGTAGGACCATCTTGTTTAAGTAGGGGCCCAATACTGGACGTTGTTCTCGATTTGATTTGGATAGGAGAAGAAATCTTTGGGTTTCTTTCGATTTTCATTTATGGCTTTTAGTTCTTCCCGCGATTCCTGACTCTAAAGGATTATTTTAGCTTTAAGTTCGATGCTTGCTTATTTCTCTGACCAGTGTCTCCCTGCGCATTTCAGATATATTGACCTCTTTTAGCCGCTCTGTTATTCTTTTCCGTCGCCTGTAAAGGGAGCGCCTGTCTCTTTCTATTTTACATCTACTCCTCCTTTTTCTTAGAGGAATAAGCCTTGTGCATACATCGAGTGCCACCGAGTTAATCTGTTCTAGGCATAAGTTTGGGTCTGTGTTGCTTAGTATATCTTCCCAGCTTATATCGGTTAGGACTTGGTTTACTTGGTCCCACTTTATGTTCCTAGAATTTCTGATAGGGTTTTCCAAGTCTTTTTTATATCACCTCGTAAGTTGGATAATCTGTTCTCATAATACAATTTTTTGCCTTCTTATCAAGGCTGGTTAGGATTGACGAGTAACGTTTTGTTTGGTTTTTTGAGTATGTGACCCATCTGTTAACTGTTTTTTCTTATGGTGTTTTGTAATCTTATGGATTTGAGAATGCTGGGTGTAGCAGGGACTGTTCAGTTCTTAGCTGTCATCTGTTTAGTTTTTTTAGGGGCAGGTTGTTATAGAGGTATTGGGTCTTTTTTAGAAAATTATTAATACATTCGTAATATCTGTATAGATTTCTAGCTCATGTGCCAGAGTCAATTTTTGTTACTGCTTGTTGTGAAGTTTATTATGGCCTGCCTCATTGTGAAGTCTGAATGTGACTGTAGGAGTGTTTGGGGGTAATTTACAAGAGTTGTTATGAGGAAAGTAGGGGGTAGTGGTCTTGTGGTATTTCTGTAATTATGCTGATTTTAAAGGGGATATTAGTGTTGGTTCAGATGTGTCAAGTAGGGAAAACAGTAGTCTCTGTAACTCTTGTAGGTTTTGTTACTTGTGGTAGCAATATGCAGTTACTATTGTGTTTGAGATTCAGTACGTGTGGGTTCCTGGTTCTTCAAGGAGATTTATACTTAAGACCTGAGAGTAGTAAGTGATCTTTGTTCATGTGAGCATCAGTTATATTACTTCCAGGTTTTGACTAATTGGCTATTGTTTGATGTGGAACTCTGTAGAAGTTTATCAATGTGAGAGGTTTTTTGTCGGTATTTGGATTTGAAATAGCTATTATTATTCCCATGGTTCATCCCATGTGCAAGTATTAGTGATACATTTAGTTGGTCTGAGTAGTTATAGCTGTTCCACCCCCCCTTGGTTGGTCTGGCTCTACAGTTGTGTATGGCTGTGTAACCCAGGAATGGCATAGACATCTGTGTATCAAGGCTTTAGCCAGGTTTCGTTAGGTGTAATGATGGACATATTGGCATGCAAGATTTTAGTAATGCTATGAGGTCATCGTTCAATGCTGCTTAAAGATCTGATATTATAGTTAAAGAGAGTTATGTTGTTGTTGGCTTGAGACGGTGGCCTTTGATTGTTTCGGCGGTGTAGTGATTACCAGGAACTGTTTGATTCATTTCGTCATTAAATAAGAGGTTGGTCTCAGGCTCAATGCTTTGTATCATAAGATTTGTAGGTGACTCTATAGGTTAGAATTAAGGATATAACAAAGTAAAGTAGTCTAAAGCTAAAAAACAGCACCGAATTATTTAACAATGTAAAAATAATGAGCTAAGTTTTTTTTGTTTTTTTTTTTAAAGCTAAAATAAAGGAGACAATACAAAAGGGACTAAAATAATTTGTGGTGCAAAAATAAAGTGCTGAGAAATAATGGAGCTAGGGAATTTGATAGTAGGTAGTACTTGTAAGGTAATTCTTTTTAAAGTTAGAACTTAGGGAAACATATAAAAAGGGCCTAATATAAGTTGTGGTAAACCATAAAGTGGTAATCAAATAAATGAGCTTTGGAATATAATGGCAAAAATTGTGAACTTATTACACTTTAGCACCTGAGAATAGCACCTTGATTATTTTAACAATTGTGAATATACGAACTAGGGTGGTTATATAAAGTGAGATCAATAATGAGTTGGGAATTGATAGTTAGGTAGTACTTTAAAGGGTAATTCTCTAAAGTTAGAATTAGGGATAAACAATATAAAGGGACTAATATAAGTTGTGGTAAACATAAAAGTGGTAAATCAAATAAATGAGCTTTGGAATATAATGGCAAAATTGTGAACTTATTACACTTTAGCACCTGAGAATAGCACCTTGATTATTTTAACAATTGTGAATATACGAACTAGGGTGGTTATATAAAGCTAAACAAAAGGAAAAAATATATAAGGGACCTAAAATTAAGTAATGTAAACAAAGTTAATGGAAGTAGTCATATGAATAATATTGGTTTAGAAGTAAGATTGCTTGTAATATTATTAAATAAGTGAGCAGTTTAAGGGGGGCGGCCCCCAAAAACAAAAAATAAAAAAAATGTTAAAAAAAAAATATGGAGGTAGTTGGTACTAGTAGCAAAAGATAGTTTTGGTTACTTGCAAAAAAGTAATTGAAATATACACTAATTGCACACACAATAAAAAGTGACTAAAACACAAGTAGTGGTAAACAAAATTAAATGGACAGATAAGAACACTGAAATAATATTAATTTGGAGTAAGATTTGACTTGTAACTTAAAATTATGGAGCAATTAATAGCAGTAGAAGAAGTATTAAAGTATTGGAGGTAGTTGGCATTAAGCTAGTTGATGAAAAATAAAAAAATAATATTGCAACAATATAATAGTTACGTACACTATATGCACCACACGTTATATGTTATAAGGGCACTATCTTAATCTGTTACAGATATGTCCAGCTTTTCTAAGGAAGGTAGAGAATCATGTTTGTTTGAGGATGCGTATATTGTTGGTCCTGTTGATGTTTTCCTTAATAGTATTTTCCCATCTCGCGTGAAACACTGATGTATTTTGTTTTCCTGTTTAATGTCTCAGCCTGACAGAAGGTTTTTGAGTTTCTTGTTAGACACTCATTTATGTACAACTCCATTTTTCATTGTATTGCTGATTTAATTAGGTCCTTTCTTTTATCGTATGAATGAAGTCGGTCATTATAACAGTGGACCCCCGCATAACGATTTTTAATCCGTGCAAGAGGGGGTAATTGTTATGCGAAATAATCAGTATGTGAAGAATTTTCCCCCATAAGAAATAATGGAAATAAAATTAATCCGTGCTAGTACACCCAAAAGTATGAAAAAAAAATTTTTGTACCATGAAATGTTTAATTTTTTTAATACACACAAACTGAAAAAGGGCATGCACACTTAATGACACTTACTTTTATTGAAGATCTGGTGCTGATTTGATGGGGATGGGAGGAGGGGAGAGAGAGTGTTAGTGTTTAGAAGGGGAATCCCCTTCCATTAAGACTTGAGGGTTTGTAAGTCCTTTTATGGGGTTACTTCCTTTTCTTATAATGCCACTAGGACCAGCTTCAGAGTCCCTGGACTTCTTTCGCACAACATATTCTGTCCATAGTGGCCCGGTACCTCTTGTTCCTTTATGATTCCTAAAGTGTTTCACACAATTGTAGTGTACAGGTTGCCAACCGGCTTGCTGCCAATAGCTGTTGTGAGGGTGATTTTATCCATGGATTGTTTGCACTTCAAGCCACTTTGCACCAGTATTCTTTCATCTTGTAGTAGGAACTTCTCAATTTCTCTCTCCCCTCATCTGAACCAGTTTCCTCATAGTCTGGCCTCTGGCTCTTGACGTTGATCTATCAGCTCATCAGTGGTTAGTTCTTCATTGTCCTCCTCACCAACTCTTCCACATCATCCACACTAACCTCCAACCCAAGGACTTTCCCAAGGCCACAATGGATCTAACTGGCATAATCCTCTCAGGGTTAGCCTCCAAACCCTTCAAAATCCCTTGTGTCTACACATTCTGGCCACAGTTTCTTCCAATCAGAGTTCAAGGTCTTCTTAGGTCATCCCTTCCACGCCTTACTATAAGGTTTACACAATTGAGGGTTATTAAAGTGCTCTCTCCAAAACTTATCTTCGAGTCAGTTGCGTTTCTGAGGTTTCACTACAAAGCACCTTTCAAACATAGCTTTTGGTACAAGTTTTTTGAGTTTGCAATAACCTGCTGGGTTCCATTGGCTGCAGGAGAGGTGTGGTTTTTTTAAAAATTAGGTGGCAAAACTTCACCTTAATGAGCTCTTTGTCCCCATTAAAGTCGCTCTGCCACGTCTGTAGGGATGACCAGGGGCATTGTCTAACACCAGGAGGGCACTAAGTTCTAATTCTTTTCAGTTAGGTATCTTTACATTGGGGGCAAAGGGTGCGCACGTGGGGCAAAGCATGGTGTAACCAGTTATAGAAAAAGTCTCCCTAGTGACCCATGCTTTACTGTTTGCCCTACACGCACACACAAATTATCCTTGAGGGACATCTTTTGCTGACGCTCTGGAGTTTCAGAGTGGATACACTAATAAAGGCTTAAACTTTGCAATCACATAGATTGGCACCATCAACAACGTAAGCCTGTCTTTCAATAGGGCTTATGTCTGGGAGTGCTATTCCTCCTGTGTAATGTAGGTCCTGCTTGGCAATTTTCTTCCAGACAGGACTGTTTTCATCACAATTAAACACTTGTTCAGGTTCAGTCCTTCACTGTCTATGTACTCCTTGACTGCCTGCACATTATTTTTCAGCCGCTTGTGGTCCGAACTGGCAGCCTCACATGCCTTATCACCACTATGGGTGCCACTACGCTTCTTAAATCTATCAAACCAACCTTTGCTGGCCTTAAATGCACTCACATCTCACTAGTTGCAGGCATGTTTTTAATTAAATCCTCATGCAATTCCTAGCCTTTTCACATTATGATCGCTTGAGAGACGCTATCTCCTGCTAGCTGTTTTTCATATATACACACCAATAAGAGTCTCTCAAATCTTCCATCACTTGCGATCTTTGTTTCGAAAACACAGTTAAACCTTGGCAAGAACAGCTTCTTGATTGTCTTTCTGTGCCCACAATAGTAGCGAGGGTGCTTGGGGTTTTCTTGTACAACTTGACTAGGTCGGCGATAACGCACTCCACTTTCTACGTATCCACTGATCTCGTTCTTCATTTCTATTGGAATTCTCACCCTTATTGGTGTACCGGGTTGGCATAGAAGCTTCGTGGGGCCCATGGTCACTTTATTTTCCAGAAACAGCACCGAAAACACTGTATATAATACGAAATATTCGATTGTATGGTTGGATGTTACGCGGATGGCTGGTGGTAAAAAACATGGCAGGGCGGCACATGTGCGGCTGGCTGAGGGCGCCCATTGGAAGCTTCACGCGAAAATCGGTGAGCGGGTTTTTAATCGGTTATGCGCGGGCAAATTTTTTGCGTTAAAGCAGCGGTATGAGGATTAATCGCTATGTGATGCCATCGTTATGCGGTGGGGTCCCACTGTACTGTGTTACTTCTGTTTTTCCTAGCAACGTGTTTCTTTGATTCCATTGTTTTGCAGTTGGACTTCGTTTAGAAAAACGTGGTCCTTGTGTATTATCTGACAGCAGTTTCTTTGCACTGTGCTTTGTTTATGTCACTAGGAATATTTGGACAGTTTATTATAACTGCTTCAGACAACTTATCTTGTTTTCAGTTTTGTCGTCTTGGAAATCAAGGTATTCATTTAGCGAAGTGTGCAAGTTCTGGATTCCAGTCCTTGATTGCTTCTTCAAACCTCATATTTATTGTTGTTATTTGTTCTCAGTGTGCCTTGGTTAGCTGCTTTCCGAAGTATTTTCTGTGTCAACACATACCGATGTCATTTCTCTTCATGGTTTTGGATCTTGTTCTCCTGGTTGGTTATCTACGATTCTGTCGCTCGAGTTGTTGCTTTGATATCTTTGATTTTGTTTTTAGAGCATCGATGTAGTCCTTGATATTGTCAGGGAATAATCTACCTGAGATATCATGGGTGAATCCTTTGAGGGAGTGGAGTTGGAAGAGGGAGTCATCCATGTTTGTTGTTGTTGTATTTTCCCCTGGGTTGGCGGTGGTTGAGGGGGGTTGATGCTTCACCGGCGTCCTGCTGGGTAGACAAATTGCGTTCTAGGGACCAAACGTATGCCTAGAACAGATTAACTCGTTGGCACTCGATGTATGCACAAGGCTATTCTCTAAGAAAAAGGGGAGTAGATGTAACATAGAAAAGACGACAGGCGGCTCCCTTTACAGGGCGACGGAAAAAAAGAATAACAGATCGGCTACAAGAGGTCAATATATCTGAAAAGCGCAGGGGGAGACACTGGTCAGAGAAATAGCAACGGCATCGAACATAAGCTAAAAGAATCCTTTAGGAGTCAGGAATCGCGGGAGAACTAAAAGCTATTATAAATGGAAACGAAAGAAACACAAAGTTATTTTTCTCCTATGCCAAATCAAAATCGAGAACAACGCCAGTATTGGGCCCCTATTAAAACAGATGGGCCTACACAGATTGACAGCAAGGAATGCGTGAGCTACTCAAGTCCCAGTATGACTCAGTTTTTAGCAAGCAGCTAACCTAGACTGAGAGTCGAAGATCAAAATGAATTTTTTATGAGAGGATAGAGCACAAAAATTTGATTAACACAAGCCTATCGATGTTTTCCTGACGCAAATGAATTCGAACAGGCGAATAAATGCACAAGCCATGCATTGCCCCAGGGCCAGATCATGGAACTCTGGGTTCATCCAAGAACTGCAAGAAGCCCCCTATCACGGGAGCCTTTTCCATCCTATGGAGAGGGGAGCATGGACACGGGGGTGTCCCTCAGTTACTATAAACACAGGACATAGCCCATCCACAAAAGGGGGCAGTAAAGCAACAGCAAATAACCTACAGACCAATAGCACTAACATCCCATATCATAAAAAATCTTTTGAAAGGGCCTAAGAAGAAGAGCAACACCCATCTAGAACCCATCAGTACACACCCAGTGGCAACCAGGGGTTTGAACAGGACGCTCCTGTCCTGTCTCAACTACTGGATCACTACGACAAGGTCCTAAATGCACTAGAGACAAAAGACTGCAGCTGTAATATATACAGACTTTGCAAAAGCTTTCTACAAGTGTGACATGGCGTAATAGCGCACAAAATGCGCGCTAAAGGAATAACAGGAAAAGTCGGTCGATAGATCTATAATTGCCTCACTAACAGAACACAGAGAGTAGGCGTCAACAGAGTAAAGTCCGAGGCAGCTACGGTGAAAAGCTCTGTTCCACAAGGCACAGTACTAGCTCCCATCTTGTTCTCATCCTCATATCCGACATAGACAAGGATGTCAGCCACAGCACCGTGTCTTCCTTTGCAGATGACACCCGAATCTGCATGACAGTGTCTTCCATTGCAGACACTGCAAGGCTCCAGGCGGACATCAACCAAATCTTTCAGTGGGCTGCAGAAAACAATATGAAGTTCAACGATGAGAAATTTCAATTACTCAGATATGGTAAACATGAGGAAATTAAATCTTCATCAGAGTACAAAACAAATTCTGGCCACAAAATAGAGCGAAACAGCGAAACACCAACGTCAAAGACCTGGGAGTGATTATGTCGGAGGATCTCACCTTCAAGGACCATAACATTGTATCAATCCCATCTGCTAGAAAAATGACAGGATGGATAATGAGAACCTTCAAAACTAGGGAGGCCAAGCCCATGATGACACTCTTCAGGTCACTTGTTCTATCTAGGCTGGAATATTGCTGCACTCTAACAGCACCTTTCAAGGCAGGTGAAATTGCCGACCTAGAAAATGTACAGAGAACTTTCACAGCGCGCATAACGGAGATAAAACACCTCAATTACTGGGAGCGCTTGAGGTTTCTAAACCTGTATTCCCTGGAACGCAGGAGGGAGAGATACATGATTATATACACCTGGAAAATCCTAGAGGGACTAGTACAGAACTTGCACACGAAAATCACTCACTACGAAAGCAAAAGACTTGGCAGACGATGCACCATCCCCCCAATGAAAAGCAGGGGTGTCACTAGCACGTTAAGAGACCATACAATAAGTGTCAGGGGCCCGAGACTGTTCAACTGCCTCCCAGCACACATAAGGGGGATTACCAACAGACCCCTGGCAGTCTTCAAGCTGGCACTGGACAAGCACCTAAAGTCAGTTCCTGATCAGCCGGGCTGTGGCTCGTACGTTGGTTTGCGTGCAGCCAGCAGCAACAGCCTGGTTGATCAGGCGCTGATCCACCAGGAGGCCTGGTCACAGACCGGGCCGCGGGGGCATTGACCCCCGAAACTCTCTCCAGGTAAAACTCCAGGTAAACTCCAGGTTATTCTTTTATTACTGATGCTGTTTCTTCTGCGATATCCTTTCATAGTATCACTGAAGTAGATACTGTGTAGCAATGGAGGAGAAGGCTTGTTTTCTCGGAGCTTGGGTTAAGCGGTTGTCTGGCAGCGGAGGCAGTGTTTGGGTTAGCAGGGCTGTCTTCATTAGATCTTCTAATTTTGTCAAGATATGGGTTACATTCTTAGTATTCTTGGGTCATTTTGTGGTCTACATGGGTTCATGTAGTTGTACTTTCACTTAGGCCATCACAAGTTTTAATGAGTGATGTTTTTTTGAGGAAGAAGAGCTGGTAGGATGCCGCTGCTACCGCTACTGCCGTATCCATCTAGTGAGAGAAAGCTGGTAGGCCTACATATGAAAGAATGGGTCTATGTGGTCAGTGTGCGCAGTATAAAAAAAATCGTGCAGCACACAGTGCATAGTGAGAAAAAAAAAAAACTTTGACCGTGTTTTTGGATTAAAACAGCGACTTTGCACTGTATTTTCGTATGGTATTTATTGTTGTATTCTAGTTTTCCTGGTCTCATTTTATGGAATGGAAGACATATTACAGAAATTGAGATGATTTTGACTGGTTTTACAATGAAAAGTACGTGGACCCTTGAATTTAGTAGTCCCTTTTCTGCATGCAAAACTATAGTTATTCTCTATAAAATGTATTTTTTGATAATATTTTTGGGTGTCTGGAATGGTTTAATTGGATTTACATTTTTTCCTATGGGAAATATTAACAAAAAATACATTTTATAGAGAATAACTATAGTTTTGCATACAGAAAAGGGACTACTAAATTCGAGGGTCCATTGTACCTTGAAATTGAGCTCAAAGTAGCAGAAATGTTCGATTTTTACCAAAGTTAAAAAGTAAACAAATCATGCTAAGCATCGAACATCAACTGGCGAGTCTAATATTCTTTTACAAGCGAGCTGATATTATTTATACCATTTCTACACTAATGCAGTAGTCTGCATAACAGTAAATATTCTATTTTTTGTGACAAAAAAATTCAAAATAGAAAGCAAAAGAATGTAAGAGGGGCATGGGGACGTGGCTAATGAACAGAGGAAATGTTATTTTAGTGCCAGGAATGTCTTTCTTGTTTATTCTGGACCCTATTTGGAAATTGGCAAAATTGCTAAATTCTGACCACTGTATTGGATAATTGAATTTGGTAAATGGGTGGTTTCTTGTACTCATTCGATAGAAAAAATGGAATTCTAGCAAAATAGTTATGATTTTTGTCGACTAGTACATTGGAATTGGCCGAAAATAGGGCTCAAAGTGGGCAAAATCGCCGATGCCTAAACATCGTCGAGACCGCTAACTTCGCGAGAGCATAATTCCGTAAGTTTTCCATCAAATTTCATACTTTTGGTGTCATTATGATCGGGAAAAGATTCTCTATCTTTTCATAAGAAAAAATAATTTTTTTTCTTTTTGAAATTTGGGGGACCCTGAGAAAAAAGTCTCTGAGAGGGTCTGTGGACCCTGAAAGGGTTAAGGACAAGCTCTCTGGAATGGATTAATATCGTCAACTGAGGGTCTACTGTACAGTGGGACCTCAACTTACAAGTGACCCAACATACGAGTTTTTCGAGATACGAACCAATATCCCATTTTTTGCTCTGAGTTACAAGCCAACATCCGAGTTACGAGCAAGCTTCCCCAACTTCCCCCTCAACCCACAACTCGCACACCTCGCTTGTTTATCTAAGACTTCATGGTTTAATTCCATGGACATCATCCCCTTTTTCTTCTTGGCATTGTCCTTTGCACTTACTTTCTTAGGACCCATTGTTAGAAAAAAGAAATTTGGCAAAATAACTGCACAATATGCAAGCAAAACACCAGAGAAATGCTTCCATGGTGAGGTAAACAGTGCACCGAGTTGGCGGCATTCTGAAGCTCATCGTTATTATTATTATTGTAATTATCATTAGTAGTAGGTTGGTAGACAGCAACCACCCAGGGAAGTACTACCGTCCTGCCAGATGACTGTGAAACAAAAACCTGTAACTGTTTTGCATGATGGTAGGATTGCTGGTTTCTTTTTCTGTCTCATAAACACGCTAAGATAACAGGGATATCTTGCTACTCCTACTTACACTTTGGTCACACTTCACAGACACGCACATGCATATATATATATACATACATCTAGGTTTTTCTCCTTTTTCTAATAGCTCTGTTCTTTTTTATTCTTCTATTGTCCATGGGGAAGTGGAAAAGAATCTTTCCTCCGTAAGCCATGCGTGCGTATGAGGCGACTAAATGCCGGGAGCAATGGGCTAGTTAAACCCCCTTTTCCTGTATACAATTACTAAAAAAGAGAAGAAGAAAAACTTTATAAAACTGGGTTGCTTAAATGTGCGTGGATGTAGTGCGGATGACAAGAAACAGATGATTGCTGATGTTATGAATGAAAAGAAGTTGGATGTCCTGGCCCTAAGCGAAACAAAGCTGAAGGGGGTGGAGAGTTTCAGGGGGGGGAAATAAATGGGATTAAATTGGAGTATCTGAGAGAGTTAGAGCAAAGGAAGGGGTAGCAGTAAGTTAAATGATCAGTTATGGAAGGAGAAAAGAGAATATGAATGTGTAAATTCAAGAATTATGTGGATTAAAGTAAAGGTTGGATGCGAGAAGTGGGTCATAATAAGCGTGTATGCACCGGGAAAGAGAGGAATGCAGAGGAAGAGAGAGATTTTGGGAGATGTTAAGTAAAATGTATAGGAGCCTTTGAACCAAGTGAGAGAGTAATTGTGGTAGGGGACTTGAATGCAAAAGTAGGAGAAACTTTTAGAGAGGGTGTGGTAGGTAAGTTTGGGGTGCCAGGTGTAAATGATAATGGAGCCCTTTGATTGAACTTTGTATAGAAAGGGGTTTAGTTATAGGTAATACATATTTAAGAAAAAGAGGATAAATAAGTATACACGATATGATGTAGGGCGAAATGACAGTAGTTTTGTTGGATTATGTATTGGTAGATAAAAGACTGTTGAGTAGACTTCGGGAAAGTACATGTTTATAGAGGGGCCACAGATAAATCAGTCACTTTCTAGTTGTAGCTACACTGAGAGTAAAAGGTAGTTTGGGATACAAGGAGAATAGAAGCATCAGGGAAGAGAGAGGTGAAGGTTTATAAACTAAAAGAGGAGGCAGTTAGGGTAAGATAAAAAACAGCTATTGGAGGATAGAGGGGCTAATGAGAGCATAGGCAATGGGGTCGAAGAGGTATGGGGTAGGTTTAAAAATGTAGTGTTAGAGTTTCAGCAGAAGTTTGTGGTTACAGGAAAAGTGGGTTTCAGGAGGAAGAGGAGCGATTGGTGGAATGATGATGTAAAGAGAGTAGTAAGGGGAAAAAGTTAGCATATGAGAAGTTTTTACAAAGTAGAAGTGGTGCAGGAGGGAAGAGTATATGGGAGAAAAAAAGAGAAGTTAGAGATGGTGAAGCAATGTAAAAAGAGAGCAAAAGAGAGTGGGTGAGATGTTATCAACAAATTTTGTTGAAAATAAGAAAAAGTTTTGGGAGTGAGATTAACAATTAAGAAAGCCTAAAAGGGAAAAAATGGATTTGTCAGTTAAAAATAGGAGAGGAGGGGGTTTTTAAAATGGAATTTTGAGGTTTTGGGGGAAGGGGAAGGGAAAGGGAAAAATATTTTGAAAATTTGGGTTAAAATGTTGATGAAGATAGGGAAAGCGTGATTTCGTGTATAGGGAAAAGGAGGAAAACTTTCTTGTAGGGGGTGGGGAAAGAGCCATTTGTGAGTGGGGGGGGAAGTTCGGAGGCAGAGGTAAAATAAAAGGGGTAAGGCACCCGGGTTGGGGTTTGGGGGAAAAAAAGATAGAAATTTTAAAAAAGCGGGTTTGGGATATAGTTTTTTGGGGGGTTGGTCCCAATTTTTTAATAAATTTTAAGGGAAAAGGGGGGTAAGGTACCTAGGGATTGGCAGAGGCATGCTTTATTTCCTTTGTATAAAGGAAAAGGGGATAAAAGAAAAGGAAAAAATTTATGGGGGGGGATAATCTGTTGATTTGTCCCTGGTAAAGGTATGGTAGTTTTTAAAAATTTTTAAAGAATTAAGAGTAAACGGAAAAATAGGATGCAGATGAACAAGGGGGCTTTAGGAAAGGTAGGGGGGTGTGTGGCCAGGTGTTTACGTGAAACATATAAGTAAACCCAGTATTTAGAAAAGGGGCTAAAGGGTTTTTTGTGGCATTTATGGTTTTGGGAAAAAGGGCTTTTGACGGGGGGGAAAGGGGGGGGCAATGGGGGCAGATGTTGCAAGTGTATGGTTAGGAGGTAGGTTATGAAAGCAGTGAAGAGTTTTTACGAGGGGGGGAGGCTCAAGTTAGAGTATGTGGGAAAAAGGGGGAAATTTTTTCCCATTTAAAAGTGGGCCTTAACAAGGATGTGTGATGTCCCCGTGGTTGTTTAAAAATATTTATAGTTGGGGTTGTAAGAGAAGTAAATGCAAAGGGTTTTGGCAAGAGGCGTGGAGTTAAAAGTTAAAAAATTTTCCCCCAAAAAAAAACAAAAGTGGGAGTTGCCCACACTGCTCTTTGCTGATGACACTGTTTTGGGGAGATTCGAAGGGGAAGGGTTCAGAGTTTGGGTTTGGATGTTTTGGTTTAGGGGGGCAAAAGAAAAAATTTAAAAGGGGAAATACGGGAAAAAGGAAAGGTTATGAGGATAAAAAAAAAATTAAAGGTGATAAAGATTGAATTTCAGATTGGAGGGAGAGATAGGGAGGGGGTTTAAACGTATTCAGATATTTGGGAGTGGACGTGTCAGCGGAGGGGTCTATGAAAGTTTTGGGGTGAATCAAAATTTTTTTGGGGAGGGAAAAAATGATTTGGGGGCACTTAATTCTGTGGGGGAACAAAGAACTTTGCCCTTTGGGAGGCAAAAAAGGGGAATGTATGAGGTATAGTTTTCCCAACGCTTTTAATATGGGTGTGAAGCGTGGGTGATGAAGTTGCAGCGAGGAGAAGGCTGGAGGCAGTGGAGATGTATGTTGAGGGCCCCAAAGTGTGGTGTGAATATAATGCAAGGGAAATTTGTAGTTTTTTGGGAAATTAGGAGGAGGTGCGGATTTTAAAAAAAATGTTGTCCGAGGGGTGAGGAAGGGGTTTTTGAGGTGGTTCGGACATGTAGAGGGGGAATGGGCGAAACAGAATGACTTCAAGAGTGTTTTCAGTTGTATGGAAGGAAGGGGGGGGTAGGGGGTAAATTTTTTTTTTTTTTTTTTTTTGGGGTTTTTTTTTTAAACGGGTGGGAGGGTTTGGGGGGAGGGGGAAAAAAGGGGGTTTTTTTTGAGGGGGTTGGATTTAGCAAAAAACATTTTGAAAGGGTTTTAAGGGGAAAGCAAAAGGGTTTTTTTCCCCCAGTGGGTAAATGTGACCAAAAAAATTTAAAGGTTTCCGGGAAAAAACCCTTGGTTAGTGGGAAAAACACCTTCTTTTTTCAAAAAAGGAAAACCCAAAATGTGGAGTGAATGATGGTGAAAGTTTTTTTTTCGGGGCCCCCTTTCCTTGGGGGGGAAACGGCCGGTGTGAAATAAAAAAAATTTAAAAAAAATTATCATTATTTTTATTAAATTTTTTACGAATTAAATTAAAATTTAAAAAAAGGGGGAGCACAAAATCCAAATTCCCCAGATCAAAAGGGCCCCTCACCAGCATCAAGGGTTTCCCTTTATGCTGGTGAGGGGGGTTTTTGATTTTGCTCCACTTCCCTTTAAAAAAATTTAAAATAAAATTTTTTTTTTTATTTCACACGGGCCCATTCCCAAACCCAAAGGGGGGTGGCCCCAAAAAAGGAAAAAATTTCACCAACATTCACTCCACACTGCTGCCGGGAAAGGGGCTTTTACACTAAAATTTTTAAACTGCAACATTAGCACCCCTCCTTCAGAGTAAAGGCACTGTACTTCCCCTCTCCAGGGCCCCAAGTCCGGCCTGCCGGTTTTCCCGGGAAACCCCTTTATTAAAAGTTACTTTTTCTCACCCCTCCCCAAAAGCACATCAAGTTTAAAAACCATTTGTTCCATTTACCATCAAAAACGCCATGCATTTCCCCGCTGGAAGCCCAAGCCCCTCCCCACACAAAATCCCTTTACCCCCTACCCCCCCAACCCCTTTTCCAAAAGGGCCCACCCTTTTCCCCGCCCTTTCCCTTTCCCCTACAGACTTTATACACTCTAGGCATTCTGGGGGGGGGCCCATTTTTTACATGTCCGAACCATTCACAACCCTTTTTTCAGGGCCCCCTGGGCAAACAGTTTTGGTAATCCCACCCTCCTCCCCAACTTCCAAACTACAATTTTTCCCCCCCGAATTTAATTCCCCACCACACATTTCCCCCCAACATTGGGCATCTTTCCCCGCCTCCGGGCCCTTTTCCTCGTTGCAAAAATTCATGGGGCCCCTGCTCCACCCATATAAGAGATTGGTAAAATATAACTTAACTCCCCTCTTTGCCTCCCAAAACAAAGTTCTTTGTCTCCACGACTCCTAAGTGCACCGCCCCCACCCCCTTTTTCCCCCCAACAATTTATGATTCACCCCATCTTTCATAGACCCATCCGCTGACTTTTCCCTCCCCAAAAAACTGAAACATTTTTACCCCCTCCTTTCTCTCCCTCCAATCTTTTATCCAAAACTTTCATCACCTAATCCTTTTGGTTACCTCATAACTTTACTCTTTCCTGCATTTTACTTCTAAAATTTTTTCTTTTTATACCCTCCAAAATTTATCCACCAACCTCTGCAACTTCTCTTTAGAATCTCCCAAGAGCACAGTGTCATCAGCAAAGAGCAACTGTGACAACTCCCACTTTATGTGTGATTCTTTATCTTTTAACTCCACGCCTCTTGCCAAGACCCTCGCATTTACTTCTCTTACAACCCCATCTATAAATATATTAAACAACCACGGTGACATCACACATCCTTGTCTAAGGCCTACTTTTACTGGGAAATAATCTCCCTCTTTCCTACATACTCTAACTTGAGCCTCACTATCCTCGTAAAAACTCTTCACTGCTTTCAGTAACCTACCTCCTATACCATACACCTGCAACATCTGCCACATTGCCCCCCTATCCACCCTGTCATACACCTTTTCCAAATCCATAAATGCCACAAAAACCTCTTTCTAAATACTGTTCGGACATGTAGAGAGAATGGAGCGAAACAGAATGACTTCAAGAGTGTATCAGTCTGTAGTGGAAGGAAGGCGGGGTAGGGGTCGGCCTAGGAAGGGTTGGAGGGAGGGGGTAAAGGAGGTTTTGTGTGCGAGGGGCTTGGACTTCCAGCAGGCATGCGTGAGCGTGTTTGATAGGAGTGAATGGAGACAAATGGTTTTTAATACTTGACGTGCTGTTGGAGTGTGAGCAAAGTAACATTTATGAAGGGATTCAGGGAAACCGGCAGGCCGGACTTGAGTCCTGGAGATGGGAAGTACAGTGCCTGCACTCTGAAGGAGGGGTGTTAATGTTGCAGTTTAAAAACTGTAGTGTAAAGCACCCTTCTGGCAAGACAGTGATGGAGTGAATGATGGTGAAAGTTTTTCTTTTTCGGGCCACCCTGCCTTGGTGGGAATCGGCCAGTGTGATAATAAAAAAAAAAATAATAAAAAAATTATATGTTTCACTGTAAACACCTGGTCCACACACCCCCTACCTTTCCTAAAGCCTCCTTGTTCATGTGTTATCCTATTCTCCGTCTTACTCTTAATTCTTTCAATAATAACTACCATACACTTTACCAGGTATACTCAACAGACTTACCCCCCTATAATTTTTGCACTCTCTTTTGTCCCCTTTGCCTTCATACAAACATAAGAACATAAGAAAGAAGGAACACTGCAACAGGCCTACTGACCCAAGCAGAGCAGGTCCATGTCCCCCCCGGATTACACCAATGACCCACCCCCTGGATTATCCCAATGACTCACCCAGTCTGGTCCTCCACTCAAGGATGGAGCACTGCACCAGCCCCAGCAGCACAAGCTAGTCAGGTCCAACTCACACCCACTCATGTATTTATCTAACCTATTTTTAAAACTACACAACGTTTTAGCCTCAATAACTGTCCTCGGAAGTTTGTTCCACTCATCCACAACTCTATTACCAATCCAGTGCTTTCCTATATCCTTCCTAAATCTAAATTTATCCAACTTGAAATCATTGCTGTGAGTCCTGTCTTGGCTGGAAATTTTCAGCACACTATTTACATCCCCTTTATTTATTCCTGTTTTCCATTTATACACCTCGATCATATCCCCCCTAATTCTACACCTTTCGAGAGAGTGCAGATTCAGGGCCCTCAGTCTATCCTCATAGGGAAGATTTCTGATACATGGGATCATCTTTGTCATCCTCCTTTGTATGTTTTCCAGAGGATTTATATCCATTCTGTAATACGGTGACCAGAACTGAGCAGCATAGTCTAAATGAGGCCTAACCAAGGATATATAGAGTTGAAGAACAACCTGAGGACTTCTATTATTTATACTTCTAGATAAGAAGCCAAGAATTTTGTTAGCTTTATTGCGAACATTAATGCACTGCTGTCTTGGTTTTAGGTTACTGCTAACCAGAACTCCTAAATCCTTTTCACAATCAGTAGTATTAAGATCTATATTATTTAGTTTATATGTGGCATGGTTATTTAACTGTCCAACATTTAGAACTTTGCATTTGTCAATAGTAAACTGCATCTGCCACTTCTCCAACCATTGTGGAACTATTCATGCTTTCTGCCAATCCCTAGGTACCTTACCCTCTTCCATACACCTATTAAACAATAGCACCAACCACTCCAAACTATATCCCCAACTGCTTTTAACATTTCTATCTTTATCCCATCAATCCCAGCTGCCTTACCCCCTTTCATTTTACCTACTGCCTCACGAACTTCCCCCACACTCACAACTGGCTCTTCCTCACTCCTACAAGATGTTATTCCTCCTTGCCCTATACATGAAATCACAGCTTCCCAATCTTCATCAACATTTAACAATTCCTCAAAATATTCCCTCCATCTTCCCAATACCTCTAACTCTCCATTCAATAACTCTCCTCTCCTATTTTTAACTGACAAATCTATTGGTTCTCTAGGCTTCCTAAACTTGTTAATCTGACTCCAAAACTTTTTCTTATTTTCAACAAAATTTGTTGATAGCATCTCACCCACTCTCTCATTTGCTATCTTTTTACATTGCTTCACCACTCTCTTAACCTCTCTCTTTTTCTCCATATACTCTTCCCTCCTTGCATCACTTCTACTTTGCAAAAACTTCTCATATGCTAATTTTTTCTCCCCTACTACTCTCTTTACATCATCATTCCACCAATCACTCATCTTCCCTCCCACACCCTCTTTCCTGTAACCACAAACTTTTGCTGAACACTAACACTACATTTCTAAAACTACCCCATACCTCTTCGACCCATTGCCTATGCTCTCATTAGCCCCAAAATCTCTCTCTCTCCTCTACATTCCTCTCTTCTCCATGTGCATACACGCTTATAATGACCTACTTTTTTCATCCAACCTTTACTTTAATCCACATAATCCTTGAGTTTACACATTCATATTCTCTTTTCTCCTTCCATACTGATCCTTTAACATTATTGTTACCCCTTCCTTAGCTCTAACTCTCTCAGATACTCCAGATTTAATTCCATTTATTTCCCCCCACCGAAACTCCCCTACCCCTTTCAGCTTGTTTTGCTTAGGGCCAGGACATCCAACTTCTTTTCATTCATAACATCAGCAATCGTCTGTTTCTTGTCATCCGCACTACATCCACGCACATTCAAGCAACCCAGTTTTATAAAGGGGTTACTAGCCCATTGCTCCCGGCATTTTAGTCGCCTCATATGACACGCATGGCTTACGGAGGAAAGATTCTTTTACACTTCCCCATGGACAATAGAAGAAATAAAGAAGAACAAGAGCTATTTAGAAAAAGGAGAAAAACCTAGATTTTTTTTTTATTATCACACTGGCCGATTCCCACCAAGGCAGGGTGGCCCGAAAAAGAAAAACTTTCACCATCATTCGCTCCATCACTGTCTTGCCAGAAGAGTGCTTTACACTACAGTTTTTAAACTGCAACATTAACACCCGTCCTTCAGAGTGCAGGCACTGTACTTCCCATCTCCAGGACTCAAGTCCGGCCTGCCGGTTTCCCTGAACCCCTTCATAAATGTTACTTTGCTCACACTCCAACAGCACGTCAAGTATTAAAAACCATTTGTCTCCATTCACTCCTATCAAACACGCTCACGCATGCCTGCTGGAAGTCCAAGCCCCTCGCACACAAAACCTCCTTTACCCCCTCCTAGATGTATGTATATATATATGCATGTGCGTGTCTGTGAAGTGTGACCAAAGTGCAAGAAGGAGTAGCAAGATATCCCTGTTATCTAGCGTGTTTATGAGACAGAAAAAGAGACCAGCAATCCTACCATCATGTAAAACAGTTACAGGTTTCTGTTTCACAGTCATCTGGCAGGACGGTAATACTTCCCTGGGTAGTTGCTGTCTACCAACCTACTACCAACCTAAATTAATAATAATAATAATAAAAATAATAATAACAATAATTATAATTATAATAGGCGAGCGAGCTTCAGTTCTCTAAATTAATAATAACAATAATAATAATTATAATAATAAAAATAATGATGAGGAGCTTCAGAACGGCGCGAACTCACTTACCTATTTATTGTGCCGTGGAAGCATTTCTCTCGTGTTTTGTTTGCATTTTGTGCAGTTATTTTGCCAAATTTCTTTTTTCTAACCATGTGTCCTAAGAAAGTAAGTGCAAAGGACAGTGTTGAGAAGAAAAAGAGGACGATGTCCATAGAACTAAAGCAGGAAATCATAGATAAGCACAAGCGAAGTGTGCAGGTTGTGGACTTGGCCAGACAGTACCAGCAGAGTGCTTCTACCATATGTACGATACTAAAGCAGGAGGAGTCGATAAAGGCTATAACTCCAGCCAAGGGTGTTACAATAATTTCTAAGCTGTGGAGCTCTGTCCATGAAAAGATGGAGAAGCTGCTGTTTTATTATGTTTTTATACAATATTTCTTATTTATAAATATGTACACTGCTTCAGTGTTTTCCTTAAGAGTATTTATCAAGTTTTATGTTATTTATATTGTTTATTATGTCACATTAGATGACTTGTGATAGATAAATAAACTGCAGAGTTGATATTAGCATCATACTGAAGTATTTTATTCTGCCTCCTTAAAATCTGAAACTCCCTGCCTGAAAACTCTAGAACTGCAGAACCAATCACCATTTTCAAAAATATCGTTAATAAACACGTCGTCTCCCTAACACAGCTCATCATCCGCTAACCACATGAAAACCACCTAATTCTCCTTTTTTGTATAATGAACACATCCAACACAATATAGTCTTACTCTCGTTATCTGTAATTCCCCCTAATTTACACTTACACTCATCCAAATAACTGTAAACATAAAATCCATAATAAAGCTATTGCCTATTAAATCTTAAGTTAAGTCCTAAGTTTGCCTAAGATATAGGAGCTTCAACAGAAACAGTGTATCATACCAAGACAAATCCAATCCCATTACTAAACTTACCATTTCTAATACTGTTATATGTTTTATACTACTTCACTATTATAAATCTAATTATGTATGTATCTATTTATGTATCTAATAATGTATGTTCAAATGTACTGCTCCATAACCTATATCAACATAGAGTAAGAATTAGTATTAGTCTGCCAGAAATGCCTAGGCATGCTAGTGGCCTTCTTTGTAATTAATATTTTATGGCATGTAAACCACACACTGTAAGCTGCAAAAGGAAATAAACATTTTCATTTCATTTTCATTTCTGCCTGAAAATTCCAGAGTCTATCAGCCAGCTGCTTCAAAGCTACTGTTAAAAATGCCTCCTTTCCTTAATGTGAACCTGACAACACTTCATTATTATGACAACAATTTCTTTTAACAATTTATTATGATGGACAATTCCTGAAAACTGTCTTTCATGCAAAACTGTCCCTGATAAATGCAATAAGGAATGTGAGGTGGTTTGCTGTTCTCCACGACTAGTGTGTGCAGTTGTGGATGAGGAGACAGGTAGCACAAAAAAAGGGATATACAGTGGACCCCCGCCTAACAATATTATTTCAATCCAGAAGTCTGTTCGGGTGCCGTTATAGACCGAATTTGTTCCCATAAGGAATATTGTGAATTAGATTAGTCAGTTTCAGACCCCCAAAAATGCACCTACAAAAGCACTTACAAAAATACACTTACATAATTGGTCGAGTTGGGAGCTCATCGTTAGGCGGGGGTCCACTGTATATGTACTTGTTGGGAGGGGAGGGGGGGGTTCTCAGATTTGATATCTGGTCTGGGCTTTCAGTAACAGGAATAGGAAGGCAAGAGATGAGCAGGTAATAGGAAGAACCCCATTATCTACCTCAGTTCTGGAGGTGATAATGCTGAGAAATGCAAGATTGAAGAGTAGCTGGCCAATTACAAGGCTAAGGAAGGTATTCCAATCATATGTATCAATCTGCCTTCAAGGGAAGCAGGCAATGAATGAATGTCTAGGACAAGTGGGGAAAACTGATGGCTAGACAAGTACTGCAAGAAACTTGGAATTCCATTCATTGATAACTGAGATAATTTTTATGGTAAACATGACATGTATGCAATGGATGGGGTGCCTCTCATTAGTGCAGGGACTACAGTTTGAAGGAGTCATTCCTAAATTGCCTAAGACTTTAAATGAAAAAAGACAGAGGTAGCAGTGTGTGTGGGAAACAAAAAGGCTCCAGTACTAGGGGCAGTAAGAGCAAAAATTGCCAAGATATGTTAGGCAAAATTTTAGAAAACAGGATAGTTCATAAAAGTTCCTGACAAAAACAGGAAAATTAGTCTAAAAACAATACGAGATGGAGAAAACGAGGCAAAAACTTCCTTAGTATTTACTGTACAAACAGCCAGAGTTAAAAAAAATCAAACAGATGAATTATGACTAACTGCATGTGCATGAAACAAATACAGTGGTACCCCGAGTTTCGAACTGCTCCCAACTTGACCAATTATGTAAATGTACTATTGTCAGTGAGAACCAATTATGTAAGTGTATTATTGTCGGTGAGAACCTTCAAAACTAGGGATGCCAAGCCCATGATGTCACTCTTCAGGTCGCTTGTTCTATCTAGGCTGGAATATTGCTGCACACTAACAGCACCTTTCAAGGCAGGTGAAATTGCTGACCTAGAAAATGTACAGAGAACCTTCACGGCACGCATAGCAGAGATAAAACACCTCAATTACTGGGAATGCTTGAAGTTCCTGAACTTTTACTCCCTGGAAAGCAGGTGGGAGAGATACATGATTATATACACCTGGAAAATCCTAGAGGGACTAGTACCGAACTTGCACACGAAAATCACTCTCAACGAGAGCAAAAGACTTGGCAGACGATGCAACATCCCCCCAATGAAAAGCAGGGGTGTCACTAGCACGTTAAGAGACAATACAATAAGTGTCAGGGGCCGAGACTGTTCAACTGCCTCCCAGCATACATAAGGGGGATTACCAATAGACCCCTGGCAGTCTTCAAGCTGGCACTGGACAAGCACCTAAAGTCGGTACCTGACCAGCTGGGCTGTGGCTCGTACGTTGGATTGTGTGCAGCCAGCAGTAACAGCCTGGTTGATCAGGCTCTGATCCACCAGGAGGCCTGGTCACAGACCGGGCCATGGGAGCGTTGACCCCTGGAACTCTCTCCAGGTAAATTCCAGGTGCTTTTGTAAGTGTATTTTTGGGGGTCTGAAATGGACTAATCTAATTTACATTCCTTATGGGAACAAATTCATTCAGTAATGGCACTTGAACAGCCTTCTGGAACAAAGAAAGTTCAAAACTCGGGGTACCACTGAATTATTGTAATAATTGAAACATCAATCCAAAAAATAGGGACATGCCTGCTGAATTCCACGAAGAGATATAAATTATTTTACACTGAAAGTCAACAGGAAAGCAGGCAGAGTTGCTGTGTATGTTAACAAAAATTTAAACTGTTGCATCAGAAACGACGTAAAGATGGAAGAGAAGCACACAGAATTTGGCTGCATTTTCTCAAAGGGCAAGAATAGGTAATGTTAGGAGTGATCTACTGACCCCTAAACCTTGACAGTGACCAGAGTAAACTTTTCTTTTGGGGGGATAAAAATGCTCAGGGATTTAGAAGCAAAAATTTAGTTTGAATGGGAGATTTTAACACTTTGAGGGTGCATCCCGTAGTTCTATGGCTTTGAAGCCAGGGTCCAGGCCGTAGTACTAGGTCATGAGCTCAGCTTACTCAGATAAGCTATGAGCAGTAAATTTGGGCTTAGATATGAGAGAATGCATCTGTGTGGTAAGTGTGCACCATATAAAACAAATCCTGCAGCACGCAGTGCATAATGAGAAAACAAAACTCCAACCATGTTTTTGGATTAAAACTGTGACTTTGCAGTGTATTTTCGTACAGTTTTTATGGTTGTATTCATGGTTTCTTGGGTCTCATTTGATAGAATGGTAGATATATTACAGAATTAGAGATGATTTTGATTAGTTTTTGCACTAAAAATAGCTTGAAATTGAGCTCATAGTAGCAGAAATGTTCGATTTTTGCCAATGTTCAAGAGTAAACAAATCACATCACGAGTCCAATATGTGTCAGCTGGTGGGTCTAATGTGTGTTCATGAATGCACTGATATTATTTATACTGTTATGCAATATTTATAATATTGCAAAACAGTAAATCTTCTGTTTTTGATGTGAATAAAATTCTTTACGTGAATAAAACATCAAATGGAATTCACGTGTAAAGCCTGGAAACATAACTAATATTAGTTATTTTAGTGCCAGGAATGCCTGCACTGTTTATTCTGGACCCTCTTTTGAAATTGAAATATTTTGAACTTTGTGTGAAACTGGCTAAATTACCAATTTCTAATCACTATTGGGTAGTCGAGATAGTTGATCGAGCGATTTCTTTTGCTCAATAGATAAAATGGAACACATACTAGCGAAACAGATAAGAAGTTGGTCTAATGGAACAATGTAATTGGCTGAAAAATAGGACTCAAAGTGGAGAAACTGACACAGCAAAATTCATGAGTGTAATTGCATCAATTTTTTTTATCAAATTTCATACTTTTTATCTTATTACCCTCAGAAAAAGATTCTCTACTATTTCTTAAGAAAAAATAATTATTTATTTATTTATTTATTTTTTTTTTAAATTCTTGGACCCTGCGTAGAATTTTCAGATTGGGGGTTTGGACCCTCAAAGGGTTAACTTTAGCCAAATCAATTGGATCAGTTTGACAGGTAATCAAGACTTTTTTGAAATGGTCCAGGGCTGCTTTTTAAAATGGTTTGTCTGAACCAACTAGAGGAAATAACCAGTTGGACCTGGGACTGGCAAAGGATTCTCTGACAGATAATCTTAAGGTTAATGAAGAGCTTGGAGAAAGTGATCACAAATTGCTTAGTTTTGACATCTCATGAAATTACCTTAATAATGATAAGAAAGTTAAGATTCCCAATTTTCATGCTGCAGAAGTTTAGACTGGGTCTACCTGACCAGGGCATGAGGAAGACTGGATAGGTGGTGGTGGTTGACAATATAACATTTTCCAAAGCATTGTACAAGCTGGCCAAGCTGCATATATTCCTAGTAGACAATCTAAATCAAACATGAATGACCCTAAATGGATAAGCAATAGACTCGGACTTCTCTTGGGTGAAAAGAAAGACATTTACCGGTGAATCAAAAGAGGTGAGACTCACCGTATTGAACATTACAATCAATTTAAATGAAGGACTATGAAAAGCCAAAAGAGAATATGAAATTAAGGTTGCAAGGGAATCAAAGAACAATCCTAAGGCTTTTTATTGGGTATATGTATAGAGGAATAAGATTAGAGAAAACATAGGCCCACTTAAATGTGACTGAGGTCAGTTTATGGTTAGTTGCAAAGAAATGCTTACCATTTTCAAGTTTATCCTTTCTGTTCTTACACAACAAGTCAATAATTATACTAGTCAGGACAAAAATAAACTATGCTATCAAAGTCACTAATGCTATAGTCCTCAATAACTAGACAAAGTGAACCCACACAAGTTACTATGCCCTGATAAACTGTTTTCAAGAGTTGTAAAAGAATGTAAGGAGGAACTAAGCATATACATAGCTAGTCTCTTCAACTTATCATTGTAGACAGGTACTGTACTCCATAAATGGAAAATGGTAAATGTTATACCTATGTAGAAAGCAGGAGGTAAGTCCTTAGCTGCAAATTATAGACCAATCAACATAACCTCAACTGTGGGAAGGCTGATGGAATCAATATTTGCTGTTGCAATCTGAAGCCACCTTCAAAGAAAAAATCTGATCATTAATTTTTCACTAAGGTATTCAAGGTGGTAGACAATTACAAATAACACAATATTATGCACATAGACTTCAGTAAGGTCTTTGATAATGTTCCACAGAGGAGACTGATTAAAAAAGTAGAAGAATGTGGAAAAAGAGGGACATATCTCCTGGGTTAAGGCAAGGCTGAATGACAGACAACAGAGAGTTTGCATGAACCTTTTCCCTATCCAGATCCCAGAAATGAAACTTGCTCTCAACATCCAAACATTTAAAAAAAAAAACTTATAAATTTTTCTTCCAAAATGGCAGAGAATCTTTTTTCTTAATATAAAGACATGAAAAGTAAAGAGTTTGATGGAAAACATACGAAATTAGACAGGCACAAAGTTAGTGGTCTTGGCAAAATTTATGCACCAATAATTTTGCCCACTTGAGCCCAGTTTTGGGCCAATTCTATTGTTCTAGTTGACCAAACTTGTAGGTGTTTAGCTAGAACTCCTTTTATTCTATCAATTGAGTACTAGAAACTGCCCATTTACCCATTTCATTGCCAGAACACACTAAAGGACCCCTGTCTGCAAATCAGTTTAACCCATAAACGGTCCAAACGTATACAGTAGGGCCACACTTATACGGCGGGTTAGGTTCCAGGCTGTCACCGGAAAGCAGACATCGCCGGAAGGCAGAACTCCATTTTTTTTCCATTTATAAATGCAAATAAATGCCAGACAACAAGTTTACACTAAATTATATTAAGTTAGTAATAGAACTAGGCATTAAAAACACACAAAGTAAAATACAGTCACAGTAAATTCATTACTTATCTTAAAGCATTTGTAATCTTAATGTAGGGAGAGAGGTGAGTAGTACTTATTTGTAGGAAGTCAGGTGCAGGTAGCCCAGGTGTAGGTAGCACTGGCTCCCCGTCTCATACTTAATATACGATATTTAAAACATCCCAGAGAGGTAAAATACACATACAGTACACTCATTATTTACCTTAAAATATGTGTAGTCTTAATATAGGAAGAGAGGTGAGTAGTATTTATTTGTAGAAAGTGGATGACATCGAAAGGGTTGGAAGGGGTAAGGGAGGTTTTGTGGGCGAGGGGCTTGGACTTCCAGCAGGCGTGCGTGAGCGTGTTTGATAGGAGTGAATGGAGACGAGTGGTATTTGGGACCTGACAATCTGTTGGAGTGTGAGCAGGATAGTATTTAGTGAAGGGATTCAGGGAAACCGGTTATTTTTATACAGCCGGACTTGAGACCTGGAAATGGGAAGTACAATGTCCGCACTCTAAATGAGGGGTTCGGGATATTGGCAGTTTGGAGGGATATGTTGTGTATATACGTATATGCTTCTAAGTTGTTGTGTTCTGAGCACCTCTGCAAAAACAGTGATTATGTGTGAGGGAGGTGAAAGAGTTGAATGATGATGAAAGTATTTTCTTTTTGGGGATTTTCTTTCTTTTTGGGTCACTCTGCCTCGGTGAGAGATGGTCGACTTGTTAAAAAAAAAAAAAAGATTGAAGTGTACAAATGGAAAACAGAAATAAATAAAAGGGATATACAGAGTGCTGGAAATATCTAACAAAAACATAACTTATAGTAATGGATTCAAGTTAAAGAAATTTAGATTTAGAAAGGATATTGGTATGTACTGATTTGGCAACAGAGTTGTAGATGAGTGAAAGGGACTCCCATCATTGAAGCAAGAACTTTGGGTACACAAGTTGGTGTAGGTAAGTGTGAACGTGACCTGCCTAGCATGGGCCAGTAGGCCTGCTGCAGTGTTCCTTTGTTCTTATGTTAACAGAGGTAACACATCCTACTTGGCTTTGAATAAATCTAATATGCAGGCATAATAAACATAATAAATCCAGTAATAAAGATAAATCAACAAACATGAAGTTTGTTCAATGAGCTGGGTGTATCCCACCGAGGCAGAGTGACCGAAAAAGAGAAACAAAAGTAATTTATACAGGAGAAGGGGCGACTAGCTCCTTTCTCCCAGTGTTTTAGTCGCCTTTTACGACACGCATGGCTTACAGAGGAAGAATCCTTTTCCACATCCCCCATGGGTAAAAAAAAAACTATTGCAATGATCTGAAAACCTAACTACAGCATCATTAACTGAAGTTCTTATATACCTTTCTCCTGAAGGAATACTTTTTATTTACTCTACCATTACAGTTACTTACCTTTATTAATCAAATGGCAAGGCAGCTTGAAGGAGTGACCTTTAGGGCACTTCACAGTATTGGGAGTTAACACCGTGCAATTGACAGTACATTCATCCATACAACGTTTTGTGCAAGGATGACCACATGGTAACTTCTTGAGGCAGTTTCCATCACACTTGCTACTTGTGGCTGGTAGTCCACACTCAATCTGAAATACAAATATTAGTGCTGGAAGCCTTTGTGAGAAAATTATATTATATCAAGCAAATTTTTCACCAAATTATTCAACTGTAACTGTATATTATAAGAGGTCTCCAACTTACAAATGCTCAATGTTACACACACACAACATTTACAAACACAATGCTCAGTTACCAATTAAAGTTTCAAGCAGTGAGCCACAGTACAGACGTGTAAAACACAACCATCCACTATAATGTTACTTTCAATATATACATCTCTCTGGTAAATTTAAAAACCAAGAACAAGGCTCTTTTATAAGTTGGGAGACCACTTATACTTCAAGTATTTCAGGCAAGCTTTTAAAATTACCGCTAGTCTCTTCCACCTCACTTAGAAACCACTTCACAACCTATAAATTATAATAATGCTTCTTTTTTTCTAGTTCCTCTAACGATGTATGTAAACATACAAAGTGTTCAGATTCAGATTTAGATATTGCTGCCAAAGTGGCTAGTTTATTGTGCACCCCACATCCATCCTCCTGATGCAAGCACAAGAATATATACACACACAAAACACCACGTAACTAGGCTGCAAGAGGATAAACAAGAGATCACTTGGGTATATATTTACAATTTACATTTAATCTATTAAAAGCAAATGAAGGATATTTGCTCAAAATGTCTAGTATCATATTTTCACTAATAGGATATTTTATTTAGGTCGAATTTGCCAGGCTGAAGGATAGGCTGATGAAATCTTTTTACAGGGTAATATTTAGTAAAGGCATTCATGGAAACCAGTTAGCCAGACTCGAGTCATAGAGGTGGGAAGTACAATGCCTGCACTTTAACCCTTTCAGGGTTTCGGATGTACTAGTATGGCTTACGCACCAGGGTTTTTGACGTACTAGTACGCCTTAATTCTAGCGCCCTCAAATCTAGTGAGAGAAAGCTGGTGGGGCTACATATGAAAGAATGGGTCTATGTGGTCAGTGTGCACAGTATAAAAAAATCCTGCACCACACAGTGCATAATGAGAAAAAAAACTTTGACTGTGTTTTTGGATTAAAACAGTAACTTTGCACTGTATTTTCGTATGGCATTTATCATTGTATTCTAGTTTTCCTGGTCTCATTTTATAGAATGGAAAACATATTACAGAAACTGAGATGATTTTGACTGTTTTTACAATGAAAAGTACCTTGAAATTGAGCTCAAAGAAGAAGAAATGTTTGATTTTTACCAAAGTTCAAAAGTAAACAAATCATGTTTTAAGCGTCCAATACACGTTAACTGGTGAGTCTAATATTCTTTCACAAATGTGCCGATATTATTTATACTATTTCTACACTAATGCAGCAGTCTGCATAACAGTAAATCTTCTATTTTTTGTGAGAATAAAAATTCAAAGTGGAAAGCAAAAGAATGTAAGAGGGGCCTGGGGATGTGAATAATAAACAGAGGAAATGTTATTTTAGTGCCAGGAATGTCTTTCTTGTTTATTCTGGACCCTATTTGGAAATTGGCATCTTCTGAAATTTGTGTGAAATTGGCAAAATTGCTAAATTCTGACCACTATATTGGATAGCTGGAATTGGTAAATGGGTGGTTTCTTGAACTCATTCGATAGAAAAATGGAGTTCTAGCAAAATAGTTATGATTTTTGTCAACTAGCACACTGGAATTGGCCGAAAATAGGGCATAAAGTGGGCAAAATCGCCGATGCGTAAACATCGTCGAGACCGCTAACTTCACGAGAGCATAATTCCGCAAGTTTTCCACCAAATTTCATACTTTTGGTGTCATTATGATTGGGAAGAGATTCTCTATCTTTTCATAAGAAAAACAATTTTTTTTTTTTGAAATTTGGGCAACCCAGAGAACAAGTCTGGGAGAGTGCCTGGGGACCCTGAAAGGGGTAAAGGAGGGTTTTAGCCATCAGGAAATGGTGCCCCGTGGCCTGGTGGCTAAAGCTCTTGCTTCTCATGGTGAGGGTCTGGGTTTGATTTCCAGTGAGGGTAGAAACATTGGGCATGTTTCTTTACACTGGTTGTCTATATTCCCCATCAGTAAAATGGGTATCTTGGTGGTAGTCAACGTATGGGCTGCATCCTGGAACAAAAACTGACCTAATTTGCCAGAAATGCTCTGGATAACAAGCAGCTTGCAGTATAGTAGTACAGTATGTCACTGATATCAGCTAGGCCTATATGCCTTGTACATGTACTTGTAGAAATAGATATTATTATTGTTTTTTTTAACAAGTTGGCCATCTCCCACCGAGGTAGGGCGACCCAAAAAAAAAGAAAATCCCCAAAAAGAAAATCTTTTCATCATCATTTAACACTTTCACTTCACTCACACATAATCACTGCTTTTACAGAGGTGCTCAGAATACAACAGTTTAGAAGCATATACATATAAAGATACACAACATATCCCTCTAAACTGCTAATATCCCAAAACTCCTCCTTTAAAGTGCAGGCATTGTACTTCCCATTTCCAGGACTCAAGTCTGACTATATAAAAATAACCGGTTTCCTGGAATCCCTCCACTAAATATTACCCTGCTCACACTCCAACAGCACATCAGGTCCCAAATGCCATTCGTCTCCATTCACTCCTATCTAACATGCTCACGCACGCTTGCTGGAAGTCCAAGCCCCTCACCCACAAAACCTCCTTTACCGCCTCCCTCCAACCTTTTCGAGGACGACCCCTACCCCGCCTTCCTTTCCCTACAGATTTATATGCTCTCCATGTCATTCTACTTTGATCCATTCTCTCTAAATGACCAAACCACCTCAACAACCCCTCTTCAGACCTCTGACTAATACTTTTATTAACTCCACACATTTTCCTAATTTCCACACTCCGAATTTTCTGCATAATATTTACACCACACATTGCCCTTAGACAGGACATCTCCACTGTCTCCAACCGTCTCCTCGCTGCTGCATTCACAACCCAAGCTTCACACCCATATAAGAGTGTTGGTACTACTATACTTTCATACATTCCATTCTTTGCCTCCATAGAAAACATTTTATATGCCTCAACATGTATCTCAACGCACCACTCACCTTTTTTCCCTCATCAATTCTATGATGAACCTCATCCTTCCTAAATCCATCCTACTAGGACAATATTAACTAGGTCTATGAGGGCAACATCAACTAGGTCAACTAGGGCAACATCAACTAGGTCTACTAGCACAACATCAACTAGGTCTACTAGGACAACATTAACTAGGTCTACTAGGACAATATTAACTAGGTCTACTAGGACAACATTAACTAGGTCTACTAGGACAACATCAACTAGCTCTACTAGGACAACAACTAGGTCTTCTAGGACATCAACTAGGTCTACTAGGGCAACATCAACTAGGTCTACTAGGACAACAACTAGGTCTTCTAGGACATCAACTAGGTCTACTAGGGCAACATTGACTAGGTCTACTAGGACAACATCAACTAGCTCTACTAGGACAACAACTAGGTCTACTAGGGCAACATCAACTAGGTCTACTAGGACAACAACTAGGTCTTCTAGGACATCAACTAGGTCTACTAGGGCAACATTGACTAGGTCTACTAGGACAACATCAACTAGCTCTACTAGGACAACAACTAATTCTACTAGGACAACAACTAGGTCTTCTAGGACATCAACTAGGTCTACTAGGGCAACATTGACTAGGTCTACTAGGACATCAACTAGGTCTACTAGGACAACAACTAGGTCTTCTAGGACATCAACTAGGTCTACTAGGGCAACATCAACTAGGTCTACTAGGGCAACATTGACTAGGTCTACTAGGACATCAACTAGGTCTACTAGGACAACAACTAGGTCTTCTAGGACATCAACTAGGTCTACTAGGGACAACTCAACTAGGTCTACTAGGGCAACATTGACTAGGTCTACTAGGACATCAACTAGGTCTACTAGGACAACAACTAGGTCTACTAGGACAACAACAACTAGGTCTACTAGGACAACATCAACTAGGTCTACTAGGATATCAACTAGGTCTACTAGGACAACAACTAGGTCTTCTAGGACATCAACTAGGTCTACTAGGGCAACATCAACTAGGTCTACTAGGACAACAACTAGGTCTACTAGGACAACAACAACTAGGTCTACTAGGACATCAACTAGGTCTACTAGGACAACAACAACTAGGTCTACTAGGACAACAACAACTAGGTCTACTAGGACAACATCAACTATGACTACTAGGACATCAACTAGGTCTACTAGGACAACAACTAGTCTACTAGGACAACAACAACTAGGTCTACTAGGACAACAACAACTAGGTCTACTAGGACATCAACTAGGTCTACTAGGACATCAACTAGGTCTACTAGGACATCAACTAGGTCTACTAGGAAAACATCAACTAGGTCTACTAGGACAACATCAACTATGACTACTAGGACATCAACTAGGTCTACTATGGCAATATCAACTACGTCTATGAGGGCAACATCAACTAGGTCTACTAGAACATCAACTAGGTCTACTAGGACAACATCAACTATGTCTACTAGGACATCAACTAGGTCTACTAGGACAATATCAACTAGGTCTACTAGGACATCAACTAGGTCTACTAGGGCAACATCAACTAGGTCTACTAGGACAACATCAACTAGGTCTACTAGGACATCAACTAGGTCTACTAGGACAACATCAACTAGGTCTACTAGAACATCAACTAGGTCTACTAGGACAACATCAACTAGGTCTACTAGGACATCAACTAGGTCTACTAGGGCAACATTAACTAGGTCTACTAGGGCAACATCAACTAGGTCTACTAGGACAACAACTAGGTCTTCTAGGACATCAACTAGGTCTACTAGGGCAACATCAACTAGGTCTACTAGGACAACAACTAGGTCTACTAGGACAACAACAACTAGGTCTACTAGGACATCAACTAGGTCTACTAGGACAACAACAACTAGGTCTACTAGGACAACAACAACTAGGTCTACTAGGACAACATCAACTATGACTACTAGGACATCAACTAGGTCTACTAGGACAACAACTAGGTCTACTAGGACAACAACAACTAGGTCTACTAGGACAACAACAACTAGGTCTACTAGGACATCAACTAGGTCTACTAGGACATCAACTAGGTCTACTAGGACATCAACTAGGTCTACTAGGAAAACATCAACTAGGTCTACTAGGACAACATCAACTATGACTACTAGGACATCAACTAGGTCTACTATGGCAATATCAACTAGGTCTATGAGGGCAACATCAAATAGGTCTACTAGAACATCAACTAGGTCTACTAGGACAACATCAACTAGGTCTACTAGGACATCAACTAGGTCTACTAGGACAACATCAACTAGGCCTACTAGGACAACAACTAGGTCTACTAGGGCAACATCAACTAGGTCTACTAGGACATCAACTAGGTCTACTAGGGCAACATCAACTAGGTCTACTAGGACAACATCAACTAGGTCTACTAGGACATCAACTAGGTCTACTAGGACAACATCAACTAGGTCTACTAGAACATCAACTAGGTCTACTAGGACAACATCAACTAGGTCTACTAGGACATCAACTACGTCTACTAGGGCAACATTAACTAGGTCTACTAGGGCAACATCAACTAGGTCTACTAGGACAACAACTAGGTCTTCTAGGACATCAACTAGGTCTACTAGGGCAACATTGACTAGGTCTACTAGGACAACATCAACTAGCTCTACTAGGACAACAACTAGGTCTACTAGGGCAACATCAACTAGGTCTACTAGGACAACAACTAGGTCTTCTAGGACATCAACTAGGTCTACTAGGGCAACATTGACTAGGTCTACTAGGACAACATCAACTAGCTCTACTAGGACAACAACTAATTCTACTAGGACAACAACTAGGTCTTCTAGGACATCAACTAGGTCTACTAGGGCAACATTGACTAGGTCTACTAGGACATCAACTAGGTCTACTAGGACAACAACTAGGTCTTCTAGGACATCAACTAGGTCTACTAGGGCAACATCAACTAGGTCTACTAGGGCAACATTGACTAGGTCTACTAGGACATCAACTAGGTCTACTAGGACAACAACTAGGTCTTCTAGACATCAACTAGGTCTACTAGGGCAACATCAACTAGGTCTACTAGGGCAACATTGACTAGGTCTACTAGGACATCAACTAGGTCTACTAGGACAACAACTAGGTCTACTAGGACAACAACAACTAGGTCTACTAGGACAACATCAACTAGGTCTACTAGGATATCAACTAGGTCTACTAGGACAACAACTAGGTCTTCTAGGACATCAACTAGGTCTACTAGGGCAACATCAACTAGGTCTACTAGGACAACAACTAGGTCTACTAGGACAACAACAACTAGGTCTACTAGGACATCAACTAGGTCTACTAGGACAACAACAACTAGGTCTACTAGGACAACAACAACTAGGTCTACTAGGACAACATCAACTATGACTACTAGGACATCAACTAGGTCTACTAGGACAACAACTAGGTCTACTAGGACAACAACAACTAGGTCTACTAGGACAACAACAACTAGGTCTACTAGGACATCAACTAGGTCTACTAGGACATCAACTAGGTCTACTAGGATAACTAGGTCTACTAGGAAAACATCAACTAGGTCTACTAGGACAACATCAACTATGACTACTAGGACATCAACTAGGTCTACTATGGCAATATCAACTAGGTCTATGAGGGCAACATCAACTAGGTCTACTAGAACATCAACTAGGTCTACTAGGACAACATCAACTAGGTCTACTAGGACATCAACTAGGTCTACCAGGACAACATCAACTAGGTCTACTAGGACATCAACTAGGTCTACTAGGGCAACATCAACTAGGTCTACTAGGACATCAACTAGGTCTACTAGGGTAACATCAACTAGGTCTACTAGGACAACATCAACTAGGTCTACTAGGACATCAACTAGGTCTACTAGGACAACATCAACTAGGTCTACTAGAACATCAACTAGGTCTACTAGGACATCAACTAGGTCTACTAGGACATCAACTAGGTCTACTAGGGCAACATCAACTAGGTCTTCTAGAACAACATCAACTAGGTCTACTAGGGCAATATCAACTAGGTCTTCTAGAATAACATCAACTAGGTCTACTAGGACATCAACTAGGTCTACTAGGGCAACATTAACTAGGTCTACTAGGACAATGTCAACTAGGTCTACTAGGGCAACATCAACTAGGTCTTCTAGAACAACATCAACTAGGTCTACTAGGACATCAACTAGGTCTACTAGGGCAACATCAACTAGGTCTACTAGGACATCAACTAGGTCTACTAGGGCAACATCAACTAGGTCTACTAGGACATCAACTAGGTCTACTAGGGCAACATCAACTAGGTCTACTAGGGCAACATCAACTAGGTCTTCTAGGACAACATCAACTAGGTCTACTAGGGCAACATCAACTAGGTCTTCTAAGACAACAACTAGGTCTACTAGGACATCAACTAGGTCTTCTAGGACATCATCATCTAGGTCTACTAGGACATCGGGTGGCCCGGTGGCCTGGTGGCTAAAGCTCCCGCTTCACACACGGAGGGCCCGGGTTCAATTCCCGGCGGGTGGAAACATTTCGACATGTTTCCTTACACCTGTTGTCCTGTTCACCTAGCAGCAAATAGGTACTTGGGTGTTTGTCGACTGGTGTGGGTCGCATCCTGGGGGACAAGATTAAGGACCCCAATGGAAATAAGTTAGACAGTCCTCGATGACGCACTGACTTTCTTGGGTTATCCTGGGTGGCTAACCCTCCGGGGTTAAAAATCCGAACGAAATCTTATCTTATCTTATCTTATCTTATCAACTAGGTCTTCTAGGACAACGTCAACTAGGTCTACTAGGGCAACATCAACTCGGTCTACCAGGACATCAACTAAGTCTTCTAGGACATCAACTAGGTCTACTAGGACAACATCAACTAGGTCTACTAGGACATCAACTAGGTCAACATCAACTAGGTCTACCAGGACAACATTAACTATGTCTACTCGGGCAACATCAACTAGGTCTTCTAGGACATCAACTAGGTCTACTAGGACAACATTAACTAGGTCTACTAGGGCATCATCAATTAGGTCTACTAGGAGAACATCAACTAGGCCTACTAGGACAACATCAACTAATCTACTAGGACATCATCAACTTGGTCTATGAGGGCAACATCAACTAGGTCTACTAGGACATCAACCAGGTCTACTAGGTCAATATCAACTAGGTCTACTAGGGCAACATCAAGTAGTCTACTAGAGCAACATCAACTAGGTCTACTAGAGCAACATCAACTCTCCATTACTTTCTATATCAACACTCAAGAGCGTCTACAATGTAAAGGGTCAATGCTTCATTATTTCTGAACAAATAAGAAACTTAAACAAAACACTTGACTTTTTTTTTGAGGTGTGAAGAATATAATTATATTTTTCTTTTATGTTCTTCATACTGAATGTCATTATTTTTCATCTATTGCAGATTTCGGGAACATAGTCGTAAGATAAGTGAGCACTGACTGTGTTTAAAAAATTTGTGCAACATGTAAGCAAAGTGAGAACACGTTTATCTGCATTCTTATGTTTTAAAAAAATTGTACTTGTAACAATTATTCTAATTAACTATTAACAGCACAAGAGCTTAATTTAAGACTAATACAGCAAAATAAAAGATCCGACTTACCTCAGCAATGTGATTACAACCTGGTACAGTTTTTTTAACTTTTACTGCACAGTCGCCACATTCTTGATAACACACTTTCTTACATGGATGACCACACATGAGTGTTTTAATGCAGGATTTATGGCACTTGATATCTTCAACACGCTCAGAACAATCAACCTTATTGGCCACATGAGTACATGGTAATATTTTCTTCACTTTTACTATGCAAGATCCACAGTCTTCATAACATTTTTTCTGGCATGTATGGTTTTGTGAACACCCTGCATTCAATCTTGTACAATTTTCTAAACAATTGTAAAGAATGTGGTCTGGGTCTGATGTATGGTGACAATTTAGTCGACATTTGTGACCACAGTCCAGTCTAGTATCACAGTCCATGGGACAAGGAAATACTTTTGGATCATAATGGCAAGGCATCTTAACCTTGTGTTGACAGAGAGGCTTTTCTTTGATTACTTCAGTTGGACACTTGTAGCTACTTGGGTCAACATGGCAAGGAATTCTGTGAATATGACTACAAGGTAACACCTTTGCAACAGGAACTTCACATGGTGTACACTTTTCCCAACATTTCTTTGGACACTGATGGTCCAACTCACAAAGAATCTTGGGACAAGGAACTTGACATTTATACTCACGATGTTTCTGATCATCCACGTGGCAATATCTGGGACAAGAATGCCTGCAGTCTGGAAGAGAACCACCACATACTTGATTACATCCTCCTTCAGGACTTTTGTTGGCGAAATCGTCACCTGATGATACTAACATTAACTGATCAGGATGATTTTTACACCTAAGAGTCAGAGCATTCCCAATGGATTCTTCATTTATAAGATCTTCTTTAATCTTCTTCCAGAGTTCACTTGAGGTACAAAGAAGGTCCATATTTCCAGTAATGTACAGCCCATGCTTGGCACGTGAGAGGGCAACACAAATTCTGTTATCAGTACGAAGGAAGCCAACATTTCCTTCCAAATTACTGCGAACTAAAGATAAGAGGATAATATTATTTTCTTCTCCCTGAAAGTTGTCCACTACACAGATCCTCACATCACAACACTCCCGGCAGTTTCGCTGAAGCTGGTGAACAAAATACATTGCTACGTTAGAATTAAATACAATATTGAATATTAAATTCTCTTGCATTCATTGTAACTCACATAATGACTATATATACAATTACTGCAGTTATCTTATTAATCTTATGTTAGTCTTAAGTTTGCCCAAAATTCTCTGCATATAAAAGGGCTTTTGTCATGCACACCCAATTGTTATACTCCTTTATACAAACATGTATTATGCTAAAATAAAATTATTATTATTTTTCTTATAATTATTATTATATATAATTATAAAGAACTGTAGTTCTGTGCATTTATATTATCTTTTAACCCTTAAGCCGTAGTAGACAATAAAAAAAGTGCTGAGGAGTGCATAGCAAAATTATAGAAAAATTACCATTTTAAAATTCACTTTTATACTAAAATATAACAAAAAAATCAGATGAAAGGTTACCAATTTATGGAATGCTGAAGCTGCCAAAAATTATCGCTCATAAGTGTAAATGGTGTAAGATTTAAAATTCAATCAAATTCACTACACATTGCAAAATTGCGAAGAAAATTTCACCTTAGACTTATTTTTTACCAAAAACTATAAACATGCCAGATAAGCATCAAATGGTCATTTACCCAAAAAAATGCAATTGGTGGAAAAATGGAGAAAAAATAAAATACAAAAACTTCATTTATATCCTCTTCCCCAGCAGCAAGTAAGCCAGAGACTTATCTCTGTGTTATGAAGCTGAGAATGTATCTCTCTCGACTGATCTTTCCTACCTCCTCTCTGCCCCAAGTACACACTTTATATCAACACAACCCAACTTTGCCTACCATGTCTCCATTTTCTTTTAAATCAGCACAAGATACTTTAACTGAAAACCAACATACAATTTCATTAAGAATATGTAGGTAGATAGATAGGGAATGTCCTAGGAAAGTTTGGAAAGAAGGGTTAAAGGAGGTTTTGTGTGTGAGGGGGCTTGGACATCCAACAGGCATGTATGAGTATATCAGATAGGAGAGAAGGAAAGTATTTTTTATGATTTGATATACTGTTGGAGTGTCAGCAAGGTAACATCTACCTGGATGAGGACTAACAAACTTACTCTAAACACTGACAAAACTTACTTCATTCAGTCTGGTAACAGAGCTACAGATGTCCCTCTTAACATAATGATAAATGGATAATCTATCACAAAGCTCACAGAGAGAAAATTCTTAAGAATCCACCTTGATAATAGACTCAAATTTCAAACACACATACAACAAATTTCCAAAAAAATTTCCAAGACCATAGGCATACTATCAAAGATACGGTACTATGTTCCACAGTCAGCCCTCCTGGTTCTATATCACTCACTTATTTACCCCTATCTCACCTATGGAATTTGTGCATGGAGATCTACAACATTAAACCATCTCAGACCACTAATTACCCAACAAAAGGCTGCAATCAGAATGATAACAAATTCCCACTACAGGCAGCACACTCCACCAATATTCAAAACTCTAAACCTACTCACCACAAAAAATCCATATTTATTACTGCACCTACTACATACATAGAACACTTAACTCTGATATTAACCCTCCCCTCAAACATCTCCTTACCAACCTCAACAGAACACATGACCATAACACAAGGCACAGATCACTCTTTGATGTTCCTCGTGTCCATCTCATGCTTTGCAAAAACTCAATGCACATAAAAGGCCTAAAATCTGGAATTCATTACCTTTGAATATAAAAGAAACACAGTCTGTTTATAAATTCAAGTTTCTTCTCAAAAATCACTTATTCACCCACAACTAAATAAATACTGAATAATTGTATCTCATAAATTGTATCTCACAAATGTTTCTCATAATTGTATCTCATAAATGCTTAACCTATGACCCAATCAAACTTTGTTATTTTTTATTACATTACCTAACAGAATACTCCATTCTACTGAATGCACAGCAACACAGTAAATGACCATATGACCTGTCTTTGTAATACTCATTTGTGCTTAATTGTAATCTGTTTACAATAATGTATTACCACTGAATATATCATTGCTTAATTAATCTTAAGTTTAACTTTAAGCCTACCCATAATGCTCTGCATACAAGGGGCTTTGGCGTGTTACACTTAATTACTGTATTCCTTTGTACTTCTCTGTATCATGTTCAAATAAATAAATAAATAAATAAATAGGTAGTAGGTTGGTAGACAGCAACCATCCAGGGAGGTACTACCGTCCTGCTTTATCTTAATAGTTCTTGGTCTTATTACTTTTCCTTTTATATCCATGGGGAAGTGGAATAAGAATCTTTCCTCCATAAGCCATGCGTGTTGTAAAAGTCAACCAAAATGCAGGGAACAATGGGCTAGTAACCCCTTTTCCTGTAAAGATTACGAAAAAGAATAAGAAGAAGAAAATTGCCAAAGTGGGAAGTCTGAATGTGCGTGGATGTTGTGCAGATGATAAGAAAGAGATGATTGTGGATGTTATGAATGAGAAGAAGCTGGATGTCCTGGCTTTAAGTGAAACAAAGCTGAAGGGGGTGGGAGAGTTTCAGTGGAGAGGAATAAATGGGATTAGGTCAGGGGTTTCAAATAGAGTTAGAGCTAAAGAAGGAGTAGCAATAATGTTGAAGGATAAGCTATGGCAGGAAAAGAGGGACTATAAATGTATTAATTCAAGGATTATGTGGAGTAAAATAAAGATTGGATGTGAAAAGTGGGTTATAATAGGCATGTATGCACCTGGAGAAGAGAGAAGTGTAGAGGAGACAAAGAGAGATTTTGGGAAATGTTGAGTGAATGCGTGGGGAGTTTTGAATCAAGTGTGAGAGTAATGGTGGTTGGGGATTTCAATGCTGAAGTGGGTAAAAATGTTATGGAAGGAGTAGTAGGTAAATTTGGGGTGCCAGAGGTAAATGTAAATGGGGAGCCATTAATTGAGCTATGTGTAGAAAGAGATTTGGTAATAAGTAATACATATTTTATGAAAAAGAGGATAAATAAATATACAAGGTATGATGTAGCACGTAATGAAAGTAGTTTATTAGATTATGTATTGGTGGATAAAAGGTTGATGGGTAGGCTCCAGGATGTACATGTTTATAGAGGGGCAACTGATATATCGGATCATTATTTAGTTGTAGCTACAGTTAGAGTAAGAGGTAGATGGGAAAAGAGGAAGGTGGCAACAACAAGTAAGAGGGAGGTGAAAGTGTATAAACTAAGGGAGGAGGAAGTTCGGGTGGGATATAAGCGACTATTGGCAGAAAGGTGGGCTAGTGCAAAGATGAGTAGTGGGGGGTTGAAGAGGGTTGGAATAGTTTTAAAAATGCAGTATTAGAATGTGGGGCAGAAGTTTGTGCTTATAGGAGGGTGGGGGCAGGAGGAAAGAGGAGTGATTGGTGGAATGATGAAGTAAAGGGTGTGATAAAAGAGAAAAAGGTAGCTTATGAGAGGTTTTTACAAAGCAGAAGTGTTATAAGAAGAGCAGAGTATATGGAGAGTAAAAGAAAGGTAAAGAGAGTGGTGAGAGAGTGCAAAAGGAGAGCAGATGATAGAGTGGGAGAGGCACTGTCAAGAAATTTTAATGAAAATAAGAAAAAATTTTGGAGTGAGTTAAACAAGTTAAGAAAGCCTAGGGAAAGTATGGATTTGTCAGTTAAAAACAGAGTAGGGGAGTTAGTAGATGGGGAGATGGAGGTATTAGGAAGATGGCGAGAATATTTTGAGGAACTTTTAAATGTTAAGGAAGAAACAGAGGCAGTAATTTCATGCACTGGTCAGGGAGGTATACCATCTTGTAGGAGTCAAGAAGAGCAGAATGTAAGTGTGGGGGAGGTACGTGAGGCATTACATAAAATGAAAGGGGGTAAAGCAGCTGGAACTGATGGGGTCATGACAGAAATGTTAAAAGCAGGGGGGGATATAGTGTTGGAGTGGTTGGTACTTTTGTTTAATAAATGTATGAAAGAGGGGAAGGTACCTAGGGATTGGCAGAGAGCATGTATAGTCCCTTTATATAAAGGGAAAGGGGACAAAAGAGACTGTAAAAATTATTGAGGAATAAGTTTACTGAGTATACCAGGAAAATTGTACGGTAGGGTTAAAATTGAAAGAATTAGAGGTAAGACAGAATGTAGGATTGCGGATGAGCAAGGAGGTTTCAGAGTGGGTAGGGGATGTGTAGATCAAGTGTTTACATTGAAGCATATATGCGAACAGTATTTAGATAAAGGTAGGGAAGTTTTCATTGCATTTATGGATTTAGAAAAGGCATATGATAGAGTGGATAGAGAAGCAATGTGGCAGATGTTGCAAGTATATGGAATAGGTGGTAAGTTATTAAATGCTGTAAAGAGTTTTTATGAGGATAGTGAGGCTCAGGTTAGGGTGTGTAGAAGAGAGGGAGACTACTTCCCGGTAAAAGTAGGTCTTAGACAGGGATGTGTAATGTCACCATGGTTGTTTAATATATTTATAGATGGGATTGTAAAGGAAGTAAATGATAGGGTGTTCGGGAGAGGGGTGGGATTAATTTTGGGGAATCAAATTCAAAATATGAATTGACACAGTTGCTTTTTGCTGATGATACTGTGCTTATGGGAGATTCTAAAGAAAAATTGCAAAGGTTAGTGGATGAGTTTGGGAATGTGTGTAAAGGTAGAAACTTTAAAGTGAACATAGAAAAGAGTAAGGTGATGAGGGTGTCAAATGATTTAGATAAAGAAAAATTGGATATCAAATTGGGGAGGAGGAGTATGGAAGAAGTGAATGTTTTCAGATACTTGGGAGTTGACGTGTTGGCGGATGGATTTATGAAGGATGAGGTTAATCATAGAATTGATGAGCGAAAAAAGGTGAGTGGTGCGTTGAGGTATATGTGGAGTCAAAAAACGTTATCTATGGAGGCAAAGAATGGAATGTATGAAAGTATAGTAGTACCAACACTCTTATATGGGTGTGAAGCTTGGGTGGTAAATGCAGCAGCGAGGAGACGGAGGCAGTGGAGATGTCCTGTTTAAGGGCAATGTGTGGTGTAAATATTATGCAGAAAATTCGGAGTGTGGAAATTAGGAAAAGGTGTGGAGTTAATAAAAGTATTAGTCAGAGGGCAGAAGAGGGGTTGTTGAGGTGGTTTGGTCATTTAGAGAGAATGGATCAAAGTAGAATGACATGGAAAGCATATAAATCTATAGGGGAAGGAAGGCGGGGTAGGGGTCGTCCTCGAAAGGGTTGGAGAGAGGGGGTAGAGGAGGTTTTGTGGGCAAGGGGCTTGGACTTCCAGCAAGCGTGCATGAGCGTGTTAGATAGAAGTGAATGGAGACGAATGGTACTTGGGACCTGACGATCTGTTGGAGTGTGAGCAGGGTAATATTTACTGAAGGGATTCAGGGAAACCGGTTATTTTCATACAGTCGGACTTGAGTCCTGGAAATGGGAAGTACAATGCCTGCACTTTAAAGGAGGGGTTTGGGATATTGGCAGTTTGGAGGGATAGGTTGTGTATCTTTATATGTGTATGCTTCTAAACTGTTGTATTCTGAGCACCTCTGCAAAAACAGTGATAATGTGTGAGTGTGGTGAAAGTGTTGAATGATGATGAAAGTATTTTCTTTTTGGGAATTTTCTTTCTTTTTTTTTTGGGTCACCCTGCCTCGGTGGGAGACTGCCGACTTGTTAAAAAAAAAAAATAAATAAATAAATAAATAAATAAATAGAGGGATTCAGGGAAACCAGTTAGTTAGACTCAAGTCCAGGATGTGTAAAGTATAGTGCATACACTCTAAAGGAAAGGTGGGACTAATGCAATTTAGAGGGGCATCTAAACTAGTGTTAGTGTGCCTCTAGCAAGACAGTGATGGAGCGAGTGGTGATGATTTTTATTTTTCTGGTCACTACCTCGGTGGGAGAAGGCCAGAGGGTTCAAAAAAAAAATACATACAGTAAGGCCCCGCCTTATGGCGTTCCGCTAATACGGCGATGTCAAATTATGACCAAAATTTGCTATACGGCAAGCGGTCTTTCAAATATGGTGCCCCCCACCCGGTTTGTTTACATTTTCTGTGACCACATCTATTATGTCAGGAAACTTTCCAAAATTTCAAGTGTTTTAAAGTTACTGCATATTTTATATGTACTCTGATAATTATACTTATGTGTACCTGTACCTAAATATACTTACACACTGTGCTGGTGTGCAGGTACACATTAAAATTGCTAAGTCTCTCTCTACTCATGATGCCAATACTACTTAATAATACACACAAATAACCCACACATAAAAGAGAGAAGCTTACGACGACGCTTCAGTCCGACTTAGACCATTTACAAAGTCACACTAACCAGAAGTGGAACAGGATGCCTATATATAGGCAGGAAGAGGTGGTGGTGGTAGTAGTAGTAGTAGTAGTAGTAGTAGTAGTAGTATAGAAGTAGTAGTAGTAGAAGTAGTAGTAGTAGTAGTAGTAGTAGTAGTAGTAGTAGTAGTAGTAGTAGTAGTAGTAGAAGTAGTAGTAGTAGAAGTAGTAGTAGTAGAAGAATGGTATATAATACTGACAAGATGAAATTAAGACACATGCGCAACACCCGGGCATCCCCATTGTAGACGTTTCGCCATCCAGGAAGCCACCGGAGGGCGAAACGCCCACAACAAAGACACCCAGACGCCGCACATGTGTCTTAATCTCATCAGTAGTAGTAGTAGTGGTAGTAGTAGAAGAGGTAGTAGTAGTGGTAGTGGTAGAAGTGGGGAATAAGGAGGACGAGCCAGTCAAATACAAAGGAAGGGGAGTACTGCAAGGGAGCTAGGTGCCCACAGAGGGAGAGCAAGCGCACAGAGGTGCGTGAAAGGGGAAGTGGTGAAATAAATGAAGAAGGAACAGAAACACGAGACAGAAGAGAGAAAGACAACCCAGAGAAGAAAAGGGAAAGAGGAAAGGGGAAGAGGGAGAAGAAGAAAAAGAAAAAGAAAAAATGAGGAGTCAGGTTAAGTCAAGGGTATTCTGAAGTTTGGAGCATTTTACAATGTAGTGGGAGAGGAAGGCATCTACAGAGACGAAGCCAGGGCTACGATTCTTGCAAGGAAAGTTGTGTATTAGAGAGGATTCAACTAGACGGCGACTGTCCAAGTTGGAAGAAGGGAAGACAGTTTTAGCAGAAGACCAGTCAATAGGATGGCTATGATCTCTGACGTGACAGAAAAGAGCATTGTTCGAGTCGGCAAGCCTAACACTATTTTTGTGCTCCCTAAGTCTATCAGAAAGAGATCGACCAGTTTCTCCGAAGTATTGAAGAGGACAGGAGGAGCAAGAAATAGAGTAGACACCAGGAACATCTGTAGAGGGAGGAGAGGTATGAATGAGATTAGTGCGAAGAGTGTTAGTCTGGCGGAAGGTAAGCTTGATGTCTAAGGGACGGAGAGAATTGTTGAGATTAGAAAGACCGGAAATGTAGGGAAGGCAAAGGATAAAAGAGTTCCCAGGAGTAGAGAGTTTGGGAGAGAAGAAATTACGTTTAGCACGTGAGAGGGCAGAGTCTATGAAATAGGAAGGGTAGCCAAGATGGGAAAACGAATTATGAAGAGTGGAAATTTCTGCTGGAAGGAACTGAGGATCACAGATGCGGAGGGCACGGAGAAAGAGGGAGATAAGAACACTTTTCTTGACAGGGGAAGCATGATAGGAAAAGTAGTGAATGTACATGCCACTGTGCATAGGTTTTCGGTAAATGGAAAAGGAAAAACCTGTATCTGAGCGGTGGACATGGACATCAAGGCAAGGAAACAAGGAATTAGATTACCATTCACCTTTAAACTTAATGGAAGGGGCAAGATTATTAAGAGCTTCAAGAAAAGGTTGGAAGAGACTGGAGTCATGAGGCCACAGAGCAAAGATGTCATCCACTTTCTACAAAAAAATACTACTCACCTCCCTTCCTATATTAAGACTACACATATTTTAAGGTAAATAATGAGTGTACTGTATGTGTATTTTACCTCTCTGGGATGTTTTAAATATCGTATATTAAGTATGAGACGGGGAGCCAGGGCTACCTACACCTGGGCTACCTGCACATGACTTCCTACAAATAAGTACTACTCACCTCTCTCCCTACATTAAGATTACAAATACTTTAAGATAAGTAATGAATTTACTGTGAATGTATTTTACTTTGTGTGTTTTTAATGCCTAGTTCTATTACTAACTTAATATAATTTAGTGTAAACTTGTTGTCTGGCATTTATATGCATTTATAAATGGAAAAAATGGCGTTCTGCCTTCCGGCGATGTCTGCTTTCCGGCGACAGCCTGGAACCTAACCCGCCGTATAAGTGGGGCCCTACTGTATGTTTATTCTATTAGTCTTTCTCGTGACTGTCCATAAAAATAGTTTAAAGTAATATTATGAAATTTTTGAAGAAAAAAAAAAAAATCAAATGGTGCTACACTTTTGTTATCACATAAGCCAAAAGTGCACAGTGACAACCTGCTCGGTCAAAAAAATATATGTACAACTGAGTTCAAGTAAATGCACTAATTCTTTAATGTTCTCAAAGGATAAATATAACATCCCATCAAACTTTCAATAGAATTAACAAACTGAGATATATAAAGAACAATAACAAGAGAAACCTTTGTTTCATTAGGAAACAATAAGAGAGTAAGCTTGAAGCTTATCACATCAGACATTTTTAAGTTAATGCAAAGAAATCAATGGAAGAAAAATATACTGGGGAACCTTGGCAACCTTCTTCAACTTCTGACTCCCCATGCAGAAATTTTTATTAGAGCAACAATTAAGAACTCACCTTATGTAGCAGTACAAACTGTCCTGAGTAAGGAGTGAGGATACTCACCTTGTGTAGAAGGAAGAACTGTCCTGAGTAAGGAGTGAGGATATTCACCTTGTGTAGAAGGACGAACTGTCCTGAGTATAGAGTGAGGATATTCACCTTGTGTAGAAGGAAGAACTGTCCCGAGTAAGGAGTGAGGATACTCACCTTGTGCAGAAGGACGAACTGTCCTGAATAAATACTGAGGATACTCACCTTGTGTAGAAGGACGAACTGTCCTGAGTATGGAGTTTACCTGGAGTTTACCTGGAGAGAGTTCTGGGGGTCAACGCCCCCATGGCCCGGTCTGTGACCAGGCCTCCTGGTGGATCAGAGCCTGATCAACCAGGCCTCCTGGTGGATCAGAGCCTGATCAACCAGGCTCTTACTGCTGGCTGCACGCAAACCAACGTACGAGCCACAGCCCGGCTGGTCAGGTACCAACTTTAGGTGCTTGTCCAGTGCCTGCTTTAAGACTGCCAGGGGTCTATTGGTAATCCCCCTTATGTGTGCTGGGAGGCAGCTGAACAGTCTCGGGCCCCTGACACTTATTGTATGGTCTCTTAACGTGCTAGTGACACCCCTGCTTTTCATTGGGGGGATGTTGCATTGTCTGCCAAGTCTTTTGCTTTCATAGGGAGTGATTTTCGTGTGCAAGTTCGGTACTAGTCCCTCTAGGATTTTCCAGGTGTATATAATCATGTATCTCTCTCATCTACGTTCCAGGGAATACAGGTTCAGGAACTTCAAGCGCTCCCAGTAATTGAGGTATTTTATCTCCGTTATGCGTGCCGTGAAGGTTCTCTGTACATTTTCTAGGTCAGCAATTTCACCTGCCTTGAAAGGTACTGTTAGTGTGCAGCAATATTCCAGCCAAGACAGAACAAGTGACCTGAAGAGTGTCATCATGGGCTTGGCATCCCTAGTTTTGAAGGTTCTCATTATCCATCCTGTCATTTTTCTAGCAGCTGCGATTGATACAATGTTATGGTCCTTGAAGGTGAGATCCTCCGACATGATCACTCCCAGGTCTTTGACGTTGGGGTTTCGCTCTATTTTGTGGCCGGAATTTGTTTTGTACTCTGATGAAGTTTTAATTTCCTCGTGTTTACCATATCTGAGTAATTGAAATTTCTCATCGTTGAACTTCATATTGTTTTCTGCAGCCCACTGAAAGATTTGGTTGATGTCCGCCTGGAGCCTTGCAGTGTCTGCAATGGAAGACATTGTCATGCAGATTCGGGTGTCATCTGCAAAGGAAGACACGGTGCTGTGGCTGACATCCTTGTCTATGGCAGATATGAGGATGAGAAACAAGATGGGAGTGAGTACTGTGCCTTGTGGAACAGAGCTTTTCACCATAGCTGCCTCGGACTTTACTCTGTTGACTACTACTCTTTGTGTTCTGTTTGTGAGGAAATTGTAGATCCATCTACCAACTTTTCCTGTTATTCCTTTAGCACACATTTTGTGCGCTATTACGCCATGGTCACACTTGTCGAAGGCTTTTGCAAAGTCTGTATATATTACATCTGCATTCTTTTTGTCTTCTAGTGCATCTAGGACCTTGTCCTAGTGATCCAATAGTTGAGACAGACAGGAGCAACCTGTTCTAAACCCATGCTGCCCTGGGTTGTGTAATTGATGGGTTTCTAGATGGGTGGCAATCTTGCTTCATAGGACCCTTTCAAAGATTTTCATGATATGGGATGTTAGTGCTATCCGTCTCTAGTTCTTTGCTATTGCTTTACTGCCCCCTTTGTGGAGTGGGGCTATGTCTGTTGTTTTTAGTAACTGTGGGACAACCCCCGTGTCCATGCTCCCTCTCCATTGGATGGTAAAAGCTCGTGATAGGGGCTTCTTGCAGTTCTTGATGAACACGGAGTTCCATGAGTCTGGCCCTGGGGCAAAGTGCATGGGCATGTCATTTATCGCCTGTTCGAAGTCATTTGGCATCAGGATAACATCAAATAGGCTTGTGTTAACCAAATTCTGTGGCTCTCTCATAAAAAAATTCATTTTGATCTTCGACTCTCAGTCTGGTTAGTGGCTTGCTAAAAACTGAGTCATATTGGGACCTGAGTAGCTCACTCATTTCCTTGCTGTCATCTGTGTAGGACCCATCTTGTTTAAGTAGGGGCCCAATACTGGACGTTGTTCTCGACTTTGATTTGGCATAGGAAAAGAAATACTTTGGGTTTCTTTCGATTTCATTTATGGCTTTTAGTTCTTCCCACGATTCCTGACTCCTATAAGATTCCTTTAGCTTAAGTTTGATGTTTGCTATTTCTCTGGTCAGTGATTCCCTACATATTTCAGATATACTGGCCTCTTTAACCGCTATGTTATTCTTTTCCGTCGCCTGTAAAGGGAGTGCCTATCTCTTTCTATTTTACATCTACTCCTCCTTTTTCTTAGAGGAATAAGCCTTGCGCATACATCGAGTGCCACCGAGTTAATCTGTTCTAGGTATAAGTTGGGGTCTGTGTTGCTTAGTCTATCTTCCCAGCTTATATCGGTTAGGACTTGGTTTACTTGGTCCCACTTCATGTTTTTGTTATTGAAGTTGAATTTAGTGAATGCTCCCTCTTGACTAATCTCATTATGTCGGTCTGGGGCTCCACGCATACATGTCTGAACCTCGATTATGTTGTGATCTGAGTATATTGTTTTTGATATGGTGACATTGCATATCAGATCATCATTGTTAGTGACGATGAGGTCTAGTGTATTCTCCAGTCTAGTAGGCTCTATTATTTGCTGGTTTAAATTGAATTTTTTTCATTTGTTCAGAGATTTAAAAGCTCGTGTGTGTGTGAGTTCTCGTCAGAGCTGCTTCCTGGTGTTATCACTGCAGATACTCACCTAGTGAAGAAGGACGAACTGTCCTGAGTAAGAAGTGAGGATACTCACCTAGTGTAGGACAAAATGTCCTGAGCAAGGAGTGAGGATACTCACCCAGTGCAGAAGGAAGAACTGTCCTGAGTAAGGAGTGAGGATACTCACCTTGTGTAGAAGGAAGAACTGTCCTGAGTAAGGAGTGAGGATACTCACCTTGTGTAGAAGGAAGAACTGTCCTGAGTAAGGAGTGAGGATACTCACCTTGTAGAAGGGCGAACTGTCCTGAGCAAGGAGTGAGGATACTCACCTAGTAGTAGAAGGACGAACTGTCCTGAGTAAGGAGTGAGGATACTCACCTAGTGTAGAAGGACAAACTGTCCTGAGTAAGGAGTGAGGATACTCACCTAGTGTAAAAGGAAGAACTGTCCTGAGTAAGGAGTGAGGATACTCACCTAGTGTAGAAGGACGAACTGTCCTGAGCAAGGAGTGAGGATACTCACCTAGTGTAGAAGGAAGAACTGTCCTGAGTAAGGAGTGAGGATACTCTCCTTGCATAGAAGGACAAACTGTCCTGGGTAAGGAGTGAGGATACTCACCTTGTGTAGAAGGAAGAACTGTCCCAAATAAGGAGTGAGGATACTCACCTTGTGTAGAAGGAAGAACTGTCCTGAATAAGGAGTGAGGATACTCACCTTGCATAGAAGGAAGAACTGTCCTGAGCAAGGAGTGAGGATACTCACCTAGTAGTAGAAGGACGAACTGTCCTGAGTAAGGAGTGAGGATACTCACCTAGTGTAGAAGGACAAACTGTCCTGAGTAAGGAGTGAGGATACTCACCTAGTGTAGAAGGACGAACTGTCCTGAGCAAGGAGTGAGGATACTCACCTAGTGTAGAAGGAAGAACTGTCCTGAGTAAAGAGTGAGGATATACTCACCTTGCTTAGAAAGAAGAACTGTCTGAATAAGGAGTGAGGATATACTCACCTTGTGTAGAAGGAAGAACTGTAAGGAGTGAGGATACTCACCTTGCATAGAGGGAAGAACTGTCTGAATAAGAAGTGAGGATATACTCACCTTGCGTAGAAGGAAGAACTGTCTGAATAAGGAGTGAGGATATACTCACCTTGCGTAGAAGGAAGAACTGTCCTGAGTAAGGAGTGAGGATAGTAATGTCATCCTCTGAATAACCTTGCAAAATAAGATGTCTACACAGTGCTATGATAAATTTAGCTTCATACTGGTTTTCATGGCTGTTGTTGTCATCAGAGTCCTGGGAAAAGAAAATACAGAATTACAGTACCATATATAACACAAATTAGGGTAAACTAATGTACATTCCAGTAAGAGATTCTAAAGTAAACACAGAACACTAAGACACACAGACAGACAGACAGACAGACAGACAGACAGACAGACAGACAGACAGACACAGACACAGACACAGACACACACACACACACACACACACACACACACACACACACACACACACACACACACACACACACACACACACTGACGACACTGGAGGACAGAAGGGTCAGGGGAGACATGATAACGACATACAAGATACTGCGGGGAATAGATAAGGTGGACAGAGATAGGATGTTCCATTGAGGGGACACAGGAACAAGGGGTCACAACTGGAAGCTGAAGACTCAGACAAGTCACAGAGACGTTAGGAAGTATTTCTTCAGTCATAGAGTCATCAGGAAGTGGAATAGCCTAGCAAGTGAAGTAGTGGAGGCAGGAACCATACATAGTTTTAAGAAGAGGTATGATAAAGCTCAGGAAGCAGAGAGAGAGAGAGAGGACCTAGTAGCAATCAGTGAAGAGGCAGGGCCAGGAGCTGAGTCTCGACCCCTGCAACCACAATTAGGTGAGTACACACACACACACACACACACACACACACACACACACACACACACACACACACACACACACACACACACACACACACACACACACACACACACTGACGACACTGGAGGACAGGAGAGTCAGGGGAGACATGATAACGACATATAAAATACTGCGCGGAATAGACAAGGTGGACAAAGACGGGATGTTCCAGAGAAGGGACACAGACACAAGAGGTCACAATTGGAAGTTGAAGACTCAGATGAATCAAAGGGATGTTAGGAAGTATTTCTTCAGTCATAGAGTAGTCAGGCCGTGGAATAGCCTAGAAAGTGACGTAGTGGAGGCGGGAACCATACATAGTTTTAAGGCGAGGTATGATAGAGCTCATGGGGCAGGGAGAGAGAGGACCTAGTAGCAATCAGCGAAGAGGCAGGGCCAGGAGCTGCGAATCGACCCCTGCAACCACAAATAGGTGAGTACAAATAGGTGAGTACACACACACACACACACACACAGCCTTCAAGAGGCACCACAATACACTAACACAATTATAAATATAAGAAATCATATTTGGTTTTGAAGGCTCAAAATGATTCACAAGGGTTTGCATTTTTTGTACTTTAAGTATAACAATAATTGCAGACTTAAATTAAGTGGAAAAGAAGGAAAAAATGGATGTGAATATACACTGCATTATTAATATTTAGCTTATATGACACTCAAATTTTCATAATTATTAATTAGGTAGTAGGTTGGTAGACAACAACCACCCAGGGAGGTACTACCATCCTGTGGTAGTAGGTTGGTAGACAACAACCACCCAGGGAGGTACTACCATCCTGTGGCAGTAGGTTGGTAGACAACAACCACCCAGGGAGGTACAACCATCCTGTGGTAGTAGGTTGGTAGACAACAACCACCCAGGGAGGTACTACCATCCTGTGGCAGTAGGTTGGTAGACAACAACCACCCAGGGAGGTACAACCATCCTGTGGCAGTAGGTTGGTAGACAACAACCACCCAGGGAGGTACTACCCTCCTGTGGTAGTAGGTTAGTAGACAACAACCACCCAGGGAGGTACTAGCCTCCTGTGGTAGTAGGTTGGTAGACAGCAACCACCCAGGGAAGTACTACCATCCAGTGGTAGTCTATTACCTGGAGTTTACCTGGAGAGAGTTCTGGGGGTCAATGCCCCCACAGCCTGGTCGGTGACCAGGCCTCCTGGTGAATCAGAGCCTGATCAACGAGGCTGTTACTGCTGGCTCCACTCAATCAAATGTACGAGCCACAGCCCGGCTGGTCAGGTACCGACTTTAGGTGCTTGTCCAGTGTCAGCTTGAAGACTGCCAGGGGTCTATTGGTGATCCCTCTTATGTATGCTGGGAGGCAGTTGAACAGTCTCGGGCCCCTGACACTTATTGTATTGTCTCTTAACGTGCTAGTGACACTCCTGCTTTTCATTGGGGGATGTTGTATCGTCTGCCAAGTCTTTTGCTTTCATTGCGAGTGATTTTCATGTGCAAGTTTGGTACTAGTCCCTCTAGGATTTTCCAGGTGTATATAATCATGTATCTCTCCCACCTGTGTTCCAGGGAATACAGGTTTAGGAACTTCAAGTGCTCCCAGTAATTGAGATGTTTTATCTCTGTTATGCATGCAGTGAAGGTTCTCTGTACATTTTCTAGGTCAGCAATTTCATCTGCCTTGAAAGGTGCTATTAGTGTGCAGCAATATTCCAGCCTAGATAGAACAAGCGACCTGAAGAGTGTCATCATGGGCTTGGCATCCCTAGTTTTGAAGGTTCTCATTATCCATCCTGTCATTTTTCTAGCAGCTGCGATTGATACAATGTTATGGTCCTTGAAGGTGAGATCCTCCGACATGATCACTCCCAGGTCTTTGACGTCGGGGCTTCGCTCTATTTTGTGGCCGGAATTTGTTTTGTACTCTGAAGTTTTAATTTCCTCGTGTTTACCATATCGGAGTAATTGAAATTTCTCATCGTTGAACTTCGTATTGTTTTCTGCAGCCCATTGAAAGATTTGGTTGATGTCCGCCTGGAGCCTTGCAGTGTCTGCAATGGAAGACAATGTCATGCAGATTCGGGTGTCATCTGCAAAGGAAGACATGGTGCTGTGGTTGACATCCTTGTCTATGTCGGATATGAGGATGAGAAACAAGATGGGAGCGAGTACTGTGCCTTGTGGAACAGAGCTTTTCACCGTAGCCGCCTTGGACTTTACTCTGTTGACTACTACTCTGTGTTCTGTTTGTGAGGAAATTATAGATCCATCTACCAGCTTTTCCTGTTATTCCTTAAGCACGCATTTTGAGCGCTATTACGCCATGGTGACACTTGTCGAAGGCTTTTGCAAAGTCTGTATATATTACATCTGCATTCTTTTTGTCTTCTAGTGCATCTAGGACCTTGTCCTAGTGATCCAATAGTTGAGACAGACAGGGGCGACCTGCTCTAAACCCATGTTGCCCTTGGGTGTGTAATTGATGGGTTTCTAGATGGGTGGCGATCTTGCTTCTTAGGACCCTTTCAAAGATTTTTATGATATGGGATATTAGTGCTATTGGTCTGTAGTTCTTTGCTATTGCTTTACTGCCCCCTTTGTGGAGTGGGGCTATGTCTGTTGTTTTTAGTAACTGTGGGACGACCCCCGTGTCCATGCTCCCTCTCCATAGGATGGTAAAAGCTTGTGATAGGGGCTTCTTGCAGTTCTTGATGAACACGGAGTTCCATGAGTCTGGCCCTGGGGCAGAGTGCATGGGCATGTCATTTATCGCCTGTTCAAAGCCATTTGGCATCAGGATAACATCAGATAGGCTTGTGTTAACCAAGTTCTGTGTCTCTCTCATAAAAAATTCATTTTAATCTTCGACTCTCAGTCTGGTTAGCGGCTTGCTAAAAACTGAGTCATATTGGGACTTGAGTAGCTCACTCATTTCCTTGCTGTCATCTGTGTAGGACCCACCTTGTTTAAGTAGGGGCCCAATACTGGACATTGTTCTCGACTTTGATTTGGCATAGGAAAACAAATACTTTGGGTTTCTTTCTATTTCATTTATGGCTTTTAGTTCTTCCCGCGATTCCTGACTCCTATAAGATTCTTTTAGCTTAAGTTCGATGTTTGCTATTTCTCTGATCAGTGACTCCCTATGCATTTCAGAGATACAGTAGACCCTCGAGTTTCGGCAGCCTCGACTTTCATGAAATTCGACCTTTGGCAAGTTTTTTTGGCAAAATTTGGCCTCAAGTTTCGTGATTAGACTCGTGTTTCGGCAACCATCCAGTACCCGTCCGCCCGTCACCGCGCACACCAAGCCAGTCTCCCATGCCATTCACGCTCAGTGTGCCATTGTTTACCAACACGTGACCATCACCCCGCGGGTTCATACAATACGTTTCATAATAGTCCATTCTTTTTTGTGCTTGCAACTGCTAAATAAGTCATCATGGACCCAAGGAAAGCTAGTGCAAGCCCTTTGGTAAATAAAGTGAGGAACACGATCCAGAGTGATTTTGAAGGGTTTGAGGTAGACCCTGTCCCTGCCGACCCTCTGTCTGTTGTGGAAGGTGTTGTGGCATTGGGCAAGTCAATGGGGTTGGAGGTGAGTGACATGGATGTGGAAGAGTTGGTGGAGGACCACAGGGAAGAGCTAACCATTGACGAGCTGCAAGAGCTTCAACTCGAACAGCATCAGACCACAGCCGAGGAACTTGCTTCAGAGGAGGAGGAAGAGGGAGTGGATGAGGTGCCTTCTTCAAATATTAAGGAGATTTGTGCAAAGTGGAATGAGTTGCAAAGTTTTGTTGAAAAATATCACCCTGACCAAGCTGAAACAAGCCGTATCTGCAACATATACAATGACAGTGTTGTGTCCCACCTCAGGAAAATCTTAAAGAAATGCCAGAAAAAGACCTCTCTGGACAGATATTTTGTGCAACAGGGGTCCAGTGACTCTCAAGTTGTTCACAGTGGCATTAAAAGAAGAAGGGAAGTAACCCCAGACAAGGACTTGCTACCTAAAGTCCTAATGGAAGGAGATTCTCCTTCCGAACAATAGTGAACACCTTCCTCCTATCACCTCCTCCCATCTTCCATCCACCCAGAAGTCTTCAGTAAAGGTAAGTGTAATGTTATTATTTTTTATATGCATGTACAGTGGACCCCCGGTTCACGATATTAATCCGTTCCTGATAGCTCATCGTAAACCAAAATTATCGGAAAGCGAATCAATATTCCCCATAAGAAATAATGGAAATCAAATTAATCCGTGCAAGACACCCAAAAGTATGATTTTTTTTTTACCACGTGATATATTAAGTTTAATGCAATATAATAATTACAATAAAATAATAACAATAGAATAATCACAACAGAATAATTGACACTTGCCTTTAATGAAGATCTGGTGTTGATTGATGGGATGGGAGAGTGTCGAAGTTTTTAATGTTTAGAAGGGGAATCCCCCTCAATTAGGACTTGAGGTAGCAAGTCCTTTTCTGGGGTTACTTCCCTTCTTCTTTTAATGCCACAATGACCAGCTTGAGAGTCGCTGGACTTCTGTCACACAACATATCTGTCCATAGAGGCCTGTACCTCTCGTTCCTTTATGATTTTCCTAAAGTGGTTCACAACATTGTCAGTATACAGGTTGCCAACACAGCTTGCAGTAGCTGTGTCAGGGTGATTTTCATCAAAAAAAGTCTGCACTTCAAGCCACTTTGCACACATTTCCTTAATTTCAATAGTCATTAGCACCTTTGGTCTCGATGGGTTGGCACTAGAAGCTTTCTTGGGGCCCATGGTGACTTATTTTGCAGAAACAAGCACCAAAAACAGTGATAATATGGATAATATGGAATGTACCGAATGTACCCTTAGATGCGCGCACACTGGCTGGCTTGTAAACAGTGGACACGTCTGGTACAAATCGTATTGCATACCGGGTTTTGTAACGGGAACCGAGGCAAATTTTTTGCGATGTAATGCTTCGGATACTGGATTTATCGGATACCGATGGCTTTGCGAATCGGGGGTCCACTATACTTGATTTCTCATTGATTTCAGTATATAAATAGTTATTTAATTTGAAAAAAAAAAATTTTATTTTAATAGTGTCTGGAACGGATTAATTTTATTTCCATTATTTCTTATGGGGAAAATGGTTTCGAGTTTCGTGAATTTCAACTTTCGGCAGGCTCTCTGGAATGGATTAATCACAAAACTCAGGGGTCCACTGTATTGGCCTCTTTTAGCTGCACTGTTATTCTTTTTCGTCGCCTGTAAAAAGAGCGCCTGTCTCTTTCTATTTTACATCTACTCCTTTTTCTTAACTTGTAAATGGTCCAAATGTATATATACGTTTTTTCAACATTTGAAAGTAGTATGTAAAAAAAGTAGATTTTTTTTTTTGTTTTTTTTTACATTTGAAAATGTGTAAAAAAAAACCTTGATCTACTTTTTTTTTTTGTTATATTTGAAAATATGTAAAAAAAATGTAGATCTACTTTTGTAGCACTACACATGTGAACGTAGATCTGCTTGGACCGTTTACGGGTTAAAGGAATAAGCCTTGAGCATACATCTGTTCTAGGCATAAGTTGGGGTCTATGTTGCTTAGTCTATCTTCCCAGCATATAACAGTTAAGACTTGGTTTACTTGGTCCCACTTTATGTTCTTGTTATTGAAGTTGAATTTGGTGAAGGCTCCCTCCCAAGGCTCCCTCCCACCCAAGGAGGTAGTACCATCCTGTGGTAGTCTATTAGTAGACAACAACCACCCAAGGAGGTACTACCATCCTGTGGTAGTAGGTTGGCAGACAGCAACCACCCAGAGAGGTACCACCATCCTGTGGTAGTAGGTTGGTAGACAGCAACCACCCAGGGAGGTACTACCATCCTGTGGTAGTAGGTTGGTAGACAGCAACCATCCAAGGGGGTAAACATTTTCTTTACTCCCATTCGAAGGTATCTTGCTTTTTCCACTACTTTATTTTTTCAGGTAACTTATGTGGCCTGTGAGACCAAAGTAAGGTGCAATGTACGTATATATATTCGTTGTATACAACACAATAAGCACACACACATAATTATCAATATACTGTTTACAAAACTTGTTTACACAAACAATACAAAAAATTGTTTATTACTTTGTTCTATTATGCATATACAAATGTACAGTCACTGGACATGTTCCTAGAAGTTCTGCAGCTTGTGGAACTCTTTGAAACATGGCTTCATACACAATGGTGTTTTACACTCCTCACACATAAAACGAGTGTCTGCATTTTTAAGGGCTTTTTTTTTTATGTGCACAGACAAAACA
>NC_069400.1:49698844-49741377 GCF_026875155.1 Cherax quadricarinatus
CTTCATTAGATCTTCTAATTTTGTCAAGATATGGGTTACATTCTTAGTATTCTTGGGTCATTTTGTGGTCTACATGGGTTCATGTAGTTGTACTTTCACTTAGGCCATCACAAGTTTTAATGAGTGATGTTTTTTTGAGGAAGAAGAGCTGGTAGGATGCCGCTGCTACCGCTACTGCCGTATCCATCTAGTGAGAGAAAGCTGGTAGGCCTACATATGAAAGAATGGGTCTATGTGGTCAGTGTGCGCAGTATAAAAAAAATCGTGCAGCACACAGTGCATAGTGAGAAAAAAAAAAACTTTGACCGTGTTTTTGGATTAAAACAGCGACTTTGCACTGTATTTTCGTATGGTATTTATTGTTGTATTCTAGTTTTCCTGGTCTCATTTTATGGAATGGAAGACATATTACAGAAATTGAGATGATTTTGACTGGTTTTACAATGAAAAGTACGTGGACCCTTGAATTTAGTAGTCCCTTTTCTGCATGCAAAACTATAGTTATTCTCTATAAAATGTATTTTTTGATAATATTTTTGGGTGTCTGGAATGGTTTAATTGGATTTACATTTTTTCCTATGGGAAATATTAACAAAAAATACATTTTATAGAGAATAACTATAGTTTTGCATACAGAAAATGGACTACTAAATTCGAGGGTCCATTGTACCTTGAAATTGAGCTCAAAGTAGCAGAAATGTTCGATTTTTACCAAAGTTAAAAAGTAAACAAATCATGCTAAGCATCGAACATCAACTGGCGAGTCTAATATTCTTTTACAAGCGAGCTGATATTATTTATACCATTTCTACACTAATGCAGTAGTCTGCATAACAGTAAATATTCTATTTTTTGTGACAAAAAAATTCAAAATAGAAAGCAAAAGAATGTAAGAGGGGCATGGGGACGTGGCTAATGAACAGAGGAAATGTTATTTTAGTGCCAGGAATGTCTTTCTTGTTTATTCTGGACCCTATTTGGAAATTGGCAAAATTGCTAAATTCTGACCACTGTATTGGATAATTGAATTTGGTAAATGGGTGGTTTCTTGTACTCATTCGATAGAAAAAAATGAATTCTAGCAAAATAGTTATGATTTTTGTCGACTAGTACATTGGAATTGGCCGAAAATAGGGCTCAAAGTGGGCAAAATCGCCGATGCCTAAACATCGTCGAGACCGCTAACTTCGCGAGAGCATAATTCCGTAAGTTTTTCCATCAAATTTCATACTTTTGGTGTCATTATGATCGGGAAAAGATTCTCTATCTTTTCATAAGAAAAAATAATTTTTTTTTTTTTTGAAATTTGGGGGACCCTGAGAAAAAAGTCTCTGAGAGGGTCTGTGGACCTGAAAGGGTTAAGGACAAGCTCTCTGGAATGGATTAATATCGTCAACTGAGGGTCTACTGTACAGTGGGACCTCAACTTACAAGTGACCCAACATACGAGTTTTTCGAGATACGAACCCAAATATCCCATTTTTTTGCTCTGAGTTAACAAGCCAACATCCGAGTTACGAGCAAGCTTCCCCAATTTTCCCCCTCAACCCAAAAACTCGCACACCTCGCTTGTTTATCTAAGACTTCATGGTTTTTATTCCATGGACATCATCCCCTTTTTCTTCTTGGCATTGTCCTTTGCACTTACTTTCTTAGGACCCATTGTTAGAAAAAAGAAATTTGGCAAAATAACTGCACAATATGCAAGCAAAACACCAGAGAAATGCTTCCATGGTGAGGTAAACAGTGCACCGAGTTGGCGGCATTCTGAAGCTCATCGTTATTATTATTATTGTAATTATCATTATTATTATTATTATTACGAATTATTAATTAAAAGAAGTGGAGCACAGATCCAATTCCCTAGATCAAAAGCCTCTCACCAGCATCAAGGTTCCTTGATGCTGGTGAGGGGCTCTTGAGTTGTGCTCCACTTCCCTAAATTAATACAAGTATTTTTATTTTATTATCACACTGGCCGATTCCCACCAAGGTAGGGTGGCCCGAAAAGGAAAAACTTTCACCATCATTCACTCCATCACTGTCTTGCCGGAAGGGTGCTTTACACTACAGTTTTTAAACTGCAACATTAGCACCCCTCCTTCAGAGTACAGGCACTGTACTTCCCATCTCCAGGGCTCAAGTCCGGCCTGCCGGTTTCCCTGAATCCCTTCATAAATGTTACTTTGCTCACACTCCAACAGCACATCAAGTATTAAAAACCATTTGTCTCCATTCACCATCAAACACGCTCATCATGCCTGCTGGAAGCCCAAGCCCCTCCACAAAAAATTTCCCCTTTTCCCCCCCTACCCCCAAAACCTTTCCTAGGCCCGACCCCTCCCCCCCTTTCCCTTTCCACTACAGACTGATACACTCTGAAGTCATTCTGTTTCCCCATTCCTCACATTCTGAACCATGTCAAAACCCCTTTCCAGCCCTCTGAACTTTTTGGGTAATCCCACACCTCCCCCCTAACTTCCAAAACTACGAATTCTCTGCAAAATTTTCACACCACACATTCCCCTCAACATGACCTCCCACTGCCTCCACCTTCTCCCTTGCAACATTCTGACCCATGCTTACCCCCATATAAGAGAGTTGGTAAAACTATCTCCCCATACCTCCCCTTTTTGCCTCCAAGGACAAAGTTCTTTGTCTCCACAGACCCTAAGTGCCCCCGCTCCCTTTTCCCCCCCCCTCAATCTTGATTCCCTCATTTTCAAAACCCCATCCGCTGACATTCCACCCCCAAATATCTGAATCATTCACCCCTCCTACTCTCCCCCCCAATCTGATATCCAACTTTCATCACCAAACCCTTTTGTTATCCTCAAAAATTTTACTTTTCCCCGCTTCCTTCTAATTTTTTTTTCTTTTGCATACCCTACCCAAATTCATCCCCAACCTCTGCAATTCTCTTCAGAATCCCCCCAAAGCACGTGTCACAGCAAAGAGAAAACTGGACAATCCCACTTTTGTTGATTCTTTATCTTTAAACCCACGCCTCTTGAAAAGCCCCTCGTTTTACTTCTTTTACAACCCCCACTATAAATTTATTAAACAACCACGGGACACACACATCCTTGCTAAGGCCTACTTTTACGGGGAAATAATCTCCCCTTTCCTACATACTCTAACTTGACCTCACTATCCTCGTAAAAAACTTTTCACTGTTTTCTAACCTACCTCCTAACCATACACCTCAACTCTGCCACATTGCCCCCCATCCCCTGTCATACACCTTTAAAACCCCCCAAAAATGCCAAAAAACCCTTTTAAATACTTTCGGACTTTAGAGAGAATGGAGAAAAACAAATGACTTAAAGAGTTACAGTCTTAGGGAAGGGAAGGCGGGGTTGGGGCGCCTGGAAGGGTTGGAGGGGGGGGGTAAAGGAGGTTTTGTGTGCGAGGGCTTGGACTTCCCAGGCTGCGTGAGGGGTTTTTTTGAAGGAGTAATGGAACAAATGTTTTTAATACTTACTCTTTGGAGTGTGAGAAAAGGGTAACTTTTTATGAAGGGATTCGGGGAAACCGGGCAGGCCGGATTTGGCCCGGGAATTGGGAATACAGTCCTCACTCTGAAGGGGGGTGTTAATGTTGCAGTTAAAAACGTAGTGTAAACACCCTTTGGCAGACATTTGGAGTGAGAGGGAAAGTTTTTTTTTGGGCCCCCCTGCCTTGGTGGGGTCGGCCAGTGTGTAATAAAAAAAAAATAATAAAAAAATTTTTGTTTCACTGTAAACCCTGGGCCCAACCCCCCCCCAAACCTTCCCAAACCTCCTTGTTATGTGTACCTATTCTCCTCTTACCTTAATTCTTTTAATAATAACTACCATACCTTTACCAGGTATACCAACAACTTTCCCCCTATAATTTTTTCACTCTCTTTTGTCCCCTTTGCCTTCATACAAAATAAGAACATAAGAAAGAAAGGAAACGCAAAAAGGGCCCCTTTACCCAAGCAGAGCAGGGCCATGTCCCCCCCGGGTTACACCCAAAGACCCCCCCCTGGATTTTCCCAATGACCACCCCGCGGCCTCCACTCAAGGGTGGAGCACTGCCCCCCACCCCGCAACACAACTATCAGGGCCAAATCACACCCACTCATGTATTTTTTTAACCCATTTTTAAAACAAAACAACGTTTTTCCTAATAACTTCCCGGGGTTTGTTCCACTCACCACAACTCTATTACCAATCCAGTGCTTTCCTATATCCTTCCCAAACAAATTTATCCAACTTTAAACTTGCTGTGATTCCTGTCCTTTGGGGGGAAATTTTTGCACCTATTTTTCATCCCCTTTTTTTATTCCTGTTTTTCCTTTTTACACCCGATCATATCCCCCCTAATTCTCACCTTTTGAGAGAGTGCAGATTAGGGCCCTCAGTCTATCCTCAAGGGGAAAATTTTGATACATGGACATCTTTGTCATCCTCCTTTGTATTTTTCCCGAGGATTTTTTTCCATTCGAATACGGTGACCAGAACTGGCCAAGTCTAAATGAGGCCCAACCCCAAAAGGGTATATGATTGAAGAAAAACTAGGATTTTATTATTTAACTTCTAGATAAGAAGCCAAGAAATTTTTTTAGTTTATTGCAACATTAAGCCTGCTGTCTTGGTTTTTGGTTACTCTAACCAGAACTCCTAAACCTTTTTTACAATCAGTAGTTTAAGATCTATTTATTTATTTATATGTGGCATGGTTATTTAACTGTCCAAAATTTTGAACTTTTCTTTGTCAATAGTAAACGATCGCCCCTTCTCCAACCATTTTGGGGAAATATTCATCTTTTTGCCAATCCCTAGGACCTTTCCCCCTTCCAACACCTATTAAACAATGCACCAACCAACCAAACTATATCCCCAACTGCTTTTTAAAATTTTTTTTTCTTTTTCCCATCAAACCCCCTGCCTTACCCCCTTCATTTCCTACGCCTCACGAATCCCCCCCACTCACAAAGGCCTTCCCCATCCTACAAGATGTTAACTTTCCCCCTTTCCCTATACATAAAAACACGCTTTTCCCAATCTTCATCAAATTTAACAATTCCCAAAATATTCCCCCCATTTCCCCAAAACCTCTAACTCTCCCTTTAAAAACTCTCCTCTCCTATTTTTTAACTGACAAATCTATTTTCCTAGGGTTCCTAAACTGTTAATCTGACTCCAAAACTTTTTTTTATTTTCAACAAAATTTGTTTAAGCTCTCACCCACTCTTCATTTGCTATCTTTTTTCATTGTTCACCACTCCCCTTAACCTCTCTCTTTTTCTCCAATACTCTTCCCCCCTTGCATCACTTTTACTTTGCAAAACTTCTCTAGCTAATTTTTTCTCCCCTACTATCTCTTTACTCATATTCCCACCAATCACTCATCTTCCCTCCCACACCCTTTTTCCTGTAACCACAAACTTTTGCTAAACAAACACAAACATTTCAAAAACTCCCCCAACCTCTTCGACCCATGCTTGCTCTCATTACCCCCAAAACCTCTCTCCTCCTCTACTTCCTCTTTTTCTCCATGTGCATACACCTTAAATACCACTTTTTTCATCCAACCTTTACTTTAAAATCCACAAAACCTTGAGTTTACACATTCATATTCCTTTTCCCTTCCATAACGATCCTTTTAAACATTTTTTTTACCCCCTTCCTTAGCTCTAACTCCCAAACTCCAGATTTAATTCATTTTTTTTCCCCCCACCGAAACCCCCCTCCCCTTTCAGCTTTTTTTGTTTGGGGCCGGGAATCCAACTTTTTTTCATTATAACATCAGAAAATCGTCTTTTTTTGTCACCGCACACTCCACCCCATTCAAGCAACCCTTTTTTTTAAAAGGGGGTTAACCCTTTTGCTCCCGCATTTTGTCGCCTCAAAATCACCAGGGTTTTACGGAGGAAAGTTTTTTTTTTCACTTCCCATGGAAAATAGAAGAAAAAAAGAAGAAAAAGAGCTATTTAGAAAAAGGAAAAAACCTAGATTTTTTTTTATATACACGGGCCTTTCCCCCCCAAGGGCAGGGGGCCCGAAAAAGAAAAACTTTCCCCATATTGCTCCATAAATGTCTTCCCAGAAGAGTGTTTACCTCAGTTTTTAAAAACTGCAACTTTAACACCCGCCTTTTCAGAGTGCGGGCACTGTATTTCCCCACTCCAGGACTCAATCCGGCCTGCCGGTTCCCCTGAACCCCTTCATAAATGTTACTTTGCTCACACTCCAACACCACTCAAGTATTAAAAACCATTTGTCTCCATTAACTCCTATCAAACACCTCACGATGCCCTGCTGGAAGCCAACCCCCTCGCACACAAAACCTCCTTTACCCCCCCTAATGTATGTTATAAAAAGCTGTGCTGTCTGTGAATTTGGACCAAAGTGCAAGAAGAGTAGCAAATCCCTGTTATTAGCGTGTTTATGAAAGAAAAGAACCAGCAATCCTACCATCATGTAAAAAAAGTTACAGGTTTCTGTTTCACAGTCTCTGGCAGGACGGTAAAAACTTCCCTGGGTTTTTTGTGTCTACCAACCTACTACCAACCAAATTAAAAATAATAATAATAAAAAAATAATAAAATAATTGTAATTTTAATAGGCAGGAGCTCAGTTTTTCCCAAATTTAAAAACAAAATAATAATTATAATAATAAAAATAAGAGAGGAGCTTCAGAACGGGGCAACTCACTTACCTGTTTATTCCGGGAAGCATTTCTCTCGTGTTTTGTTTGCATTTTTTGCAGTTTTTGCCCAAATTTCTTTTTTTTTAACCCTGTTCCTAAGAAAGTAAGTGAAAGGACAGTGTTTGAAAGAAAAGAGGGCCCATGTCCATAAACTAAAGCGGGAAACATAGATAACACAAGGAAGGTGCAGGGTTTTGGACTTTGGGCCCAAATACCAGCAAGTGCTTCTACCATATGTACGATTAAAAAACGGGGGAGTCCGATAAAGGCTATAAATCCCGCCAAGGGTTTACAAAAATTTCTAAGCTGTGGACCTTTTCCATGAAAAAGGGGAACTGCTTTTTTTTTATGTTTTTTTAAAAATATTTTTTTTAAAAATGTACAAAATGCTTCATTTTTTCCCTTAAAAGTATTTATCAAGTTTTTTGTTATTTATATTTTTTTATTATGTAATTAATGATTTTGTAGTAAAAAACTGCAGAGTTGTATTGCCATAGAATATTTTATTTTCCTCCTTAAAATCTGAAACTCCCCTCCTGAAAAAATCTAGAACTGCAGAACCAATCACCATTTTCAAAAATATCGTTAAAAAACACTCGTCTCCCTAAAACCGCTCATCTCCGTAACCACATGAAAACCACCTAATTCTCCTTTTTTTAAATGAACACATCCAACACAATAAAGTCTACTCTCGTCAACTGTAATACCCCCTAATTTACACATACACTCATTCCACATAAACTGGAAACAAAAAATCCCATCATAAAGCTATTGCCTATTAAATCTTAAGTTAAGTCCTAAGTTGCCAAGATATAGAGTCTTCACAGAAACAGTGTATCATACCCAAGCAAATCCTATCCCAATTACTAAACTTACCATTTCTAATTACTGTTTTATAGTTTTATACTACTTCACTATTATAAATCTATTTATTAATACATTTATGTTATCTAATAATGTTAATGTTCAAATGTACTGCTCCATAACCATATCAACATAGATAAAATTAGTTAGTAGTCCTGCCCGAATGCCTAGGCATGCTAGTGGCCCTTCTTTGAATTAATATTTTATGGCATGTAAACCACACACTGTAACTGAAACGGAAATAAACATTTTCATTTCATTTCATTTCCTTGCCTGAAAATTTCCAGAGTCCTATCAGCCAGCAGCTCAAAGCCTACTGTTAAAAATGCCTCCTTTCCTTAATGTGAACGCTGACAAACACTTCATTAATTATGATAAAGCAATTTCTTTAAACAATTTATTATTGATGGACAATTCCCTGAAACTGTCTTTCATCAAACTGTCCCTATAAAGCAATTAGGAATTGAGGTGGTTTTGCAGTTCTCCACGACTAGTGTTGCAATGTGATGAGAGACAGGTAGCACAAAAAAAAGGGATATACAGTGACCCCCCCGCCTATAACCATATTATTTCAATCCAGAAGTGCTGTTCGGGTGCCATTTATAGACCGAATTTGGTTCCCATAAGAAATTTGTTGAAATTAGATTATCAGTTTTCAAACCCCCAAAAATGCACCTACAAAAGCACTTACAAAAATACACTTACATAATTGGTCGAGTTGGACTCATGCGTTAGGCGGGGTCCACTGTATATGTACTTGTTGGAGGGAGGGGGGGTTCTCAGATTTTGATATTCTGACCTGGGCTTTCAGTAACAGGAATAGTAAGGCAAGAGAGACAGGTAATAGGAAAACCCCCTTTATCTACCTCAGTTCGGAGTTGATAATGCGAGAAATGCAAGATTGAAGAGTAACTGGCCATTACAATGCTAAGGAAGGTATCAATCATATGTATCAATCTGCTTCACGTGAAGCAGCAATGAATGAATGTCTAGACAAGTGGGGGAAAACAGATGGCCTAGACAAGTACTGGCAGAAACTTGAATTCCATCATTGATAACTGAATAATTTTTATGGGAAAATACCAGGTAATGCATGGATGGGTGCCTCTCATTAGTGCCAGGGACCTACAGTTTGAAGAGTCATTCCTAATTTGCCTAAGACCTTTATATGAAAAAAAGACAGAGGGTAGCAGTGTGGTGGGAAACAAAAAGGCTCCAGTACTAGGGGCAGTAAGAGCAAAAATTGCCACGATATGTTAGGCAAAATTTTAGAAAACAGATAGTTCAAAAAGTTCCTGACAAAAACAGGAAAATTAGTCCTAAAAACAATACGAATTGGAGAAACGAGGCAAAAACATCCTTAGTATTTAACAGTACAAACAGCCAGAGTTAAAAAAAATCAAACAGATTAATAAGCCTAACTGCATGTGCTGAAACAAATACAGTGGTACCCCAGTTTTCGAACTGCTCCCAACTTGACCAATTATGGTAAATGTACTAATTGTCAGTGATAAGCCAATTATGTAAGTGTATTATTGGTCGGTGAGAACCATCAAAACTAGGGATGCCAAGCCCCTGATGTCACTCTTCAGGTCCGCTGTTCTATCTAGGCTGGAATATGCTGCACCACTAACAGCACCTTCAAGGCAGGTGAAATTGCTGACCTGAAAATGTACAGAGAACCTTCAGGCACGCATAGCAAGATAAAACACCTCAATTACTGGAATGCCTTGAAGTTCCTGACTTTTACTCCCTGGAAAGCAGTGGAGAGATACATGATTATAGACACCTGGAAAATCCTAGAGGAACTATACCGAACTTGCACAATCGAAAATCACTCTATACGAGACCAAAGACATGGCCAGACGATGCAAACATCCCCCCAATGAAAACATGGGTCCACTAGCACGTTAAAGAGACAATACAATAAGTGGTTCAGGGCCTGAGACTGGTCAACTGCTCCCAGTCAACATAAGGATTACCAATAGACCCCTGGCAGTCTCAAGCTGGACTGGACAAGCACATAAGTCGGTAAACCTGACAAGCTGGGCTGTGGCTCGTACGTTGGATTGTGTGCTGCCATCAGTAACACCTGGTGATCAGGCTCTGATCCACCAGGAGGCCTGGTCACAGACCGGCCATGGGAGCTTTACCCCCGGAACTCATCTCCAGGTAAATTCCAGTCTTTTGTAATGTATTTTTTGGGGTCTGAAATGGACTAATCTAATTTACATTCCTTATGGAACAAATTTCCATTCAGTAATGGCACTTGAACATCCTCTGGAACAAAGAAAGTTCAAAACTCGGGGTACCACTAATTATTGAAATAATTGAAACATCAATCCAAAAATAGGGAACAGCTGCTGAATTTCCACGAAGAGATATAAATTATTTTCTCTGAAAGTCAACAGAAAGCAGGCAGAGTTTTCTGGTATGTTTAGCAAAAATTTAAACAGTTGCATCAGAAACGACGTAAAGATGGAAGAGAAGCATCACAGAATTTGGCTCCTTTTCTCAAGGCAAGAATAAGGTATATTTAGGATGATCTACTGACCCCTAAAACCTTGAACATGACCAGAGTAAACTTTCTTTTGGGGGATATAAATGCTTCAGGATTTAGAAGCAAAAATTTAGTTTGAATGGGAATTTTTTAAAACACTTTGAGGGTGCATCCCTAGTTCTATGGCTTTTTGAAGCCAGGTCCAGCCCGTGTAACAGGTCATTGAGCCTCAAGCTTACTCAGCTAAGCTATGACAGTAAATTGGGCTTAGATAGAGAGAATGCATCTGTGTGTAAGTGGTGCACCATATAAAACAAATCCTGCAGCACGCAGTGCATAATGAGAAACAAAACTCCAACCATGATTTTGGATTAAAACTTACTTTTGGCAGTGTATTTTCGACGGTGTTTTATGGTTGTAAATCATGTTCTTGGTCTCATTGATAGAAGGGTAGAAAGTATTACATAAATTAAGAGATTGATTTTGATTAGTTTTTTGTACTAAAAAAGCTTGAATGAGTCTCATAGTAGCAGGAAATGTTCGATTTTGCCAATGTTAAAGAGAAACAAATCACATCACGAGTCCAATATTGTCAGCTGTGGTCTAATGTGGGTTCATGAATGCGACTGATTTAATTATAACTGTTTTATGCAATATTTAAAATATTGCAAAACAGTAAATCTTCGATTTTGATGTGAATAAATATTTTTCCTCTTTACGTGAATAAAACATCAAATGGAATTCATGTAAAGCCGGAAACATAACTAATATTAGTTTATTATAGTGCCAGGAATGCCCTGCACTGTTTATTCGGACCCTCTTTTGAATTGAAATATTTTGAACTTTGTGTGAAACTGGCTAATTACCATTTCTAAATCACTATTGGGGTATCGAGATAGTTTGATCGAGCGATTCTTTTGCTCAATAGATAAAATTGGAACACATACTAGCGAAATCAGATAGAAGTTGGTCTAATTGAACAATTTAATTGGCTGAAAAATAGGAGCTCAAAAAGTGGAGAACTGACACCAGCAAAATTCATGAGTGTAATTGCATCAATTTTTTTTATCACATTTCATACTTTTTACTTATTACCCTCAGAAAAGATTCTTCTACTATTCTTAAGAAAAATAATTATTTATTATTTATTTAATTTTTTTTTAAATTCTTTGGACCCATTGCGTAGAATTTTTGTCAGATGGGGGTTTGACCCTCAAAGGGTTAACTTTAGCCAAATCAATTGATCATTTTTGACAGGTAATCAAAACTTTTTTGAAATGGTCCAGGGCTCTTTTTAAAATGGTTGTCCTGAACCAACTAGAGAAATAACCATTGGACCTGGGAACTGGCAAAGGATTCTCTTACAGATCACTAAAGGTTAATGAAGAGGCTTGGAGAAAGTGATCACAAATTGCTTATTTTGACATCTCATGAAATTACCTTAATAATGATAAAAAGTTAAGATTCCCAATTTTTCAAGCTGCAGAGTTTAGCTGGGTCTACCTGACCAGGGCATGAGGAAGACTGGATAGTGGTGTGGTTACAATATAACATTTCCAAAGCATTGTACAGCTGGCCAAGCTGCATATATTCCTAGTGAGACAATCTAAAGCAAACATGAATGACCCTAAAATGGATAAAGCAATAGACTCGGACTTCTCTTGTGAAAAGGGAAAGACATTTACACCGGTGAATCAAAGAGGTGAGACTCACCGTATTGAACATTACAATCAATATAAATGAAGGACTAAGAAAAGCCAAAGAGAAATGAAAATTAATTGCAAGAATCAAGAACAATCCTAAGGCTTTTATTGGCTATATGTATAGAGGAATAAGATTAAAGAATAACATGGCCCACTTAAATGTGTCTGAGGTCAGTTTATGGTTAGTTTGAAAGAAATGCTTAACATTTTCAAGTTATCCTTTCTGTTCTTACACAACAGTCAATAATTATACTAGTCCATGACAAAAATAAACTATGCTATTTTCAAAGTCACTAATGCTATATCCCAATATCTAGACAAAGTAACCCACAACCAAGTTACTATCCCTGATAAACGGTTTTCAGAGTTGTAAAAGAATGTAAGAGAACTAAGCATATACAAAGCTAGTCTCTCAACTATCATTGTAGACAGTACTGTAACTCCATAAATTGAAAATGGTAAATGTTATACCTAGTAAAAGCAGAGGTAAGTCCTTAGCGCATTATAGACCAATCAACAAATCCTCAACTGTGGGAATGCGATTGAATCAATATTTGCTGTTGCAATCTGAAGCACCTTCAAAAAAAAAATCTGATCATTATTTTTCACTAAGGTATTCAAGTGTAGACAATTACAAATAAACCAATATTATGCACATAGACTTTCAGTAAGGTCTTTGATAATGTACTCCACAGAGGAGAACTGATTAAAAAAGTAAAGAATGTGGATAAAAGAGGGACATATCTTCTATGGGTTAAGGCAAGGCTGAATGACAGACAACAGAGAGTTTGCATGAACCTTTTCCTAGCCAGACCCAGAAATGAAACTTGCTCTCAAAACATCCAAACATTAAAAAAAAAAAACATATAAATTTTTCTTCCAAAATGGCAGAGAATCTTTTATCTTAATAAAACGACATGAAAAGTAAAGAGTTTGATGAAAACATACGAAATTAAGACAGCACAAAGTTAGTGTCTTGGCAAAAATTTATGCACCAATAATTTTTGCCCACTTTGAGCCCAGTTTTTTTTGGGCCAATTCATTGTTCAAGTTGACCAAACTTGTAGTGTTTAGCTTAGAACTCCTTTATTCTACAATTAAGTACATAGAAACAGCCCATTTACCCATTTCATTGCCAGAAACACACGAAAAGGACCCCTGTCTGCAAATCAGTATAAAACCATAAACGTCAAAACGTATACAGTAGGGCCACACTTATACGGCGGTTAGGTTCCAGGCTGCAACCGGAAAGCAGAACATCGCCCGGAAGCAAGAACTTTCTCTCCCATTTATTTTTCCATTTATTAAATGCAAAAAATGCCAGACAACAAGTTTTACACTAAAATTATATTAAGTTAGTATAGACCTAGGCATTCAAAAACACACAAAGTAAATACAAGAGTCACATGAAATTCATTACTAATCTAAAGCATTTGTAATCTTAATGTAGGAGAGAGGTGAGTATTAACTTATGTAGTAGGAACAGGTGCAGGTAGCCCAGGTGTAGGTAGTCACTGGCTCCCCCGTCTCATAACTTACTTAATATACGATATTTAAAACATCCCCGAGAGTAAAATACACATACAGTACACCAATTATTTACCTTAAAATATGTAAGTCCTTCATATGGAAGAGAGGTGAGTAGTATTTATTTGTAAAAGGTGGATGACATCGAAAGGGTTGGAATGGGTAAGGGAGAGTTTTGTGGCGAGGGCTTGGACTTCCAGCAGCGTGCAGAGCGTGTTTGATAGGATGAATGGAACGAGTGGTATTTGGGACCTGACAATTCTTTGGAGTGTGAGCAGATAGTATTTAGTGAAGATTCAGGAAACCGGTTATTTTTTATACAGCCGGACTTGAGACCTTGAAATGGGACGTACAATGTCCGCACTGTAAATGAGGGGTTCGGGATAGTGGCATTTGAGGGATATGTTGTGTATATACGTATATTGCTTCTAAGTTTTTGTGTTCTGAGCACCTCTGCAAAAACAGTGATTATGTGTGAGGGAGGTGAAAGAGTTGAATGATATGAAAGTAATTTCTTTTTGGGATTTTCTTTTTCTTTTGGGTCACTCTGCCCTCGTGAAGAATTGTCGACTTTAAAAAAAAAAAAATGATTGAATTGTACAAATGGAAAACAGAATAAATAAAAGGGATATACAGAGTGCTGAAATACAAGCGAGAAAACAATATTAACTTATAGTAATGGAATCAAGTTAAGAAAACATTAGGTATAGGTGGGACTTTGAAGAAAGGATATTGTAGTACTGATTTGGGCAACAGAGTTGTAGATGAGTTGGAAAAAAAAGGGGGAAAAACTCCACTTCATTGAAGCAAGAACTTTGGTACACAAGTTGGTGGAGGTAAGTGTGAACGTACCTGCCTAAGCATGGGCCAGGAGGCCTGCTGCAGGTGTTCCCTTTGTTCTTAGTTTAACATCGTTAACACAAATCCTACTTGCTTTGAATAAATCTAATATGTCAGGCAATAATAAACTATAATAAATCCATTAATAAAGATAAATCAACAAACATAAGTTTTTCAATTGAGCTGGTGTATCCCACCGAGGCAGAGTGACCGAAATAAAGAGAAACAAAAGTTAATTTATACAGGAGATTGGGCGACTAAGCACCTTTCACCCAGTGTTTTATAGTTAGTCGCCTTTTTTACGACACCATGGTTACAGAGGAAGAAACCTTTCCACATCCCCCATGGGTAAAAAAAAAAACTATTGCAATGACTGAAAACCTAACTACAGCATCATTACTGAAGTTCTTATATACCAGTTCCTCCTGAAGAATACTTTTTATTTTACTCTAACTCTACCTTACAGTTACTTTACCTTTATAATCAAATGGCAAGGCAGCTTGAAGGAGTGACCTTTAGGTCACTTCACAGTGATGTGAGTTAACGACGCGGTTGGGGCAGGCGATAGTGGAATCGCATGTAGTCAGAGGGCAGATGGATGGGGGCGCGGAGAGGTGACTCGCGACGATTTTATATGTGTGGTATCTAACAGGATACTTACACTCATAGTTGAGTTCTAGCTAGGTCGTGAGGAGCAGTTATCTGCACCAGCATGTGGACTTTGCTACTTGTGGCTGTAGTCCACACTCAATCTGAAATACAAATTAAGTGCTGGAAGCCTTTGTGAGAAAAATTATATTATAAGGCAAGCAAATTTTTCACCAAATATTCAACTGGTAACTGAATATTTATAAGAGGTCTCCAACTTACAAAATGCTCATGTTACACACACACAACATTTTACATACACAATCTCCATTACCCATTAAAGTTTCAAGCATGAGCCTCAGTACAGACTGTAAAAACACAACCATCCACTATAATGTTACTTTCAATATATACATCTCTCTGGTAAATTTAAAAACCAAGAACATGGCCTTTTATAAGTTGGAGACCACTTATACTTCAAGTATTTCAGGCAAGCTTTTAAAATTACCCTATCTCTACCACCTCACTTAGAAACCACATTCACAACCTATAAATTATAATAATGCTACTTTTTTTCTAGTTCCTTCTAACGATGTAATGTAACATACAAAGTGTCAGATTCCAGATTTAGATATTGCGCAAAGTGGCTAGTTTATTGTGCCCCCACATCCATCCTACCTGATGCAAGCCAAGAATATATACACACACAAAACACCACGTAACTATGCTGCAAGAGATAAACAAGAGATCACTTGGGTATAATATTTTTTACAATTTACATTTAATCTATTAAAAGCAAATGAAGGATCTTGCTCAAAATGTCTAGTATCTTATTTTCACTAATCTATATTTTATTTAGGTCGAATTTGGGCAGCCTTAAGGATAGGCCTGATGAAATCTTTTTTACTGGGTAATATTTAGTAAAGCATTCATGGAAACCATTAGCCAGACTCGAGTCATAGAGGTGGGAAGTAAATGCCTGCACCTTAACCCGTTCAGGTTTTCGGATGTACTAGTATGGGCCTACGCACCAGGGTTTTTTTGACGTACTAGTACTCCTTAATTCTACGCCCTCAAATCTAGTGAGAGAAAGCTGGTTGGCCTACATATGAAAAATGGTCCTATTGTGGTCAGTGTGCACAGTATAAAAAAATCCTGCACCACAACAGTGCATAATGAGAAAAAAAACTTTGACTGTTTTTTTGGATTTAAAACAGTAACTTTGCACTGTAATTTTCGTATGGCATTTATCATTTAATATCCTATTTTTCCTGTCTCATTTTATAGAAATGGAAAACATATACAGAAACTGAGATGAATTTTGACTGTTTTTACACATTAAAAGTACCTTGAAAAATTGAGCTCAAAGAAAAGAATTGTGTGATTTTTACCAAAGTTCAAAAGTAAACAAATCATGTTTTAAGCGTCCAATACACGTTTAACTGGTTGAGTCTAATAATCTTTCACAAATTGGCCGATATTATTTATACTATTCACTACTAACGCAGCAGTCCTTCATACATAAATCTCCTATTTTTTGTGAGAATAAAAATTCAAAGTGGAAAGCAAAAGAATGGTAAGAGGGGCCTGGAATTGAATAATAAACAGAGAAATGTTATTTTAGTTCCAGGAATGTCTTTCTTGTTATTCTGACCTATTTGGAAAATTTGGCATCTTCTGAAATTTTGTGTGAAATTGGCAAAATTGGCTAAATTCTTGACCACTATATTGGATAGCTGATGGAAAATGTGGTTTCTTGAGACTCATTCGATAGAAAATGGATTCTAGCAAAATATTATGATTTATTGTCAACTAGCACACTGGTATTCCGAAAATAGGCATAAAGTGGGCAAATCGCCGATGCGTAAACATCGTCGAGACCGCTAACTCACGAGACATAATTCCGCAATTTTCCACCAAATTTCTTCTTTTTGGTGTCATTAATTATTGGGAAAGATTCTCTATCTTCTCATAAGAAAAACAATTTTTTTTTTGAAATTTGGGCAACCCTGAGAACAAGTCTGGAGAGTGCCTGGGACCCTGAAAGGGGTAAAGGAGGGTTTTAGACCATCAGAAATGGTGCCCCCGGGCCTGGTGGCTAAAGCACTGCTTCTCTGGTGAGGTCTGGGTTTGATCTCCATGAGGTAGAACATTGGGCATGTTTTCTTTACACTGTTGTCTATAATCCCATCAGTAAAATGGGTATCTTGGTGGTAGTCAACGTATGGGCTGCATCCTGGAACAAAAACTGACCTAATTGCCAGAAAATGCTCTGGATAACAAGCGCAGCTTGCAGTATAGTATACAGTAGTCACTATACAGCTAGGCCTATATGCCTTGACATGTACTTTAGAAAAAGAATATTATTATTGTTTTTTTATTTCACAAGTTGCCATCTCCCACCGATAGGGCGGACCCAAAAAAAAAGAAATCCCCATAAAGAGAAAAAATTTTCATCATCAATTAACACTTTCACTTCATCACCCATAATCAACTGCTTTTACCAGAGTGCTCAGAATACAACCTTAAAGCATTACATAAAAAGATAACAACATACCCTCTAAACTGCTAATTATCCCCAAACTCCTCCTTTAAATGCAGGCATTGTACTTCCCATTTCCAGGACTCAAGTCTGACTATATAAAAATAACCGGTTCCTGAATCCCCCACTAAAATTACCCTGCCACAACTCCAACAGCACATCCGTCCCAAATGCATTCTCTCCATTCACTCCTATCTAAATGCTCACGCACGCTTGCTGAAGTCAAGCCCCCTCACCCCAAAAACCTCCTTTACCGCCTCCTCCAACCTTTTCGAGGAGCGACCCTACCCCCCTTCCTATCCCAACAAATTAAAAGCACCCATGTCATTCTACTTTGACCTTTCTCTCTAAATGACCAAACCACCTAACAAACCCTCGTCAACCTCTGACTAATACTTTTTTATTAACTCCACACATTTCTAAGTCCACACTCCGAATTTTCTGCATAATAATTTACACCACACAGGCCCTTAGACAGGACAGCTCCTCTGTCTCCAACCGACTCCTCGCTGCTGCATTCACTACCCCAAGCTTCACCCCATATAAAGTGGTTGGTACTACTATACTGTTCATACATTCCATCTTTGCCTCCATAGAAAAGCATTTTTATATGCCTCAACATGTATCTCAACGCACCACGTCCCCTATTTCCTCATCATTCTAATGAACCTCACCTTCCTAAATCCATCCTACTAGGACAATATTAACTAGGTTATGAGGGCAACATCAACTAGGTCAACGAGGGCAACATCAACTAGGTCTACTAGCACAACATCACAGTTCTACTAGGACAACATAACTAGGTCTACAAGGACAATATTAACTAGGTCTACTAGGAAACATTAACTAGATTCTACTGACTACACAAACTAGCTCTACTAGGCCAACAACTAGGTCCCTTTCTAGACATCAACTAGTCTACTAGGGCAACATCAACTAGGTCTACTAGACAACACTAGGTCCCCTAGGACAATCAACTAGGTCTACTAGGGCCAACATGACTAGGTCCACTAGAAAACATCAACTAGCTCATACTAGGACAACAACTAGTCTACTAGGGCAACATCAACTAGGTCTACTAGGACAACAACTAGGTCTTCTAGACATCAACTAGTCTACTAGGCAACATTGACTAGACTACTAGGAACAACATCAACTAGCTCTACTAGGACAACAACTAATTCTCCTAGACAACAACTAGTCCTTCTAGACATCAACTAGGTCTTACTAGGGCACACATTGACTAGGTCTACTAGACATCAACTAGGTCTACTAGGCCAACTAAACCAAAAAACTAGTCCTCTAGGACATCAAACTAGGTCTACGAGGCAACATCAACTAGGTCTACTAGCGAACAATGACTTAGGTCAACTAGGACATCAAATAGTCTACTAGGACAACAACTAGGTTCATCTAGACATCAACTATGGCTACTAACAACATCAACTAGGTCTACTAGGGCAACATTGACTAGTCTATCTAGACATCAACTAGTCTACTAGGACAACAACAAGGTCTAATAGGACAACAACAACTAGTTCTCTAGGACATCATCACTAGTCTACTATGATATCACTAGGTCTACTAGGACAACAACAAGGTCTTCTAGGACATCAACTAGGCTACCTAGGGCAACATCAACTAGGTCTACTAGGACAACAACTAGTCTACTAGGACAACAACAACTAGGTCCTACTAGGACATCAACTAGGTCTACTAGACAACACAACTAGGTTCTACTAGGACAACAACCAACTAGTCTACTAGACAACTTCAACTATGACTACTAGGACATCAATCTAGGTCTACTAGGACAACCAACTAGTCTACTAGGAAAAAAACAACAACAACTAGGTCTTCTAGACAACAACAACAGGTCTACTAGGACATCACTAGTTCTACTAGGACATCAACTAGGTCCTACTAGACATCAACTAGGCTACGAGGAAAACATCAAACGAGGTCTACTAGGAACAAACATCAACTATGACTATAGACATCAACTAGGTCTACTATGGCAATATCAACTACGTCTATGATGGCAACATCAACTAGTCCTATTTTCTAGTACACAACTAGTCCTACTAGGACAACCTTTCAACTATGTCCTACTAGGACATCCAACTAGTCTACTAGGACAATATCAACTAGTCTACTAGGACACAACTAGTTCTACTAGGGCAACATCAACTAGGTACTACTAGGACAACATCACTAGGTCGACTAGGACATCCAACTAGTTTCTACTAGGACACATCAACTAGGTCTACTAGAACTACAACTAGTCTACTAGTACAACAATCAACTAGTCTCTAGACATCAACTAGGTCTACTAGGGAACATTAACTAGTCTACTAGGGCAACATCAACTAGGTCCTACTAGAACAACACTGGTCCCTCTAGGACATCAACTAGGACTACTAGGGCAACATCAACTAGGTCTACTGAGACAACAACTAGGTCTACTAGGACAACAACAACTAGTCTACTAGGACATCAACTAGGTCTACTAGACAACAACAACTAGTCTACTAGACAACAACAACTATGTCTACTAGGACAACATCAACTATGACTACTAGGACATCAACTAGGTCTACTAGTACAACAACTAGCTGCCTAGACAACAACAACTATGTCTACTAGTACAACAACAACTAGGTCTCCTAGGACATCAACTAGGTCTACTAGGACATCAACTAGGTATACTAGGACTTCAACAGGTCTTCTAGGAAAACATCAACTAGGTCTACTAGGACAACAGCACTATGACTACAGGACATCAACTAGGTCTACTATTGGCCATATCAACTAGTCTATAGGCAACATCAATAGTTCTACTAGAACATCAACTAGGTCTACGAGGACAACATCACTAGGTCTACTAGGACATCAACTAGGTCTACTAGGACAACATCAACTAGGCCTACAGGACAACAACTAGTCTACATAGGCAACATCAAACTAGTCTACTATGACATCAACAGGTCTACTAGGGCAACATCAACTAGGCTACTAGACAACATCAACTAGGTCTACTAGACATTCAACTAGGTCCTACTAGGACAACATCAACTAGTCTACTAAACATCAACTAGGTCTACTAGGACAACATCAACTAGGTCTACTAGACATCAACTACGTCTACTAGGGCAACATTAACTAGTCTCTATGGCAACATCAACTAGTCTACTAGACAACAACTAGGTTCTTCTAGGACATCAACTCGTCCTACTAGGCAACATTGACTAGGTCCTACTAGACAACATCAACTAGCTCTACTAACAACAACTAGTCTACTATCAACAACAACTAGGACTACTAGGACAACAACTAGGTCTTCCTAGGACATCAACTAGTCTACTAGGGCAACATTGACTAGTCTACTAGGACAACATCAACTAGCTTCTTTCTAGACAACAACTAATTCTACTAGGACAACAACTAGGTCTTCTAGGACATCAACTAGGTCTACTAGGCCATGACAAGTCTACTAGACATCAACTAGTCTACTAGGACAACAACTAGTCTTCTAGGACATCAACTAGTTCTACTAGGGCATCATCAACTAGGTCTACTGGGCAACCTTGACGAGTCACTAGGACATCAACTAGTCTACTAGGACAACAACTAGGTCTTCTAGGACATCAACTAGCTACTAGGGCAACATCAACTAGTTCTACTAGGGCAACATTGACTAGGTCCTACTAGACATCAACTAGGCCTACAAGACAACAACTAGGTCTACTAGACAACAACAAAAAGTCTAACTAGACAACATCAACAGGTCTACTAGATAGCAACTAGGTCTACTAGACAACAACTAGGTCTTCTAGGACATCAACTAGGTCTACTAGGGCAACATCACTAGGTCGACTAGGACAACAACTTAGGTCTACTAGGACAACAACAACTAGGTCCTACTAGGACAACAACTAGGTCTAGTTTTTTTCAAGACAACAACTACTATCTACTAGGACAACATCAACTAGGTCCTACTAGGACAACATCAACTAGACTACTAACATCAACTAGGTCTACTAGGAAAACAACTAGTTCTACTAGGACAAACAACAACTAGGTCTACTAGACAACAACAACTAGGTCTACAAGGACATCAACTAGGTCTAACTAAGGACAACACTAGTCTACTAGGATAAACAGGACCTACTAGAAAACATCAACTATGTCACTAGGACAACATCCAACTATTACTACTAGACAATCAACTAGGTCTACTATGGCAATTACAACTAGGTCTATGAGGGCAACCACAACTAGGTCTACAAGAACATCAACTAGGACCTACTAGGACAACATCAACTAGGTCTACAAGGACATCAACTAGGTCTACCAGGACAACATCAACTTAGGTCTACTATGACATCAACTAAGGTCTCTAGGGCAACATCAACTAGTCTTAATAGACATCAACAAGGTCTTCTAGGTAACATCAACAGGTCTACTAAGGAAACGAACATCGAACAGGTCTACTAGGACATCAACTAGGTCACTAGGACAACATCAACTAGTCTACTATAACAGCAACAAGTCTACTAGGACATCAACAAGGTCTTACTAGGACATTCAACTAGTCTACAAGGGCAACAGCAACTAGGTCTTCTAGAACATCATCAACCTAGGTCAACTAGGGCACTATCAACTAGGGCTTTCTAAATAACATCAACTAGTCTACTAGGACATCAACTAAGTCTAACTAGGCAACATTAACTAGGTCTACTAGGACAATCAACTAGGTCACTGGCAACATCAACTAGTTCTTCTAGAACAACAACAACAAGGTCTACAGGACATCAACTAGGTCTACTAGTGCAACACAACTAGGGTCTACTAGGACATCAACAAGTCAACTAGGGCAACATCAACTAGGTCTACTAGGACATCAAACTAGGTCTAACTAGGCAACATCAACTAGTACACCTAGGGCCACATCAACTAGGTCATTCTAGGACTAACATACACTAGGTCTACAGGGCAACATCATCTAGGTCTTCAACAAACAACTAGGTCGTACTAGGACATCCACTAGGTCTTCTAGGACATCATCATTCTAGGTCTACTAACATCGGTGGCCCCGTGGCCTGGTGGCCTAAAGCTCCCGCTTCACACACGGAGGCCCGTTCAATTCCCTGCGGTGGAAACATTTCGACAGTTTTCCTTACACCTGTTGTCCTGTTCACCTAGCAAAATAGGTACTTGGGGTGTTTGTCGAACTGGTGTGGGTCGCATCCTGGGGACAAGATTAAGGACCCATGGAAATAAGTTAGACATCCCTCGATGACCGCACTGAATTTCATTGGTTATCCCGGTGTCTAACCTCCGGGGTTCAAAATCCGTACGAAATCTTATCTTATCTTATCTTATCTTATCAACTAGGTCTTCTAGGACAACGTCAAAGGTCGACTAGGGCAACACAGACTCGTCTACAGGACAACAACTAAGTCCTTCGAGGACATCAACTAGTCTACTAGACAAGCATCAACTAGGTCTACTAGGACATCAACTAGGTCAACATCATCTAGTCTACCAGGACAACATTAACTATTCTACTCGGGCAACATCAACTAGGTCTTCTAGGACATCAACTAGGTCCTACTAGACAACTTTAACTAGTCTACTAGGCATCATCAATTAGGTCACTAGGAGAACATCAACTATGCCTACTAGACAAGCATCAACTAAACTACTAGGAACATCATCAACTTGTCTATGAGGCAACACAACTAGGTCTACAGGACATCAACCAGTCTACAAGGCAATATCAACTCGGTCTACAGGGCAACACAAGTAGTCTACTAGAGCAACATCAACAGGAGTCTACTAAGCAACATCACCTCTCCCTTACTTTCTATATCAACTCCAAGAGCGTCTACAATGAAAAGGGTCAATGCTTCATTATTTCTAGAACAAATAAAACTTTAACAAACACTTGACTTTTTTGAGGTAGGTGTGAAGAATATAATTATATTTTTCTTTAATGTTCTTCATACTGAATGTCATTATTTTTCATCTCTTCAGATTTCGGGAACCATAGTGTAAGATAAGTGACACTGACTGTGTTTAAAAAATTTGTCAACATGTAAGCACAGTGAGAACACGTTTATCTAGATTCTTATGTTTTAAACAAAAAATTGTACTTGTAACAATTTAATTCTAATTAACTAGAACAGCCAAGAGACTTAATTTAAGACAAATACAGCAAAAATAAAAGTCCGACTTACCTCATCAATGTGATTACAACCTGGTATTGTAGATAAAAATACTGCAGAGTTGATATTAGCACATACTGAAGTATTTTAATCTCCATCCTTAAAATCTGAAACTCCCGCTGCCTGAAAACCTCTAGAACTGCAGAACCAATCACCATTTTCAAAATATCGTTCATAAACACGTCGTCTCCCTAACACCGCTCATCATCCGTTAACCACCATGAAAACCACCTAATTCTCCTTTTTTTAAATGAACACATCCAACACAATAAAGTCTACTCTCGTCAACTGTAATACCCCCTAATTTACACATACACTCATTCCACATAAACTGGAAACAAAAAATCCCATCATAAAGCTATTGCCTATTAAATCTTAAGTTAAGTCCTAAGTTGCCAAGATATAGAGTCTTCACAGAAACAGTGTATCATACCCAAGCAAATCCTATCCCAATTACTAAACTTACCATTTCTAATTACTGTTTTATAGTTTTATACTACTTCACTATTATAAATCTATTTATTAATACATTTATGTTATCTAATAATGTTAATGTTCAAATGTACTGCTCCATAACCATATCAACATAGATAAAATTAGTTAGTAGTCCTGCCCGAATGCCTAGGCATGCTAGTGGCCCTTCTTTGAATTAATATTTTATGGCATGTAAACCACACACTGTAACTGAAACGGAAATAAACATTTTCATTTCATTTCATTTCCTTGCCTGAAAATTTCCAGAGTCCTATCAGCCAGCAGCTCAAAGCCTACTGTTAAAAATGCCTCCTTTCCTTAATGTGAACGCTGACAAACACTTCATTAATTATGATAAAGCAATTTCTTTAAACAATTTATTATTGATGGACAATTCCCTGAAACTGTCTTTCATCAAACTGTCCCTATAAAGCAATTAGGAATTGAGGTGGTTTTGCAGTTCTCCACGACTAGTGTTGCAATGTGATGAGAGACAGGTAGCACAAAAAAAAGGGATATACAGTGACCCCCCCGCCTATAACCATATTATTTCAATCCAGAAGTGCTGTTCGGGTGCCATTTATAGACCGAATTTGGTTCCCATAAGAAATTTGTTGAAATTAGATTATCAGTTTTCAAACCCCCAAAAATGCACCTACAAAAGCACTTACAAAAATACACTTACATAATTGGTCGAGTTGGACTCATGCGTTAGGCGGGGTCCACTGTATATGTACTTGTTGGAGGGAGGGGGGGTTCTCAGATTTTGATATTCTGACCTGGGCTTTCAGTAACAGGAATAGTAAGGCAAGAGAGACAGGTAATAGGAAAACCCCCTTTATCTACCTCAGTTCGGAGTTGATAATGCGAGAAATGCAAGATTGAAGAGTAACTGGCCATTACAATGCTAAGGAAGGTATCAATCATATGTATCAATCTGCTTCACGTGAAGCAGCAATGAATGAATGTCTAGACAAGTGGGGGAAAACAGATGGCCTAGACAAGTACTGGCAGAAACTTGAATTCCATCATTGATAACTGAATAATTTTTATGGGAAAATACCAGGTAATGCATGGATGGGTGCCTCTCATTAGTGCCAGGGACCTACAGTTTGAAGAGTCATTCCTAATTTGCCTAAGACCTTTATATGAAAAAAAGACAGAGGGTAGCAGTGTGGTGGGAAACAAAAAGGCTCCAGTACTAGGGGCAGTAAGAGCAAAAATTGCCACGATATGTTAGGCAAAATTTTAGAAAACAGATAGTTCAAAAAGTTCCTGACAAAAACAGGAAAATTAGTCCTAAAAACAATACGAATTGGAGAAACGAGGCAAAAACATCCTTAGTATTTAACAGTACAAACAGCCAGAGTTAAAAAAAATCAAACAGATTAATAAGCCTAACTGCATGTGCTGAAACAAATACAGTGGTACCCCAGTTTTCGAACTGCTCCCAACTTGACCAATTATGGTAAATGTACTAATTGTCAGTGATAAGCCAATTATGTAAGTGTATTATTGGTCGGTGAGAACCATCAAAACTAGGGATGCCAAGCCCCTGATGTCACTCTTCAGGTCCGCTGTTCTATCTAGGCTGGAATATGCTGCACCACTAACAGCACCTTCAAGGCAGGTGAAATTGCTGACCTGAAAATGTACAGAGAACCTTCAGGCACGCATAGCAAGATAAAACACCTCAATTACTGGAATGCCTTGAAGTTCCTGACTTTTACTCCCTGGAAAGCAGTGGAGAGATACATGATTATAGACACCTGGAAAATCCTAGAGGAACTATACCGAACTTGCACAATCGAAAATCACTCTATACGAGACCAAAGACATGGCCAGACGATGCAAACATCCCCCCAATGAAAACATGGGTCCACTAGCACGTTAAAGAGACAATACAATAAGTGGTTCAGGGCCTGAGACTGGTCAACTGCTCCCAGTCAACATAAGGATTACCAATAGACCCCTGGCAGTCTCAAGCTGGACTGGACAAGCACATAAGTCGGTAAACCTGACAAGCTGGGCTGTGGCTCGTACGTTGGATTGTGTGCTGCCATCAGTAACACCTGGTGATCAGGCTCTGATCCACCAGGAGGCCTGGTCACAGACCGGCCATGGGAGCTTTACCCCCGGAACTCATCTCCAGGTAAATTCCAGTCTTTTGTAATGTATTTTTTGGGGTCTGAAATGGACTAATCTAATTTACATTCCTTATGGAACAAATTTCCATTCAGTAATGGCACTTGAACATCCTCTGGAACAAAGAAAGTTCAAAACTCGGGGTACCACTAATTATTGAAATAATTGAAACATCAATCCAAAAATAGGGAACAGCTGCTGAATTTCCACGAAGAGATATAAATTATTTTCTCTGAAAGTCAACAGAAAGCAGGCAGAGTTTTCTGGTATGTTTAGCAAAAATTTAAACAGTTGCATCAGAAACGACGTAAAGATGGAAGAGAAGCATCACAGAATTTGGCTCCTTTTCTCAAGGCAAGAATAAGGTATATTTAGGATGATCTACTGACCCCTAAAACCTTGAACATGACCAGAGTAAACTTTCTTTTGGGGGATATAAATGCTTCAGGATTTAGAAGCAAAAATTTAGTTTGAATGGGAATTTTTTAAAACACTTTGAGGGTGCATCCCTAGTTCTATGGCTTTTTGAAGCCAGGTCCAGCCCGTGTAACAGGTCATTGAGCCTCAAGCTTACTCAGCTAAGCTATGACAGTAAATTGGGCTTAGATAGAGAGAATGCATCTGTGTGTAAGTGGTGCACCATATAAAACAAATCCTGCAGCACGCAGTGCATAATGAGAAACAAAACTCCAACCATGATTTTGGATTAAAACTGTGACTTTGCATGTATTTTGACGGTTTTTTATGGTTTTTTTCATGGTTTCTTGGTCTCATTTGATAGAAGGGGTAGATATATTACGAATTAGAGAGATTTTGATTTAGTTTTTGATAAAAATGCTTGAAATTGAGCCCCCATAGTGCAGAAATGTTCGATTTTTCCCAATGTTAAAGAGTAAACAAACCATCACGAGTCCAAATGTGTCCTGGGGGGTCAAATTTGTTTATGAATGCACTGAATTATTTTACTGTTAGCAATTTATAATATGCAAAACAGTAAATCTTCTGTTTTTTGATGTGAATAAAATTTTTACTAATAAAACATAAAATGGAAATTTCACGTGTAAAGCCGGGAACATAACAAATTTAGTTTTTTTTAGGGGCGGGAAATGCCTCACTGTTTTTTCTGGACCCTTTTTTTTGAAATTGAAATTTTTGGAACTTTTGGTGAAAGGTTAAATTAAAACCAATTTCTAATCACTAGGGGGTATCGGATATTTTATCGAGCGATTTCTTTTGCTCAATAATAAAAGGGAACAAATACTGCGAAACAGATAAAAATTTGGTCTAATGGAACAATGAAATTGGCTAAAAAAAGGGACTCAAAGGGGGAAAAACGACACAGAAAAATTTCAGAGGAAATTGCATCAATTTTTTTTATCAAATTTCATATTTTTTTATCTTTTTCCCCTCAGAAAAAGTTTCCTACTATTTTTTTTAAGAAAAATAATTATTTATTTATTTATTTATTTTTTTTTTAAATTTTTGGGACCCTGCGTAAAATTTTCAGTTTGGGGGGGTTTTGGACCCTAAAAAGGTTAATTTTAGCCAAATCAATTGGGATCATTTGACAGTAAAAAGACTTTTTTGAAAGGGTCCAGGGCTTTTTTTAAAAAGGGGGTCTAAACCCAACAAAGGGGAAAAAACCATTTGGGACCTGGGACTGCAAAGATTCTCTGACAGTAATCTTGGGTTAATGAAGAGCTTGGAGAAAGTGATCACAAATTGCTTATTTTGACATCCATAAATTCCCTTAAAAATGAAAAAATTTAAAGTTTCCCAAATTTTCATGCTGCAGAATTTTTAATGGTCTACTGACCAGGGCATGGGGAAGACGGATGGTGGTGGGGGTTTTACAATAAAAATTTTTCCCAAAAGCATTGCAAGCTGAAAGCTCTAATTCCTAGTAGAAACAAAATCAAAATAAGACCCTAAATGGATAAAAATGACTCGGACTTCTCTTGGGTGAAAAGAAAGACATTTTCCGTGAATAAAAAAGGGTAGACCACCGAAATTAAACATTACAATCAATTTAAATAAGGACTAGAAAACCAAAAGAAATATGAAATTAAGGTTGCAAGGAATCAAGAACAACCCAAAAGGTTTTTTATTGGGTAAATTAAAGGAATAAGATTAAAAAAAACATAGGCCACTTAAATGTGACGAGGTCGTTTAGGGTTTAATTCAAAGAAAGCTTCCCTTTTTCAAGTTTACCCTTTTTGTTCTTACACAACAATCAAAAAAATTTTACTAGTCAGGAAAAAAATAAACTATGTTTAAAATCACTAATGCTATAGCCTCAATAACAGACAAAGTGAACCCAAAAAGTTCATCCCTGATAAACTTTTAAAAGAGTGAAAAGAATGTAAGGGGGAAAATAAGCAATCATAGCTATCTCTCAATTATCTTTGTAACAGGTACTGTACTCCAAAAATGGAAAAGGGAAAATGTATACCTATGTAAAAAGCAGGGGTAATCCTTAGCTCAAATTATGCCCAATAAACTCCCCAAACTTTGGAAGGTGATGAATAAATATTTGCTGTTGCAATCTAAACCCCCTTCAAGAAAAAATCTACTTAAATTTTCACTAAGGTTTTTCAAGGTGGTAAAAATTACAAATAACAAATTATGCACATAATTCAAAGGTCTTTGATAAGTTCCACAGGGAGACTGAAAAAAAAAGGGAAGATGGGAAAAAGAGGGACATATCTCCTGGGTTAAGGCAAGCTGAATACAGAAAACAGAGGTTTGCATAACCTTTTCCCTACCCCGCCCCAAAATGAAACTTGCTCTCAACATCCAAAAAATTTAAAAAAAAAAAAAACTTATAAATTTTCTTCCAAAATGGGGAGAATCTTTTTCTTAATATAAAGACATGAAAAAGTAAAGAGTTTTTATGGAAAAATACGAAATAACAGGCACAAAGTTTTGGCTTGGAAAAAAATTTTGCACCAATAATTTTGCCCCCTTTTTGCCCATTTTGGGGCCAAATTTTTTGTTTAGTTGACCAAACTTTAGGTGTTTAGCTAGAACTCCTTTTATTCTTCAATTGATACTAGAAAACGCCCATTTACCATTTTTATTCCCGAAAACACTAAAGGACCCCTTGCTCAAATCAGTTTAACCCCAAAAAACGGGCCAAACTATACATGGGCCACATTTTTAAAGGCGGGTTAGGGTTTCCCGGGGTGTCACCGGAAAGCAAAATCGCCGGGAAGGGAACTCCATTTTTTTTTTCCCTTTAAAATGAAAAAAATGCCAACAAAAAGTTTACACAAATTATATAAGTTGTAATAGAACTAGGCATTAAAAACACACAAAAGTAAAATACAGTCAAGTAAATTCATTACTTATCTTAACATTTTAATCTTTAAAGTAGGGGGGAAAAGGGGATGACTTATTTTTTGGAAGTCAGGTCAGGTACCCAGGGGTAGGTAAACACTCCCCCCGTCTCATACTTAATATACATATTTAAAACATCCCAAAGGTAAAATACACATACAGTACACTCATTATTTACCTTAAAATTTTGTGTTGTTTAATATGAAGAGAGGTGAGTAGATTTATTTGTAGAAAGTGGGTGACATGAAAGGGTTGGAAGGGAAGGGGGGTTTGTGGGGGGGGGGGCTTGGACTTCCCGCAGGCTGCGTGAGCGTGTTTTGAAGGAGTGAATGGAGACAGGGGATTTGGGGCCTGACAATCTGTTGGAGTGTGAGCAAAGTAAATTAGTGAAGGGGTTCAGGGGAAAACCCGGTTATTTTTTATACAGCCACTTGAGACCTGGAAATGGAATAAATGTCCCACTCTAAATAGGGGTTGGGAAAATTTGGGAGTTTGGGGGGGATTGTTTTGGGATATCGTATATTTCTAAAATTGTTTGTTTTTGAGACCCCCCGCAAAAAAAATGATTATTGGGGGAGGGGGGGAAAAAGTTGAATGTGATAAAGTATTTCTTTTTGGGGATTTTTTTTCTTTTTGGGGGCACTCTGCCTCGGGAGAGATGGTCGACTTTTAAAAAAAAAAAAAAAAGATTTAAGTGTACAAAGGAAAACAAAAAATAAAAGGGGTATACAGAGTGCGGAAATACTAACAAAAACAAAATTTTAGTAATGGGTTCAAATTAAAGAAAATTTAGATTAGAAAAGGTATTGGTAGTACTGATTTGGAACGGTGAGAGATGAAAGGGACTCCCATCATTGAAGCAAGAATTTGGGTACACAAGTGGTGTAGGTAAGTGTGAACGTGACCCCCCCTCTGGGCCATTTGGGGTTTTTGCATTTTTCCTTTGTTTTATGTTAACAAGGTAACACATCCTACTTGGGTTTGAATAAAACTAATAGCAGGCATAAAAACATAATAAATCCATAATAAAGATAAATCAACAAACAAAGTTTGTTCAATGAGGGGTGTATCCACCGAGCAAGTGACCGAAAAAGAGAAACAAAAGTAATTTATAAGAGAAGGGGGGACAAACTCCTTTCCCCATGTTTTTTGTCGCCTTTTACGACACGCATGGGGTTTTCAGAGGAAGAACCTTTTTCCCCCTCCCCCATGGGGAAAAAAAAAAAAACTATTGCAAGATCGAAAACCTAATACACACATTAAATGGGAAATTCTTTATACCTTTTCCAAGGGAAAACTTTTTTTTTTCTCTACCTTACAGTTACTTACCTTTTTTTTAATCAAAAAGGCAAGGCGCTTGAAGGAGGGCCTTTAGGGGACTTCACAGTATTGGGATTTAAACCGGCCCAAAGACAGTACATTCATCCATACAACGTTTTTGCAAGGGTGACCACAGGTAACTCTTGAGGCATTTCCATCACACTTGCTATTGTGGTGGATCCACACTCAATCTGAAATACAAATTAAAATGCTGGGAAACCTTTTTGAGAAAATTAATTATATCAAGCAAATTTTTTTTACCAAATTAAATAACGGGATATTTTAAGAGGTCCCAACTTTCAAATGCTAATGTTACACACACACAAAATTTACAAAACAATGCCATTCCAAATTTAAAGTTTCAAGCAGTGAGCCACATTTTAGACGTGTAAAAACCCCAACCACCCAATTAATAATGTTATTTTCAATATTTTCCATCTCTTTTGGAAATTTAAAAAAAACCAAGAAACAAGGCTCTTTTAAGTTGGGAAACCACTTATACTTAAAGGGTTTTTTCAGGCAACCCTTTTAAAATTACCGCAGTTTTTTTTTCCACCTCATTTAAAAACCCCACTTCAAAAACCCTAAAAATTAAAAATAATGTTTTCTTTTTTTCAAAATTTCCCCAAAAACGATGTATGTAAACATAAAAAAGTGTTCAATTTCAATTTAGATTTGCTGCCAAAGTGGCTATTTTTTTGTGCACCCCACATCCTTTCCTCCTAAAGCAACACAAAATATTACACACACAAAACACCACTAACTAGCTGCAAGAGGATAAACAAGAGATCACTTGGTATATTTTTTAAAAATTTACTTTTAATCTTTTAAAAAGGCAAATAAAGGGATTTTTTGCTCAAAATGTCTATTTATCATTTTTTTCACAATAGGATATTTTAATTTGGGTCGAATTTGCCAGGCTAAAGGGATAGGCTGATGAATCTTTTACGGGGGAAATTTTTTTAAAAAAGGAAATTCAGGAAACCTTTTTAGCCAGACTCGAGCCCAAAAGAGGTGGGGAAGTAAAATTGCCTCCCTTTTAAACCCTTTCGGGGTTTCGGATGTACAAATATGGCAAAACCCACCGGGTTTTTTTTGACGTCTGTACGCCAAATTTCTGCCCCCCTCAAATTTATGAGAGAAAGCTGGGGGGGTTTACATAGAAAAAATTTGGGTCTATGTGGTCATGTCCCACAGTTTTAAAAAAATCCTGCACCACACAGTGAAATAAGAGAAAAAAAACTTTGACTGTTTTTTTTTGGATTAAAAACAGTAACTTTGAAACTGTATTTTCGTATGGCTTTTTATCTTGAAATTCTATTTTTCCTGCTCATTTTATAAAAATTGGAAAAAAATTTTACAGAAACGGGAAAAAAAATTTTTGATTTGTTTTTAACAATAAAAAAGTCCCTTTAAATTTGGGACTCAAAGAAAAGAAATGTTTGTTTTTTACCAAAGTTAAAAAGTAAACAAATCTTTTTTTAAGCGTCCAAACACTTAATTTGGTGAGTCAAAAATTTTCTTTCCAAAATGTGGCCGATTTTTTTTTTAAAATACTATTTCTACACTAATGCAGCAGTCTGCATAACAGTAAATTTTCTATTTTTTGTGAGAATAAAAATTCAAAGTGGAAAAAAAAGAATGTAAGAGGGGCCTGGGGATGTAAAAAATAAACAGGGGAAAAATGTTTTTTTTTAGTGCCAGGAATGCCTTTCTTGTTTTTTCCCGGACCCTTTTTTGGAAATTGGCATCTTCTAAAAATTTTGTGTAAAATTTGGGAAAAAATTGCTAAATTCGACCAAAATTTTTTGGATACGGAAATTTGGGAAAAAGGGGTGGTTTTTTGAACTCATTCGATAGAAAATGGATTCCAGCAAAATAGTTTATGTTTTTTGCCCAAAACCCAAAACGGGAATTTTGGCCGAAAATAGGGCAAAAAGGGGGGCAAAATGCCGATGCGTAAACATCGCGAACCGTAATTTTCACGAGAGCAAAATTCCGCAATTTTTTCCCCCCAAATTTCATATTTTTGGTGTATTATTTGGGGAAGAAAATTCTCTACCCTTTTCAAAAAGAAAAAAAATTTTTTTTTTTTGAAATTTGGGAAAACCCCAGAGAACAAGTCTGGAGAGTGCCTGGGCCCCTAAAAGGGGTAAAGGGGGGTTTTAGCCATCAGGAAATGGTGCCCCGGGGCCTGGGCTAAAGCACTTGTTTTCCTTTTCCATGGTAAAGGGTCTGGGTTTAAAATTTCCCCATGAGGGTAAAACATTGGGCATTTTTTCCTTTAAAACCACTGGTTGTCTATTTTTTCCCATCAGAAAAATTTGGGTATCTTGTGGAAGCCAACGAATGGGCTGCATCCTGGAAAAAAAACCCTGACCTAATTTGCCAGAAATCCCTCTGGATAACAAAAAGTTTGCAGTATATAGTACAGTAAGTCACGATATCAGCAGGCCTATATGCCTTGTACATGTACTTGTAAAAAAATAAATTTTTTAATTATTGTTTTTTTTAAAAAGGTTGGCCATCTCCCCCCCGGGTGGGGGAAAACCCAAAAAAAAAAGAAAATCCCCAAAAAAAAAAACCCTTTTAAACACCCTTTTAAAACACTTTAAACCTTCCCCTCACAAATAATCACTGTTTTTAAACAAAAGTGCCAAATAAACCAGGGAACTTATACATATAAAGATACCAACATTTTCCCTCTAAACTGCTAATACCCCCAAAACCCTCCTTTAAAGGGGCGGCTTTTGTACTTCCCATTTTTCCAGGACTCAAGCCCTGCTAAAAAAAATTTAACCCGGGTTTTCCGGGAATCCCTCCACTAAATATTACCCACCCTCACACCCCCAACAGCAAAACCGGGCCCCAAAAAAATGCCATTCGTCCCCTTTCATTTCCTATCTAACATGCCCCGGGGGAAAAACGCTTGCTGGAAGTCCAAGCCCCTCACCCACAAAACCCCTTACCCGCCTCCCCCCAAAAACCTTTTTCGAGGGAACGACCCCTCCCCCCGCCTTCCTTTCCCAACAGTTTTTAAAAAATGCCCCCAAATTTTCATTCTACTTGACCCCATTCTCTCAAAAAGCCCCCAAACCACCTAAACAACCCCTCTTCAGACCTCTAAACTAATACTTTTTTTTAACCCCAAAACAAAATTTCCTAATTTCCACACCCCCGAATTTTCGGGGCATAATATTTACCCCACACATTGCCCTTAAGACGGACATCTCCACTGTCCCCAAACCCCGCCTCCTCGCTGCTCCCTTCAAAACCCCAAGCTTCACACCCATATAAGAGTTTTGGGTACTACATCCCTTTCATACATTCCATTCTTTGCCTCCAAAGAAAACATTTTTTTTCCCTCAAAAATTGTATCTCAACGCACCACTCACCTTTTTTTTCCCTCATCAATTCTTTTGATGAACCTCATCCCCCCTTTTTTCCTTTAAAACCATCCTACTAGGACAATAATAACTAGGTCTAGAGGGGAACATCAACTAGGTCAACTAGGGCAACATCAAATAGGTCTACAGCACAACATCAACTAGTCTACTTTTGGGCAACATTAACTAGGTCTACTAGGACAATATTAACTAGGGCACTAGGGCAAAATTAATAGGTCTACTAGGGCAACATCAACTACCTATAGGACAACAACTAGGTCCTTTAGGGCATCAAAATAGGGCTAAATAGGGGAACATCAAATAGGGCTACTAGGGCAACAACTAGGTCTTCCAGGACATCAACTAGGTCTACTAGGGCAACTTGGAAACTAGGGGCTACTAGGACAACATCAACTACCCCCAAATAAACAACAAAATAGGGCCCACAAGGGGAACATCAACCCAGGTCTACAGGGCAAACAACAATTTTTCAAAGGGCATCAAAAGGGCCCAAAAAGGGCAACAATTTACTAGGTTTTACTAGGGCAACATTTTAAATAGCTCTAAATAGGAAAACAACAAAATTTTTCTAGGACAAAAAACAGTCCTTTTTAGGACATCAACTAGGTCTACTAGGGGAACAAATTTACTAGGTCTACGGACATCCAAATAGGTCTACTAGGACAACAACTAGGGCTTCCCAAGGGGCAACAACTAGGTCTACTAGGGGAAAATCAACTAGGTCCCACTAGGGGAACATTGACTAGGTCTCCCAGGACATCAAATAGGTCTACAAAAACAACCAAATAGGTCTTCTAGGACATCAACTAGGGCCCACTAGGGCAACACAAATAGGTCTACTAGGGGAAATTTACTAGGGCTAAATAGGACATCAACTTGGTCCCACTTGGGCAAAAACAGGTCTACTAGGACAACAAAAACTAGGTCTACAAAGGGCAAAATCAACTAGGGCACTAGGATAAACAACTAGTCACTAGGACAACAACTAGGGCCCTTTTAGGGCCTCAACTAGGGCTCTAGGGCAACATCAACTAGGACTTTTACAACAACTAGGTTTTACTAGGACAACAAAAAACTAGGTCTACTGGGCATCAACTAGGGCTACTAGGGCAAAAACAACTAGTCTACAGACCCCAAAAAACAGGTTCTACTAGACAACATCAACTATGAAATACTAGGGGCACAACTAGGGCTACTAGGACCCCAACCCAGCTACTAGGACCAAAAAACCCAAATAGGTTTTACTAGGACAACAACAAATAGGGCTAATAGGCCCTCAACTAAAGGGCTACTAGGACATCAACAAAGGGCTACTAGGACATCAAAAATAGGTCTAAATAAAGGAAAAAAATCAACTATCTACTAGGAAAAAATCAAATTTTGACAAAATAGGACCCTCAAAAATAGGTCAAAAATGGCCAAAAACAACTCCTCTATGGGGCAACATCAACTAGTTTTACTAAAAACATCAACTAGGGCTACTAGGACAACATCAACTATGTCTACTAGGACCCTCAACTAGGTCCCACTAGGGCAACCCTCAACTAGTCCCACTAGGACATCAACAAAGGGCCCAAATAGGGGAACATCAACCAAAGGGCTACAGGACAACAACCGGCTACTAAGGGGAAAATCAACTAGGTTTTACTATGACAAAAAACAACTAGGTCTTTCTAGACATCAACTAGGTCTACTAGGACAACATCAACAGGTCTACTTTTGAAAATCAACTAGGTCTACTAGACAAAAATCAACTAGGTCTTCCCAGGGCATCAACTAGGTTTTACAAAGGGGAACATTAACTAGGTCCCCCCCTAGGGCAACATCCAAATAGGTCTACCCAGGGCAACACAAAGGGCTTCCCAGGGCATTTAACTAGGGCTACTAGGGCAAACATCAAAAAGGCAAAAGGACAACCCAAATAGGTCCCCACTAGGACAACAACAACGGTCCAAATAGGGCATCAATCTAGGGCTACTAACAACAACAACTAGGTCTACTAGGAAACAACAACAGGTCTACTAGGAAAAAAACATCAACTAGACTACTAACAAACAAATAGGTCTACTAGGACAACAACTAGGTTTTACTAGGACAAAAAACAACTAGGTCTTTCTAGGGCAACAAAAAACTAGGTCTACTAGCCCTCAACTAGGTCTCCCAGGACATCAACTAGGTCCCACTAGGACAAACAACCAGGGCTACTAGGGAAAAAATCAACAAAGGGCACTAGGACAAAAAATCAACAAAGACTACAGGACAACAACTAGGTCTACTATGGCAATATCAACTAGGTCTATGAAAAGGGGAACCCTCAAATAGGTCTTCTAAAAACATCAACTAGGTCCACTAAAGGGCAACCCCAACTAGGTTTTACTAGGACAACAACATGGCTACAGGACCCAAAATCCCCTAGGTCTACTAGGGCAACAAAAAGGCTAATAGGGGGAACATCAACTAAAGGGCTACAAAGGGCATCAAATAGGTCTACTAGGCAACATAACTAGGTTCCCACTAGGCAACATCAACAGGTCTACCAGGACAAACAACTAAGGGCTACTAACAACATCAACTAGGTCTACTAGAACATCAACAGGGCTACTTGGGCAAAAATCAACTAGGTCTACTAGGGCATCAACTAGGTCAAATAGGGGGAACATTAAAATAGGTCTACTAGGGCAAACATCAACTAGGTTTTACTAAAACAACAACTAGGTTTTTCTAGGGCATCAACTAGGCTACTAGGGGAACATTGACTTTTGTCTACTAGACAACAATTTTAACTAGCTCTACTAGGACAACAACTAGGGCTACTAGGGGAACCAACAGGTCTACAAAGGAAAAAAAACTAGGTCTTCTAGGCATCAACCCAGGTCTAAAAATTTGGGCAAAATTGACAAAGGGCTACTTTGGCAACATTTAACTAGCTCTACTAGGGGAAAAAACTAATTCTAAATAGGACAACAACCCAGGTCTTTTAGGACATCCCTATTTTTACTAGGGCAACATTGACTTTGGGCTACTAGGACATCAACTAGGGGCTCCCAGGGCAACAACTAGGGCCCCTTTTAAGGGCATCCCAAATAGGTCTAAATAGGGGAACATCAACTAGGTCTACTAGGCAACATTGACTAGGCAAATTGGACAAACAACTAGGTCTACTAACCAAAAACTAGGTCTTCTAGACATCAACAAGGGCTACTAGGGCAACATCAACTAGGTCCCACATGGGAAAAATTTACTAGGGCCCACTAGGGCATCAACTAGGTCTACAAGGACCCAACTAGGGCACAAAGGGCAACAACAACTAGGTCTACTAAGGGCAACAAACAAAATAGGGGCTACAGGGAAAACAAATAGGGCTACTAGACAACAACTAGTCTTTTTAGGACATCAACTTCTACTAGGGGAACAACAAATAGGGCTACCCAGGACAACAACTAGGGCAAATAGACAACAACAACAGGGCCCCACTAGGACATCAAAAAGGTCTACTAGGACAACAAAAAACTAGGCCCACTAGGGCAACAACAACTTTGGGCTACTAGGACAACAAACAACTAAGACAATTTGGGCATCAACTAGGGCTACAGGGGGAACAACTAGGTTTTACTAGGAACCAAAAAAAAACTAGGTTTTACTAGGACCCAAAAACAAATAGGTCCCACTAGGGCATCAACTAGGTCTACTAAAGGGCATCAACTAGGTTTTCCCCAGGGTAACTAAGGGCACTAGGAAAACCTCAACAAAACTACAAGGAAAAACACAACTATGACTACTAGGAAATCAAAAAGGTCTACAATGGCAATACAACTAGGGCTATGGGCAACATCCAAATAGGTCTACTAAACATCAACTAGGGCTACTAGGGCAACATCAACTAGGTCTACTAGGACCCTCAACCCGGTCTACCCCGGAAAAACCAACTATCCCCCTAGGGCATCAACTAGGGCTACTAGGGCAACATCAACAGGTCTACTAGGGCATCAAATAGGGCTACTAGGGGAAAAAATCAAATAGGCTACAGGACAACATCAACTAGGGCTACTAGGACATCACTAGGTTTTCTAGGACCCAAAATCAACGGTCTACTTAAAAAAACAACCCAAAGGTTTTACTAGGGAAAAACAACAAAGGGCTACTAACATCAACTAGGTCTACAGGGCAAAATCAACAAAGGGCCTTTTTAGAACAACCTCAACTAGGGCTACTAAAAACAATAACAACTAGGGCCCTTTTTTAAAAATAACATCAACTAGGGCTACTAAAGGAAAAACCCAAATAAAAGGGCTACTAGGGCCCAAAATTAACTAGTCTACCCAGGCAAAGTCAACTAGTCTACTAGGGCAAAAATCAACTAGGTCTTCTAGAACAAAATCAACTAGGGCTACTAGGACATCAACTAGGTTTAAATAGGGGAAAAAACAACCCAGGTCTACTAGGACATCACCCAGGTCAAAATAGGGCAACATTTAAATAGGTCTACTAGGGCAACCCAAATAGGGCTACTAGGGCAAATCAACTAGGGCTTTTCTAGGGGGAAAAATCAAATAGGGCTTTTTAGGGCAAAACAACTAGGCCCCTAGGCAAAAATCAACAGGGCTTCAAGACCAAAAAACAGGTCAAATAGGGCAACAAAAAGGTCCCTTTTAGACATCATCAAACAGGCTACTTTGGACAACGGGGGCCCCCGGGGGCCTGGGGGCAAAGCTCCCGCTTACACACGGGGGGCCCGGGTTCCCAAATTTCCCGCGGGGGAAAATTTTGACATGTTTCCTTACCCTGTTTCCTTTTCACCTAGGGAGCAAATAGGTACTTGGGTTTTTTTGGCCCACTGGTGTGGGTCCATCCTGGGGGGCAAAAATTAAAAGGGCCCCAAAAGGGAAAAAAGTTAGACATCCCCCGATGACCACTACTTTTTTTGGGGTTTTTTTCCGGGGGCTAAACCCCCCCGGGTTTAAAAAATCCGAACGAAACTTATCTTAAACTTTTCTTATCTTTTTCAACTAGGTCTTCTAGGACAAAGTCAACTAGGTCTAAATAAAGGGGAACATCAACTCCGGTCCCAAACCCGGGGCCTCAACAAAAACTTCTAGGACCCCAAAACAAAGGTTTTACTAGGACAAAATCAACTAGGTCTACTAGGGGCATCAACTAGGGCAACACAACTAGGTCCCACCAGGCAAAATTAACTATTTCACTCGGGCCCCATCAACTAAAGGGCTTCTTAGGGCATCAAATATCAAATAGGAAAACAACTTAAAATAGGTCTACTAGGGCCTTTATCAAAAAAGTCTACAGGAAACAACAACAGGCCAAAAAGGGCAAAATCAACTAATCTACTAGGACATCAACAACTTGGTCTATGAGGGCAACATCAAATAGGTCTACTAGGACAAAACAACCAGGTCTTCTAGGGCAATATCCCAAATAGGTCTACTTTGGGGAAAAATCAAGGGAGTCTACTAAAAGGGAACAAAACAACTAGGGCTACAAAACCCCATCAACTCCCCCATTATTTTCTATATTTAACCCCCCCAAAAAGCGTCCCACAAAAGTAAAGGGGCAAAGCACATTTTTTCTAAAAAATAAAAAAACTTAAACAAAACACTTGACTTTTTTTTTTTAGGTGTAAAATAAATTATAAAAATTTTTTTTTTATTTTTTTCAAAACTGAAAGTCATTATTTTTTTAAACTATTGCCGATTTCGGGGAAAATAGTCGGGAAATAAATGAGCACTGAAATTTTTTTAAAAAATTTTGCAACAAATTTTAAACAAAGTGAGAACACGTTTATTTTGCATTCCTTATGTTTTTAAAAAAAATTTTACTTTTAAAAAAATTTTTCTAATTAAATATTAACAGCACAAGAGCTTAATTTAAGACTAAAACACAAAAAAAAAAGAACCGACTTACCTCAGCCAAAAGTGATTACAACCTGGTAACAGTTTTTTTTTTAAATTTTACTGCACAGTCGCCACATTCCCCGATAACACACCTTTTTTACATGATACCCCAAAAAGAGTTTTTAATGGGAGGATTTATGGCACTTGATATCTTCAACCCCGTTTAGAAAAAACAACCTTATTGGGCCCCATGAGTAACCTTTGGGAAATTTTCTTCCCCTTTTTTCTATTGGGAAGATCCCACATCCTTTTATAAAAATTTTTTCCCGGCATTATGGTTTTTTGAACACCCTGCATTCCCAAACTTGTTTCAATTTTTTAAACAATTGTAAAGAATGGGTTTTGGGGCTGATGAATTTTGGAAAAATTTTTAAATCGACATTTTTGACCACAAATCCGTCAAGTAATCACAAACCCTGGGACAAAGGGAAAAACTTTTTGGATCATAATGGGAAGGCATCCCTTTAAACCCTTTGTTGACAGAGAAACTTTTTTTTGATTACTTCAGTTGGACACTTTTAACTCTTTTGGGGCAACATGGGAAGGAATTCGTGAATATGACACAAGGTAAACACCTTTGCAACAGGAACTTCACATGGTGTCACTTTTTTCCCCAAAATTTCCTTTGGAAAACTGATGGTCCCCAAATCACAAAGAATCTTTGGGGCCCAAAGGGAAATTGGGCATTTATCCCCACGATGTTTCTTTATCATCCACGGGCAAAAACTGGACAAGAAAGCCTGCAGTCGGAAGAGAACCACCACAATTGGGTTTTCAACCCCCCTTCAGGACTTTTTGTTTGGGGAAAAAAACACCTTGAAAAACTAACATTAACTGAACAGGATGATTTTTTTTAAAACCCAAGATCAGAGCATTCCCCAAAGATTCTTCATTATAAGAAACTTCTTTAAAACTTCCCCAGATTCACTTGAGGTACCAAAAAAAGGCCATAAATTTTTGTAATGTACACCCATGCTTTGGGACGTGAGAGGGCAACACAAATTTTTGTTATCAGTAAAAAGAAGGGCCCCATTTTTCCTTTCCCAAAATTTCTGCGAACAAAAATAAAGGGTAAAATTAATTTTTTTCTCCCTGAAAGTTGTCCACTACCCCAATCCCCACCTCCCCCAACACTCCCCGGCATTTTTGCTGAAGCGTTTAAAAAAATACATTTTCTACGTTAGAATTTAAAAACCAAAATAGAATATTTTAAAAATTTTCTTTCATTCATTGAAAATCACATAATGACTATATAAACAATTACTGCAGTTATCTTATTAATCTTATGTTAGTCTAAGTTTGCCCAAAATTCTCTGCATAAAAAGGGCTTTTGTCATGCACACCCAATTGTTATACTCCTTTATACAAACATGTATTATGCTAAAATAAAATTATTATTATTTTCTTATAATTATTATTATATATAATTATAAAGAACTGTATTCTGTGCATTTATATTATCTTTTAACCCTTAAGCCGTAGTAGACAATAAAAAAAGTGCTGAGGAGTGCATAGCAAAATTATAGAAAAATTACCATTTTAAAATTCACTTTTATACTAAAAATATAACAAAAAATCAGATGAAAGGTTACCAATTTATGGAATGCTGAAGCTGCCAAAAATTATCGCTCATAAGTGTAAATGGTGTAAGATTTAAAATTCAATCAAATTCACTACACATTGCAAAATTGCGAAGAAAATTTCACCTTAGACTTATTTTTTACCAAAACTATAAACATGCCAGATAAGCATCAAATGGTCATTTACCCAAAAAAATGCAATTGGTGGAAAAATGGAGAAAAAATAAAATACAAAAACTTCATTTATATCCTCTTCCCAGCAGCAAGTAAGCCAGAGACTTATCTCTGTGTTATGAAGCTGAGAATGTATCTCTCTCGACTGATCTTTCCTACCTCCTCTCTGCCCCAAGTACACACTTTATATCAACACAACCCAACTTTGCCTACCATGTCTCCATTTTCTTTTAAATCAGCACAAGATACTTTAACTGAAAACCAACATACAATTTCATTAAGAATATGTAGGTAGATAGATAGGGAATGTCCTAGGAAAGTTTGGAAAGAAGGGTTTAAAGGAGGTTTTGTGTGTGAGGGGGCTTGGACATCCAACAGGCATGTATGAGTATATCAGATAGGAGAGAAGGAAAAGTATTTTTTATGATTTGATATACTGTTGGAGTATCAGCAAAGGTAACATCTACCTGGATGAGGACTAACAAACTTACTCTAAACACTGACAAAACTTACTTCATCAGTCTGGTAACAGAGCTACAGATGTCCCTCTTAACATAATGATAAATGGATAATCTATCACAAAGCTCACAGAGAGAAAATTCTTAAGATCCACCTTGATAAAGACTCAAATTTCAAACACACATACAACAAATTTTCCAAAAAAATTTCCAAGACCATAGGCATACATCAAAGTACGGTACTATGTTCCCCCC
>NC_069400.1:49741877-49764769 GCF_026875155.1 Cherax quadricarinatus
ACGAGGCCTAAATAAGGAATTTACGAGACCTAAGCTGTTACGGGCCTACAAAATTCTCCAATGCCAATGGTATTGACGATTGGACAGACATTTTTCTTAACAAAATACTTAGCCTATACAACAAACACTGTCCTATAAAAATGAAACAGATCACGAATAAACGGCTTGGATGTCCATGGCTAACCAGCAGCATTCTGAAATCCATTGATAAGAAACACCAATATGAAAAGCAATATAGACAGGGCTTAATACACGAAGATATTCTTAAACAATATTCAACAGTTCTCACCAAATTAATAAAGAAAGCCAAACAACTGTACAGTGGACCCCCGGTTAACGATATTTTTTCACTCCAGAAGTATGTTCAGGTGCCAGTGCTGACGAATTTGTTCCCATAAGGAATATTGTGAAGTAGATTAGTCCATTTCAGACCCCCAAACATACACGTACAAACGCACTTACATAAATACACTTACATAATTGGTCTCATTCGGAGGTGATCGTTATGCGGGGGTCCACTGTACTACTCCAGCAGATTCACTGACACAAGAGGAGATATAAAAAAGACCTGGAAAACACTTTCCCAGATTCTGGGCACACACAAACTGAAAAAAAAACAAGAATATTGTTCTAACTAAACCTCATGAAACACCACTGCATCCCACTGATACAGCGAACAAGATAAACGACTTCTTCTCAAACATAGGATCTAATCTCGCCAATAAAATCCCAAGTACCAATGCCTGTGCCCGGGACTACCTAGATGGGAATTTCCCAAATTCCTTTTATCTTGTACCAACTGAACCCACGGAAGTCACCGCAATCATAAAGTCACTTAAAAATAACTCGGGGAATCTGTCTCACGTCCCACCATTATTGTACAAGCGAGCGACCCATGTCCTTTCGCATGCTATTACATTACTTTTTAACAAGTCACTAGAAACTAGCACTTTCCCGACACTACTCAAGAAAGCAAGGGTTACACCAATACATAAAGGTGGTCACCCTACAGACATAAACAACTATAGGCCAATATCAAACTTACCATTGCTATGTTCGAGAAACTCATGCACAGGAGACTACAGTGGGCCCACGCCTAACATTGGCATCACATAACGTTAAATCCGCCAAGCGTTACATTTTATCGCTAAAATTTTGCCTCGCATAGCGCTAAAAAACTCACTCAACGCGAGTCGCGCGGGACACGTCTATGTGCAGCCTTAGCCAGCCTCACATGTTCCACCGGTGGCATTGTTTACAAGCCAGCTTCTGCGGTAACATCCAAGCATACAATCGGAACATTTCGTATTATTACAGCATTTTTAGTGATTTTACCTGCAAAATAAGTGACCATGGGCCCCAAGAAAGCTTCTAGTGCCAACCCTACAGGAATAAGGGTGAGAATTACTATGGAGATGAAGAAAGAGATCATTGCTAAGTATGAAAGTGGAGTAGTGTCTCCGAGCTGGCCAGGTTGTATAGTAAACCCCAATCAACCATCGCTTCTACTGTGTCCTAGAAAACAGCAATCAAGGAAGCTGTTCTTGCCAAAGGTGCAACTTTGTTTTCGAAACAGAGATCGCAAGTGATAGAAGATGTTGAGAGACTGTTATTGGTGTGGATAAATGAAAAACAGATAGCAGGAGATAGCATATCTCAAGCGATCATAAGTGAAAAGGCTAGGAAGTTGCATCAGGATTTAATTAGAAAAATGCCTGCAACTAGTGAAGATGTGAGTGAATTTAAGGCCAGCAAAGGTTGGTTTGAGAGATTTAAGAAGCGTAGTGGCATACATAGTGTGATAAGGCATGGTGAGGCTGCCAGTTCGGACAACAAAGCAGCTGAAAAATATGTGCAGGAATTCAAGGAGTACATAGACAGTGAAGGACTAAAACCTGAACAAGTGTTTAATTGTGATGAAACAGACTTGTTTTGGAAGAAAATGCCAAGCAGGACCTACATTACTCAGGAGGAAAAGGCACTCCCAGGACATAAGCCTATGAAAGACAGGCTTACTCTTCTCATGTGTGCCAATGCTAGTGGTGATTGCAAAGTGAAGCCTTTATTAGTGTATCACTCTGAAACTCCCAGAGCGTTCAGGCAAAAGAATATCCTCAAGGCTAATTTGTGTGTGCTGTGGAGGGCAAACAGTAAGGCATGGGTCACTAGGGACTTTTTCTATGACTGGTTACACCAAGCATTTGCCCCCACTGTGAAAAATTACCTAATTGAAAATAAATTAGACCTTAAGTGCCTCCTGGTGTTAGACAATGCTCCTGGTCATCCTACAGACTTGGCAGAGCGACTTTGTGGGGACATGAGCTTCATTAAGGTCAAGTTTTTGCCTCCTAACACCACTCCTCTCCTGCAGCCCATGGACCAGCAGGCCATTTCCAACTTCAAGAAACTGTACACAAAAGCTATGTTTGAAAGGTGCTTTGTAGTGACCTCAGAAACTCAATTGACTCTAAGAGAGTTTTGGAGAGATCATTTTAGCATCCTCAATTGTGTAAACATTATAGGTAAGGCTTGGGAGGAAGTGACCAAGAGAACCTTGAACTCTGCTTGGAAGAAACTGTGGCCAGAATGTGTAGACAAAAGGGATTTTGAAGGGTTTGAGGCTAACCCTGGGAATCCTATGCCAGTTGAGAAATCCATTGTCGCATTGGGGAAGTCCTTGGGGTTGGAGGTTAGTGGGGAGGATGTGGAAGAGTTGGTGGAGGAGAACAATGAAGAACTAACCACTGATGATCTGCTAGATCATCTTAAACAGCAAGAGGCCAGACCTGAGGAAACTGCTTCAGAGGAGGGGATAGAGAAATTGAAGAAGTTGCCTACTTCAAAGATTAAGAAAATGTGTGCAATGTGGCTTAAAGTGCAAACCTTTTTTGATGAAAATCACCCTCATGCAGCTATTGCAAGCTGTGCTGGTGACTATTACACTGACAATGTTGTGAAACACTTTAGTTATGTCATAATGGAATGGGAGATACAGGCCTCTATGGACAGATATGTTGTGCGACAGAGGTCCAATGGCTCTCAAGCTGGTCCTAGTGGCATTAAAAGAAGAAGGGAAGTAACCCCGGAAAACGACTTGCCACCTCAAGTCGTAATGGAAGGGGATTTCCCTTCTAAACATTAACACCATCCACAGTCTCCCCTCCTCTCATCCCATCAATCATCGCCAGATCTTCAATAAAGGTAAGTGCCATGTAACTGTGCATGTCTTCTTCAGTTTGTGTGTATTAAAATTAATATTTCATGTGGTAAAAATTTTTTTTTGTTCATACTTTGGGATGTCAGGAATGGATTAATTTAATTTCCATTATTTCTTATGGGGAAAATTAATTTGGCTAACGATAATTTCGCCTAACATTGAGCTCTCAGGAACGGATTAATAGCATTAGGCGTGGGTCCACTGTATATGCTTCTAAACTGTTGTATCTGAGCTCTTCTGCAAAAACAGTGATTATGTATGAGTGAAATGAAAGTGTTGAATGATGATGAAAATATTTTCTTTTTGGGGATTTTCTTTCTTTTTGAGTACCCTGCCTCAGTGGGAGATGGCCGCCTTGTTAAAAAAAAAAAAAAAAAAAGTATATATATGTACACATGCATATTGTCTTGTGAAACAATAAGAAAATCTTTTTCCAAAGGTAGTGAAACCAAAAGTGTGAAATTTGAAAAGTTAGCGGTCTCATCGATATTTAAATATTTACGCACTGGCAATTTTGCCCACTTTGAGCCCTATTTTAGGCTAATTCCTTTGTTCCAGTCAACCAAGCTCTTAGCTACAGTGGACCCCCGCCTTACAATATTAATCTGTTCATGAGAGCTCATCATAAGCCGAAATTATCGTTAGCCAAATTAATTTTCCCCAAAAGAAATATTGGAAATCAAATTAATCCATTCCTGACACCCCAAAGTATTAAGAAAAAAAATTTTTACCACATGAAATATTACTTTTAATACACACAAACTGAAGAAGACATGAACAATTACTACTCTACTAAGAATAGAATACATGACACTTACCTTTATTGAAGATCTGGTGATGATTGATGGGATGGGAGGAGGGGAGAGTGTGGAAGTTATTGTTTAGAAGGGGAATCCCCTTCCATTAGGACTTGAGGTAGCAAGTCCTTTTCCAGGGTTACTTTCCTTCTTCTTTTAATGCCACTAGGACCAGCTTGAGTCACTGGACCTCTGTTGCACAACAAATCTGTCCATAAAGCTCTGTACCTCCCGTTCCTTTAAGACTTTCCTACAATGGGCCATAAACCTGTCATTGTACTGGTTGCCAACACGGCTCGCAGTAGCTGTGTCAGGGTGATTTTCATCTGTAAAGGTTTGCAGTTCAACCCACTTTGCACACATTTCCTTAATCTCTTTTTTCAATTCCATACTAATTCTCGCCCTTTTTACCACAGGGATGGCACTAGAAGCTTACTTGGGGTCCATGGTGACTTATTTTGCAGTTACAAGCACTAAAAACACTGGGATAATGTGAAATGCACCGAATGTATGCATAGATGCGACCGCACTAGCTGGCTTGTAAACACTGGCGCTGAGGCCACACGTGGGACGCGTCCTGGACGAATCACGTAAGGCGAGTTTTTATCGTGAGGCGAGGCAAAATTTTTGCGTTCAAATGCTTCGTATGGTGGATTTAACGTAATGCAATGCATTCGTAAGGCGGGGGTCCACTGTATTTCACTAGTATGCCTTCCATTCTATCAATTAAGTACAAGAAACTGCCCATTTAACTATTTTAACTACCCAATAAAGTGATCAGAAAATAGTATTTTTGGCCAGTTTCACACAAAATTAAGAAATTACTAATTTAAAAATAAGATACAGAAAAAATAATGTAGACATTCCTGTAAAGTTTTTTTCAGGCACATAAATAGAAGAGTTACTGTTATGCAGACTACAGCATTATTGCAATAACTGTATAAACGATGTCAGCACATTCACGAATGCATATTAGACCAACCAGTTGGCCGCGTATTGGAAGAGTGACAATTTGCGTCCTCTGTAATACTGGCCAAAATAAAAAATTTCTGCTACTTTGAGCTCAACTTCAAGCTACTTTCCTTACTAAAACCAATCAAAATCATCTCTGTTTCTGTAATATATCTTCCATTCTATCAAATGGTACCAAGAAAGTGAGAATACAACCATAAAAACCATCCTAAAATACACCACAAATTTGTTATTTTAAACCAAACACTCACAGTTTTTTTGTGCAGTGCACATTCACTGCATAGACCTATTTTCTCATATCTAGGCCCAAATTTACCACTCACTGCTTATGAGTGAATTGGGCTCATCATGTAGTTCTAAGGCACGGACCCTGAGATCAAAACTACAGCACAGACCTTGAAAGGGTTAAGTTAGCACAGTGAACCACCACCTTCTGATGCCACTAGGAAATTAAGTGTTTAATATTTACAACATAAAAGCCTAGGTAAAGCACTGCTCAAGTCTGTACCTCAGATTATATTTCTGAAAATTAATAGATTAAGTTAGGACAACTATAACAAGGTGGTTGTAAGGCTCCTTGTTGATGTACTCAATGCTCAGTAAATTACACTTACAATAATGAAACAGTCAACATTCGAATTAGCTCATCAGTCAGGTCCCCAAACAATGGCTACTTGTACTATCTAAAGAAAATAATGGTTAGAGCAATATTTTTTTTTATATAACTGAAGGCCAAATTTAGTTGAAAATTATTAATCCAATTTACACAGATACAAGTAACTATAGTTGATATTAAAGCAAGAGAAGGCAGGATATCTTTGATGAATTTTGAGAGTCTTTCTACTCTGGGAGCCCAGCCAGGGGCCAGGCTCACCTGGTGCTAGCTTGGTCAACCATTATTTAAAGATTTTGTAAAGAAAGTAAGCAAAAATAAAACATATAAATCATATAAATTTCAGGAGACTATTAGTCAGGTGTCACTGATAAACACTGAATGACATTTCTGTTTCAATTTGCTTCAGGAAATATATGGTGCAGTGTGGAACATTACAACAACAGGTGGGTCTGTATCCAAGGAGGATTACCCTGTCTAACATCCACAAAGATGCAAAAGATTGCCAGAAATGCTTGAAGATGGACAACGAAGAAGCTCATGTGTCATGTACTGTGGAGAATGAATCACAATGAAGCAGTTTTCATCACTCATAGAAGAAAACCAGAGGAATCTTCAATGTGACTGCCATCTTTAACATATACTGAAGCTTAATGTGTAAACAAGACATCCCCGGGGATATAGAGAAGTCCCAACAAGGGATATAGAGAAGTCCCAACAAGGTGGGCACTAGTAATGCATCCAGCATCCCACACAAACTAATGTCTAGTGCCTCCTGACAGTCTCTACAAAACAAAATGGGAAATCACAGATCTTATACACAAGGAAATAAATTGATACTAGGTAGTAGGTTGGTAGACAGCAACCACCCAGGGAAGTACTACCGTCCTGCCAGTTGATTGTGAAACAGAAACCTGTAACTGTTTCGTATGATGGTAGGATTGCTGGTGTCTTTTTCTGTCTCATAAACACGCTAGATAACAGGGATATCTTGCTACTCCTACTTACACTTTGGTCACACTTCACAGACACCCACATGCATATATATATACATACATCTAGTTTTTTCTCCTTTTTCTAAATAGCTCTTGTTCTTCTTTATTTCTTCTATTGTCCATGGGGAAGCGGAAAAGAATCTTTCCTCCGTAAGCAATGCGTGTCATATGAGGCGACTAAAATGCCGGGAGCGATGGGCTAGTAACTCCTTCTCCTGTAGACATTTACTAAAAAAGAGAAAAAGAAAAACTTTATAAAACTGGGATGCTTGAATGTGCATGGATGTAGTGCAGATGACAAGAAACAGATGACTGCTGATGTTATGAATGAAAAGAAGTTGGATGTCCTGGCCCTAAGCGAAACAAAGCTGAAGGGGGTAGGGGAGTTTCGGTGGGGGAAATAAATGGGATTAAATATGGAGTATCTGAGAGAGTTAGAGCTAAGGAAGGGGTAGCAGTAATGTTGAAAGATCAGTTATGGAAGGAGAAAAGAGAATATGAATGTGTAAATTCAAGGATTATGTGGATTAAAGTAAAGGTTGGATGCGAAAAGTGGGTCATAATAGGCGTGTATGCACCTGGAGAAGAGAGGAATGTAGAGGAGAGAGATTTTGGGAGATGTTAAGTGAATGTACAGGAACCTTTGAACCAACTGAGGGAGTAATTGTGGTAGGGGACCTGAATGCTAAAGTAGGAGAAACTTTTAGAGAGGGTGTCATAGGTAAGTTTGGGGTGGCAGGTGGAAATGATAATGGGAGCCCTTTGATTGAACTTTGTATAGAAAGGGGTTTAGTTATAGGTAATACATATTTTAAGAAAAAGAGGATAAGTATACAAGATATGATGTAGGGCGAAATGACAGTAGTTTGTTGGAATATGTATTGGTAGATAAGTGACTGATGAGTAGACTTCAGGATGTACATGTTTATAGAGGGGCCACAGATATATCAGATCACTTTTTAGATGTAGCTACACTGAGAGTAAAAGGTAGATGGGATACAAGGAGAATAGAAGCATCAGGGAAGAGAGAGGTGAAGGTTTATAAACTAAAAGAGGAGGCAGTTAGGGTAAGATATATACAGCTATTGGAGGATAGATGGGCAAATGAGAGCATAGGCAATAGGGTAGAAGAGGCATGGGGTAGGTTTAAAAATGTAGTGTTAGAGTGTTCAGCAGAAGTTTGTGGTTACAGGAAAGTGGGTGCGGGAGGGAAGAGGAGTGATTGGTGGAATGATGATGTAAAGAGAGTAGTAAGGGAGAAAAAGTTAGCATATGAGAAGTTTTTACAAAGTAGAAGTGATGCAAGGAGGGAAGAGTATATGGAGAAAAAGAGAGAAGTTAAGAGAGTGGTGAAGCAATGTAAAAAGAGAGCAAATGAGAGAGTGGGTGAGATGTTATCAACAAATTTTGTTGAAAATAAGAAAAAAGTTTTGGAGTGAGATTAACAAGTTAAGGAAGCCTAGAGAACAAATGGATTTGTCAGTTAAAAAATAGGAGAGGAGAGTTATTAAATGGAGAGTTAGAGGTATTGGGGAAGATGGAGGGAATATTTTGAGGAATTGTTAAATGTTGATGAAGATAGGGAAGCTGTGATTTCGTGTACAGGGCAAGGAGAATAACATCTTGTAGAGTGAGGAAGAGCCAGTTGTGAGTGTGGGGGAAGTTCGTGAGGCAGTAGGTAAAATGAAAGGGGGTAAGGCAGCCGGGATTGAAGGGATGAAGATAGAAATGTTAAAAGCAGGTGGGGATATAGTTTTGGAGTGGTTTGTGCAATTATTTAATAAATGAATAGAAGAGGGTAAGGCACCTAGGGATTGGCAGAGAGCATGCATAGTTCCTTTGTATAAAGGCAAAGGGGACAAAAGAGACTACAAAAATTAAAGGGGGATAAGTCTGTTGAGTATACCTGGTAAAGTGTATGGTAGAGTTATTATTAAAAGAATTAAGAGTAAGATGGAGAATAGGATAGCAGATGAACAAGGAGGCTTTAGGAAAGGTAGGGGGTGTTTGGACCAGGTGTTTACAGTGAAACATATAAGTGAACAGTATTTAGATAAGGCTAAAGAGGTTTTTGTGGCATTTATGGAATTGGAAAAAGCATATGACAGGGTGGATAGGGGGACAATGTGGCAGATGTTGCAGGTGTATGGTGTAGGAGGTAGGTTACTGAAAGCAGTGAAGAGTTTTTACAAGCATAGTGAGGCTCAAGTTAGAGAATGTAGGAAAGAGGGAAATTATTTCCCAGTAAAAGTAGGCCTTAGACAAGGATGTGTGATGTCACCGTGGTTGTTTAATATATTTGTAGATGGGGTTGTAAGAGAAGTAAATGCAAGGGTCTTGGCAAGAGGCATGGAGTTAAAAGATAAAGAATCAAACATAAAGTGGGAGTCGTCACAGTTGCTCTTTGCTGATGACACTGTGCTCTTGGGAGATTCTGAAGAGAAGTTGCAGAGGTTGGATGAATTTGGTAGGGTATGCAGAAGAAGAAAATTAAAAGTGAATACAGGAAAGAGTAAGGTTATGAGGATAACAAAAAGATTAGGTGATGAAAGATTGGATATCAGATTGGAGGGAGAGAGTATGGAGAAGGTGAGTGTATTCAGATATTTGGGAGTGGACGTGTCAGCGGATGGGTCTATGAGAGATGAGGTGATTCATAGAACTGATGAGGGAAAAAGGGTGAGCGGTGCACTTAGGAGTTTGTGGAGACAAAGAACTTTGTCCTTGGAGGCAAAGAGAGGAATGTATGAGAGTATAGTTTTACCAACGCTCTTATATGGGTGTGAAGCATGGGTAATGAATGTTGCAGTGAGGAGAAGGGCCCTGGAGGCGGGTGGAGATGTTCATGTTGAGGGCAATGTGGGGTGTAAATATAATGCAGAGAATTCGTATTTTTTGGAAGTTAGGAGGAGGTGCGGGTTTCCCAAAAAAACCTGTTGTCCAGAGGGCTGGGGGAAAGGGTTTGGGTTTTGAGGGGGTTAAAGACATGAGAGAGAATAAAAGCAAAACAGAGTGATTTTCAAGGTGTTTTCAGTCTGTAGTGGGGGAAGGGGGGGGTTAGGGGGGGCCTGGGAAAAAGGTTGGGGGGGGGGGTAAAGGGAAAAGGGGTTTTGTGTGCGAGGGGTTTGGGAAAGTTCCAGCAGGCATTGCGTGAGCGTTTTTTGATAGAAGGGGAATGGAGCCCAAAGGGTTTTTTTAATACTTGACTTTGCTGTTGGAGGGAGGGGAAAAAGTAAAAATTTATGAAGAGATTGGGGGAAAACCCGGCAGGCCGGACTTGGGTCCTGGAAGGGGAAATGTCCCGTGGGGCCTGCCACTGAAGGGGGGGGTTTTTTAAGGGTTCCCATTTTTAAAAACTGTAGTTTTAAAAAGCCCCCTCCTGGAAAGGGACAGTGTGGATTTGGAATTTGAGGGTTTGAAGTTTTTTTTTTTTTGGGCCCCACCCTGCCTTGGGGGAATCGGCCAGTGTGGTAAAAAAAAAAAAATATATATATACATGTATATAAATGGTAACCCGGGAAAAAAAACCTGACATTTTTGGGGAATGATAAAGTAACGGGCCCGGTAAATTTAAAAAAAGAGGGATGCTTTCTTTTTAAGACAATTTCCCGGGGTTTAAAGAGAATGTCTAGCAATTTCCAAAGATGGGAAAATATCCTGCAGCACTCCCTGACGGGGTCCAGTTTGTGTAGTGGGAAAAAATGACAGAAAGGGCTGGGAAGAGGGGAAACAAATAAGATAAAAATGAAAATTTTGAGTTATCTATGGTTTTTGGGGTTTTTGGGGTTTTTGGTTGTTTTGCGGTTTTTCGTGTGCCCGTTGTGCTCCCGGTTTTCTCGTGTTTTTCCGGGTTTTGCTCTTACGTGCCCAGAAATTTAATTTGTGCCTTCAAACCTAACGTTTCATCCTTTTAGCGCCTGGAAAACCCAAACTTGGGCGGGGGGAAAACTTTTTATACTGAAATCCCAAAAATTTAGAATTAGGTGCATACCTAGCGAGTTTACTGCCAAAAGGGGAATTTATAGGCCTGAGTGCCGGTTTTTGCAAAATAATAAATTTTTTTATTTATTTATTTTTTTAAAAATTTTAGCACACATACGAGGTACCCAAAAAAACAGGTAAGAGGGAGTATGCCCCCAAAACCCTTATACTATGCTAGCCCTTAAGGGCTGGCTTTTAAAAATTTAAATTAAGTTAATAAGGGAATGTGAAATCGTATTTTAAAAAATTAAAAGTAAACAAAGGTTTTCTAATAAAGACAAGTGAGGGATTACAAAGACAAAGGGCATAGGGTTTTATGGGGTTGTTTTTACATTTTAGTAGGGAAAGGGTATTCTGTTTGGTGGTATTTAAAAAAAAAATTAAAGTTTGATTTGGGTTTTTGGTTTTAAATTTTTGTGATATTAAAATTTTGGAAACATTTAAGATATTTTCAATTTATAAGGTTTTAGTTATTTAGTATTTATTTTTGGGTTTTGGGTGAGTTAAAAATACAAAATTTTCTTTGAAGGGAAAAAAAAAGGGCTCCCTGGTAAAAATTGTGTATAACAGGTTTAGTGTTTTACTACAGTGGGGTCCCCAGTATAAAAGTGAAAGGCTAAAGTGTCATTTTAAAACAGGTGAATTTTTTAAAAGAAGTGATAAGCCTATAGAAAGGGAGGTGCCAGAAAAATCACCAAAAAACTTACCACCCGGGTCAGGGTGTTTTAATAATCTTCCTGGGCTGTAGTGTACCTTTGCATATAAACTAGTGTACTAGTTTAATAGCCCGAATTTCAGTGTTGTAAATACAACTAAAACCCGTATTTTAATGGTATTTGGGGTGGAGTGGGCTTTCAAAGTTTCTTTTTTCTTGAAAAAACCAGACATACACTTTGAATTTTTATATAAACCCGTGTTTTAAAACGGGGGGCGCAAATAAAACAAGAAGCAATTAACTTTCAGAAAAAGCGTCCTTCCCCCAAAATTTTTCCCCCAGTAACCCTAGGGGATAATTTTAGCATTTATTTTGGTGGGGACGAAAAAAAAAACCCAGAAAAAACTGGGTCACGATGATAAAAAAAAGGGTTTTGGGGCCCCGGGGCCGTTTGTCCTTGTAGGGGGCTGTTGCAATCACCCGGGTTTTTCAACACGAAGTTTAATTTTTATCCCTTTAAATCCCAAAAATTACTCGGGTAGATAATTTTTCCGTAGATCCCTTTATGTTTAGCCCAAATCACGACCAGTATGTTTTAAATAAGTGACCCCCTGATAAGATCGATGGTTCCCAAAACCCTTTGGGCTGGTCGGAAAACCCCTTAACCCCCGGGTTTTAAAGGATTCGTTGGACAAAAAGCAGGGGCGGTTAAAAAAGATGGGGTTGTAGGCCCCCCTTATTTAAAAAACAAACAATAAAAATAAATTTTGGGAAAAGTACCGGTAAGTTCCAATAAAGGTCAGTTAGAAAAAAGAAAAAAAAATAGCTAGAGCTTCATTTAACCCCTTTCCCGGGGGGGCCCAAAGGGCCCAAAAACTGGGGTCACGCACCCGGTCCAAGAATTTTCAAAAAAAAAAAATTTTTTAAATTTTTTTTTAAAGAAAAATAGGAAACTTTTTGTGAAGGTAATAAAACAAAAAAATACGAAATTTGGTGGAAAAAAAAACGAAAAAAATGCTCTCGCGGAAATTTTTATGGGTCAGCGAATTTTCCCAATCGGCGAAATTTTTCCGACTTTTTACTCCCATTTTTTGGCCAATTACATTATTCCAATAAACCCCAAAATTTTTGCTATTTCACTTTGTTTTCTTTTTTCTTTTCGATTGGCACAAGAAATCGCCAAGTCAAAATGTTTCAACTACAAAAAAAAGTGATCGGAAATTGTTTTAATTTTTGGCCAAAATTTAAAACAAAGTTCAAAAATATTCCCAAATTTTAAAATAGGGTCCAGAATGAAAAATTTTAAAGGCCCTTCCCGGCACTAAACTAACATTTCCTCTGTTCTTTTGTTATTTTTTGAGGCTTTCAAAATAAAATTTTCCCTTTTGATTTTTTTATTCACATAATGAATTTTTTTTCACACCAAAAAATAGAAGATTTTTTGTTATGCAAAAAAATTTAAAAATTGTATAAAAATCATCACCATATTTTGGGAAAGTATATTAGACCCCCAGCTGGTGTGATTAGATGTGTGAGGTGTTTTTTTTTACTCTTGAAAAAATCGGCAAAAATTTTAAAATTTCCCCTACTTTGAGCTCGTTTCAAGCCATTTCCAGTGCAAAAACCAATCAAAATCATCTTATTTCTGTAAATGTTTCCATTCTATAAATGAGACCAAGGAAACGCAAAAAACAACTATAAAAAACATTTGAAAAAAAAACTGCAAAATTGCTGTTTTAATCGAAAAAAACATTTATTTTATTTTTTTTCTCTCTTATACCCCCAGTGGGCTGCAGGATCTGTTTTATGGGTGCACACATACCACATAGATGTATTTCTCATTTAGGGGCCCAAAAAGTTCCCCTCCAGTTTATCAGAAATGACTGAGCTCAAGGGTAGAAACTACGGTTTTTGGAAACCCCGAACGTTTTTAAACGTAGATCTAAGGGACGGACCCGGGAAGGTTTTTTAAAGGAAAGGGTTTTTTAAAAGAGTATTAAGAGGTTTTCCCAGTAGAATTTCAGTTAAAAACCCAAACCCTTCAAAACATTTGAAGCTTGGGTATTTGTCTGCATTTAATCAAAAAAAATGGGCTTTTTCCCTGGAAAATTTAAAAACCCATTTTTTTTGGAAAATTTGGGGTCATGCCCCCCTTTTGGAATCAAAGAAAAGCTACAAAACGTTTAAAAATGGGGAAGTTTAGGGTAAAAATTTTGGACTAAAATAAAAAGGGAAATTTAAAAAATGAAAAACTCAAAAAGTGCTTTCATAGGAAAAATTTTGGGAAACTTTTAAACACATGGGGAAAAATTTTTAAAAAAAAAATCTGGGGCCCGAATGGTACTGCCCTTTATACTGGCCCCTGTAGCAGAAACGTAAGGCTGGAGGTGATGCCCTGGTAGTCAGAAATTTTTGGGGTGATTGTGTGTCCTGGGAGACGTAATGGCGAAGCTCGAGGTGCTGTCATGGGAAGGGCGTAAAGGTTTAAGCTGGAGGGCTGTCCTGGGGGACAGTAATGGTTTAAGCTGGGGGTGCTTTTCCCGGGAGACAGTAAATGGTGGGGAAACTGGGATTTTGTCCAGGTAGTCGGGAATATACGCAGGGAAAGGAAAACATATAAAAGACCTCATAGGGGACAGGAGCCGTAGTGGGGAAACATGTGTAGTCAAAAAATAAGATAAAACCAATAAATTTCAAAAAGGTATACCACAGGAAATAGCAAAAAAAGAGGACCCCCACTAGCAATAGTGAGGTATATTACCCCAAAAAAAACTGGGGGGGGCTCCACTGTTAGTGCTTTAGAGGATAGGAAAAAAGACAGGTAAAAAATGCACCAACAGGGAAAAACAGTCCGAAACCCCCAAAGGGAAACGGGGAAACCAAAACCTGTGCAATACTATGCACCTTTGGGTTTTGCAGGGAAAGGGAAAAACTGGGAAAAAAAAAAAGGCGGGGCATGCAAAAATTTACCACCCCAGAAAATTTCCATGCTTTATTGGCAACAGGAAAATGCAAAACCCCTTTTCCCGTAACCTTTTTCACCCTGAAAGTGTACCCCTTCAGTAAGGGAAAGACTTTTGCTATAACTTTAAAATTTCCCAGGCACACCATCTAAAGGGGACAAAAAGAACAAAAACATCCAGACCATGGGAAAACCGGGTACCCACACCCACTCAAGACGGAGGGTTTTTTTTAGTGCCAGGAGGAAAAAAAACTGGGGGAAAATGGCAGAAACCCATACCAAATCAGTCTTTCCCCCCTGGAGTGGAAACCACGTCGTTGGCCTCCCCCAAACCCAAACGTACGTTACTAATCCCGGAAAAGAAAATCCCCCCCAGTCCAACAATACCACCAGTTGATGACATTTTCTTTGTAAGTATACAGGGTCTAAACCAGCAAAAAAACAACAAAATACCTTTCATCCGTGATGCTTGCGAGGCAAAGGAAATGTTCGCGGCTTTCATGAGACCACAAAAAGGATTTTGGACACGAATATGGACCCCAGGTTCAACCTATCAGATGTGACAGATGAACAGGCAAAGGGGGGGGGGGGGGTTGGTTTACTTTGCAGGTCACTTTTTTGCCGAACTGTTTTTAATGCCTCAAATGATGTAGGGGAAGTTTTAGCAGAAAAGGTCGAAAACCAAAACCTAGTCATTGTGGGTCTACAAGCCTCGGATGAACACCCCAGCAACCCAGGAACAGCTGAAAAAAATTGACCACTGTTGGAAAATTCTTCCAGCTCCTGCACCCAACATCTTCTCCTGGGGGTTTTTCATTTAAAGGGACACCTAAAATGGGGAATATAGCAAATAATATTTTTGCAGAAAATAACACCAGGAGGCAGCTTGATAAAAATCACACTCCAGAGTTTTAAATCTCTGCACAAAATTAAATTTTAAACCAGCAAAAAATAGAGCCTCTAGACTGGAGAATACATGCCCCTTCTTCACAAACCCATGATGATTGATAGAAATGTCACCATATCAAAAAAATATACTCAGATCACAAATTTTGAGGTTCAGACATGTTCGGGGAGCCCCAGACTGACTAATGGATTAGTCACCGGGGGACATTCCCCAAATTCAACTTCAATAAGAAAAACATAAAGTGGACCAAGAAAACCAAAATCCTAATGATATAGTGGGAAAAATTATAAAGAAACACAGACCCCAATTTATCCCTAGAACGTTAAAACTTGGTGGCCTCGATGTATGCAAAAGGCTTATTCCTTAAGAAAAAGGAGGAGTAGATGTAAAATAGAAAGCGACAGGCGCCCCCTTTACAGGCGACGGAAAAGAATAACAGAGCACCTAAAAGAGGTAAACTACTGAAATGTGTTTGGAGAACTGGTCAAAGAAATAGCAAACACAACTTAAGCTAAAGGAATTTATGGATCAGGAATCGCGGGAAGAACTAAAAACCATAAAAGAAAAACGAAAGAAAAACCCAAAGTATTTCTTTCTACGCCAAATCAAGTCGGAAAACGTCCGTATGGGCCCCCACTTTTAAAAAACATGGGTCCCACACGATGACAGCAAGGAAATGAGTGGCTACTAAATCCCATTGATCAGTTTTAGCAAAACCATAACCAGATGAGAGTCGAAGATCAAAATTAATTTTTTATGGGGAGAGCCACAGAAATTTGGGTTTAAACAAGCCCATCCAATGTTATCCTGATGCCAAATGCTTCGAACAGGCGTAAATTACATGCCCATGCACTTTGCCCCAGGCCAGATCATTTAACTCCTGTTCATCAAGAACTGCAAAAAGCCCCCAAAAGCCTTTACCATCCTATGGAGAGGGGGCTGGAAAGGGGGTCATCCCCCGTTACTAAAAACAACAGACATAGCCCCACTCCAAAAGGGGGCAGTAAAGAACAGCAAAAAACTACAGAACCCTGCACTAAAATCCCCTATCATAAAAATCTTTGAAAGGGTCCAAAGAAGCAGTCACCACCCATTAGAAACCATCAGTTACAAACCAGGGCAACAGGGGTTTAGAAAGGTCGCCCTGTCTGTCTAAACTATGGATCACAACAAAGGTCTAGATGCACTAGAAACAAAAAAAATGCAGATGTAATGTATCAGACTTTGCAAAAGCCTTCGAAAAGTGTACCAGGGCGTAATAGTCCCAAAAAAATGCGTGCTAAAGGAAAAAAGGAAAAGTCGGTCGAGGATTAAAATTTCCTCACTACAAAACACAGAGAGTAGTGAAAAACAGAGTAAAGTCCGGGCGCTCATAAAAAGCTCTGTTCCACAAGGACAGTACCCCCCCCCCCCCATCTTGTTTTTCCCCTCTTTCTCCCATAGACAAGGATGTCAGCCACAGACGTGTCTTCCTTTGCAGAGACCCCGAATCTGCATGATGTGTTTTCCCAAGCGACCTGCAAGGCCCCAGGGGCATAACCAAATCTTTCAGGGGGTGAGAAAACAATATAGTTAAAACGTGAGAAATTTCAATTACTCAGATATGGAAACACGGGGAAATTTTAAACTTCATCAGAGTAAAAAACAAAATTCTGGCCAAAAAATGAGCGAAACCCCCAACGTCAAAGCCCTGGGAGTGATTCATGTGGAGGATCTCCCCTTCAAGGACATAACATTGCATAATCGCATCTGCTAGAAAAATGACAGGATGGAAAATGAAAACCCTTTAAAAAAACTAGGGATCCCAAGCCCATGATGACATCTTCAGGTCACTTGTTCTTTCTAGGGGGAATACTGCGCACACTAACAGCCCCTTTCAAGGCAGGTGAAATTGTGCCCTGAAAATGTACAGGAAACCCTTTACGGCGGCATAACGGGATAAAAAAACCTCAATTACTGGGAGCCTTGAGGTTCCTAAAAATGTATTCCCCGGAAAGCAGGCGGGGGATACATGTTATATCACCTGGAAATTCTAGGGACTAGTCAAACTTGCCACGAAAACACTCCTTGGCAGGGGGGGAGGGAAAATCCCCAATGAAAAGAGGGGTGTATAGACGTTAAGAGACCTACAATAAATGTCGGGGCCCCAGATGTTCAACGCCCCTAGCATACTAGGGGATTCCAACGCCCCTGGCAAATCTTCAAGCTGGCATGGGGCAAGACCCAAAAATCGGTTCCCGACCCGCCCGGGTGTGGCCGTACATTGTTTGCGTGCGCCAGCGTAACAGCTGGTTTATCAGGCTTGATCCACAGGGGCCCGGGCACAGACCAGGCCCCCGGGGGGGTTGACCCCGGAACTCTCTTCCCGGTTTAAAAACCCCTTTCTTTGAGGGAGATTAAAGCCTAATTATGGGTTATTGTATTCCTAGCTGGGCATCAAAAAATAAATTTGAAAAATTTTGTCAAAAAAATTTAACAGTCGAAACCCAAAAACATGTCTGACCTACTCTCTTTCTGGGGTTTTCATGAGAAAGAAAAAAAATATTTTTTGTGAGGCCATGACAGGTTTAAACCCGTAACAGAAGGATGATTCTTCAGTTGTGGATATATAGACGGTATGAGCAACCTTGAAATGCTGGGCCTCATCCGATGTTGGTATTCAAGAGTCTCGTATCTAGAATAATAATGGTAAAAAATAATATTAGTAAAAAAAAAAAATAAAATAAAAAAATAATATATTTGGATTTTTAATTCTTAAGTGCCTGCTCTTTTGAGAAATTCACAAGTACTTGCACATCAAACCATAAATGCAACAATTATAAAAAAAAAATACTAAAGTTTGTATGCAAGAGTGAGAGCACAGTATGAACATCAGGATCGTATGAAATAGAAAAAGAATTGCTTTCAGTGGAGCCCTAAAAGCATGAACAAATTCCAGATTTGACAAAAATAGCAAAATATGAATAATGTAGGTTATGTTATACATTCATGGGAAGACTTAACCCTGGAGGAGTCAATAATGCTGGGTTTTTACATATGGCCCATTTTTAAGGTGTTTCGCTTATGGGTTGCAAATATGGAAATTTAAAATTATGCCCCAAAACACTATATGGCTCCCCCCCCAAAACTTTCAAATGTTGCCTGCGGGGCCATCTGGTTTGTTTACTTTTTGGAGCTCCACGGGCACTGGTCTCCCCCATTAGTCTGGAAACTTTCCAAAATTTCTTTTTTAAAGTTATTTCATGTTTTACATATACAGTGGCCCCCCCCGGTTAAACGATATTTTTTCTTTCCAGAAGTTGTTCAGGTTTGCCGACTGACCAAACTTGTTCCCATAAGAAATATTGTGAAGTATTTTAGTCCATTTCAGCCCCCCAAACATACAGTAAAAAGCACTTACTAAATACATTACTTAATTGGTCGCATTGGGAGGTGACGTTTAAGCGGGGGTCCACTTACTTTGTATTTACTTATGTGTACGTACACGTGTGGGGTTGCAGGTATGCACAAATCATAAGAGTGTTTTATTGTCTTGAGGACCTATTATAATGACAATAATAAAAATGCACAATAATAATAACTCTGAGGCACTTTAACCCCCTTTCTTTATAAAGTCCCCCACAATTTGCTCTCGGTGTCGAAGAATTTAAAAAAAAAAATTATTTTTTCTTATAAAATGAAAAGAGAATCTTTTCCCCGATGGTAATGACACCAAAAAGTACAAAATTTTTGAGGAAAATTTAGGGAAATTACCTCTCGCGAGTTAGGGGTTCGGCAATTTTTATGCATCAGGTTTTTTCCCCACTGAGCCCTTTTTTGGCCCAAATTCCATTGTTTCAGTCAACCAAATCATGCTTTTTCACTAGAACCCCAAATTGTTCTCCTGACTGAGTACAAAAAGTAAAAGAAACTGCCCATTTACCGTTTAAAACTCCCCAATAAAGTGATCAGAATGGTAATTTGGCCAATTTCATACAAAATTCAAGGAAAGGCCAATTTAAAAAACAGGGTCCAGAATTAAAAATGCAAAGTACCTAGCCCCCAAAATAATTTTCCAGTCCTTCTTTTTAGTTTTTTCCCCATTTTGAATTTTATTCACACAAACAAAAAAGATTTACTGTTATGCGACTATGCATTATTTGTAAAAATTATATAAATAGTTCAGCACATTTGTGAATGCATTTAGCCCCACCGTTGATGTGTATTGGATGTGTGATGGAAATGTTTTTCTTAACATCAGCAAAAATTAATATTTCTGCTACTTTGGCTAAGATAAGATTTTGTTCAGTTTTTTTAACCCCAAGAGGGTTACCCACCCAGGATAACCCAAGAAAGTAAGTGCGTATTGAGGACTGTCTAACTTATTTCTTGGGGTCCTCAATCGTCCCCGGGATGCGACCCCACCAGTAACAAAACCCCCAGGTACCTTTTTGCTGTAGGTAAACGGAAAAACGGGTGTAAGGAAATGTGCAAAATGTTTCCCCCGCCAGGAATTGAACACGGCCCTCCATTGTGAAGCGGGAATTTTAGCCACCAGGCTCAATTTTCCCAGGTACTTTTAATTTATTTATATATTTTATTTATTTTTAATTTAAACATGATACGAAAAGTAAAAAGGAAAAAGAAAATTGAGTGAACTGCCAAACCCCCTTGTTGCGAGCTTTATGGGAGGCTTAGTTACTTCGGTTTAAATTTAAAAGCAATGATATTTTGGGGTTTAATAATTTTTGTAAACAGTTAAATTAAGCACAAATGATATTACAAAGACGGTCATATGGTCATTTCTGTGTTGCTGTGATTCAGTAAAATGGAGTATTCAGTTAGGAAATGTAATAAAAAAAAACCCAAGTTTGATTGGGGTCATAGGTTAAAGCATTTATGAATACAATTTGAAAAAACTTTGTGGTCATTTATGAGATACAATTATTCGTATTTTTTTAGTTGTGGGTGAGTAAGTGTTTTTTTGAGAAGAGACTTAAATTTTTAAAAAAACAGACTGTGTTTCTTTTATATTCACGGGAAAATGAATTCCAGATTTTGGCCCTTTTATGTGCATGAGTTTCTGCAAAGCATGAGAGGAACGGGGAACATAAAAGAGTGATCTGTCCCTTGTTTTTGGGGTCATGTGTTCTGTTGAGGTTTTTAAGGAGATGTTTGAGGGGAGGGGTTTTTATCAGAGTTAAGTGTTCTTTGTATGTTGTAGGTGCAGTATAAAAATGGGTTTTTTTTATGGTGAGTAGGTTTGAGTTTTGAAAATTGGGGGAGTGTGCTGCCCGTAGTAAGAATTTGTTATCTTCTGACTGCAGCCTTTTTTGGGGGGAAAATTTGTGGTCGAGATGGGTTTAATGTTGTGTCCCCATGCACAAAATTCCCTAGGTGAGTAGGGGGAAAAAAGCGAGTGAAATAGGGCCCGGGGGCTGATGTGGAACATAGTACCATTCTTCGATGTTTTCCTACGGTCTTGGAAAATTTTTTTTTAAAATTTTTTTTTTTTTAAAAGTGTTTGAAAAATTTTAGTTGTTATCAAGGTGGATTCCAAGAATTTTCCCTCTGTAATTTTTTGATAGATGATCCATTTATATTTGTTAAGAGGGGCTCTTTAGCTTGTTACCAAATGAATGAAGTAAGTTTTGTCAATTTTGTTAGTCTTCTTCCCGGGAGTATTTTCTGTAATTTCGGTATTACGACGTGGAACCTCTACTTTCGAGCGTGTCCACGTGCGAGTTTTTTCCCAAAAACAGTGGAGCCCCCGTTTAAAGATATTTTTTTCATTCCAGGGAAATATGTTCAGGTGCCAGTACTGACGGGGTTTTTTCCCCTAAGGAATACTGTGAAGTGATTAGTCCATTTCAGACCCCCAAACATAACCTACAAAACACTTACATAAATCCTACTAATTGGTCACATTGGGAGGGATTGTTAAACGGGGGGGCATGTAAAGCGTCGAGGGTCGATTTTTTCTTATACGCGAGCAAAATTTCCAAAAGCGGCAGACCCCAAGGGAGGTCCCTTTACATGGTGAGGGGTTTTTGTCTTTATCTCGGGAATTTTATTCATTTGTTTGTTGGATATTTATTGAAACTTTTGGGAAGTTGATGGAAAGATGCTTCTTAAAAGTACACCAAAAATGAAAAAAATAACCATAAATAATGGAGTTCACTTTTCACCCAAATTTGCCACCCCTTAGTGGTAATTTCGAATGGTTTTCTGGTTGTATTCTTGTTTTTTTTTGGGCTCATTTATAGAAAGGAAGATAAAATTACAGAAATAAATATGATTTTGATTGCTTTCATGACAGAAAGACCCTTTAACAGAGCTAACCTAGGAGAAATGGTCCTTGCTTGGTGTTTTTAGTGTTTCCTGGAGTTTACCTGGAGGAGTTTCGGGGGTCAAGCCCCCCGGCCCGGGGCGTGACCAGGCCTTGGGGTCAGCGCGATCAACCGGCTGTTTCTGCTGGGTGACACAAACCAAAAATACGAGCCCCAGCCCCGGTGTTTAGGAATGACTTTAGGTGTGTGAATAAAAAAAACAAAAATTTTTTAAAAAATTTAAAAATGATAATGAAGAAATCTAAGATAATTAATGGAGTCACTTCTCAGCAATAAGCCCCCCCTTAGTGGTAATTTTGAATGGGTTTTTTTGATTGTATTCTGTTTTTTTGGGCTTATTTGATAGAATGGAAGATTATTACAGAAATAGCTTGATGTTGATTTTTTCCGATGAAAAGTCCTAGAAAATAGAGCTCAACCCAGGAGAAATGGCCCATGCTTTGGGTGTTTCAGAGTAAACAAAAGCCCTCACTGTCCATTCAAATGCAGTCAAGAATTGGGTTGACTATTTATCAATTATTGCAGTAAGGAATAACAGTAAATCTTTTAATTTTTTGTGTAAAAAAAATACAAATAATTTATATAATAATAATAAAAAATAATAAAATAAAAATAAAAATAATAAAATGTATAATAAAAAATTGAATAATAACAATACGTATAAAAAAAAAAATATAACCCCAATAATAATAACAATAAAATGTATAATAAAAATACATATATAATAATAATGTACTCATAAAAAAATTATAATAAAAGACGGCTTCAAAAGGCCCCCACAGAAATAAGAAACATAAGAAAGGGGAAAAACTGCAGGGGCTGTGGCCCATATAGGAGGTCCTTTACAAAATTTTCCCCCTAACAAAAATTTTCCCTACCCAATTTTAAAAGCCACCCAAAAAATAATTTTGATGTGAAAGTCCCACTCAATCCAACCCATCCCATCATGTACTTATCCAACTAGATTTGAAAAAATACCAAAGTCCCAGCCTCATAAACCAATGGTAGACTGTTCCCCTATCAATCCCTATTTTCCAAAACCCAAAACTTCGATGTCCTTTTAAATCTAAAAATTATTATTTAAAACCCTTTCTGCGCGTTCTTCTTGGGGAAGACATCTCAAAAACCTTATTAAAACCCTTTTTTAATCTATCTTCCCCTTATAACTTCGATCAGGTCTCCCCTTTATTTTTCGTCTAACAAAATAAAAATAATTAAAAAGGGTTTTAAACTTTTTATAAGGAAGATTTCGATGCTATGTATTAATTTTGTCATCCTACGCTGAATGTTTTTTAACGAATTTATGTCCCCTTTTGTAATACGGGGACCAGAAAAGGCTGCATAATCAAGGTGAGGCCTTACTAATGTGTATTTAAAGCTGCAGATGACCTCTGGACTTCTGTTGCTTACACTTTTGATTAAATCCCGTAATCTTTTTGCCCTTTTTACGTACGCTTAGGGCTT
>NC_069400.1:49767769-49786172 GCF_026875155.1 Cherax quadricarinatus
TGCGACAAGGTTATTTTCCAGAGCAAAGGGGGAAGGTCCTATAAAAAGTTTAAAGGGAAAATCCGGCCTGACCCACTGGAGGAAAGGGTCAGGAGACATGATAACGACAAAAAAATACTGCGTTGGAATAGACAAGGGGGAAAAAAGACAGGATGTTCCAGGGGGGGGAACAAAAAAAAGGGGCCAAAATTTGGGAAAAGTTAAAGGGGGACACAAATGAAGGTTCAGAAATAGTGGGAAGAATTTTTTCAGTCATAGAGTTTAAGGCAGTGGAATAGCCTAGAAAATGACGTAGTGGAGGCAGGAACCAAACACATTTTAAAAAACGAGGTTTTTAAAAGCTCATGGGGCGGGGAAGAGAGGGGCCCAGTAGGGGCCAACCCGGGGAAGAAAGGGGGGCCAGGAGCTTTGGACTCGACCCCTGCAACCACAAATAGGTGAGTACAAATAGGTGGACCAAACATGTAACAACCATGGGGCAAAGAGGTTTAGGGGGAGGTTTGTACCCAAAGGGGAACAGGAATAATGAAAAAACCCCGGATGAGCCCCCTGGGTTTTCCCAAAGGTGCAAGGGGGGCAAAAACCAAGTTGCTAGGGGAAGGAAGAAAATAGAAGGCAAAGGGGCCCAGGGGAAAAAGGGGAGCATTTGTAGAGCCAGAAAATTTAATTTCCACAGAAAAGAAGGGAGGCCCCCCCCCACAATATGAAAAAAACATAGCAGCGAAAGCCAAATCTTACCCGAAGCCCGTTATACAGCCACATCAGGGGGAAAAAAAAACAGTCAAGGGCCCGGGAATCAGCCTAAGGGAAAGGGAAAGGGGAGAGACAACAAAAAAATGACCGGGAAAAATTTTTGGGAACTCAAAAAGAGATTCCCAAAAAAGTTCCCCAGAGGAGACAGAAGGGGCTCCCCGAAAGAAAGGAGAGGGGGGGTTTCACCCCCAATGCTGGAAAAACAGTACACACAACCGAGGAAGAAGTGAAGAAAGGGTTTTGATGACTAGATACCCAAACAATTGGGGGCCCGGGTAACAACCCCTCCATTGGGCCTGGGAAATGGACAGGGCGCTATGTGTACCCCCAACAACAATATTCAATAATCAAACGAAACAAAGGGGAAATTTCCTGAGGGATGGAAGACCGCAAATGTAGGGTCCCAACTTTAAAAAAGGAGACAGACATAAACACTAAACCCACAGACCATGTTTACTAACATGTAAGTAATGCAAAGTCATTGGGGGAAGATTATCAGGAAAGAGTGGTTAAACCCAGAAAGGAAAGATCTCAAACAACAGTAGCCAACAGGTTTTAGGGGACGGGAAAACCTGTGCCCCCAAACCTACCCGGGGGTTTTTATTTACATGGTGACAGCAGTAAGACAAGAGAGAGAGAGGGGGTTTTTGGGGGGGGTGCATTGCATTTTTTTATTTTTGGGCTTCAAGAAAGGGGTTTTACACAGTTTCCCCACAAGAATTAAATGCCAAAAAAAGGAGGACCCCAGCCGGGATAACAGGGAACCACAAAAATTGGGTCAGGGGAAAACTTGCAAAAAAAAAGCACAGTCATGGTAAATTGGGGAGGTGTCCCAAAATGGGGGACCTTTACCACGGTGTCCCCCCCGGGGTCAGACCTAGGACCCGTGGGTGTTTCTGGTATTTGTGAACGACAAGACAGAAGAAAAGACTTTCCGAAGTTTTCCCCCCGTTTGCAGATGACGTGAATTTTATGAGAAGAATTCATTCGATCGAAGACCAGGCAGAACTACAAAGTGATCTGGACAGGCTGCAGACCTGGTCCAGCAATTGGCTCCTGGAGTTCAATCCCACCAACTGCAAAGTCATGAAGATTGGGGAAGGGCAAAGAAGACCGCAGACGGAATACAGTCCAGGGGGCCAGAGACTACAAACCTCACTCAAGAAAAAAGATTTTGGGGATGAGTATAACACCAGGCACATCTCCTGAAGCGCACATCAACCAAATAACTGCTGCAGCATATGGGCGCCTAGCAAACCTCAGAACATCTTAACAAGGAATTCTTCAGGACCCTGTACACCGTGTACGTTAGGCCCATATTGGAGTATGCGGCACCAGTTTGGAACCCACACCTAGCCAATCACGTAAAGAAACTAGAGAAAGTGCAAAGGTTTGCAACAAGACTAGTCCCAGAGCTAAGAGGTATGGTCTACGAAGAGATGTTAAGGGAAATCAACCTGACGACACTGGAGGACAGGAGAGATAGGGGGGACATGATAACGACATACAAAATACTGAGAGGAATTGACAAGGTGGACAAAGACATGATGTTCCAGAGATGGGACACAGCAACAAGGGGACACAGTTGGAAGTTGAAGACACAGATGAATCACAGGGATGTTAGGAAGTATTTCTTCAGCCACAGAGTAGTCAGGAAGTGGAATAGTTTGGGAAGCGACGTAGTGGAGGCAGGATCCATACATAGCTTTAAGCAGAGGTATGATAAAGCTCACGGTTCAGGGAGAGTGACCTAGTAGCGATCAGTGAAGAGGCGGGGACAGGAACTTGGACTCGACCCCTGCAACCCTCAACTAGGTGAGTACAACTAGGCGAGTACACACACACACACACATACACACACACATATAACCATATAACCATAAACCAAGGAGGAGGTGAAGAACCCTGCTATGCAAACTTGACACCTCAAAGGCGGTGGGACCAGACAACATTCTCCCTGGGTCCTTAAAGAGGGCGCAGAGAAAATTGTGTGTGCCATTAACAAAGATCTTCAACCCCATCATTTGAAACTGGGCAACCCCCCGAGGTATGGAAGATGGCAAATGTAGTCCAATTTTAAAAAGGGAGACAGACATGAGGCACTAAACTACAGACCTGTATCACTAACGTGTATAGTATGCAAGGTCATGGAGAAGATCATCAGGAGGAGAAGTGGTGGAGCACTGGAAAGAAACAAGTGTGTAATTGACAACCAGCAGGGTTTTCAGGGGGGAAAAATCCTGTTGTCACAAACCTACTAGATTTTATATAAGACTAGGTGACAGAAGTAAGACAAGAGAGAGGGGGGTGGATCGATTTGCATTTTTTTGGACTGTAAGAAGGCCTTCGACACAGTTCCTCAAAAAGAGGTTACTGTAAAAGCTAGGGGATCAGGCACACATAACGGGAAAAGGCACTGCAATGGATCAGAGAATACCTGACGGGGAGGCAACAAAGAGTCATGGTACCGACGAGGTGTCAGAGTGGGCACCTGTGAAAAGCGGGGTTCCCCCAGGGTCAGTCCAGGACCTGTGCTGTTCTTGGTATATGTGAACGACATAAGGGAAAGGGGATAGACCAGAAGTGCCCTTGTTTGCGGTGATGTAAAGTTAATGAAAGAAATCAAATCGGATGAGGACAGGCAGGACTACAAAGAGACCTGGACAGGCAACAAGCCTGGCCCAGCAAACTGGCTCCTTGAGTTTAACCCTGCCAAATGCAAAGTCATAAAGATTGGGGAAGGGAAAAAGAAGACCGCAGACACAATATAGTTTAGATGGCCAAAGACTGCAACCTCAATCAAGGAAAAAGATCTGGGGGTGAGTATAACACCGAGCATAATCCTGAGGCGCACATCAATCAGATAACTGCTGCGCATACGGGCGCCTGGCAAACCTACGGATAGCGTTCCGATACCTCAGTAAGGATTCGTTTAAGACTCTGTAAAACCATCTACGTCAGGCCCAATACTGGAGTATGCAGCACCAGTTTGGAATCCACACCTAGTCAAGCACGTCAAGAAATTAGAGAAAGTGCAAAGGGTTTTCAAAAAAGACTAGTCCCAGAGGTACGGGATTGTCCTATGAAGAAAGGTTGAGGGAAATCGGCCTGACGGGCACTGGAGGCCAGGAGGGTCAGGGGAGACATGATAAGACATATAAAATACTGCGCGGAATAGACAAGGTGGACAAAGACGGGATGTTTCCAGAGATGGGACACAGGACACTAAGGTCACAATTGGAAGTTGAAGACTCAGAGAATCAAAGGAAAGTAGGAAGTATTTCTTTAGTCATAGAGTTAGTCAGGCCATGGAATAAACCTAGAAAGTGATGTAGTGGAGGCGGGAAAACCCTACATAGTTTTAAGGGGAGGTATGATAGAGCCATGGGGCAGGGGGAGAGAGGGGCCTAGTAGCAATCAGCGAAGAGGCGGGGCCAGGAGCTGGGATTCGACCCCTGCAACCACAAATGGTGAGTACAATAGGTGAGTTACACACACCCTCTCACTACTTTTTCTTTCTTCAGGGTTTTTGACTTTTTTTCATCCATTTCCTCACTTTTCTGTTTTTAACTTGTCGTCTAATTCTTCATTTATTCTTCATTCTTTATTTTCCTCCGCTTAATCTTCCTTTTTTCTTATTACTACTTTTATCTTCCTTTCATCGTTCCATGTTCATTATTTTTTCTCTCATTTCCTCATTTTTACTGATGTCATAGAATTTGTGTGTGTGTGTGTGTATGTGTGTGTGTGGGGTGTGTGTGTGTGTGTGTATGTGTGTGGTGTGTGTGTGTGTGGTGTGTGTGTGTGGTTGTGTGTTGTGTGGGATGTGTGTGGTGTGGTGTGTGTGTGTATGTGTGTGTGTGTGTTTTGTGTGTTGTGTGTATGTGTGTGTGTGTGTGTGTGTGTGTGTGTGTGTGTGTGTGTATGTGTGTGTGTGTGTATGTGTGTATGTGGGGTGTGTGTGTGTGTGTGTGTGTATTGGGGTGTGTTGTGTGTGTGTGTGTGTGTGTGTATGTGTGTATGTTGTGTGTGTGTGTGGGGTGTGTGTGTGTGTGTGTGTGTGTTTTGGTGTGTGTATGTGTATGTGTATGTGTATGTGTTGTGTGTGTGTGTGTGTGTGTGTGTATTGTGTATTGTGTATGTGTGTATGTGGTGTGTGTGTGTGTGTGTGTGTATGTGTGTATGTGTGTATGTGTGTGTGTGTGTGTGTGTTTTGTGTGTGTTTTGATGTGTGTGTGTTTGTGTGTTTGTGTGTGTGTATGTGTGTGTGTGTGTGTGTGTGTGTGTATGTGTGTATGTGTGTATGTGTGTGTGTGTGTGTGTGTGTGTGTGTGGTGTGTGTGTGTGTGGTTGTGTGTGTGTGTGTGTTTTGTATGTGTGTGTTTGTGTGTTTGTGTGTTTGTGTGTGTGTGTGTGTGTGTGTTTGTGTGTGTGTGTGTGTGTGTGTTTGTGTGTGTGTGTGTGTGTGTTACTCACCTAGTTGGGGTTTTGCAGGGGTTTCGATTCCATGCTCTGGCCCCGCCTCTTCACTGGTCGCCACTAGGTCACTCTCCCTGAAACGTGAGCTTTATCCTACCTCTGCTTAAAGCTATGTATGGATCTTGCCTCCACTACATCTCTTCCCAAACTATTCCACAGATGAATCACATCCCTGTGATTCATCTGTGTTTTCAGCTTCCAACTGTTTCCCCTTGTTGCTGTGTCCAGTCTCTGGAACATCCTGTCTTTGTCCACCTTGGCAATTCCTCTCAGTATTTTGTAAGTCGTTATCATGTCCCCCCTATCTCTCCTGTCCTCCAGTGTCGTCAGGTTGATTTCCCTTAACCTCTCCTCGTAGGACATACCTCTTAGCTCTGGGACTAGTCTTGTGGCGAACCTTTGCACTTTCTCTAGTTTCTTTACATGCTTGGCTAGGTGTGGGTTCCAAACTGGTGCCGCATACTCCAATATGGGCCTAACGTACACGGGTGTACAGGGTCCTGAACAATTCCTTATTAAGATTTTTGGAATGCTGTTCTGAGGTTTGCTAGGCCCCATATGCTGCAGCAGTTATTTGGTTGATGTGCGCTTCAGGACAGTCCCCGGTGTTATACTCCCCCAAGTTTTTTTTCCTTTGAGTGAGGTTTGTAGTCCCCGGGCCCCCTAGACTGTATCCGTTGCGGTCTTCTTTGTTTTTCCCCCAATCTTCGGATTTTTCCCGTTGGGGGGGATTGAACTCCGGGAAACCCAATTTTTGGAAACCAGGTCTGCACCCGGGCCAGTTTCACTTTGTATTTTCTCCCTGGTCTTCGATCGAATGAATTCTTTCATCAACTTCATTCATCTGAACAGTGACCCCTCAGATTTTTATTCCTTTGTCATGTGGGTTCCCCAATACCGAAACAGCAGGGCCCCTGGGGACGGACCCCTGGGGGACCGCCTGGTCACGGTGCCCACTCTACCCCCTCGCCACGTACCTTTACTCGCTGCGTTTCCCTTTGCCCAAATTTAATTCCCTGAACCCATTGTAGTCCCTTTCCCTGTTATCCCTGTTTGGTCCCCCAGTTTTTGCACAAATTATCTTGGGGTGGTACTGTGTCAAACCCCCTAAAATTTGGGGGATGTTTGTGTGGGGTTGCCCGGAAAAATGGACCGTTGTTATAGGGGGTCTTAAGGTTTTTTAATTTAAAAATTTAGCAAAAATGTATTCCCCATATTCATCACAAAAAGGCAAGTGGTTTAATACAAGATAATTGGTTAGAGAAAATAGATTGCAATCCCACCCCAATTGGTTTGGCTGCATTGTGAATTGCTGGTATTTCCCGGTAGGGGGAGATACATTGGTCCTGCTTAAGCCAGGTCCAGTAAGAATTTAAAGCAGGAGAAGGGGTCTTTGGAAATTTAAGGAGTAGGGCCCGGGGGTCATCATAGTGTTTGCTTTTAAAAGGGCCTGATGTTGGAGTTTTAAAATACTGATAAAACTTTTAGCATTGTTTAGGATAGTGCGGGTTGTGATCTGTGAAAAAAAGGCAGTTACTTTCCAATAGGTTTTTTATTGGGTGGGCAGATTATGGAGGTTTTTGATTTAGGGGGCAATTTATCAATCATCTTCTAAAGGGTTTAAATTTTGGTTATTTTTAAACCCGGTTGTGTGTTGAGTTTTTGTACTGAAAATCTGTAAAGGGGGGGAAGTTTGGGTAAGTAATAGTAGATTTTTTTGGGCATATGAGTATAGTCATTTCTACACATAATGAAGGGTTTAAGTTGGGCTATGTGTTTTTGCGGAATGAACTAAAGTACAACTAGGTATAAACAGTAATAAAAAAAAAATTTAAAAAAAAAAGACCTCACTTGAAATTGCAAAAGGTTAATAAATGATTTTTTGTGGAGTTATGTTTTGACTAGAATGACTAAGTAAACAGATTTAATCTAAAAAATTTAAAAAACAAATTAAAAAAGCACCGTCTTCACTATAATTGCATTTGGGTCTAATAAAGGGTTTTGGTTTTGCTATGTACAACTGATTTAATCTAATACTAAAAAAAAGGCACAAACTCTAAATTGTAATTGCACAAAGGGTCTTATTAAGTTGTTTACAAAAAAATTGAGTAAAAACAAATTTTAAAATTTGACAGAAAAAATACACAATTAAGGGTAAAAAAAAAAAAAAAAAAAAAAAAAAAAAAAAAAAAAAAGACACTGCTTGGCTAGGTGGGTTCCAAACGGGTCCCGATACTCCAATAGGGGCCAAACGTATACGGTGACAGGGTCCTAAACGTTTCCCTTATTAAGATTCGGAATGCTTTCTGGGTTTGCTGGGCCCCATATCGCACATTTTTTGGGGGGGGGGCCTGGTGTTATACTCACCCCCAAAATCTTTTTCCTTGATGGGTTTGTACCTGACCCCCTAGACTGTACTCCGTTGGGCCTTCTTTGCCCTTCCCCCAATCTCATACTTTGCACTTGGTGGGGTTTAAATCCCGGACCAATTGCTGACCAGTCTCAGCCTTTTCCCAAACCCTTGTAGTTCTGCCTGGTCTTCGATCGAGTGTATTCCTCATCAAATTCACGCACTGCAAACAGGACACCCAGAGTCTTTCCTTTCCGTCATGTCGTTCACAATACCAGAACCCGCATGGTCCTAGGGTGACCCCGCGGGACCCCCTGGCACAGGGGCCCACTCTGACACCCCGCCACGTCCGACTCCTGCTTTTTTACAATATTTTCCCCGATCCATTGTAGTGCCTTCCCCGTTATCCCTTTGGGCCTCCATTTTTCACCAAACTCTTGTGGAATGGTCAAACGCCCCCTTGCAGTGGTTGTGTGTTTTGTGGTGTTGTGTTGTGTTGTGTGTGGGGTGTGTGTTGTGTTGTGTGGGTTTTTGGGGGGTGTGTGTGTGATTTTGTGGTTTGTTTTTGTGGTGGTGTGTGTGGTGTTTGTTTTGGTGGTTGTGTGTTTTTTTGTTTGTTTGTGTTGTGGTGTGAGTGGGGTTGCGGGTGGTGTGTTGGTGTGAATTTGTTTGTGGTGTGGTGTTGGTTTTTGGTGTGGTTTTTGTTGTGTGTGTTGGGTGTGTGTGTGTTGTGTGGTGTTGGGGAATGTCTTCCCCCCAAACCAAAGATCTACCTTCCCCCCTTTAAAGGGGAAACCGGGGCAATAGAAAAACTTCCTCTGCCTTAAACCCCCCCACCCCCCCCTGCACCCCCAATGTTTCCCCCTACCTCCTGGCCCTATACCTCCCTCCCTCCCTCCTCCCTCCCCCCTTTCCCCCCCTCCACCCTCCCTTCTTCCTTTCCCCCCTCACTCTTCAACCCCCCTCCCTCCCTTCTCCTTTCCCCCCCTCACACACAAATTTTTGAAGCCTTTTTCGACCCCCCCACCACTCCCCATCCAGTCCCTTCCCCAATTTGGGAACTGCTTAAACACAAGAGTTAAAGTAGCACTAGAGTTGGTGCAACACAAAATTAGTGCAGCACTAGATTTTGTGAGCACAAAGTTAGGGGAGCACAAAGTTAAAAGGGAAGGGACTAAGTTAGTGCAGCACTAGATTAGTTTCAGGGACAAAAGGTTTTTTTGGGAAACACTATGTTAAAATTCAACCCCAAAAAGGTTTTGTGCAGCACTAGATTAGTGCACCCTAGATTTTTTGTGGGAACCCCTAGAGTTAGTGCAAACCTAAGTTAAATGCAGGGACAAAAGTTATTTCAGCACTAGAGTTTTAGGCAACACAAGAGGGTTTGTGGGAACACTAAGAGTTAGTGCAGGGACAAGTTAGTGCAACACTAGATTTAGTGCAGCACAAGGGGTTAGTGCAGCACTAGAGTTGTGGGAGGGACTAGATTAATGTAGCCCCTAGATTTTTTACACTAGAGTTAGTGCCCGCACTAAATTTTGTGAAGCACCAAAAGTTAGGCAGCCCCTAGAGTTAGTGCAACACTAGAGTTTGTCAGCACTAGAGTTAGTTTTCAACACTAGAGTTAGTGTAGCACCCAATTTAAATGGGAACCTAGAGTTAGTGCAGCACAAACTTTTGCAGCACCAAATTAGTTTCAGCACAAAAGTTTTGGGAACTAAGTTAGGAAGCACTAGAGTTTGTGCAGCACTAGATTTTTGAAGCACTGATTAGGGGAGCAATAGAGTTAGTGAAAACACTAGAGTTTGTGCAGCACAAAATTTTTTTGTGAAGCACTAGATTTTGGCAGCACAAAAGTTAGGGGCAAAAACCCCAAAGTTAGTGCCCACTAAGAAAGGGGAACCCTAAAAATTTTTGCAGCACTAATTAGTGCAACACTATTTGGGAGCACGAAATTAGTGGGGAGCACTAGAGCTTTGTGGGAGCACTAGAGTTAGTGCGAAGAGTTTGTCAACACTAGAAATTTTGTGCAACACTAAGTTTTTTGGGGGTACCCCTAAAAGTTGTGCAACAAATATAGTGCAAACACTAGAGGTTTGGCACACTAAGTTAGTTCCGGGACAAGTTAGTGCAGCCCCTAAAATTTTGGCAGCACTTTGATTAGTGGGAACACAGAGTTAGTGCAGCACAAGAGTTAGTACAAACACCAGATTAATTAGCACTAAGTTTGTGCAACAAAAAAGTTTGGGCAACACCCGAGTTTTGTTTTTCACCAAAAGTTTGGCAGCACAGAGTTATAAGCAAAAAGAGTTAGTTTCACACTAGAGTTAGTGCAACACAAAATTAGGGACACTAAGTTAGTTCAGCACTAAGTTTTGTGAGCACTAGATTAGTGCAACACAGTTAGTGGGAGCACAAGTTATGCAGCACAGAGCTATGCAGCACTAGATTAGTGCAGCACTAGATTATGCAAAAACTGAGTTTTTTGCAGCACAAAATTTGCAAACACTATATTTCAGAACTAGATTAGTGCCAAAACTAGAGTTAGTGGGGGCACATAGAAAATTAGTGCAGCACCAAAAGTTAGGGGCAGCACAAAAGTTAATGCACCAAAAAAGTTTTGTGGGAGCCAAATAGAGTTAGTGCAGGGAAATAGAGTTAGTGCAGCACTAGAAATTATGCAGCACTAGAGTTAGTGCAGCACTAAGGGTTGTGCAACACTAAGTTAGTGCAGCGCTAAGTTTTTGTGCAGCACAAGTTAGGCCAACACTAAGTTTGGAAGCACAAAGTTAGTGCAGCCCTTTGGGGTTTGTTCAGCACTAGATTTTTGGGCAGCACTAGAGTTAGTGCAGCAAATAAATTAGTACAAACTAGATTTTGGGGGCAACAACCAGGAGGTTTTTGCACACTAAAAATTTGGCAGCACTAGAGTTAAAAGGGCAAGCACTAAAAATTAGTTCAAGCACTTTGAGTTTATGCAGCACTAAATTAAATGAAGGGACTAGAGGGTTTGTGCACCCAAATAAAGTTTGTGCACACTAGAGTTGGTCAGCACTTTGAATTTGTGGCACAAGAGTTAATGGGACAAATAAGTTTTGAAAAACGAAATAAGATTATGAAGCACTTTAAATTAGTGCAACCAACTTTGTGAACACTTAGATTTGGCAGAAAAATAGAGTTATGGGGCACTAAAAGTTAGGCACACTAGAAGTTATTTCCGCACTAGAGGGAAATCAGCACAAAAAGTTTTTTTGTAGCCCTAAAAGTTAGGCACACCAAACTTAAGTGGGACACTAGAGTTATTCAAGCACTGATTAGGCAGCACTAGAGTTATTGCGGAAATAGATTTTTTGGGAAGGGATAAGTTAGTGTAGCACTAAAAGCTGGGCAGCACTTTGACTTAGTGCAGCACTAGATTAGTGTAGCACTAGAGTTTGGGGCAGCACTAAGTTAAATGAAACCCTAACAGTGAGCACAAAAAGTTAGTTAAACACTAAATTTATGAAACACTAAGTTTAGTGCAGCACTAATTTTGGGGGGCACTAGAGTTTTGGTAGCAAATAAATTAGGCACACTAATTGTCAGCCTTTAAAATTTTTGGGCACACTAAGAAATGCAGCTCTAAGTTAGTGCAGCACTAAGTTTAGTGTAGCACTAAGGTTAAAAGCAGGCACTAATTTTGGTAGCACTAAGTTGTGCAGCACTAAGTTAGGGGCAGCAAATAGAATTGTGCAAACACTAGAGTTAGAGAAACAAATAGAGTTGTGCAGCACAAATTACGGGAGCCTAGAGTTATGTTGCACTAAAATTTAGTGGAGAAATAGACTTAGTGGGAGCACAAGTTTTTGCCCGCACAGAAATTAGTGCAGCACTAAGTTAAGGGGGAAACCCAGAATTTGTGGGAGCCTAGATTGTGTAACACTAAGTTAGCAGCCCTAATTAGTGCAGCACTAGATTTTGCAGCACTAGAATTAAAGGGGACACAAAATTAGTTCAGCACTAAGTTAGTGCAAAACACTAGAGTTAGTGCCCGCACTAAATTTAGTGTACACTAAATATGCAGCCCCTAGAGTTTTGTGTTTCACTTTTTTTTAGTGGGAAACACTAAAGTTAGGGCACACTAGAATTTTGGGACCGCACAAAGTTAGTGCAAAACCCCAGATTAGTGCAACCCTAAAAGTTAAATTCGCGCTAAGTTAGTGCAGGGACTAAATTAGTGCCCAAAACTAGAGTTAGGAAGCACTAGAGTTAGGCCCGCAAATGGAGTTAAAATGCAGCAATTTGTTTTTCAGCCTAGAGTTAAGGGGCAGCACTAAAGTTAGTTTCAAAACTAGAGTTAGTGCACACTAGATTATGCACACTAGAGTTATGCAGCACTAAAAATTTTGGGGACACAGAGTTATGCAGCACTAGAGTTTGTGGGAAAAACTAAGTTAGTGAAGTACAAAAGGGTTTGTGCCCCAACTAACGTTAGTGACACTAAGTTGGTGCCAAAAGTTATAGGCAAAAAGTTAAAAGAACACTAATTAGTGCAACACAAGGTTTTGTGAAACACTAATTTTGTGCAGCACTAGACTTAGGGGCACACTAAGTTAGTGGGAGCCCCAAAGTTAGGGCGCACAAATTTGTGCAGCACTAAAATTTGTGCACAAAAAGTATGCAGCACTAGAGTTAAGGGGAAACAAATAGAGTTAGTGCAGCAAATAGACTTTGTGCAGCACTAGAGTTAGTGTAGCACTAAAATTTTTCCGCCCTTGATTAGTGCAGCCCTAACTATGCAAACACCCAAAATTTTGTGTAGCACTAAGTTATGTAGCACAGAGTTAGTGCAGCACTAAAATTAGTGCCACTAGAATTTTTGTAGCACTAAAGTTAGTGCAGCCAAAAGTTAGTGCAAAAACTAGAGTTAGTTTCAGGGACTAGAAATTAGTGCACACTATTTTTGCACCAAGTTTTTTGAAACACTAATTAATGCACACTTTGATTAGTGTAGCACCCAGGTTAGTGGGAGCACTAAGGGTTTTGCAGCACAGAGTTATGCAGCACTAAGGGGCCCCCAAAAAAGTTAGAGTAGGGAAAAAAAAAATAGAGTTTGTGGGAGGGACTAAAAATTAGTTCAACACTAAGTTTTGTGTAGCACTAAGTTAGTGGGACACAGACTTAGGCACACTAGAGTTATGGGGCACTAGAGTTATCAAACACAGAGATAAATAAGGCCCCAAGTTAGGCCGCACAAAATTAGAGTACACTAGAGTTTTGTGGGGAGCACTTTAGTTAAATGCGCCCTAGATTAAGGGGCAGCACTAGAGTTAGTGCCGAAATTGAGTTAGTTGCAGCACAAATTAGGCAGCACTAGGGGTTATTTTCAGGGAAATAAGTTAGTGGGAGCACTTAGGTTAGTTTTTAGCACCCAGAGTTAGTGCCAGCATAGAATTTTATTTTTACACTTAGTTAGTGTAGCACTAGAAATTTGTGCAGCACTAGAGTTAGTTTAACCAAACACCCAAAAGTTTTAAGTAGCAACCCATAGATAAATGCAGCACTAAAAGTTTTTGTGCAACACCCAGAGTTTGGGTAACAAATAAGGGTTTGTGCAGCACAAAATTATGCAGCACTAAAATTAAAAAGGGGCCCCTAAAAATTTAGTGCAGCAACCAAAAGTTAGGTTCCCTAGGGGTTTTTGGCAGCCAAAAGTTACTGTAGCACAAAGTTTAATTTTGCACTAGTTTTAGTGCAGGGACTAAGTTAGGCAGCAAATGGGGTTAAATTTACCTAAGTTATCAGCACTAGAGTTATTTCAGCACTAGAGAAGTGCAGCACTAGGGTTAGTTACCTAGAGTTAGTGCAGCACTAGATTTTTGCAGCACTAGACTTCGTGTAGCACTTTGCCCTTAGTGCAGCACTAGACATTGCAACACTAAGGGTTTGTGCGCACTAATTTAGGCAGCCAAATAGATTATTTCAGGGACTAGATTTTGTGCAGCAAATAGAGTTTGTGCCCGCCCTAGGTTATTTCAGCACTAGAGTTAGTGTAGCACTAGGTTAGAGTAGGGACTAGAGTTAGTCGCACTAGAGGTTTTTTGGGAAACACTAAGTTAGTGCACACTAGAGTTTAAATGCAGCACCCAGAGTTAGGTAGCACTAGAGATAGTGCAGCACTTTGATTTAAATGGGAGCACTAACTTTGTGTAGCAAATAGCATTAGGCAGCACTAGACTTTGTGCCCGCACAAAGTTTTTCAGCACTAATTTTTTGTGCAGCCCTTTAAAATTTTGCAAGCCCTAGAGTTAGTGGGAGCAAATAGAGTTATGTAACCCCTAAGGGTTAAAAGTAGCACTAAAAGTTTTGTTCAAACACAAAAAGTTTGTGCATCAAAAGGTTTTGTGCGCACTAGAAATTTTGTGTAAACACAAAAGTTAGGGGCAGCACTTTTGAAAAAAGTGCAGCACTAGATTATTTCAGCACTAATTAAAGGGGGCGACATTAAAGTTATTTTCAGCCTAGAGTTAAGGCAGGGACTTAATAGTTAGTGGCAGCACAAAATTATGGGAAACACTAGAGTTAGTGCACACTAAGTTAAATGCAGCAAATGAAGTTAGGGGTACACTAGAGTTTAAAATGGTTTTTTCACCAAAAAAGTTATGCAGCCCAAATTAGTTGGGAGCATTTTTGAATTAAATGGGGACACAAGAGATTTGTGCACACCCAAATTAGTTTCAGCAAATAAATTGTGCAGCACTAGAGTTTGTGCCCCGCACTAAAATTATGCGCACTGAGTTAGGGGCAGCACTAGAAGGTTTTTGGCACAAAATTAGTGCAGCACTAAGTTTTGTTCAGCCCTAAAATTAGGTTTCCCGCACTAGGTTTTGTGCAGCACCAGATTTTTAACACAATAGGAATGTAAATGAATGGTTTAAAAAAAACCACAAATTGATAAATTAGACACATGTTCAACACTTGGGGAACTTTTTTTGGGGGAAAACGTTTCGCTCCCCAGTGGCTTTTAACCCTCCCCAAAAAAAGGGGAAAGTTAAAACCAAAAATTTGAGGAAACATCCCTCAGGCCCCTTAGTCGAAGTAATCATCCTCAATCTTGAAAAAAATGCAGCAAAAGTGCGAAGAAGTAACTTATATACCTAGGGAAAGGGGGTGCAAGCAGTGAAAGGGGGTGCACATTTTACCAATTTTGGAATAGGTCACGCCCAAATTTTGGCAAAATTTTTCCTTTTTAAAGATTTCTAAAGTGTTGCAAAAGTGTCTAATTTAAAAAAAATTTTCCCGGTTTTTTGAACCATTTCTTTACCCTTGTCCTGACACACAACAACTTGGGATCTTTAAACAGGGAATTCTTCCTTGCCCCAAACCCTTTGGGGAAAACCTACTTCCACAATGGCCCAAAAGTGATACCAAACCGCGACTGCGCACCCTCCCCCTGCCCACGGGAAATAACCACTTCCCCACATATGTTGTATCCTTTTCAAGATTGATGGACTGATTACAGCAACTCAAGGCTGAAGGACTGATTACCTCAAACTCCTCCTGTTCTTCACCATTCTCCTTTGTATGGACTGATGAAGCCACTGTGTGGCGAAACGTTTCCTCAATAAAGATACCCAAGTGTTGCACATGTGTCTAATTTACCACAATAGTGAATCACTAGATGTTACAACAAGGCGATATTTATGAGGTATAGACATCTCCAGAGAATACTAAAAGGTCTCTCCCTCCACCATTTAGCATGTTTCTGGTTTTTGTAACAGGTTGTCAGGAAGTATTCTGGTCCAGTTATCCTTTAAAATTATAATAAATTTTAATAATGCTTTAGAATTGCAACTGCGAAATAAAAATTGAGAAGTTGATTAACAAAGTTGTCTAGGTGGACGAAATCAAAGTAAATGAATTCGATATAATTTAGGATATAGTAAACTCCCACGCTTCTCTTGCAGTGCATAAGTAAATTGTACATATAATAGTATAGTGCTGAAGGCACATTTCCTAACAGTACGACTCTCTAAGTACCGTCTGGTACGTTATCATCATTTATAAAAAATAATACTAGCATATACAAGCGTAGAATTAGGGGGGATATGATTGAGGTGTATAAATGGAAGACAGGAATAAATAAAGGGGATGTAAATAGTGTGCTGAAAATATCTAGCCTAGACAGGACTCGCAGCAATGGTTTTAAGTTGGAAAAATTCAGATTCAGGAAGGATATAGGAAAGTACTGGTTTGGTAATAGAGTTGTGGATGAGTGGAACAAACTCCCAAGTACCGTTATAGAGGCCAGAACGTTGTGTAGCTTTAAAAATAGGTTGGATAAATACATGAGTAGATGTGGGTGGGTGTGAGTTAGACCTGATAGCTTGTGCTAACAGGTCGGTTGCCGTGTTCCTCCCTTAAGTCAATGTGACCTGACCTGACTAGGTTGGGTGCTTTGGCTTAACCGGTAGGAGACTTGGACCTGCCTCGCATGGGCCAGTAGGCCTTCTGCAGTGTTCCTTCGTTCTTATGTTCTTATGTTCTTATGTGTGTATGTGCTCAAAGTTGTTCGTTATGTCTCAGTAAGACGAGACGAGACTTAGACTTATAAGATGACTGACACTAGTCCTCAAATAATCTTCTTGACCAACCAGGCAATCAAAACAGCTTGCTTGAACAAAATGACGAATCATTTGCCAACAGCAATAATCTAATAAGCACCGGCACAGCGTCAGGAACAAGGAGACAAAATAGTGACCCTAACTGGGGACCATCAGCAGATCTCCATAAAAGTGTTAAACTCCCTTAATACTGAATCTAAGTTCAGCATAATCAAATCCCCGACTACGACGGTACATAGATGCCACAAAATAGGTCAGAAATTCAGCATGGGACCTGGGGTTAAACTTAGAGTGTCAGTACGACAAAACCTCAGCAAAACGCAAAAATCATTTAAAGTCTGAACTATGCAAAAAATCACTAAGTCTGAACTAAGTTGAACTATGCGCATTTCCTTGCTGTCATCTGTGTAGGACCCATCTCGTCTAACTAGGGCCCAATACTGGATTTGTTTCCGACTTCGATTGGCATAAGAAAAGAAATAAGTTCTGTGTCTCTAAATTTCATTTATGGCTTTTAGTTTTTCCCCCCGTTTGTTGACTCCTGAAAGATTCCTTTAGCTTTAGTTCGATGTTTGTTGTTTCCGACCAGTTTTCTCCCTCGTATTACAGATTTTTGGTCTTGTTATTCTTTGCCTTCGCCTGTATAGGGAGCGCCTTTCTCTTTCTATTTTACATCTTCTCCTTTTCCTTCCTTAAAGAATAGCCTTGAGCATACCTCGAGTGCCACAGAGTTAATCTGTTCTACACATATCTCGATCCGTGTTGCTTAGGCTATCTTCCGAGTTTATATAATTTAAACCTGGTTTTTTTATTGAAGTTAAATTTTGGTTTGAAGAGCCCCTCGTGACTGATCAACATTTTGTCGGTTGGGGCCTCATACATACAGTCTGAACCTCTATTATGTTGTGATCTGAGTATATTTTTTTTGATATGGTATATTTCGTGTCATTCATCATTTTTAGTGAAGATGGGGTCCAATGTATTCTCCAGTCTTGTATGCTATTGCTTTTTTAAAGGTAAATTTTTTGGTACAGAGATTTAAAAGCTCGTGTGTGTGGCGAGTTTTCATCTGAATGCCTCGGTGTTATCTCTGCTTAATTTTTATTGCTACATTCCCCCATTTTGGGTGCCTTAGGTTGAAATCCCCAGAAGCAAGATGCTGGGGGCAGGAGGGGAAGATTTTCCAGACAGTGATCAGTTTAACAAGCTGTTCCTGGAATTTTTGGGGGAATTTGCATCCGGGGGCTTGTATACAACTCCCAATACTAGGTTTTGGTTCTCGATCTTTATGCCCAACTTCAACTGAGCATATAAGTGACTGTGATATACAGGCCACCCCCATCCCCTCCCTTTTGCCTGCTCACTCTGTCGCATCTGTATAGGTTATAACCGGGATCCTATTCATTGCCCAAGTGATCCTTATGAGGGTCCCCTGTGAAAACCGCGAACATTGCCCTTTGACTCTGTAAGCATTCACGGATGAAAGGATTTTGTTGTTCGTTGCCGCTTTAGATCCCGTATATTTGAAAAGATGAATGTTATCGGAATGATGGTATTAGTGGTTTGGGGGGATTTGCCTTTTTTTTCCGGCACTAAAAACGTTGTTTTGGAGTGGAGGCCCTCGACTGTGATTCCAGTCCCGAAATGATCGGAGTTGGTTTTACGATTTCTGCATTTTTTTGCCAGCTTTTTTTTTTCCTTCTTGGTGCTAAGAAATCTCTATCTCTGGAATGGGGCGGCACCCAGGTTTCCCCTGGTCTGGGTGTTCTGTATTCTTGTCCCCCTCAGGTGATGAGTCTGCAATATAAGTTCAGCACTGTCTTTCTGAACTGAAGAGTGACACATTTCAGGGTGAAAAAGCTTACCGACGGAAGTTAAAAAAACATTTTCCAAGACTAACATCCTCACCTCTACTTCAAAGTGCAGGCAGTGTGCCATCAGACATCTTCTTCAAAACACACAAAACCCGGACAGAATTGATGTCACACCATCAATGGAAAGAAGTCATCATCATATTCACACACACACACCACACACCCAACACACACACACACACACACAACACACACACACACACACACACACACAACCACACACACACAATACACACACCCATATACAGGATTTCACACCTTCCTGGAAGTATCCTCTAACCCTTCCTCTCCCCCCCCCACCTCCCTCTCCTCTCCCCTCTCTTTCTCTCTCTCTCTCTCCCCTT
>NC_069400.1:49786672-49936366 GCF_026875155.1 Cherax quadricarinatus
AGGCGTGTAACTCCTGGGTGACAAAAACCCTTGTGGAGAGCTGAGAGTGATTGCAAATCATGCTGCTGCTCCCATGGGACCTAGAGAATGATCAGGTGAATGTTCTTTTTCCGGTCGGTACAGAATATAAAAGTCAAAACCCACGATAGTTCCATCCTCCAGCGTAATATCTTGTCATTCTTTATCCTATTTTGCCTCTGTCGAAAAATATACATCACGGACCGTTGGTCAGTCCTTATGGTGAAATGTCTACCATTAAATAATGCCTCCAGTGGCGAATGCTTCTATGATGGCCGGGGCTTCCTTTTCTACAGCAGCATAACATTTCTCTGATCCTTGAAAAGTTCTCGAAAAGAAGGCTACTGGTCGTCCTGCCTGAGATAAGACTGCAGCAATGGCAATGTCAGATGCATCCGTTTCCACTTCGAATGGTAGGGACTCATAAATGGCTTAAACTACTGAGTTTTCAATGCCCTGTTTGAGAGTATGGAAAGCGGCTTCTCCCTTCCTTTGTCACAGGAAATGTGGTAGCACTCAATGGGCGGACTTTACTTGAATAGTTGTAGATCCATTGTGAGTAATAAGCAAAGAGCCCAAAGGGAGTTCTTCGGAGTGACTTTTTGTCTTGAGGCATTGGAAGTTCCCGTAGAGGTCGTAGTCGTTAGGGTCGGGGTAATATTAAAACCTCCTTCCACTACATAACCAAGATGCTAAGCCTTTTAGTTGAAAAAGTGCACTTTTTCCTCATTGTAACTGATATTTTTCTTCTTGGCGGCTTCCAAAAACTTATCAAGGTTTGCATCATGTTCCTCCTGGGGTCTTGCCACAAATGGTAACATTATCTAAATACGCGTAGGTTTCCCATGAGTTGCTTTTCCCTGAATGAGTGAATCCATAATTCGTTGGAAGCAGGCTACCCCATTGGTGACCCCAAAAAGGGGACTCTGGTAAACTGATACAGGCCATCACTAGCCTGAAACGCTGTGTAGGGTTTTAAATCTTCATTCCTTATAGGGACTTGATGATAGGCACTCTGCAGATCAATTGTGCTAAACACGTAGTACTGAGCAATTTTGTTCACTGTATCGTCAATTCGAGGTAGAGGGTCCCCATCAAGAAGTGAAAATTTGTTGATTGTCTCAGAGTAATCGATAGCCAGTCTCCGTTTCCTATAACCATCTTTAACAACAACAACCTGTGCACGCCAAGGGGAATCACTCGGTTTTTATAATACCCTCCTTCAGCAGCCTCTGAGTTTCTTTCTCAATGAACATCCGATCCTCATAAGAATAGCGGCGTGACTTAGCTGATATAGGATGGCAATCCGCGGTAAGATTTGCAAACGGGCTTTGTGGGTCTCCCCTTTAAAAGTGCTAAGTCCACAGACAACAGAGGAGGCAGTTCACCTCCATATGTTAAGGTGACACTACCATCCCAGCTTCTGAAAGTCCTGACCAAGGATAACATCAGAGCACAGTTGTGGCAGAATAGCTAATTACATCTTGATAATCCTTTCCATTAACTCTGAGATTTACCTTACAAAACCCTAAGGTCTGAATAGAGAGAGATGTTGATGCCATGGAAACGGTACCTGATGAGTGATGTAGAGTCAAGGAGAGCCGTTTAAACTAAGTCAAGGTTGATGAACTCTCTGAGCTGCCACTATCAATAAGACCATCTACTTCTGTTCCTTTGATGAATACTTTCACAACTGCCTTTGACAGTGAATTTGGAGTAGCGCAGAAGTCACTGTTGCTAGAGTCGCATGATCACTGGAATGTGTGGAGGCACTAGCTCTTGTTGATGCATTAGCACGACATACTTTAGCAAAGTGACCTTTCTTGTGGCATTTATGCACATTGCTTCACGAGCAGGACACTTTGGACGTGGATGTCTTGAAAAACCACAAAGAAACACACCGTACCTGCTGCTGCTGCCCACTGAGGCAGGTTCCCCAGTAACTTCATTGCAAGAGTCTTGGTCAGGAAATTTCAGCACTTACCACTCGAGAAGGCTGAGTGGTACTGTATACTTCAGAATTCTTCTGGGCTGAATCTAGAGCTCTTGCCTGGTCAAAGGCAGCGGCTAAGTCGAGAGTTTTATTCTCCAATAAAACGCTGCCTTATTATTGGTGATTGCAGGCCATTTATAAAAGCATCCCTGATGGACTTCACAATACTGAGCAGCTGTCACTGCTTTGGGAAATGACAGTCCCCACCTAAAATTTTCAGTGCTTGAAAGTATTCCTCTAAGGGTCATCAATGCTGGCGGCGAGTTGCAAGGCGATAGCGTGCAAAGATTTCATTTTTTAGGTTTAATATACTGAGACTTAGGTTTTGATAGCATCTTCGTAGGTATTACCACTCAGAAATAGCCTCAATATCTTAGGTGACACAAATTGATGAGGGAGCTTAGTTTATCTAGATCTCTTTAGAGGGCTCCCAAAAGTTTTCGGAAAGTCTTAAACCCTGCTTCCATTCCTGAGCAGCCGTTGATAAGCTGGGGTCACAGTCAAGCCTCTCAGGTTTCAGTAAACGCTCCATGTGTGATGTTTGTCCTAAGCGCAGGATCACCACCAGTTTGCCCAGGATTCATGTCAATAAATGTTTGATGAACCAGGATTATCTCTAGGCAATTGGAACATAGAATCTTTATAGACTTCTGCCAAAAAATATATGTACAACTAATAAGCTTCCTTTCAGGGATTGAAACCTAGGCTATGTCAAGAAAGGTTTAATTTCCAGGCCACATATAAACTCACATTGTCTCTGCTACGGCTGAAATGGTAAAGTAAGAGAATCACACACCATGTGTTGGGGCCCTGAAACCAAATGGGTTGGTAAGCCCCCTAGAGGTTGCATATTATCCTGCTGCTGTCCATCAGGCAGATCACTGACATGTATCTACCTAAATTAATTACAACATAAATTCAAAAACCCATCTTATACTTTTCTAATTTCGCAGAAATGTATGCTGAAAATTAAGGACAATATAAAAACATGGACCCGGAATCTAGTCGCCAACTGAAATTTTGTGTCCAGAACCTAAAAGCTGCGGCAAAATCGGGAACTATCTTGTTCAAATTTTAAGGGCACTCGTCCCTCCACTTGCGAACAACAAAAGAGGAAAGCCAAAAGAAAAGCTTTAAAAAATTCGGGAGTCCGCACTTTTCCCTGGCATCCTTAAATAGTCCGACATCGATGCTTAGTAGAATTATGTCTCACGCTTTCTAGACACTTAGCAGGATTTCCCATTACCCGGATCACTAAATTGAAATGTGCAAATCTGATGAATAAGTTCTTGTTTGCCCCTTCTTGCTAGGTAGCAGAGGTCGATTCAACTTGTCACTTTTTTATACTTGATGCCTTTTAACAACCCGTCTGGTCCTTTTTTTTTGAAGGATGGTATTTCCTTTGAAAATTCCAGTCTTGCCCAAACCTTCTTGTTTTTAGTATAACAATGGGGGGCTTATGTCCCCCTCCTAATGAAACCAGGAGCTCGTGATCTCCAACTTTCTTTGAACAAAATATTTCCAAATTTCTCTCAAAATTTTTTCCCCCTTTTTAAAAAAAAAAACCCCTTTTTTTTTTAAAAAATGGGGTTTTTTTTAAAAAATTTTAAAAATTTCCCCCCTCCCCATTTTTTGGGGAAACCAAAAAAAAAGGGTTTTTTTTAAAAAAATTCCGGGTTTTTTTTTTTTTTTAAAAAAATTAATTTTAAAAAAAATTTTTAAATTTTTTTTTTTTTTTTAAATTTTTTTTTGGGGGGGGAAATTTTAAAAAAGGAAAAAAATTTTTAAATTTTTTGGGGGGGGAAAAAATTTTTTTGGGTTTTTTAAAAAAAACCCCCCCCCTTTTTTTTTTTTTTTTTCCCCCAAAAAAATTTTTTTTTTTTTTTTTCCCCCCCCGGGGAAAGGAAATTTTTTAAAAAAAAAAATTTTGGAACCCCCCCCCAAAAAAAAAAAAAACCCCCCCCCAAAAACCCCCTTTTTTTAAATTTTTCCCCCCCAACCCCCCCGGGGGTTTTTTAAAAAATTTTTTTTAAAAAAAAAAGGGCCTTTTTGGCCCCCAAAAATTTGGTTCCCTTTTTTAAAAGGTTTAAAAATTTTTTAAAATTTTTTGGGGGCCCCTTTTTCCCCTTTTTAAATTTTTAAAAAAATTTTTTTTAAAAAAAACCCTTTTTTTTTCCCCCTTTTTTTTTTTTGGAAAAAGGGAAATTTTTTTTTTTTTTTTTTTTTAAAAAAATTTAAAAAATTTTTTGGAAATTGGAAAGGTTTTAGGGCCCCCTTTGGGGGGGGGAAAAAAAAAAAAAACCCCACCTCTGGGGCCCAAAACAAAAAGGGGGGGGTTTTTTGGGGCCCCCCGGGTGGGGTTTTTTTTAAAATTTTTATTTTTTTTGGTGAGAAAAAGGGCCTTGTATTTAAAAATTTTTTTTTTTAAAAAAAACATCACCACCCCCAAAAATTATTTTTTTTTAAAATTTTTTTTTTTTTTTAAAAAAAATTTTTTTTAAAAAAAAAAAAACCTTTTTCTTTTAAAAAAAATTTTTTAAAAAAGGGGGTTTTGGGGGGGTTCCCCCAAACCAAAAAATTTTTTTTGGGGGGGGGGGGCCCCCCCCTTAATAAACGGCTTTTAAAAATGGAAGCACTGGTTTAAAGGGCTTTTTTGGAAAAAAATTCTTGGGACCTTCCTAAAGAAGATTTTAGGGTAAACTAAGTCTGCTCATCAATTTTGGTCACCCAAGATAATTTAGGGTATTTTTTGAGTGTAATACCTACGAAGATGCTATCAAAAACCCCATCCAGTTTATTTAAAACCACAAATGAAACTTTGCACGTATGCCTTGCAACTCGGGCCCCTAGCAATTGTTAATCCTTAGAGGAATACTTTTAAGCACTGAAAAAATTTTTGGTAAAGGGCTGTCACTTCCAAAACAGTGACAGCTGCCCCAGTATTGGAAGAGTCCATCAGGGATGCTTTTATCAGTGGCCCGCAAACACCAATAATAAGGCCCGTTTATTGGAGAATAAAACTTTTCGACTTAGCCCCTGCCCTTTGACCCGGCAAGAGCCTGATTCACCCAGAAAAAAATTTTGGTTTTACCCGTACCACCATCCTTCTCGAGGGAAGTGCTCAATTTTTGACCAAGACTCTTTCAATGAAGTTACTGGGGGGGCCTTCCTCAGTGACAGCACCGCAGGTACGGTGTGTTTTTTTTTGGGTTTTTTAAGACATCCCGTCCCCAAAATGTCCGTCGTGAAGCAAATTTTGCCATAAATGCCACAAAAAAAGGTCACTTTGCTAAAGTATGTCGTGCTAATGCATCAAAAGAGCTTTGTGCCTCCACACATTCCAGTGATCATGCAAATCTAGCAACATGACTTTGTGATCCTTGGTCAAGGACTTCCAGTAACTGCATAGTAGTAACACCCTAACATATGGAGGTGAACTGCCTCCTCTTGTTTCTGTGGCTTAGCACTTATAGGGTAGACCACCAAAGCTGTTTGCAAATCTTAAAAACCGCGGATTGGCCATCCTATATCAGCTAAGTCACTCCGCTATTTCTAATGAGGATCGGATTTCATTGAGAAAGAAACACAGAGGCTCTGAAGGAGGGTATATAGAACCGAGTGATCCCTTGGAGTGCAACATGTTGTTGTTGTTAAAGATTGTATAGGAAACGAGACTGGCTATCGATTTACTCTGAGACAATCAACAAATTTACTAACTCTTGATGGTACCCTCTACCCCACGAAATTGACGATTACAGTGAACAAAATGGCTCATACTACGTGTTTAGCACAATTGATATCGCAGATGCCTATCATCAAGTCCCTATAAGGAATGAAGAAAACCCATACACAGCGTTTCAGGCTAGTGATCCTGTAAACAGTTACCAAGTCCCTTTTGGAGTCCACCAAATGGGGTACCTGCTTCCAACGAATTATGGATTCAATCATTCAGGAAGAGCAACTCATGGGAACTTAACGCGTATTTAGGATAATGTTACCATTTGTGGCAAGACCAGAGGAACATGATGCAAACCTTGATCAGCTTTTCGGCAGCCGCCAAGAAGAAAAAATACAGTTACAATGAGAAAAGGTGCACTTTTCAACTAAAAGGCTTAGCATCCTTGTTTAATTTATGGAAGGAGTTCAATTAACAGTGGACTCCCGGTTAACGATTTTATTCCGTGCACGAGGCACATCGTTAAGCGAATAATCGTTATGCAATAATTTTCCCCCATGAAAAATATTGAATAAAATTAATCCGTGCAAGACGCCCAAAGTAAAGAAAAAATTTTTTTTAACCACATGAAATGTTGATTTTAATACACACAAACCGAAAAAGGCATGCACAATTAATGACACTTACTTTTATTGAAATCTGGTGATATTGGATTGATGGGGAGAGGAAGATGTGTTTTAGTGATTTTAGAAAGGGGAATCCCCTTCCATTATGACTTGAGTAGTAAGTCCTTTTCTTTCTGGGGTTCTTCCCTCTTCTTTAATGCCGACTAGGGCCAGCTTCAGAGTCACTGGACTTCTTTTCGCACAATACTGTCCATATTGCCTGACCTCTCGTTCCTTTATGACTTCCTAAATGTTTCCACAACATTGTCAGTGTAATAATCACCAGCACGGCCTTGCAATAGGCTGTGTGAGGGTGATTTCCATCCCATGAAGTTGCACTTCAAGCCACTGAGGCACAGATTCCTTTATCTTTTGTAGTAGGCAACTTCTCCAATTTCTCTCTCCCCTCCTCTGAACCATTTCCTCAGGTCTGGCCTCTGCTCTTGAAGTGATACTACAGTCTCATCAGTGTTAGCTTCTTCATTGTCCTCCCCACCAACTCTTCACATCACTCCCCACTAACCTCCAACCCCAAGAATTTTCCCAATGCCACATGGATTCCTCAACTGGCACAGGATTTCTCAGGTTAGCCTCAAACCCTTCAAAATCCTTTGGTCCTACACATTCTGGCCACCGTTTTTCTTCCAAGCAGAGTTCAAGGTCCGCTTTGTCACTTCCTCCCAAGCCTTACCTATAAGGTTTACACAATTGGAGGATATTTAAGTGATCTCTCCTAAACTCTCTTAAGTCCAATTGAGTTTTCTTGAGGTCATTACAAAGCACCTTTCAAACAGAGCTTTGTGTACAGTTTCTGAAGTTGGAAATAACTGCTGGCGCCAGGGCCGCAGGAGAGGAGTGTATAGGAGCAAAAACTCACCTTAATGAAGCTCTGTCCCCATAAAGTCCTCCTGGCCACGTCTGAAGGATGACCAGGGGGCATTGTCCTAACAACCAGGAGCACTTAAGTTCTAATTTCTTTTCAGTTAGGTTAATTTTTCACATTGGGCAAATGCCATGTGTTAGACAGTTATAGAAAAAATTCCCTATGACCCCAAGCCTTACTGTTTGCCCTCTCACAGCACACACAAATATCCTTGGGACATTCTTTGCCTGAACGCTCGGAGTTTAAGATGAACACTAATAAAGGCTTCACTTTGCAATCCAACAGTAGCTTGGCACACATCACCAAAGTAAGTCGGTCTTTCATAGGCTTATGTCCTGGGAGTGGCCTGTCCTCCTAGTAATTATGTCCTGCTTGCATTTTCCTTCCTGAACAGGCTTTTCATCACAATTAAACACGGTTCAGGTTTCATCCTTCAGTTTCTATGTACTCCTTGAATTCCTGCACATATTTTTCAGCCGCTTGTGTCCGAACTGGCAAAGCCTCACAATCCTTATCACACTATGGATGCCACTACGCTCTAAACTCTCAAACCAACATTGCTGGCCGTAAATTCACTCACCATCATCACTAGTTGCAGGCATTTTTAATTAAATCCTCACAACTGCCTACCTTTTCCACATATATACTTGAGAGATGCTTATCTCCTGCTTATCTGTGTTGCAGTTATCCACACCAATAAGAGTCTCTCACATCTTCCATCACTTGCTATCTTGTTTCGAAACACAGTTGGAACATTGGCAAGAACAGCTTCCTTGAAATGTACTTCTTGTGCCACAATTAGTAGCATGGGTGATTGGGTTTTCTTGTACACTTGACTAGGTCGCTATACCGCACCACTTCAATACTTTCAATTACTCTTTCTTCACCCTATAGTAATTCTTACCCTTTGAGGTTAGGGTTGGCACTAGAACTTTCTTGGGGCCCAAGGTCACTTATTTTCCAGAATCAGCATCCGAAAATATGTAATTAAATAACGAAATATTCCGAGTGTATGCTTGGATGTTACCTCGGAGGCTGCTGGTAAAACTATGGGACGGGCCACATGTGAGGCTGCTGAGGGCACATAGGATAGACGCGTCTCGCCGAAAATCGGTAAGCGGGTTTTTTAATCGGTAAGCGCGGCAAAAATTTTGCGATAAAAGTATCTGGTATGCGTAAAAATCGCTATAGATGCCATCGTTATGCGGGGTCCACTGTAATCCCAGACCCTGAACGACACGACCTCTAAGGGGAACTTCCAATCCTCAAGAGAACAAAAAGTCAATCGAAGAACTCTTGTCTCTTTGCTTTATTACTCACAATGGATCTACAACTAGCACGTTAAAGTCCGCCCATTGAGTGCAACCCCATTTCCTGTGACAAAGGAGCAGAACCGCTTTCCCCATACTCTCAAACAGACATTGAAAACTCAGTAAGTTTCAAGCCATTGATAATCCCTACCACTCGAAGTGGAGAAACGGATGCATCTGACATTGCCATTGGCAGCAGTCTTATCTCAGCAGGAAGACCAGTAGCCTTCTTTCGAGAACTTTTCAAGGTTCAAGAATGTTATGCTGCTTAAAAAGAAGCCCATCCATCAAAGAAGCATTTCTGCCACTGGAGGCATTATTTAACTGTAGACATTGTCACCATAAGGACTGAACCAACGGTCCGTGAAGTATTGTTCGACAAGAGGCACAAAAGTAGGATACAGAATGACAAATATTACTCTGGAGATGAATCAATCGTTTATGACTTTGATATGCGTACCGACCGGGTCAAGAGAACATCTCACCTGATGCATTCGTCTAGGTCCCACTGTGGAGCACAATGTCATAGTTGCAATCACTCTCACTCTCCACAAGGCTGTCAACCAGAGGTTACACCATGTAACAATTTGTCAAATCAAAGAACATGCCCTACTCAGTGAAGATGTGCGACCAAGTGAATCAGACATGCAAGTAATGTGCCAGAGTGCAAGCCAACTTCATCAGCCAAGAGAAACTCATCTCATAAAATCCACCCAGCCTTTCGAAAGATTAATATAGATTTCACAGGACCTCTACGAGCACAAATCAATATTATTTCCTTAAACTATAGATAATATTCAAGTTTCCCTTGTATTCCCCTGTGCTAATATGGCTGCTGCAACTGTTTATTAGTTCTTTCACATTGTTCTCATATTTTTTGGTATGCCAGCTTATATCCAATCAGACAGGGGATCCCTCGTCATGATAACGAACTTTGCAGGAGTATTTTGGCTACAAAGTATTGCCTGCAGCAGAACAACAAGCTACAACCCGCAAGGGAAGGTCAAGTGAGCTCAATGTACTATATGAAGGCAGTTACATGACATAACGTCGCGCAATCTACCTGTTCAACACTGGCAAACTGCCCTACCTGATGCACATCACTCTATTAGATCACTGCTGTGCACAGCTACTAAGCAACCACTCATGAAAGACCCTCAACTTTTCACGTCGTTCCTCTACGGAGCCCCCGTGCCCACTTGGTTATGTCACCTGGAACCCGTATCTCCTGAAGAGTCACCTAGATGAACAAGAAGATCCTTTAAGTGGAAGAGGTAGAGCTCCTGCAAGCTAATCCACTTAGCCCACATCTGCTACCAAAATGGTGAAGATACCCAGTATCTACAAGACATTTACCCCAGTTTGAATGCCCTAGTATGTGGAATCTAAAGATACACCAATAGATTGAAAGATGCTTCTTTTCTCCTGGGGGAAGCCCCTTGAGAAACTACCCCTATGGAAATAAGAGATTCTCTCCAGCAGTATAATCAAACCCCGCTGGAAATATCGAACCTGGTGAAAAGGCTCAAGGGCTACGAAGTCGGGACGTTACGTCGCCCACCTAACAGTTTGGAGATTTACTGTCTCTGATATGTTAGAAGGGGAGATTGTTAGTGATTACTGTTCCTGTGGGAGGCAGCAGCAGGATAATACTGCACCACCTCTAGGCCCTTAACATCACCAACAGTTTGGCATGCGGCAGGGGCACCACATATGGTGTTGTTCTCTCTCCTACTTTACCATTTATCACCCGATGCAGAATACATGGTGAGTTTAAATAAGTGGCCTGTAGTTATAAACTTTTTCTCTTGACATATCATGACATCACCCTTCCCTGTAGAACCATTATTAGATGAACTAGTCATTGATTGTTTGTTGCAGAAGTACTATGAAGATTCCTATGTTCAATCAAGCCTAGAGATAAGGCCTGTGTTTCTATCACAACATCAGCTAAGACTCTACTCAGTGCCAACAATAAAATAACAGTACAGTGGCCCTCAACGGTTTACGATCACCTCCCAATGTGACCAATTAAGTGATGTAGTTATGTAAGTGCGGTTGACGTGTATGTTGGGGTTCTGAATTGGACGAATCAAATTCACATATTCCTTAGGAACAGATTCGTCAGTAACTCTGGCACCTGAACATACTCTCTGGAATGAAAAAATAGCGTAAACCTGGGTCACTGTATTTAATAATGTCAGAGCATAACAAACATATGATAACCTTCCATCACTACTCAATTCACTACATCCATAATATCCACATTCAGTGACCCTCGGTAATCGCTGTTCCTGTTATCACCAACTTGTGATCAGCCAGTTTTTTTTTCTCGCTCCCGGTGACCTGGCTGGTATGCAGTATCGGCCATTTCGCACATGTCTGTCAACCCTGGGGCCCCTTGGCAATCAGTTTCGCTCTCTCTCAGGTATGAGAAGCTTCTGTTCATACATTCCAAACATTTGCTTGTTTTCCATTGCTTTTTGTGTTTTTTTTTTTGTTTTTTTTTTTGCAGTGCAACTGCAAAATAAATAACCATGGCTTCCAAAAGAAAGTTCCTAGTAAAGTTCCTGAGGTAAAGAAATGGAGAAACACCAATGAATTTAATAAGCTGAAGTGTACCGCATGCAGGCGTGTAACAGCACAGGAGTGTAACAAGCATCAGGAGTGTAGCAGGCTGCAGGAGTTGTACAGACATGCAGGAAGTATAGCAGGAAGTGTAGCATTCATTCAAGGATGTAAGAGGCAGGCAGGGAGATTAACAGGCATGCAGGGAGTTAGCAGGCATGCAGAGAGTTAGCAGAAATGCAGGGAAGTGTAGCAGGCATGCAGGGAGCATAGCAGGCATGCAGGGGCTGTATAGGCATGTAGATGTACAGACATGCAGGAAGTGTACAGCATGCAGGAAGTGTCACAGGCTGCAGGAAGTGTAAGCAGGCATTCCAAAGCCAGCTTTTAAGTCATCAATAAAGGTCTGTAATACTGATTTAATTTTTAAAAAATATTTTTTTTTTAATATTTTTTTCAGGAACGGAAAATTGTAACATGACCCTTGCTTACGAACTTCCCACCAAGCGAAATTTCAGGAAATGAACCGTCGTTGGTCATTTTTTGCATTCTGGATACGAACGAAATTTCAGGATGCGACTTCTCCCTCAAGGAGTTTCCTTAACCCTTTCACAGTCCCGTCCCGTAGAACTACGGCTTTAACTTCAGGGTCCCAAACCGTAGATCTACACCATGAGTGAGCTCAGCTTACTCTTGATAAACTGGTGAGTGGGTAAATTTGGGCCTAGATATGAGAGGAATGTACATCTATGTGTATGTGTGCACCACATAAAAACAAATCCTGCAGCACACTGTGCATAATCAGAACAAAAACTGAGACATGATTATCGATTTAAAACTCGACTTTGCAGTGTTTTTTCGTAATTTTTTATAGTTTGATTTGTGATTTTCTTGTCTCATTTGATAGAATGGAAGACATATTCCAGAATAGAGAATAAAATTGATTGTGTTAGCCAATGGAAATGGCTTAAAGTGACTCAAAGTCGAAATTTAAATTTTTGGCCGATGTTCAAGAGTAAACAATCGACCTCACAAGTCCTAATACATCCAGCTGGTGGTCTAATATACAATTCACAAATGTGGTGATGATATTTATACAATTATACCAATATTGCATAACATAAATCTTCTATTTTTTTGGTGTAATAAAAAGTCATTATGTGAAAAAAAAATCAAAATGGAATTTATTTGTAAAAGCCTCAAAACAAAACTTAATGGAACAGAGTAAATGTTAGTTTTAGTGCCAGGAATACCTACATTGTTTATTCTGACCCTATTATGAAATAGGTAATATTTTGAACTTTGTGTAAATTGGCCAAATTACCAAATTTCCGTCACTTTATTTGGTATGAAACAGTTGACTTGCGATTTCTTGTGCTCAATCGATAGAATAAAGTAATACCTAGGAAAATAAACTGAAATTTTGGTCGACTGAATAATGTAATTTGCCTAAAATGGAGTCAAAGTCGGCAACACGCCGATTTGTAAATATCGATGACACAATCAAAATCCACGAGAGCATAATTTCGTCAATTTCTTCAAATTTCCTTACATTTTGTTTTATACATTCACAAAAAAGATTCTCTACCATTTCATAAGAAAAATAACATTAGTTTTTTTTTAAATTCTTGGACACTGGGGCACCACTTCATATTTTGCCTTGACCCTGAAAGGGGTTATGTAAATTAATAAATAAAATATTTATTTCTTTGCTAGTGATTACAATTCGTTACATATCATATATGATGTAGCAAAGAAAGCCACTATCATGATGAGGATTTCAGGGAGACTTAATCTAATACTATAGACTACTTAAGTCTAGACAGAGAAAAGTATAAAGTAGTGGTTACCACTGTATGCAATGGTGGTCCAACTACTGGCAAGCCTTTTCAAGTTTCTCCTTACGGTTATTAATATTACAAAATTAATATTATTATTATTTAATTATTTATTATCACACTGGCCGATTCCCACCAAGGCAAGGGTGGCCCGAAAAAGATAAACTTTCACATCATTCTCTCCATCACTTTTCCTTGCCAGAAGGTGCTTTTACACTTCAGTTTTTAAACTGCAACATTAACACCCCTCCTTCAGATTCAGGCACTGTACTTCCCATCTCCAGGACTCAAGTCCGGCCTGGCTCGGTTTCCCTGAACTCCCTTCGTAAAATGGTTACTTTTGCTCACACTCCAACAGCACGTCAAGATTAAAAACCATTGTCTCCATTCACTCTTATCAAACACCTCACCATGCCTGCGGGAAGTCCAAGCCCCTCGCACACAAAACCTCCTTACCCCCTCCCCTCCCAAAACCCCCCTTCCCAAGGCGACCCCTACCCCGCCTGCCTTCCAGCACAACTGATACACTCTTGAGTCATTCTGTTTCCTCCATTCTCTCTACATGCCGAACCACCTCAACAACCCTTCCTCACCCTCCCGGGACAACATTTAGGTAATCCCGCAACCACTTCTCTTACTTCCAAACTAATTATCTCTCTGCATTTAAATTCACACCACACATTGCCCTCACACATGACATCTCCACTGTCCTCCAGCCTTTCTCCTCGCTACAACATCTCAAAAACCCATGCTTCTACAATATAAAGCGTTGTAAAACTATACTCTCATACATTCCCTCTTTGCCTCCAAGGACAAAGTTCTTTGTCTCCACAGACTCCTAAGTGCACCACTCTCACCCTTTTCCCCTCATCAAATCTATGATTCACCTCAGCTTTCATAGACCATCCGCTGACAAACGTCACTCCCAAATATCTGAATACATTCACCTCCTCCAATACTCTCCCCTCCAATCTGATATCCAATCTTCATCACCCAATCTTTTTGTTATCCCTCATAACCTTACTCTTTCCTGTAATTCACTTTCAAATATTCTTCTTTGCACACACTACAAATTCAATCCACCAATCTCTTAACGATTCTTCGAATCTCCTTGAGCACAGTGGTTATCAGCCAAGAGCAACTGGACAACTCCAACTTTGTGTGAATCTTTATCTTTTACCTCCACGCCTCTTGCCAGACCCTTCCATTACTTCTCTTACATCCCCATCTAATAAATATATATATAACCACGGTGGCATCACACATCCTTGTCGAAGCCTACTTTACAGGAAATAAGTCCCTCTTTCCTACATACTCTAACTTGAGACTCCACTATCCTCGTAAAAACTCTTCACTGCTTGCAGTAACCTACCTCCTACACCATACACCTGCAACATCCTGCCCCCCCCCCCACCCCAACATTGCCCCCCTATCAACCCCTGTCATAAACGCCTTTTCCCAAATCCATAAATGCCATAGACCTCTTTAGCCTTATCTAAATACAGTTCACTTATATATGTTTCACTGTAAACACCTGTCCACACACCCCTACCTTTTCCAAAGCCTCCTTGTTCATTCTGCTATCCTATTCTCCGTCTTACTCTTAACCCTTTCAGGGTCAAGCCCAAATCTGAGTCACGCACAGTTCCAAAAAGTCCAAAAAAAAAAATTTGTTTTTTTCTTATGAAATCGTAGAGGAATCATTTTTGTGAAGGTAATAACACAAAAAGTACGAAATTTGTGGAAAATTACGAAATTATGCTCTCGGCAAATTTTGATGATCAACGATATTTACAATCGGAGATTTTTGCCGACTTACTCCCATTTTAGGCCAATTACATTATTCCAATCAACCAAATTCTAGCTATTTCACTAGTATTACTTCATTCTATCGATTGAGCACAAGAAATCGCCAAGTCAACTGTTTCAACTACAAAATAAAGTGATCGGAATTGTGAATTTTGGCCAATTTAACACAAACTTCAAATATCCAATTTCAAAATTAGGGGCCCGATTAAACAATGAAGGCATTAATTCCTGGCACTAAACTAACATTTCCTCTGTTCATTAGTTATGGGTTTGAGGCTTTTAACAAAAAAATTCCATTTTGATTTTTTATTCACAATAATGAATTTTTTATCACATCAACCAAAAATAGAAGATTTACTTTTAATTCAATACTGTACTAAGTGTACAAATATCAACACCTAATTGTTGAATGTATATTAGACCCCACCAGCTGACGTGTATTAAGATGTGTGAGAGTCGTTGTTTTACTCTTGAATGTCGCAAAAATTTTAACATTTCCGCTACTTTGAGCTCAGTTTTCAATACAAATTCCCAGTGGCTAAAAAAAAAACCAATCAAATCATCTCTATTTCGGTAATATGTTCTTCCATTCTATCAAATGAACCCAGAAATCCAAATCCAACTATAAAAACATACAAAAAACACTGCAAAGTTTCTGTTTAATCGAAAAATCATATTTCATTTTTTTCTCTCATTATAACACAGTGCTGCAGGATCTGTTTTATTGTGGTGCACCCATCACCACATAGAAGAATTCTCTCATAGCTAGGCCCAATTGTACCACTCACAGTTTATCAGAGTGAGCTGAGCTCATGGCGTAGAACTACAGTTTGGACACTCACCGTAAAGCCTAGATCTATGTGACGGACCCTGAAAGGGTTTAATTCTTTCAAATAATAACTCTACCATCCACTTTAGCCAGGTATACTTCAACAGACTTATCCCCCTATAATTTTTGCACCTCTTTATCCCCTTTGCCGTTATACAAAGGAACATGCATATAAACCATACCCCCGTCCCGGGAATTGAACCCGCGGTCCAAAGTGTCTCAAAACCTCTCCAGCCCGTCGCGTTAGCCACTTGCATGCTCTCTGCCAATCCCTAGGTACCTTACCCTCTTCCATACATTTATAAAATAATTGCACCAACCAATCCAAAACTATATCCCCACCTCTTTTATAACATTTCTATCTTTAACCCATCAATCCCCTGCCTAACCCCTTTCATTTTATCAACCTACTGCCTCACGAACTCCCCCACACTCACAACTGGCTCTTCCTCTCTCCTACAAGATGTTATTCCTCTTGCGCTGATAAACACGAAATCACAGCTTCCTATCTTCATCAACATTTAACAAATCCTCAAAATATTCCCTCCATCTTCCCAATACCTCAACCTCTCCATTTAATAACTCTCCTCTCCTATTTTTAACTGACAACTCCCATTTTGTTCTCTAGGGCTTTCTAACTTGTTAAATCTCACGCCAAAACTTTTTCTTATTTTCAACAAAATTTGTTTGATAACATCTCACCACTCTCCTCATTTGCTCTCTTTTTACATGCTTCATCCACTGCTCTTAACCTCTCTCTTTTTCTCCATATACTCTCCCGTCCTTGCATACTTCTACTTTTGTAAAAACTTCTCATATGCTAACTTTTGCTCCCTTACTAACTCGCTTTACATTAGCATTCCACAAATCGCTCCTCTTGCCCTCCCGCACCCACTTTCCTGTAACCACATAACTTCTGCTGACCACTCAAACAACATACATTTTTAAACCAACCCCATACCTCTTTTGACCCCATTGCCTATGCTACTCATTAGCCATCTAATCCTCCAATAGCTGTTTTATATCTTACCCCTAACGCCTCCAATCTTTTAGTTTAAAATCCTCACCTCTCTCTTCCCTTGATGCATCTATTATCCTTGTACCATCTACCTTTTACACTCAGTGTAGCTACCACTAGAAAGTGATCCTGATATACTCAATAAATATGGGCATCCTTGAAGTCTACTCAACATTCTTTAATCCACCAATACATATCCAACAAACTACTGTCATTATGCCCTACAAAAAAATCATAACTGTATACTTATTTGTCCTCTTTTCATAAAATATGTTATTACCTATACAAACCCCCTTCTATACAACGTTCATCAAAGGCTCCCCATTATCATTACACCTGGTACCACCCCAAACATACCTACCACACCCGCTCTAAAAGTTTCTCCTACTTTAGCATTCAGTCCCCTACCACAATTACTCTCCACTTGGTTTCAAAAGGCACCAATACATTCACTTTAACATCTCCCAAAATCCTCTCTCTCCTCTGCTATCCCTCTCTTCTCCAGGGCATACACGCTTATTAGACCCACTTCTCGCATCCAACCTCTACTTAATCCACATAATTCTTGAATTTACCAACATTCATATTCTCTTTTCTCCTTCCATAACTGAGCAGTCAACATTACTTGCTACCCCTTCCTTTGCTCTACCTATCTCAATACTCCAGATTTAATCCCATTTATTTCCCCCTAACCGAAACTCCCCTACTCCCTTCAGCTTTGTTTTCGCTTAGGGCCAGGACATCCAACTACTTTTCATTTCATAACATCAGCAACATTATATTATTCTTTCAACAAACTGGCAGTAATCCCCAACCGAGGCGGAGGCCCACAAGGAAAAACAAAAGTTTCTCCATCCTTTTACATTTAGTAACCTATGGAACAAGAAGTGAAGGGTGTTCTAGCCCCTTGCTCCTGGCATTTTGTTTGCCTCTTACAACACGCATGCTTACAGAGAAGACGTCGGTTCTACTTCCCCATGTAGGTAAGAGAAAATTAACAAGAACCATGAACGTGAAAGAAAATAGAGAAAACCCATGGGTTTTTTGTACAGGAAGGCCCCCTATACGGCGCGGGTTAGGTTCCAGGCCTACCGCCGTAAAGCGGAAACCGCCGTAAAGTGGAAACACCCTTTTTTTCCACTTACAAATGCATACAAACACTAATAACAAGTTTACACTAACATAGATTATGTTTTAGCAATAGAACCAGGCAATCAAAAAACAATACAAAAGTACAATAACACACATAGTGCACTCATTACTTACCCTTAAAATATTAGAGTCTTAATCTAGGGTGAACAAGTAGTATTATTGTAAGAAATCAAGTGTGGATGTATTTAATAGCCATGCTACCTCACCAGGCCATCCCCACCCACTCCATACATTCTATGAAAATTAAGCATCCAGAGCGATAAAATGTAATATACAGTTCACGTCCATTACTTACCTTAAAATATTTGTAGTCTTAATGTAGGGTCAGATAAATAAAATAGATAAAACGAATAAATTGAGAGAGAGAAAAAATGAGTACATGAGAGTAACAGGCGCAGAGTTACGTAAACAAACCAGGCTCCCACAATCTTATAATTATGTTTATTTATTCTATTTGGGTGTATATATCATCTTTTTTATGTTTATGTATCGTGGTTATTATAAATTTTGAAAAAAATATCATGATGATAATGAAAATGTTATATACCGAATATACGACATTTTAATGAGACTCGTGACTATGTTATTATGGCGACACTTGTGGAAGTCGTCTGCACCATCTCAAATTTATGTTTATTTATTCCTACTGTGGGTGTATTTAACTTACTTATTATGTTAGCATCGTTTATTATATAATTTTGAAATAAAATATCATGGATGGATTAAGGAAAATGTGTATATTACCATAATATACGACATTAATAGACGACTCTGTGAGTACTGTTATTATGGCGTCACCCTTGGGGGGGGGGTGTAAGTCGTCTGCTCACATCTCACATTTATTTAATTTATTTCTCTGTGGGGTGTAATGATCTTATTTATATGTTATGCATCGAGTTTATATATAATTTTGAAAAAAATATCATGGATGGATTAATGAAAATGTGTATATTAACGTAATATACGACTTTATGATACTCGGTGACTATTGTTATTATGCGTCACTTGTGGAAGTCCGTCTGCTCACAGCTCACATTTATGTTATTTATTCTACTGAGGGGGTGTATTTATCTTATTTATATGTTATGCATCGTGTTTTATTATATAAGTTTGAAAAAAAATTACAGGATCGATTAATGAAAATGTGTATATTACCCGGAATAAACGTCATTTAATAGACTCGGTAGTATTGTTATTATGGCGTCACTTGTGGAGTCGTCGCTCACAGCTCACATTATGTTTATTTATTCTACTGGGGTGTATTTATCTTATTATAGTGTTATGCAATCGTGTTATTATATAATGTTGGAAAAAAATAACATGGATGGATTAATGAAAACGTGTAAAAAAACAATAATACACATTTAAAGAATCGTGTAGTAAGTTTATTTAGTACAGGTATAATAAGTATAATTAACAGAGTATATAAAAATAAGAAATAACTTTTAAACAATTTTGAATTTTGGAGTTCAACAAAATGAGAGACTGTGCGTACTGTGCTCATGGAGAAATGTAAACAAACAGGGTGGGCACGGTGACCGTATTAGAAAGTCAGGTGGGGGGAGCCGTATAGTGAGTTTTGGTCATAATTTGAAATGTCCGTATTAACGGAACCCGTAAAGTGAAACGCCCATAAAGCGGGCCTTCCTGTATATATATATGCATGTCTTATGCATGTAATAGTGTGAACCTAATTAAGATTAAAAGTAGTACGAATTTACCAGTAATCTTGCATGTTTATGAGACAAAAAAAAAGACAAAGCTATCCTACCATCGTGTAAAACGATTACAGGCTTTCCATTTTACACTCACTGGCAGGACGGTAGTACCTCCCTTGGCAGTTGCTGTCTACCAACCTCTACGTCAATTATATTATTATTACAATGTAATTTATTATTATTAGTAGAAGTAGTAGTAGTATGTTACTGGTGATGAGCTCTGATCTAGGAATTGAAATTTGTGTTCCAGTTCCCTAAATTAATAATAACATAATAATAATAATAATTATAATATAACAAACATACAGTACTAAGAATAAAAATAATAATAATAATAATAATAATAATAATAATAATAATAATAATTATAATAATATTAATAATAATAATAAAATATAATAGTAATAAGAATAATACAGTGAACCCCCCGCTCACATATTAATCCGTCCTGAGAGCTCATCGTAAACCAAAATTATCGTAAAGCTATTCAATTTTCCCCTAAGAATAATGGAAATTAAATTAATCAGTGCCAGACACCCAAAAATATAAAAAAGAACTTTACCACATGAACTTATTAAGTTTAATGCCCATAATAATATTTATCAGTAACCAATAATGACAATAGAATAATCACAATAAATAATTGATACTTTGATTTTTATATTAACCTTTAATGAAGTTCTGGTGATGATTGGATGATGGGAGAGAGGGAGAGTTGTCGATTTTTAATGTTTAGAAGGGGAATCCCCACCATTAGACCGGAGTAAGCAAATCCTTTTCCGGTGTTACTTCACCTTCTTCTTTTAAAATGCATCCACTAGGACCACTTGAGAGCCACTGGACACTCGCACAACATATCTGTCCATAGAGGCCTGTACCTCTCATATTCCTTATGACTTTCCTAAAGTGGGTCAAAACTTGTCAGTGAACAGGTCCAACATGCTTGCAGGAGCTTGTGTCAGGTGATTTTCATCATACTAAGTTAGGCAACTATTATGCCACTAGATTCTAAATCTTTCAAACCAACCTTGCTGGCCTTAAAATCACCTCACATCACAACTATTGCAAGCCTTTTTCTAATTAAATCCTCATCAACTGCCTATCCTTTTCACAATTATCGCTTGAGAGATGCTATCTCCTCTATCTTTTTTTAACCATTTTCCACACCAAGCATAGTCTCTCCACATTTCTCTAACACTTGTGGTCGCTGTTTCGTGAATCACAGTTGCCACACTTTTGCAAGAACAGCTTCCTGAATGCCGTTTTCCTGCTCACTATAGTAGAGAAGGTTTATTTGGGTTTACCTATAACAACTTGCCAGCTCCGACACAGCACTCCACTTTCTCAATACTTGCAATTATCCTCTGTCTCCATTTCAAGTGTCATTAGCCACCCCTGGTCTCAATGGGGTGGCACTAGATGCTTTCTTGGGGGCCCATGGTGACGTCTTATGCAGAAACAAGCAACCAAAAACAGTGATAATATGGGTAAAAACGAATGTGACCGAATGTATCCTTAGATGCGCCACACTGCTGCTTGTAAACACTGGACACACACACGGAGGAGTTCAGGCCACACGTGGACCACCTCGTATGAAATCAATTCGCATACCCGAGTTTTGTAAACGGGAACCAGGCAAAGTTTTTTGTGGATATAAATGCTTCGATACCGATTTCGTGGATGCCGAGGTTTTTGCGAACCGGGTCCACTGAATGTTGTCCATTTTTAACATTTTTCGTATTTTTTTTTTCAGATGTTTGTGCCTAATACTTCAAAATTGAAACTGGTCACCCTCTGGGTGGTGTATACTGCTGCTATGATCACGATTATCTTAGTGCTGCCCAAAGTGTCAAAAGGAAGGAGGTAAGTGTGCCACTATGATTGATTCGCTGCGACCCTGGGATGCGTAATTTGTGTCTTATATTATACATATTACTTACACAATGCCTTGCTCAAAAAGACAGTATTTTGTACAATCTCAAGAAGCTCAGGAAGTGAATGGAAACTAAAAAAAAAGTATAAGAGAAAATCGAAGAGGCACAGCATAGAGTGGCAGCTGTCGCCATCACACCACCACCCCTGTGGCTGCCGCCACCGCCACCTCCACTGAGGCCCGCCACCACCACACCACCACCACTGTGCTACCACCACCACCACAACAACCACCACGTTGGCCACAGTGATCACAGTCTTCACCTGTACATACATCTGTCCTTGAAACCACTACCTATGGTTACATAAGTGGCAACCTCACCACTAATCATAAATAAACTCCAACTAGATAGGGCTCGGTGATCCTTGGTCAAGGACTTCCAGTAACTGCATAGTAGTAACACCCTAACATATGGAGGTGAACTGCCTCCTCTTGTTTCTGTGGCTTAGCACTTATAGGGTAGACCACCAAAGCTGTTTGCAAATCTTAAAAACCGCGGATTGGCCATCCTATATCAGCTAAGTCACTCCGCTATTTCTAATGAGGATCGGATTTCATTGAGAAAGAAACACAGAGGCTCTGAAGGAGGGTATATAGAACCGAGTGATCCCTTGGAGTGCAACATGTTGTTGTTGTTAAAGATTGTATAGGAAACGAGACTGGCTATCGATTTACTCTGAGACAATCAACAAATTTACTAACTCTTGATGGTACCCTCTACCCCACGAAATTGACGATTACAGTGAACAAAATGGCTCATACTACGTGTTTAGCACAATTGATATCGCAGATGCCTATCATCAAGTCCCTATAAGGAATGAAGAAAACCCATACACAGCGTTTCAGGCTAGTGATCCTGTAAACAGTTACCAAGTCCCTTTTGGAGTCCACCAAATGGGGTACCTGCTTCCAACGAATTATGGATTCAATCATTCAGGAAGAGCAACTCATGGGAACTTAACGCGTATTTAGGATAATGTTACCATTTGTGGCAAGACCAGAGGAACATGATGCAAACCTTGATCAGCTTTTCGGCAGCCGCCAAGAAGAAAAAATACAGTTACAATGAGAAAAGGTGCACTTTTCAACTAAAAGGCTTAGCATCCTTGTTTAATTTATGGAAGGATCTTCACCTGTACATACATCTGCTTTACCAACACCTTGGTTCATATGTGGCAACCTCACCAAAATCAAAATAAACACAAGCTAGATAGGGGGTTTCTCACCACTAATCATAAAAAAACCAAGCTAGATTGGGGTTGGACTGGAAAGTACTAGGGTGGGGGTAAAGGGGAAATGCTTTCGGGCCGCTGCCGCGTCGCCATCACTTGCCATTTTTGGCCTATTTTATTCATTCTAGGTATATGTCGGTTTCTATGTTTTTTAAATTTTTATTATGTATGATAGATAAATTGTGATAAAAACTAAGCCGTAGAGTTGATATTAGCATTATTTTGTCATGCCCCCCCTAAAGGGGCTGGAACGGATTAATTTTAAATTTCATTTAATATAAAGGGAAAACTGACCACCATCCAAACAAATCAGGATACGAACAAGGTCATGGAATGGTTTAAATTCATAAGCCGGGTTTTTCCCCCTGTATCACTTAAATTCTTAGGGGAAAATTATTTTGGTTTTTGGGCCATTTTGGTTTTGGGCCAAGCTTCTGGAACAGATTACAGCCGAAAACCGAGGGCCCCCACTTACTGTCACTGAAACATAGCTAAACTTGATATTTCAAACACTAGCCATACCCAGCACAAAGCCAACACAATTGTAGCCCCCAGTTAGGAGGGGAACAGCTATATAATAGATGAATTGAATGTATAAACTCTACTTAAAAAAAAAGGGATAAATATGGTGAAATATATTTGCAAAATTTTAAATCCTAAACTTAAAAAACCATAACAATTGGAGCAACTTAGGGGCCCTCATCCAACCTTACTCTTTTTGGATTTAAAGCTAGTACATAAAAGCCATTTCTAACTGACTTTTAAAACAAATCCCTAAAGCAAAGTACATGTATCCCGTCTTGGGAAAACTGGCTCCAACTACTCCTGGTTTTTGGGACAACTTACTGCTTGAACTCTTTTCTCTGTAATGAAATTTATCAAGTCAAAAAAATGGCTAGCCTTGTAACAGCCATTCGTGATTTCAAAAAACGTTTTTGAATCCCCCCCAGCTAGATTTTAAATTTTATTTTTTTTTTTTTTTTTTTTATTATCACACTGCCGATTCCCCACCAAGGCAGGGGGGGCCCCCAAAAAGAAAAACTTTTCACCATCATTCACCCCATCCTGTTTTTGCCAGAAGGGGCTTTACATACAGTTTTTAAACGCAACATTAACACCCCCCCTTCGAGTGCAGGCACTGTACTTCCCATCTCCGGCTAAAGTCCGGCCTGGGGGTTTTCCCCCTAAACCCTTCATAATGTTACTTTCCTCACCTCCAACAGCCGTCAAGTTTTAAAAACCTTTTGTCTCCTTCACTCTACAAACACGCTCCGCATGCCTGCTGGAAGTCCACCCCCTCGCCACAAAACCCCTTTTACCCCCTCCCCCCAAACCCTTTTCCCTGGGGCCGACCCCTACCCCCCTTTTCCTTCCACTACAACTGTACACCTTGAAGTCTTTCTGTTTCGCCCCATTCTCTCTACATGTCCAACCACCTCAACAACCCTTCTCGCCCCGGACAACATTTTTGGGTAACCCCGCACCTCCTCCTAATTCCAAACTACAAATTCTCTGCATTATATTCACACCACACATTACCCCAGACTGACATCTCCCCTGCCTCCAGCCTTCTCCTCACTGCAACATTTTATCACCCTGCTTTAACCCATTAAAGCGTTGAAAACTATACTTATAAAAATTCCCCCTTTGCCTCCAAGGACAAAGTTCTTTTCTCCATAGACCCCAAGTCAACCCTCACCCTTTTTTTCCCCCATCAATTTAGATTTCCCCCATCTTTCATGACCCATCGCTGCACGTCCCCTCCCAAATATCTGAATACTTCACCTCCTCCATACCTCCCCTCCCAAACTGATATTTAAACTTTCATCCCTAATCTTTTTTTTTTATCCTCATAACCTTACTCTTTTTGTATTCACCTTTTAATTTTCTATTTTGCAACCCCTACCAAATTCATCCCCAAAACCCTGCACCTTTTCTTAGAAACTCCCAAGAGCACGTGTCATCGCAAAGAGCGCTGTGACAAACTCCCATTTGGTGTGATTCTTTTCTTTTAACTCCACCCTCTTGCCAAAAACCCTCGCATTTTCTTCCTTTTCAACCCCATCAAAAATAATTAAACAACCCTGGTGACATCACACATCCCTTTTCTAAGGCCTATTTTACTGGGAAAAAAAAATTTTCCCCCTTTCCTACATCCTAAATTGAGCCTCATACCTTAAAAAACTCTTCATGCTTTCAGAACCTACCCCCTACACCAACACTTCAACACTCCACTTGCCCCCCTAACCACCCCGTCATACGCCTTTTCCAAATCCATATATGCCACAAGACCTCTTTAGCCTTATTAAAAACTGTTCACTTAATTTTTTTCACGAAAAAAACCTGGGCCCCACACCCCCCACCCTTTTCCCAAAACCTCCCTTTTTCATTGCTATCCTATTTTCCGTCTTACTCTTAATTCTTTCAATAATAACTCTACCATACACTTTACCCGGGATACTCAACAGACTTATCCCCTATAATTTTTTGCACTCTCTTTATCCCCAATGCCTTTATACAAAGGAACTATGCAAGCACACACTCCAATCCCGAGGTACCTTACCCTCTTCCATACATTTTATTAAATAATTGCACCAACCACTCCAAACTATATCCCCACCTGCTTTTAACAGTTTTCTATCTTTTAACTATTAACTGCAAATACCTCTTTAATGGGGGGCTTCCTTGCTGTGTAAAGAAGCTATTAGTCTGAGAATTGGACCTTTTGTCTTCTATCCTCAGACTGAACCTAAATTACCCCCCAATCCCCCCTCCCCAATCCCCACCTTCCATCCCCCTTTTTCCCTTATCCTCCTCCTCTCCCTAATCCCACCCTTATTTCCTTTCCTGCTTTCATCCTTTGGTTCTCCCCACAGTCTCTAGTTCCTAGGTAGGGAGAGGATACCATGGTCCAACCCATTCCACTATTAGGTCCCCTAGAGGTGGTTGTAGATTAGCCATGGAATCTGGATCAACTGGGAATGTCCGATAATCTCTGATCTCCCAGCGTGCAAGCTTTAGGTGATGGGAGGTATCTCTGGATTTCCCCAGGAGTCGGAGGTATGCTTTGTGGTGGGTATCCAGCTGCTCTCTCTATCGTTCACTGGGGTGGCTTGGTAGATATGAGATTGCTATCTCAGACTGCTGGTTTCTGGCATGAAGGGTAGGGTATGGTATGGATTTTGTGCTGCATCTGCACTACTCACAGTGCTGGAGTCCTCTTGGATTGTGGAGGGGGATTTAGGGCCCTTTCATTCCTCCTATGAGTCTCCCTCCACATTCTCCCTTATTTATACCTTCTTTTAAAAAAAAAAAAAAAAACAATAAGTGACATAACCATGGAGTCACAAATCCATGAAATTGCTCCTCCCCAGCCTCTTTCTGCTACTGTCCCCTGTTCCGACCCTACCTCATTATTTGACTATTCTTCGGACCTTTCTAATGCCCCTGTACCTTCTGCTGGTGCCACTTCATCATCCGTTCCAGGTACTGAGATTCTGTATGGCCCCTTTGATACAGCCGACCTCCGCACATCTTTGACCATGCTTCCAGCTTCTCCCTCTACGGTGTGACGATTTTCGGATCACACACCTATGTCAAGTAAGACCACCTCCAGCCCCACACCTAAACAACCAAGACCATTAACTGATGATACTACTTCTATTACTTCTCACTCTGCCCAGAAAAGACTGGCATGACACTCACTCCCCTTACATGCTATGTTTCAAAGTACACAATGTACTAAGTTTTTTACTCCTACTGACTATCTTTCAGATGATAGTATCAGCAAGGTACTCCTACCCCATGTTGGTCAAGATATTTCATTTCATGCTCTCAAGAGTGGTGTACTCATTGTCCGGTACAAAATGCTATCCAAGTTCAAGATCTTTCTCTCCTTACCACCCCACAGATGCTATTTCTGAAACAATTCAAAAACACCAATTCTTGAAGTGGTACTGTCATTTTACCATAGTTCAGCATAATTTCCAAACATGTGGTGATATTCTGAAACAGCTTGATCCCCAAGACCTCCCAATTCTCAAAGTAGACACATGTGTCCACCTATCCACAGGTAGGTAGGACACATGTGTCCTACCTACCTGCTTAACTTTTGACTGCCATAAACTTCCATCCTCAGTTTATATTGCAGGACACCATTTGCAAGTCTAAAAGGTGATCCCTGCATGACAACAGTAAAGAAATTGCTGGCATTTTGGCCATCCAGTGAAATATTGCAGGTCCTTGGCAGAATTCCCAGTCTGTGGTGCCAACAACCATACCAATACATCTGGTAGTCTACCTCCCTCTTGCCTTAACCGTAATGAAGCTCAACCATCTTATTCTTGCTGTTGCCAAGTTTACCTAAATGAATGAGAAATCCATTTTCTCAAAGAGACAGAAGGCTTTCCTTATGCCATGGCAAACTCTCATCTATGCCTCCAGGGAAGACTTCCCCATATATCTTATTCTTGAATTACTAAGAGGCCCCCAACCTTTGGGGTCACAATTTCTGCTGTCTCCCCTGTGGTCACACCATCCACAGTTACCTCTGTCTCTAATCCTTTTTGCAGTCCTAGACTCCAAGGTCCCTACCTCGTCACCTCATACTGTTTTCAACTCTTCATCTTCTTGCTCTCTATTTCTGTGTCTACAAGACCTTGCACAACAGCTCCTTCCCTTCGCCCCTCTACTTCTCCAAAGTCCAAAAAATCCCTATTGTATAAATCTCCTGTAACCCCTCATTCACTTATCCCTACCTGTGTATTTTTCTCTTCCAGTCATGGTACCTGGTTCATTACTTCTTGCGAGCTCTGTTGCGAGTGTGGAGGTTCATCCTCCCACTTGTATAGTACGTACCTTCCTTTCCTGTCCCCTCTCAAGTTTCTTTTGCTTGTGTCCCTCCCCGATTGCTTCCTCTCCTTTTCCCTTCCAAGCCTCTTTCCATGTTAGTTAGTTTAATATGTTTATTATGCACCCCATACCCATCCTGTGGGTGGTAGTCAAAAGATTACAGAGGTACATAATTGGTCCAGGGACTGGACTCCAAAGTTTTGATAGCTGAGCAAGTTACAAAGGTAATGAACTAGATCTGGTCACAGTCGTGACCAAGTACAAAGGTAATGAGCTCCAGGTAGAACTGGTCACACTCATGATTAATTACAAAGGTAAAGAACTAGATCTGGTTATAATAATGAGAACTGACAAAGGTAATGAGCTCCAGGTAGAGCTGGTTACAATCATGACAAGTTTTAAAGGTAATGAATCGTGAACACATGATTACAATCATGAACAATTTTCAAAGTAACGATCAGTTAACAAACATTGTAGGGAATTCATCCATTGCCAACAGATGTTGCTAGGTGCCTATCCCTCCTTGGCAGGACAGCCATTGCAAACAGCAGCAAGTTGCCCCGGGATCTGTTGTTTGCAGGAACACCATCGACCCTCCCTAAGGAGTCGAAGAGGCCAGCGACTCCGCTAGCAGCCCAAGGAGAGCCGCCCTGGGGACGTGTCAACGTCCTGGTGGATGCCAAGATGATTGAAGATCCAGCCCTCTGTAAAGGTGAAGGCACAGCAGCTGTCACCTATGTCTGCTGGGAGGAGCTGTTGATTGTTGCCACCTGGGGCCCTCCGGGTGCCCAGACACCCACCGTGTGCACGTAAGTTAAACTCTAATTTTGCGTGCCCCCTACTTTAGTAACTTCCATCGTCGCCCCAATCTTTACTCACCCTCTTCCTTCTATCCCCAATATCATCCCACATAAGTCCTTGTCCTCCAAAACACATGAAGCTACAGTGGACCCCGAGTTTCGTGATTAATCCGTTCCAGATAGCCTGCCGAAAGTCGAAATTCACGAACTTGGGAAAACCCTTTTCCCCATAAGAAATAATGGAAATAAAATTAATCCGTTCCAGACACCCAAAAATATTAAAATAATTTTTTTTCTTCAAATTAAATAAAGATTTACATAATGAAAACAATCAGAAATCAAGTACATGCATTTAAAAATAATAATAATACATTGCACTTACCTTTACTGAAGAGTTCTGCGTGGATAGAAGACGGTAGGAGGGATAGGAGGAAGGTGTACACTATATTTTGGAAGGAGAATCTCCTTCCATTAGGACTTCAGGTATAAAGTCCTTATCTGGGGTTACTTCCCTTCTTCTTTTAATGCCATTTGGGAACAATTTGAGAGTCACTGGAACCCCTGTCGCACAAAATATCTGTCAAGAGAGGTCTGTTTCGGGCGTTTCTTTAAGATTTGTCTGAAGTGGGACACACACTGTCATTGTACATGTTGCCAATACGGCCTGCAACAGCTTTGTTACCTGTGTTTACCTGGAGAGATTTCCCGGGGGGTCAACGCCCCCGCGGCCCGGTCTGTGACCAGGCCTCCTGGTGGATCAGAGCCTGATCAACCAGGCTGTTACTGCTGGCTGCACGCAAACCAACGCACGAGCCACAGCCCAGCTGGTCAGGAACCGACTTTAGGTGCTTGTCCAGTGCCAACTTGAAGACTGCCAGGGTCTGTTGGTAATCCCCCTTATGTATGCTGGGAGGCAGTTGAACAGTCTCGGGCCCCTGACACTTATTGTATGGTCTCTTAACGTGCTAGTGACACCTCTGCTTTTCATTGGGGGGATGTTGCATCGTCTGCCAAGTCTTTTGCTTTCGTAGTGAGTGATTTTCGTGTGCAAGTTCGGTACTAGCCCCCTCTAGGATTTTCCAGGTGTATATAATCATGTATCTCTCCCGCCTGCATTCCAGGGAATACAGGTTCAGGAACCTCAAGCGCTCCCAGTAATTGAGGTGTTTTATCTCCGTTATGCGCGCCGTGAAGGTTCTCTGTACATTTTCTAGGTCAGCAATTTCACCTGCCTTGAAAGGTGCTGTTAGTGTGCAGCAATATTTAAGCCTAGATAGAACAAGTGACCTGAAGAGTGTCATCATGGGCTTGGCATCCCTAGTTTTGAAGGTTCTCATTATCCATCCTGTCATTTTTCTAGCAGATGCAATTGATACAATGTTATGGTCCTTGAAGGTGAGATCCTCCGACATGATCACTCCCAGGTCTTTGACATTGGTGTTTCGCTCTATTTTGTGGCCAGAATTTGTTTTGTACTCTGATGAAGATTTAATTTCCTCGTGTTTACCATATCTAAGTAATTGAAATTTCTCATTGTTGAACTTCATATTGTTTTCTGCAGCCCACTGAAAGATTTGGTTGATATCCGCCTGGAGCCTTGCAGTGTCTGCAATGGAAGACACTGTCATACAGATTCGGGTGTCATCTGCAAAGGGAAAAGACACGGTGCTGTGGCTGACATCCTTGTCTATGTCAGATATGAGGATGAGGAACAAGATGGGAGCGAGTACTGTGCCTTTTGGAACAGAGCTTTTCACCATAGCTGCCTCGGACTTTACCTGTTGACTACTACTCTCTGTTTTTCTGTTAGTGAGAAAATTATAGATCCATCAACCGACTTTTCCTGTTATTCCTTTAGCACGCATTTTGTGCGCTATTATGCCATAGTCACACTTGTTGAAGGCTTTTGCAAAGTCTGTATATACTACATCTGCATTTTTTTTGTCTTCTAGTGCATCTAGGACCTTGTCGTAGGACCCAAAATATTTGAGACGGGCAGGGTGGGTTTCATCCATAAAATGTTTGCACTTCAGTCCACTTTGCACAAATGTCCTTAAACTTTGAAGAAGGCACCTTCCTCCATCTCTCTTCCTCCTCCTCTGCAGCAGTTTCCCGAGCTGTGATCTGTTGCTGATGCAGATGAAGCTCTTGCAGCTCTTCAGTGGTTAGCTCTTCCCTGTGGTTCCTCCACAAACTTTTCCACATCCTCACCACTCACCTCCAACCCCAGGGACATCCCCAATGCCACAATAGTTTCCACAACTGGCATAGGCCCCTTTGGGGCAGCCACAAACCCTTCAAAACCCTCTCTACCAATCTGGCCACAAATTTCTCTAAGCAGAGTTCAAAGTCCTGGAAGTCATCCTCCCAAGACTTACCTATAAGGTTTATGCAATGGAGGATATTAAAGTGATCCTTTCCAGAACTCTCTTAGGGTCAATTCAGTGTCTGAGGTCACTTCAAATCACTTTTGAAACAATGCTTTTTTTGTAGAGTTTTTTGAAGTTTGAAAAGACCTGCTGGCCATGGGGTGGAGGAGAGGAGTTGTATTAGGGGGCAAGAACTCACCGTGATGAAACAAACTCCTCCACTATTTGCTCTTCCAAGTCTGGAGGATGAGCAGAGCACTGTCCATTACCAGGAAGCACTTGAGTGACAACTTATTTCCAGGAGGCATTTCCTCACACTGGGGGCCAAACACTTCATTAAACCAGTCTAGGAAAATATCCCTTGTGACCCATGCCTTACTGTTAGCCCCTTTAAAAATCACACACAATTACTTGGCAACACTGTATTTCTTGAACACTCTGGGGTTTTTCAGAGTGATACACCAGTAAAGGCTTCACTTTAAATCCCCACTAGCATTACTTTCAAAACATGAGAGAAGCCTATCCTTCATAGGCTTGTGTCCTGGGAGGCCGCTTCCTCCTGCGGGTGTGGTCCTCTTTGGCATTTTTTTTCCCAGAAGGGGCCTGTTTCTCACAATTAAACACTTGTTGGGGTTTGAATTTCCCCAGGGGCTATGCCTCCTTAAACCCCTTACAAATTTCTCAGTGAAATTTTTGCCAGAACTGGCAGCCTCACCATGCCTTATCACACTTGTGAATGCCACACACTTCTTAAATCTCTAAAACCCAACCCTTTTGCTGGCCTTTAAAATCACAAGCATCACCATTGTTGCAGGTATTTTTTTTAAAATTTTGCCCGCAATGCCTTCATTTTCACATATTATCGACTGGAACACATCTCCTGCTAACTTTTTTTTCGGTAACCCCACCCCCAAAAATAACCTCTCCACTTCTCGAGGTTTTTGTGATCTCCTTTTTGTCAGCAATCCACCCCTTTTGCAACAACAGCACACTTTATTCCTTTCCTTTCGCCACGATAAAAGTGATGGTTGAAGGGGTTTGCCAAATCCTGGAAGCTCTGTTACACACACTCCATCTCATATTTTTTTAATGATTTCCTCTTGAATTTGATTGTGCTCCCCCATTTCTTTTTCCAAAGGGCTTGCACTAGCTTTCCTTTGGGGCCCCTGGGACTTATTTAGCATTGTAATCACAAAAAACAAAGGGTTAAATTTCTATAACCCGCGGGGTGATGGTCACGTGTTGGGAAACAAAGGCCACGACGTTTAAGGCGTGGGGGACTGGGTTGGGGTGCGCGGTGAGGGCGACAGGTACCGGACGGGCGCCGAAACATGATCTAAAAAAAACAAATCAAGCCAAATTTTTCCAAAAAAAACTCAACGAAGGTCGAATTTCACGAAAGTCGAGGCTGCCGAAACTCGCAGGGTCCACTGTATCTCCGAATATACTGAGGAGACTAAACCATTGATGGGCACTGATCTACCTCCCATCACTACTCTTCACTCTTCTCCTTCATCTCACAACTCCTTTCTTCACAGCATTCCAACCCTTCACTACATATCCGATTTTCGCTGCTTCTACACATGACTTTTCTAACCCTTCTAGTCTGTAGATACCTATTACCTCTATATTTCTTGTATCCATCTCTTCACAAATCAGGGCTTATTTACTGTGGAATATCTGAGGCCTCGGAGTAACTGGGGAAAGCTTCAGGTTTGCTCTCCCAGTTTTCCCCTGTTTGTCTTTGTTTACAAGAACTCAAATTATGCTCCACTGTTATCTATCCCATCTTGGGCTATATTTTATTACATTCATTGGATCCTTTTCCCATGGAACCTTTAATGAAGTGCACTTCTTATATGCACCATTATACCATACCATCAGCCCTTTGTTCATACTTCACTGCATTACGCTGCAGCGTGCATCTGCTTGAATAAGTGGTATACAGTTTGTTCTTTGTATCTCCTTCTTCGGGCATTATGTATCCCAGATGTTGCATTTCTGGTTTCTTCCTTACCACCACCACTTTTGTTACTCAGCAATTCTAATGCTCACCATTTCCTCTGAGGGGGGTCTCACATGTGATTCTTGTGGCACTCAGAGGCTCTTCTCACTTCTCTCCCTCTCCATGTTTTAAATACAGGTGCTCTCACCCATTTTGACCCTCATACTCAATCTTTCTCTTGCATCGATCTCTCAGTTTGCGCTTCATCAATTGCACTAGACTTTACCTGGTCTGTACTCCCAGACTTATGTGACAGCAAATATTTTCCAATCCTCCCTTCTCATTTATATTCTCCACCTCCTCAAAGCCCATGCTGGCAGTTCGACCAAGTGAACTGGAGCCTGTACTCACATCAAACTGCTCTTAGTGAAGATCCTTCTTCGCCTTCCATTGATGAGCTGTTACATTTATTCTCGACCTCAGTGTTAACCATGGCTTCACATTCTATACCCCAAACCTCGGGCAGGCATCCTCAGAAGTGAGTGCCTTGGTGGTCTCTTGCTTATGTTCATGCAGTATGTTTGAAACACTGCATGGGGCAGATATCAGTAGAATAGGACCACAGAGCAACTCCTTTTTTTGCATTTTGTTTTATTCCATTGCTTGTAGTGGTTTGCAACTGCTAAATAAGCCACCATGGGCCGAAATAAAGCTTCTAGTGCCAGCCCTTTGGTAAAGAGGGTGAGAAACACTATAGAATTAAAGAAAAAGTTTGAAGAATGATACAAAAGGGGTGGTAGTAGAGGGTGGTAGTGAGGGTGGTAGTAGGGGCCAACGGGTCTGCTGCAGTGTTCCTGCTTTCTTATGTACACCAGCCGGGGTACTTCCCCACATACCAGCCAGGGTACTTTCCTCACATACCAGCCGGGGTACTTCCCTCATACCAGACAGGTACTTTCCCCACACACGATTTAATTTGGTTGGGAACTTGCACATGAGTGAACAGAATTATCAAAGCTTATTGTTGGGAAGCGTTGAAAATTGGGTTGGGCAAATACGATTCTGTTAGTGGGATGGTTTGTGAAGGATCTGCCTAGTAGGGGCCAACAGGTCGCTGCAGTTTTTCCTGCTTTCTTATGTGCAAACTTTAAATTTTTAATGGTGAACATCACCCTGACACAGCTGTTGAAGGCTGTGCTGGCAACATCTACAATGACAATGTTGTGTCCCTTTTTTAGGAAAATCTTAAAGAGATGCCAGAAACAGAGCTCTCTGGACAGATATTTTGAGTGACAGGGGCCAGTGACTCTGAAGCTGGTTCTAGTGGCATTAAAAGGCAAAGAAGGGAAGTAAGCCCAAATAAGGACTTGGTACCTGAAGTCCTTATTGAATAAGATTCCCCTTCCAAAAAACTAGTACACCTCCATCATTCCCCTCCTCCCGTCTCATCACTCATCAATAAGTTTTCAATAAAGGTTTAAGTATCATTTTAGTATTGTTTATTCTGCATGTCGCATTTTTTTTTGTATAGGAAAATGTTATTTCATGTAAAAAATTATTTGTTCAATACTTTTGGAGGGGAAACCGATTTTGGGATTTCCATTTTTTCTTAGGGGGAAAAATTAATTCGGGATTACGACAGATGGGTTTTAAAGCATCCCGGAATGGATTAATGCCTAACTGGGGCCCACTGCAGTAAAAAAGGGTTGGTTTGGAGGGACATGACCTTAATGATTACTTTTTTGCTTCTACTAGGGGGCCTACATCTCACCCCCGGGCAGTATTAAAGGCTCCATACTGTCATTTCAATTTCACGGTTCGGGGATGGACAAATACTTTTCCGGGTGGGGGCTGACCACTCAAAACAAACCTTCAAGGTAATGGACTGTTTCATTGTTTACTTTTTCTGCTGCCCCAACTTTTTGTACTCGACGAAGAACCTTGTGTGGGCAAAACATTTTGAAATAAAATACCAAATTTTGCTATGGCTTCCCTAATCCCTTTTACAATGTTGGAAAAACAATGTTGGTCTGACTGTACGTAAAAAAATTACATTCTTTTATCCAAGATAGGTTTTTTCCCCCCTTTTCCTGTCAATGCTGTGGTTGGGAGACTACACCCCTCCCATCATCGCATGGGGACACCCTTTTCCCTCAATGGAGGGGCACCCTGTTCCACTCGAAATTGTCGGGTTTTTCCATACTTTAGTCATATTCTTTTTGGACTTCCGGTCTATCAGCGAGCAACAGTTTTACCTCGATTTGTCCCCGCCTAATCCCCTTCTTATCTTCCCCCCTTGGAGGACCCCCCTTTGACTCAAACTCTCTCTTTAAATTTTTGACAAATTATTTACTGCACAAACTTTGATGAACGCCCACCCTCTTACCCTTTTCTACCTCCCCTTCTGCTCCCCCATACCTCGCACTATTCCCTTCCCCACGCACGTATTCACTGTAGGTTTAACGCTTTTTTTATTTTTTGGTTATTACTGCAAAATAAAGAAAATAAAAGTCTTTAAAGGCGGGATTAAACATATGCTGCTTTTGGGGGTAAACTACTGTAAGTTTATATTTTATTTTTTTTAAATACAATTTTAACCCTTTCAGGGGCCAAGGCCAAAATTGAAATGGTTCCAGTGTCCCAAAAAATTTTGAAAAAAAAAAAAAAATTTTTTCTTACAGAATTAAAAGGCATATTTTTTTGAAGGGAAAAGACAAAAAAAAAAAATTGATCATACTTACCAAAATACATGCCCGAATTTGTCAAAAATGATGTGGTGGGGGCAAATCACGAATTCCCCATACCGCATTACATATTTTGTGGTTTTAGTTGTTTTTTTTTTTTTTTCCCAATTTTTTCTATTTCCCACAAAATTTGGGGCCCGAAGACCAATCTGTAATAATGTTTTACAAGGGGGGCCCCAATTAAACGGGTTTTCCCGGTACGCCGTAAAACGGGAAAACCCCCGAAAGTGGGAAAACCCTTTTTTTCCACTTACAAATCATACAAAAATAGATAACAATTTACACTAACATATATTAAGTTTCAAAGAACCAGGCATCAAAAAGCAATAAAAAAGTACAAACACACTAGTCCTCATTCTTACCTTTAAAATATTTATATCTTTCAGGTGAGACAAGTAGTATTTTTTGTAAAAAATAAGTGTGGTTGTTGGGACACCCGGCTACCATACCAGGCCCCCACCACACATACTTCTATGATATTTTGCATCCCCGACATAAAAAGTTAAAAACAGTTTACTTATCTTTCCCTTTAAAAAATAGGGTAATAGTAATTTTTTGAAAAAATCAAGTGGTATGATGGGATCACCAGGCTCCATACCAGGCCAACCACCCCAAAAAAATTCATTACTTTTAAACACCAGAGCATAAAATGTAATACAGTTACTTATTATTCTTTATTTATTTATTTATTTATTTTTTTTTTTATTTTTTAACAATTTGAGCACACATACAGAGGTACAAAAAAATACAGATAAGAGCAGCATGCCAAAGCCACTTATACTATGCATAGCATTACGGGCTGGCTTAAAATTAACTTAAGATTAACTAAGCAATGATGAAATCAGTGATAAAACATTAATGTAAACAGATTACCATAAAGCACAAGTGAGTATTACAAAGACAGGTCATATGGTTGCATGCATTGTTGTACATTCAGTCGTATGAAGTATTCTGTTAGGTAGTGTATTTAAAAAATAATAAAGTTAGATTCGGTTTTAGGTTTAACATTTATGTGATATAATTGTGAGAAACATTTAAGATATACAATTATAAGGTTCAGTTATTCAGTATTTATTTGGTTTTGGGTGAGTAAGTGATCTTTGAGAAGAGACTTGAATTTATAAACAGGTAGTGTTTCTTTTATATTTACAGTAATGAATTCCAGATTTTAGGGCCTTTTATGTGCATTGAGTTTTTGCATAGTGTGAGATGGGACACGAGGAACATCAAAGAGTGATCTGTGCCTTGTGTTATGGTCATATGTTCTGTTGAGGTTGGCAAGGAGATGTTTGAGGGGAGGGTTAATATCAGAGTTAAGTGTTCTATGTATGTAATAGGTGCAGCAATAAGTATGGATGTTTTGTATGGTGAGTAGGTTTAGTGTATTGAATATTGGTGGAGTGTGCTGCCTGTAGTGAGAATTTGTTATCATTCTAACTGCAGCCTTTTGTTGGGTAATTAGTGGTCTGAGATGGTTAATTGTTGTTGAGCCCCATGCACAAATTCCATAGGTGAGATAGGGGTAAATAAGAGAGTGATATAGGGCCAGGAGGGCTGACTGTGGAACATAGTACCGTATCTTCGATAGTATGGCTACAGTCTTGGAAATTTCTTATAAATTTGTTGTATATGTGTATGAAATTTTTTGGGAGTCTTTTATCAAGGGGATTCCTAAAAAATTTTCCCTCTGTTAGCTTTGTGATAGGTGAAAACCTTTTATCATTAGTTAAGGGGGAATCTGTACCTTTTCCCAAAAACTGAATAAGGTGGGTTTTGTCAATGTTTAGTGTAATTTGTTAGCCTCATCCGGGTTTAATATTTTCTGTAATTCGGTCTTTACAGTATTGGTAGCGTGACTGGGCTCGGGGGAGAGAAGAGTATGTAGGGGTCACCCTGTAATAGTGTGGGTTTGAGAAATTTGCAAAGGGCATTTTAAGGGTCATTTATGTATAGGAGAAAGAGAAGGGCCAAGGACACTTCCCTGGGGGCCCCAACTGTAATTGGTTGCGCAAAAGATTTGCCCCTTTTGGGGTTCACATATTGGTTTTCTGTTGCTGAAAAATTTTGGAGGTATTGAGGGAGTGCCCTTTATACCTTTGTTGACAATTTTCGTGGACCCAATTCAGGGCCAACTGTATAAAAAACTTTACGAAAAGTCAATAAGACCCCCCCGGGGGGACTTCTTTTTTTTTATTGCAGTGTATAAATTTTCCTAGAAATGTGATAATAGCATCTTTGTATTTTTATTGGGCCAAAAATTCCAAATTGGCAGGAGTTGAGTATTTTTTGGGAGTAAGGAAAGTAATTCTTTTATAAATTTTTAATTTTTCGAAGTTTTTTTGGGAAAAAGGGTGTAATTTTGGATTTTGGCCTGTAGTTATTAACTCTGTTTGGTCTCCTCCTTTGTGATCGGGTGCCCCTTTGGGCTTTTTTGGGAAGAAATTGTGGGGAAGGTGGGGGTTTCAATGGTTTGGGTTAAAGGTGTTGCAATGATTGGTGTTAGCATTTTGTGACCAATTTTTTGTTTAAAAGGGGGTGGAAAGGTATTTAAACCCTTCCCCCTTGTTTTTTAGTGTGTTGATACTAAGGGAGACTTCGTAGGGTTTAAGCAGAGCTGGGAACAGTTGTTAGGGTAGTTCCCGGTGAGGTGGGTCTTTTTGGGGGGGTATCTGAGCTTGGGGTTTTTTTGGCAAGGTTTTGTCCTTTTGTGGAGAAGAAATCATTAGTCGTTTGCTGTTTCTTTTGGTGGGATTTGGGTTCATCTGTTTGGGGGCAAATTTTTATTTCACTTTTTCGTGATTTTCTTTTTTTTTTCCCCCGAATTTTGATGGGGTTTTCCAGGTCTTTTTTATATCCCCCCTCGTAAATTGGATAATCTGTTCTCTTAATAAAAATTTTTTTTGCCCCTTTTTTATCAGGCGGGTTAGGATTACAGTAACGTTTTTTTTTTGGTTTTCTGGTTATGTGACCCATTCTGACTGTTTTTCTTTTTGGGTTTTTTTGGGTTTTTAGGGATTTGAAAAATGCGGGGTTTGGGCCGGGGACTGTTAAAGTTTTTTTAGCTTTTCTTCGGGTTTATTTTTTTTTTGGGGGCAGTGCTTGTTAAGGGGTTTATTGGGTTTTTTTTTAAAAATTTTTTTTACATTGTCAAAAAATCTGAAATGGGATTTCAGCTCAGTGGAAATCAATTTTGCTATTGCTTTTTGGGAAGTTATTAAGGGCTGCCTCATTGGGGAATTTCTGAAGGTGACTTTAGTAGTGTTTTGGGGGTTAGTTTACCAAGATTTGGTTATGGGGGAAATTTAGGGTAGTGGTCTGTGGTATTTTCTGAAATTTTATGCCTGTTTTTAAAGGGGATATGGGTTGGCCCAATTGGTAAAGTAGGGAAACACAAAGTACCTTAAAATTTTTGTAGTTTTTAATGAAAGGGTCGGAGTAAGAAATGAGTTTAAAAACCAATAAATGAGAGGGGAAAAAGAATGAGTGCATGAGAGAGGACGGGCGCAGATTATGAAAAAAACCCAGGCGAAGGTAAGTTTTGTAAAAAAAATGTCCCCAAGTCGGGTTTTTGTGTACAAGTTACATTGTGTACAGGTTGTCCCCTTACATTGATATGGTAGAATAAAAAAAGAAGAACACTCCCTTCTCATTTAAACATCATTTGAGAAGAAAGATGTCTGGTAAAAGGGGAAAGGGAAATAATTTCACTCCCGATTTTTTTGGGGGTTTACCCTATTCTCTACACATTTTTTTTAAAGTAGGGAATAATCATGAAAACTGTATTTGTGTAAAAACCTAAATTTAAACTTAAAATAAATACGAAAGGAAAAAATTTTTTCTACATTTAAAACCCCCCATTAACACATTTTCTTTATGTTAGATTAAAAAATTTTAAATTTTTTGGAAATCATTTGAAACAAGTTATCGGGAATACCACATTCATATTTTGTTTATTTATTCTATTGTAGGGTGTATTTATCATTTTTTTTTATGTTTGTATCGTGTTTTTTTTCATAATTTTGAAAAAATATAAAGGGTTTGGTTTAAAATTAAAAGTTTTATATTAAAGAATTTTAAAAAAAAATTTTAAGGGAAACCGGGGTGATTATAATTTTATTTTTATTATTACCCTTTTCAAATTTTGGGCCCTCACTTGTGCAAGTCTTCGCTCCCAAAAACTCAAATTTATTTTTATTTATTCAATTGGGGGGTTTTATTTTTTCATTTTTTTGTGTTATGTATGGGTTTTATTATATAAATTTTGAAAAAATTTATCTTAGAGGGGTTAATGAAAATGTGTATTTAAAACTTTAATTTACGCTTTTTAAAGGGAAAATCAATGATTATTATTATCATTACTAATATGACGTCTGGAAACAAAAGACACTCTTACTTTCCAAATTTGTTCCCTGAACGCCGGAACAGTATGAAAAGTTTTTTAAAAGGACAGGGATACATAAAATATTTTTTATCAGATTATATAAAATTTTGAAATAACTTTTTAAAAAAATTAGAAATTTTGGAGTTTTTCCCGACAAAATGGGGGAGGGCTTATCTTAATGAGCTCACAAAAAAATGTAAATAAACAAAAGGGGGGGGGGCGCGGTGACCGTATTGAAAGTAGGTGGGGGGAGCCCTAAAGCGAGTTTTGGTCAAATTTGAAAAAGACCTATTTGTGGAACGCCGTTAAAAAAGAAAAGCCGTAAAGCGGGGCCCTGCTGTATTATATACTCACTGTATTGAACACAAATCCGCCCTAAAGTTAAATTTTCATATTATTGTTTTTTCCACGTTGTTTATTACAATAAACATGCACAAAAAAAATTGTTTAATTTCTAAGTTCTATTTATATATTGACTTTTTACAATTTACGGGGCAATTTTTTGGAAAATGCTTTAGCTTGTGGAACTCCTTAAACAACCCTTTCACAAGGCACCTTACATTCCTCACACATAAACCGATGTTTTGGTCTTTGTTTTTCCATTGTTTTGTTTGTGCACAGAAAATGCATCTCTTTGACAAAATTTTTTTGGTTGAAGGAAGCTGTAAAAATAAATATCCCTTTTTCCCCCTCCCAAAAAGCTTGGGATATCCTGAGGAAAAATTTGAGGGCCATGTTGTATGCAGGGGTTGTTACCTGGGACTTTATTATGATTGTCCCCGACAACAACAAACAAAATTTCACCATTACGGTTTGGTTTTGTTGCCAGTCTTTATTTGGTGCATTTTAAAAATCATTGAGCATTGAATGTCCCTGAGATGGGGGGAAAAATTTCATGTAAAACCCCTTGTTAAATCTTACGAAAACACAACAAAAAACCAAAACTGCATGTCAAAACTTTTCAACCCAAAACGCATGTTTTGTGTATAAAATAGTGACAATGGGTTTTTAATACGTTCATTAGTCAAAATCGATAAATTTGCCACTGTCTTCATTTCAAATTAAAGGTGAATGGGTTTTCAACAAAGTACAACTTGTTTGTCATGCCAAAAGTAAAGCCATGTGGCTTGGGGAGTAAACACCTGCACATTCATCAACCCCCCAGCACCTGCGTTGAGCCTGGGGTATGTTTACCCTTAGAACGCCCCTGGGGGACAAACATTGTCTTGTTTAAAACCCCATGAAATTTCCCGAGTAATGGGCTTGTGTACCAGTTATCGGAATAATTTTTGCCCCTTACCAATAAGGGGCCAACATGGTTTTTCACTATGTCACCTGAGTACCCAATTAAAATTTTTGGTATCCCTTTTAATGTTTTTCTACCCTGTTTAAAAAAACAAAACCAACACCAGGCCCCTGTTCCCCAATTTAAGAGTTCCAAAAAAGTTTTATACCAAAGCTTTCCCTTTCTCGGTATAACTGTTGAATGACAGTCTAAACCTTTTAACAAAAAAAAAGACTTGTCAATTACAAAGGTTTTTTGAATGGATAAAATATTTTCCTGAAATTTTGTTTTTTGATACATGAAAAATTTTTAACCCTTTTAAAAACCGTCACTTTTGTCCCGGGGCCCGGTTTTTTTTAGAGAAATTTCAAAATAAAGTAAGAGTAAAAATTAAAAACCCGTTCATGGGAAAATTTCACTGAAGCCGGGGTAGAAATTAAACCGATCTGTGGACCAGTAAGCTTTTATTTTTATGCTTATAGGGGCGGGGCTTTAAGCATTATTGTTTCAAAAAAAACAAATACATTTCTGCAAAAAAAAGGTCTCTTTCCACCTGTTTGTCTTGACTGTGGGGATAAAATCGTATTTGCCATGGTGTACTCAAAATTTCTGTACTTATTTCTTTCCCTGACAAAAATTTCCTTTAATGGTGGTCAAAGAATAATTCAAAAAAATTCCAGTTCATTGGCCGTGGTTCCAAGGGGGGAAGTAGGGAAATTCCCCTTTGGGAATCTTTAAAAATGGTGAGGCTTGGGAAAAAATTGGGATTTTGCGCCAAACCCCCATTTTTTTTTGCTGTGGATAATGGGCCTCATAGGCTGGTTGTTTCGGGGGGTTTTTTTTGGGGCCTTGGGGGCTGATGCTCCGTTTGTCCTTGAAAAAGAAAGATCAGCAGGGGGTTCCCCGTTTGGGGCCCGGTTTAGTCACGCATTGGGGGTGCCACTACCATCCCAAAACCCCCTGATGCCTGTGGGCTATCCATGCCCCAAATGTAGCCACATTCCCTCCTAAATTTCCCCTACCTTTAAAAATGGGAAAGGGCCCCCGGGATGTACTCTGGGTGTACCCATCCCCCCGGGCCAAACCTAGGGGACATACCCGAGGCATTTCGGCGGCGAACCCTACCCACACTTCATGGGGAAAATTTATTCCTCACAAAACCCTAATTCCCAATGACCCTCGAGCACAAAAAAATCCCCAATCCCCGTCAATATCATCCCTCATTACTGAATAAGAGGCCTGGCCACGGAAAAAAAATTAGTTTTCCTTGCGTTAGGAACAAACCCACCCGGGGGTCACGAGTGCCCCCAACCCAAAGGGAGAAAGGTTGGGGCGTCAGGGGTTTTTTGCACCCAATTTTCGATTCCCGGGCATTTTTTCGGTAATAACTGTCAAAGCCGAGAATTTTGTCTTTTATTTTTCCCTTCCCCTCAGTGTCAGAAATACAATAGGAAGAGGAGGGGTCCCCAAATTTTGGGGGTGAGAGGACTTGCGACGAGGCATGGTAACAAGGGGGCTTGGGGCCCGGCCCCGTTCCCACAATGCCCGGGAGGCGCCGATTTTTTTCCCACCCCCAAGCGGGAGCCCATTCCCCCTGGGAAGGGCCCCCAGCGGTTTCCCCCAAAACCCTTTTTTAAAGTTCATTTTAAACTATGGTTTAAAAACACCCCCCAAAAAAACCCCCCCCAGAAAACTAAAGGGACGGAACCCCCCGGGGTTTGGTTTTCTGGGGGGTTCTTGGAAACATTTTCAAAAATGGGAGGGAAAAAAGGGTTTTAAAAATTTTTTGGCTCGTTTTTATAAAAAAATTTGGAACCCCTTATAAATGAAGAACCCTGGGCCAAAAAGGAGGGGGGTTTTTAATTTTGGGGTAATTGTGAAAGTAAATATTAAAAAACGAATTTGGGAAAGTTTGGGGGTTTTGGGGTGGGGTTTTCAAAAAGTAACGCCCTTTCAAAAATTATGGTTACTTTCCTTTTCCAATCAAATACATGGTAGCTTGATGTTTAAAGACCTTAGGGCACTTGTTGGTTTTACATAACTAACTTTTTTCACTGACAGTGCAACATCCCCTGCATCGCTCTGCGCAAGGATGCCCCCTTTGGTTTCCCTTTGGGGGGATTTTTCCCTTAAAACTTTCTATTTTTTGCTGGGAGAACCCCTCAATTTTGAAAGTTTTAATTTTACTGTAATCAGGACCTGTTTGGGCCATAAACATTTGTAAAAAACATTAGTTTTTTCATTTTTTATTTTGCACCCCATACCCCCCTGTAGGCATAGTTTAAAGGATTACAGAGGTACATAATAGGTTAAAAAGGGCTTTGGAAACCCCAGAGTTTCCCATAGATGAAAAGGGTTTCAAAGGGAATGAACTATTTTCATGTTTTTATCTTGTTACAATTGGAATGGTTTTTTTTATAAAAACATTAAATTTTGTCCCCTCTCTTCCTTCTCTCTTCCCCACACACACACACACACACACATGGGGGAAGCATAATTTTTAAAAAATTTGCTCCCATTATTTAGCATTCCCATGTCTGTCCTAAGGGGTTTTTTCAAATTTTAAATTTAAATTCAAATTTTTTTTCTCTAATAAGGGTTCCCTTTCTGAGTTTACAGAATTTGGTTATTGTGTGGTTTTCATGTAAAAAAATACTAAATTTCAGAGGGGGGCACAGAACACCCAGGGATGGGTAGGGATTTTTGGGGAGATTTAGATTAATTCTTAACTTTTTAGAATATTTAAAAAATAGGGGGTAAGTTGGGTTTTTAGGGTAAAATGGGCTAAATATAGTTTGTGAGTTTTGCAATGTGAATGCTTTTTTTTTTTGGCACAATTCATAATTTCAGTATTGGAGAAACAAAAGGCCCCCAAATTTTTACTAGTTAGGAAATTTATTATTTTTTAAAATTTTAGATTTATATTTCTGTTTAGGGGGCAAATGGGGGAAATGATGTAAGGGGGTGAAACCAAACCGGGGGTATTTTTATGTAATTAGTTTTATGGGGGGTTCAGGGGATAAGATGGTTTTTTAATGGGGTTTTTTTTGGGGATGAATTTTGTCTGCGTTCTAAGTTTTCTATCCCGCGATTATCCCCCGATTTTAAAGGGGGGGGTTTTGTATATTTTGGGCCCTATTAGCAATCATGTATGGGGTTGAACAGTGAAACCTACCTGCAAGAGGTTTTTAAAAAGCTTTCTAGAGTTTTAAATAATGTGATAAGACCAAAAATTTTAAATTTAAATTTTTAATGCAGGTGATTTTTACTGGAAAACTAAAGGGGGGGGGTAGCAATCAGGGTAAATGGGTGGGTTTCAGAAATGAAAACCCCCCAATATCCCAAACAAACATAGTTAATTGGGGCAAGGTTGATCTTAAATATTAAATAAATGCAGATGTTGGTTGGTTTATAGCAGCAGTGTAGTGATAAGGTCATAAACGAGTGATTAAGTAATAATGAAAGAAAGAAAAAATTAGTCAATCCCAAAGCTGTTGGTGCTGTGAATGCAGTTAATTTTCATCAGATTTGTTATGACCATAAGCTGCACTAAAGAAAAAAGAGTGAATACCAATCATTAAAAAAAAAAAAAAAAAAAAAAACTTAAATGCATGAAAAAAATTACTGAGGGAGTTACGAAGTGAAGGAGTTGATAGCTACCACATGAGCCTCCACTGTTGTGCAGATGACTTTCACTTGCCCATTGTGGGTTAGTTTTGGTTAGTGTTCAAAAGTCTCAGTGTCTCACCTGCTGGTTCTTCTTCTTGTTGATTCGCCGGTATTCTACGGCTTGGACCTTTACCAGTGGGGGCCCCGGGTATTGGCTCCTGTCGAGGGAGTGTTGAGGCCTAAGTCTGCCATAGGAGGAGGTACAAGTACCCCCTCATTATTGAGACCAACTGCCCCCGGGCCCTAGCCACATTCCCCGCCCTCAGGGGCTCATAGGGAGAAGCTAGGCCTCTCTGGTCTGCCATCCCGCCCCAAGGGGGCGGGGATGGCAGCTTTGGCTGAGGCAACCTACCTGCCCTAGAAGAGCTGGGCATGGTATCGATGTCTCCTGCTGGTTGTATGCATACATCACCTCTCTCTCTAACTTTCAGTGCCAGGAGATAGATAGGGGTAACCCTGATAAAAATTTAGTAATCTATCTAAAAATCTTCGAAGGTTGTGTACCCTAGTGACCTCCCTTTCCCTCTTGCTGACAGCGACAAGCTAGTAAACGAGTATGCAGTACCTCACCTATGCATCTGTGCTTGGGGTTCAACTGCAGCAACACACATAAAGCCAATAATAACCCAACAAAAAGCCGCAGTAAGAAAAATCACTAAATCCCATCCCTGGCAACCCCCCCCCCCCCCACCTCTTCATAGATCTAAACTTACTCCCTGTTCAAAAACATCCCACACTTACTACTGTGCAATCTATATCTACAGGACCTTAAATTCCAATATTTAACCTTGACCTAAATGCTTTCTTGATAGTTGTGACAGGATCCACAGTCATAACACCAGCAAAAAACATCTCTATGACATTCCCTGTTTCCAACTAAACCTTTACAAAAATTCAATGTATTTCAAAGGACCTAAAATCGGAACACCCTACCTGAAAACTCTAGAACTGCAGACACACTCATCACTTTCAAAACTACAGTTAGAAAACATCTTATCCCCTGATACACCCCGACAACTAACTACATGATAACCACCTGGTGGTTCACAATTCACTCACTCACCCAACTGACTATAAACACAGAAATACTAATCTTAATCTTAAAATAATGAATCCAAAACTAGTCTTTAAGTTTGCCAATGATACTCCAATATAGACACACTGTATTGTGCTAAAACAAAAGCATTCACAATTGCTAAACTCACAAATTATATGTAGTCACTAGCCTTAATACCTTAATCAGTAAGGATTTAATGTTAAGAATTAATCTAAGTCTGCCCGAAATGCCTAGCCATGCTAGGTGTCCTAGTGGCCCCCTCTGTAATTAGTATTTTTTAATATGTAAACCACACAATATCCCAAAACCTGTAAACCCCTATTGTAACCCTTATAGAGAATTTAAAATTGATTTGATTTGACAAATACACGTGTTCACCAGTAATTATTAAATAGTAAATATTAGTATATATTTTAAAAAGGAAGTGAGTGAGAAATAATTCTGTAATCTTCAAAAGAGAAAGCGAAGCCTACCATGCAAAACCCTGGGCAGGGAGTGTTTTGGGTGAACCAAGAACAACAAAAAACAAAAATGTTTTTAACTTTAAACCCCCCTTTCCAAAAAACCCGAAAAGCAATAAACACACACACCCCCACAAGCACCTGTACACAGTAAATATTAAAATAGTATATATTAGTGTACTTTAAAAAAAGGAAATGATGTAAAACAATTCTAATCTTCAAAAGAGTAGCATGCCAAACAATATATTGACCCCCACCCTTTTTTTTTTTTTTAAAAAGACTGACAAAACACATGCCATGCACAAAACATACACATACTACCCCATATACACACATAAACAAACACATACACACCCCAAAACACACACACACACAAACACACACACAAACACACAACACACACACAAAACCACCACACAGCACACACACACACACACACCACACACACACACACACACACAAAACAACACAACAAAAAAAAAGGGAAAAAACCCTGAAGGGGGAAAGAAACAAAATGAATTTTAGAAAGAGAAGGGAAGAGAGTATAGATAGGGAAAAGCAAAAAGTGGGAGAAGTAATCATAGCGGGCAGAGGGGGGATAAAAAGAAAAAAAGGAAAACTAAAAAAATCTGAAAAAAAGCCAAATAGAACAAAGAACAATTTTGGAATGACATCAGAGACCCCTACCTCATTTTACAAAAAAGGGGGAACGGGAGGGAACGGGGGGACCCAAAAACTGCATGTTGAACCCCCTGTAAAGGGGGGGACTGTAGTAAATGAATGAGCTAAGCTATATGTGGAGGGCCGTTACTTTTGGTATGCCCCCTTATTATTTTGGGATAGAAAGGGTTCTCACAACATTTCTAGTGTGGGGGTATTTTTTAACTTAAGGGTCTTATTTGTCTAGGGGGTAATACTTACATCAGGGCTGTAAATCCTTAGTGTCTCTGATCCCCCTTTCACCACCCTCTTCCCCGGGTTTGTAAACTACTACAAATAAAAATTTAATTTAAATTTCTCAAAAATTTTAAACAGAATATAAAAAATTACAGCCTCACTTTTTAAAAAACAACGACCCTACACACTGCATACTGTTTTCCCCCCACATGGTAAAACTAAACAATTTTTAGTCCTCTCTCCCCTTTGAAAATAACTCTGGGCAAACCAGTTTTTGACAAAACTTTATCCCCCCCGGGAAAAAGGGGTCACAACAAAAATTTAAATAAAAACTCCCCCCGGGACCCACCCCAAAAACCCCCAAAAGAAAGAAAAAGGGGACCCCCAGAGATCCGGGCCGGGGGAAAAGGCCACCCAAAAAGAGAGACCGAGTCACCCCGGGGGAGAGAGAAAAGGGGCTAAGCTCCCCCAAACCAAAAAAAAAATTTTTTGCCAAGCACAATTTTTCCCAGTTCCCCACAATTCTACCACCCCTTAATTTTACTTCTAAAAAAAGGAAATCCCAAACTTTATAAACTACTTTTTTGCCAAGCCCCTTTTCCTCCGTTACCACAATTCTACCAAAACCTTAATTTTATTTTTAAAAAAGGAAATACAACTTGCTCCTCCCCCCCAAACAAAAGACTTTTGCCAAGCACAATTCTCCAGTTCCCCCAACAACCAATTTTCAAACCCACCCCTTTAAATTTTTAAACTTTTCAAAAGGAAATAAAATTTTAAATAAATACTTTTTTAAAATTGGGTTTTTTTTATGTGCCCTATAGTTAACCTTTTAAATATTGAGAAAAAAGGCTTGACCCAGCGCCTCAGTCAATGGGTTTTGACCCAATCCTTCTGATTTTTAAAGAGCAAAGCCCCCACCAATTCAATAAAAATTAGGTTTTTCCCCAGATTAACTGTTTTTATAAATACATTTGGGTCCTATAGCCCCATAACCCCCCCACCTCCAAAAAAAGTCTCAAAAAAGCAAGCTGTGTCCCCTCGGGAAAGGGCTATAAAAGTATTTTTCAAAAGTCTAAGGCGGAAAACCCGACTAAAAGAAATGCTTTTTTTTCCCCAGCACCTTTAACTACCCCTTCACTTTACTGTTTTTACAAGGGATTGCAGAATTTTTTAGAAAAGAAATTTTAAACCCATACCCAATACTAAAAGTGGGGTAAACTATTTAAAATTTTTTAGTGATTTTTTAAAAAAAAATACACATTACAATGAAAAATTTTTGCACACAATCCCCCACGTGAAAGCCCGCACCAAACGGGCCCCCTGTGCCTCTGCTAAGGGTAATCCGGGCAAGCAACTGGTACCCGGGGTGGCATCTTCCTAAACCGGGAAAACCGAAGAGTAAACCCAAAACCCCAGAGCAGTCAGGGTACCCCAGGCGGGGAAAACTTAAACAAAACATGTCAAGGTGCCCTCTCACTTGGGGGCCGAACCAAACATGAGACTTCCAGTCAACCCCTTCACATCCTTAACAGGGCCCGGGCACTTAACCCCATTTTCCCGGGGTTTCCCCTCCACACAGATCCCCCAAAACTTATTAAGAGGGGGCTGTCATAGAACATGGAGGGGCCCAAAGGGGGACCAAAAAAGGCCCAAATCCGGGCCGTTTTGTACATAAGCACACCAAGACACAACATCACATACCTTCCTGAACGTCTCATGTTCCCAAAAGGTTGTCAACCACGCCTAAACTCAAAATTCAGTAAAACCCTGACCCTCGTCACATTTTTGGGCTCCGACCAACCCCCTTTACAGTCAAAGGGGGGGGTTTTGGTAGGAGAAACCCAGGCCCCCGAGAGTTAAACCACTGAAAAAACCCAAAAAGGGGTCAGCCCCATGCCCAAACAAAAAGTACAAAGTTGCACATGCATCTACAATAAACATCTAGAAAAGGAAATCACCCAACCCCACTTTCTCTACCCTTTTTATATTTTTTAACTTTAAAATTTAAAAAGGGCGAAAGGAACAAAGCCCTTTTTTAAAGAGCTGATTTTAGTCACTATACAACAGGGAACAGGATAAAGGGAGATCCTGGGGACATTAAAAAAGCTAAATTTAGCCACCCCCAAAAAAATTTTTTTTCCTGTGGAAAATTTTTGAAAATTTTTAAACTTAAAGGTTTTTTCATAACAGTAACAGTTCTGAAACCCCTCTCGCAGTGCAACAAAAACACCAAAGACATCCTTTTGCACCCGGGTTTGGGAAAACATCAAGTTTTAACACAAAAAACCAAATCACGTTTCCTTTTCTCACCAAAAAACAAATTTTAAGCAAAAACAATAAACACAATTGCATTACACACATTAAAATGGTACGGAACCAGGCCAGGGAAACCACATTTTCCCCATGTTTTTAGCTTTTTTAAAATGTTTGCATCTTTTAGTGCATAATATCAATCTTTCTAATTCTGAAAAACCTTAGTTTTTTTAAAACGAACTCTGTGGTAGTCCGTTTTATGCCCGGGGCCCCATCAAATTTTTGGGAAAACCAGAAGCATGGGAATGCCCACTGACTCTCACTAAGCCTACAAACTGGGTTTTGGGAAAAGAAATTTCATTTCTCCTCCATCTCCAATTTTTCATACAGATTTTTCCCACACAAAAATTGTTGAATTGGCCATTTTCCTTAAAAATTTTCCCCAAAAGGGGGTTTAAAATTTTTCCCCATTACTGACATCCCAACATTTTAATATCCCGTATTTTAAAAGGTGGCTGACCCAAACCCCTCCAACATTTTTCTCTTTAAAACCCCAAGAAATGCTTTTCCCCCAAAATTTTTTTTTTACACACATGTTTTTCTTAAATCCCGCTTTTGGTATTTCATACAGTTTGGGTTTTGCAGCCCTTTTAAACTTCCTTTAAAAAACCTTTGGGTCTCTCTGAATTTTTGACATAATTTAAAAACCCCTTTGCCCGCGGTTTCCCTGGTACATTAAAACCCCATTTTTTTTCTGCTCGGGGGGTTTTGGGTTTTTATACCAACCCCCCTGGGAACTTCCCCCACAACATTTTTCCAAGCTCACAGCAACTTTGCCATAAAAAGTTTTTCCCACTTAAATTTGGGCTCCAGTATCACATTTTCCTCCCCAGCCCCCCAAAAGAAAATCAGGGGCCCAAATTTTAAAATGGTCCCCATCATCATCCTGGTCGGGTTTTAATGGGAAAACTTTCCCACTGGTACCTTTTCCAAACCTCATACGACCAAAACATTTATTTTAAAAAGAAAAAAAACCCGAGGGGGGGACATCACCATCCTCCCCAAGCCAATACTCAAAATTCCAGATTTTTCCCCCCAAAACTCAGCAAATACAAAAAAAGGGGATCCCCCTCATCCCATTTGGGTTTAGAAATTGTCTATACCATAGGTTTTTGAAATCATTGTCTTGGGGGCTTGATGAAATTTCCCTTTTTCCCCTTTTTAGATGGAGATATACACATTTGAACACTGAGGCTCTATTTTTTACCCCTTTCCCAAAACTTTTTCAAAAAGGGACTTGGAGGTAAAGGTAAAATCCTTGATCTTTGTGCTGCTTGAAAAAAAACCAACATGAAAAAAAGAACTTCATAAAAACCCCTTTAAGATTTACTTAAACCTTATCTTAGCAAGGGGAACGCTTCCAGGTACCGGGTAGTGGAGCAAATTATTGTTGAAAATAATTTTTTTCCCATTCTGGTCCTTGGGAGTGGGGCCCAAAGACATCCACTACCAGCTTGCTGAAGGGTTCACCGGTGCTGAAATCGGGTGAAGGGGAAAAGGTTTTAAAAAACCCTTCGACAAAGGGTTTCCCCATAATTTGAAAGGCATGATAGGGCTCAATATGCTCTCTGCAGTCTCCCACAGCTGAGAACCCCCAAAAAAATGCCTGGAAACCTTGGACATTTACCTGGGGACAAAGCCCTTGTTTTTCCTTCCATCGATACGCAAACAAAGGGGAAATTTTTTATAAGAGTTTCCCCCCTGAAATGAAAACACTTATTTTAAATGTAAAATCTCTTCCCCACAACCCGACAAATTTTTTTTACAGAAATTTAATTTTCCCCTAGCAGGTCAGCCCCTCTCACACTATTTAACTATCCCCTTTTTCCAATCATGCTCAGCCCCTGGGTGGAACAACCTTTTTTTCATTTACTGCGTTTAACCTTTAAAAGAGTTAACCCAAAATTAAAACCCTCACCATCCTCATGAAAATATCATAAGAAATGTTGGGAGCATGATCATGAGCCATAAATTCTCATGGGGGAAAACCCTCAAGGGAGAAGGTCCCGCAGGGTTTTTTCCCACCCTTTCCCCCCCAACATATGGGGAAAATTTTGGGTTTCCCCCCCAAACCCATTGTTCCTCACTTTCTAAAAAAGACCCATAACATTTTTCCCTAATTTAAAAAGGTCGACCCCTTTGAAGGGAATTTCATCTGAGATACCTAACAGGGAAAATAGCCAAATTTGGGATTTCAATTTCTACCCCTAATTTTTTGGACAGGTTTTCCCCTTTTGGTTTTAACCCCCTAATACCCCCTTTAACAAATATCTAAAACCCCCGTTTTAATTTTTCCTTAGACACTGGTAGCACCCCCAGCACGTACAAAGAATAGGTGCTACATCCCTCTTCCCAAAGGGCAATTGTTCTCAACCGCCTACATTCCTTTTTCAAACCAACTGTGGACCAAATAAAAATATACACATCCTGGGGTCTAGATCCAAAAGGTTTTCCCCCTTTACCTTGCCTTTAAGACCTAAGCAGGAAAATGGATGTATCCCCCGCAGTTAGAAATCCTCTGGGGTGGTTTTCCTCCCCTTTCCCCTGAATTTTCGCCGCCCCTTTACCCAAAAATTTTTTGTGTGTCCATATTTTTTTTACATAAAAAAGATAAAACCTTTAAAAGGGATTTTTACCCTTTGGTGTAGGAAATGGTACTGTTTTTCCGAGGGTCGAAAAAATCTGATTGTTTTAAGTAAAATTTGAACCCCCGCTGACTTACCCCTTTTTTTCTATTTAAAAGGGCACCTCAGCCCTTTATTTGTCCCTGAAAAAATTTTTTCCCACCCTTTCCTTTATGACCCAAAAGGAAATTGGAATAAAGGGTTTTGGATGAGTGGGGGGAAAATTTTCCCGAGCATGACTGTTTTTACTTACCAATTTTCCCCGCCCAGCCAAGAATCGGTCACCTAGATCCCGTGCTTTTGAAAAATTATCTGGGTTTTTGGGCCCCCCAAAAAATTCTCTGAGGTCAAAAGGGATTGTAATTTTTAAAAATTTCCCCATGAACCATTAATCTACTAAAATTTTTTTTAAAGTCTTTTTAAACTTTTTTAGAACAAACCCATTTCCCTTTTTTTAAAAGGGAAAAGTTTTTTCATTCCCCAAAATCATTTTAAAGGGCCCGCCCATCCGAAATTTTTTTATTCCTGAACTTTTGGGCTATATTTTTTCAGGTAATTTATTTGGTAGCAAACAAAAAATTCCTCTTTAATCTTATCAAATCAGAAAAATCTTGCCCCCCAAAATCCCCTACTCTTTGGAATCCTTTAAACCCCAAATTGTTGCGAACTAGGTAGCCCACTTCTGTTTGGGCCATTTCCCTTTCTCCAAAGGGAGTCTTCTCAAAAAAAGAAAAATACCTACCCGGGTCACTCTCTGTAAACCCTTTGGGGCAAAATTTGCAGCTTTTTGTTATGTTAAAGTATTTCTCAGCCCCTTGTTTCTGAAACCCCCCAACCTTTTGGGCGTTCTTTCTCCTTAGCTTTCCCTTAATTTCCCTTTTAGCCCCCTTACAGCAATTTTTAGGGCCATTCTCTCCCATTTTCCCTATCAACCTTTGGGGTAGGGGATTCCTCAAACTTCCTTTTTAACAGGGATTTTTCTGGGTGAATTATTTCCTTCTTTTTTTGAAGCCCAAAAAATCTGAAACTCAAACTTCTGACATAGTTTTATCTTTTAAAAACTTGCTTCCCTTTTTACAAATACAGTGGGCAAAGTTTTCCCCCAGGCACATTTAAAAAACACAAATTGAAAAGTAAAAATATGCACAAAAGCACTTACCATAACCACAACAAAAATGTGTTTACTTTCCCCTTTCCCCCCCCCCTTAAAGGGGGAAAAAAAACCTTTTTAAACTAATATAAAAAACAACAAATTCCACTGACAAAAACCCCCTTTGGGAAAACCTTTTACCCGAAACATGGCCCAAATGTTAATTTCCCCAAAACCCCCACATATAGTTCAAAAAAGTTTTGGGGTTATTTTAGCAGTCAAATAACCCCCTCCCGGTCCAAACTCCCCTGTTTTGTTGGTAAAGTCCCTTATTACTTTGATATAAGGTTTTCCCCCAAAATGTTTCCAGGTGGGGGTACTTTTACTTAATGGGCTTATTTGTCAGGGGAATACCCTTTCATCATGGCTGATCAATCCTTTGTGTCCTGATACCCTTTCCCCACCCTCTTCACAGGGTTTTGTAAACTACTACTATAAAAATATAACTTATTCTCAAAAGATATGGGACAAAAATTAAAAATTACGCCTCAATTTTTCCCAAAAAACGATTTTACACACTGCATAGCTGTTCTCCCAAAATGGTAAATCCAACAACTTTAGTCCTCCCTCCCCTTTACATAAATCCCGGGCTTTAACCATTTTTTTTGACACCCCTTTATCACCCTGGGTATGGGGGGCACAAAATTAAATTAAAAAAAACTCACCCCTGGAGCACACATAATGCCCCCAAAAGGATAGAAAAGGAAAGGGCCCAGAGATCCTGCCAGGTTGAAGGGGCCCCCACAGAGAGACCGAGCAGTCCGAGGGAGAGAAGGAAAGAGGGGTAACTCCTCCCACCAAAACAAAAGACGTTTCCAACACAATTCTCCATTAACCCCCCAATTCACCCCCACCCCTTTAAATTTTTCTTCTACAAAAAGGAAAAACAACTTTATAAAAACTTTTTTGCCCAAACAAAAAATTCTCCAGTTACCACAAATTCCAAACCCCAAAACCCTTTAAATTTTTCTTTTTTCAAAAGGAAAAAACAACTTGCTTTCCCCCCCCAAAACAAAAGAAAAGTTGGGCCCAAACACAATTCTCCCAAATTTTCCACAAAATTTTACCACACCTTTAAAATTAAATTTTACAAAAGGAAAAACAACTTTAAAACCCCACTTATTTTTAAAATTTTGTGTTTTTTTGTACCCAAGGGAAAAAACCTATTTTATTTAGAAAAATAGGCCCTTTACCCGCTTTCCTCAGTCAAAAAGGTTTAAACAGTCCTTTTGACAAAATTTTGAAACAAAGTTTCCCCCCCCCCCCAAATTTAATAAATTAGGTAATTCCCCGAGTAACTGTTAAATTATAAATACATGTTGGGGCCCATTGCCCCATAACAAGCCCTAAAAAAACCACAGCAGACCCAGGGGAAAACTGAGGGGGGAAAAAGCCCGGCCACTGCGCCCAAGTAAAAATAGATAGGGAAAAATGAAAAAAGGGAAGCCCGTACAGGAGAAATTAAATTTGAATTTATGATACATAGGGGAAAGCAGTGGGGGGAATGAAAGGTAGAGGTCAGTCTTTTTTGTATGGGCTCCCAAAGTTTTTAAGGGGAAAAATATGAAGCAAAAAAAACAAGGGGGAAAAAAAGCAATCCAAAGCATCATAAAAGCAATAAGAGAAGATGACAAAGACCCAGCTGGAAAAAATTTTGGAGAATAGGGGATTTTGCAAGAAAATTTCCTTTGGCCCTGAAAGTGACTTTTAAGGGAGAATCCACTCGGAAAAAAGATCCCCGCAGGACCCAAACAAGACTAAGGGAAAATGCCCACACACCGGGAAAGGGGTATTTTTCGACCACGACAGAAAAACAAGAAGGAAAAGGGAGAAAAAAAGAGAGATGGGGACAAAGGGGAAAGGGGGAAAGAGAGGGGAAAAATGGGGAAGAGATGGACCTGAATCCCGCCCCAAGGGGGAAAAATATACAGCCTCCCCCCACAACTACCTACAGAAACCCCCCCAAACCCGGGCAACGCCAAATGCAACCAAACATTCTAACCCAAAAAACCCATGTCCTGTCCAATGGGCCCCCCCCCTCTAATTACAAAATCCCAAACCCCCCAGCAACCCCCCATAGTTTTTCCCTTTTCAAAGGGCTCCCCAAATTCCCCCCGTCCCCTTTTAACCCCCCAGACCAGAAATCTTAGAAAAAAATTGAAGGGGTGGGATACAAATGCAGATGGAATAACAAATAAGTGTGAGGAGTGCCATGAAAGAATCAAGGAGACATCCCCAGACATAATAGCACTCACAGAAACAAAACTCGCCAGAATGATAGATGCAATCTTTCCACCTGGATATCAAATCCTCAAGAAAGACAGAAGGAGAGGGGGAGGAGGAGTTTCACTGCTCATTAAAAACCAGTGGGGTTTTGAGAAAATGGAAGGAATGGATGGCATGGGTGAAAGGGACTACTTAGTAGGAACAATCCAGTCTGAGGGCCATAAGGTGATAATTGCAGTAATGTACAACCCACCACAGAACTGCAGGAGGCCAAAAGAAGAATATGATGAGAGCAACAGAGCAATGGTCGACACGCTAGCCAAGGTGGCCAGAAGAGCTCACATGGGGGGAGGAAAGTTACTAGTTATGGGTGATTTCAATTACAAGGAGATTGACTGGGAAAACCTGGAGCCCCATGGGGGTCCTGAAACATGGAGAGCCAAGATGATAGATGTAGCACTGGCAAACCTCATGCATCAACATATTAGAGACACTACCAGAAAGAGAGGTGAGGATGATCCAGCAAGACTGGACCTTGTATTCACCTTGAGTATTTCGGACATCAAGGATATCATGTATGAAAGGCCCCTAGGAGCTAGTGATCATGTGGTTCTGTGCTTTGACTACATAGCTGAGCTTCAAGTGGATAGAGTGGCAGGAATAGGATGGGAAAAACCAAACTACAAGAGGGGGGACTACTCAGGAATAATGGAAAGAACAGAATGAATCCTTGGTTCACCCAAAGGTGTAGGGAGGCAAAATCTAGGTGTACTAGAGAATGGAAAAGGTACAGAAGACAAAGAACTCACTCAGGAAAATAAAGAGATTAGCCAAAGAGCCAGAAACGAATATGCGCAGATAAGAAGGGAGGCTCAGCGACAATATGAAAATGACATAGCATGGAAAATCAAATCTGACCCAAAGCTGTTGTGTAGCCACATCAGGAGGAAAACAATAATCAAGGACCAGGTAATCAGACTGAGGAAGAGTGATGGAGAGTTCACAAGAAATGACCGAGTGGTATATGAGGAGCTCAACACAAGATTTAAAGAAGTATTTACAGTGGAAACCGGTAGGACTCCAGGAAATCAGAACAGGAAGGTACACCAACAAGAGCTGGATGAGGTACACATAACCAAGGAGGAGGTGAAGAAGCTATGTGAACTTGACACCTCAAAGGTGGTGGGACCAGACAACATCTCTCCTTGGGTCCTTAAAGAGGGAGCAGAGATGCTGTGTGTGCCACTAACAAAGATCTTCAACACATCCATTGAAACTGGGCAACTCCCTGAGGTATGGAAGATGGCAAATGTAGTCCCAATTTTTAAAAAAGGAGACAGACATGAGGCATTAAACTACAGACCTGTGTTACTAAAGTGTATAGTATGCAAAGTCATGGAGAAGATCATCAGGAGGAGAGTGGTGGAGCACCTGGAAAGAAACAAGTGTATAATTGACAACTAGCACGGTTTCAGGGAAGGAAAATCCTGTGTCACAAACCTACTGGAGTTTTATGACAAGGTGACAGAAGTAAGACAAGAGAGAGAGGGGTGGATAGACTGCATTTTCTTGGACTGCAAGAAGGCCTTCAACACAGTTCCTCACATGAGGTTATTGCAAAAGCTAGGATCAGGCATACATAACAGGAAAGGCACTGCAATGGATCAGAGAATACCTGACAGGGAGGCAACGAGTCATGGTATGTGACGAGGTGTCAGAGTGGGCACCTGTGACAAGCGGGGTTCCACAGGGGTCAGTCCTAGGACTTGTGCTGTTTTTGGTATATGTGAATGACATAATGGAAGGGAAAGACTCAGAAGTGTCCTTGTTTGCAGATGATGTGAAGTTAATAAGGAGAATCAAACTGGTCAAGGATCAGGCAGGCTTACAAAGAGACCTGGACAGGCTACAAGCCTGATCCAGCAACTGGCTCCTTGAGTTTAACCCTGCCAAATGTAAAGTCATGAAGATCAGGGAAGGGCAAAGAAGACTGCAGACAGAGTATAGTCTAGGTAGCCAAAGACTGCAAAGCTCCCTCAAGGAAAAAGATCTGGGGGTGAGTATATCACCGAGCACATCTAATGAGGCACACATCAATCAGATAGCTGCTGCAGCATATGGGCGTCTGGCAAACCTAAGGATAGCTTTCAGATACCTCAGTAAGAAATCGTTCAAGACTGTACACCATTTGGGTCAGGCCCATACTGGAGTATGCAGCACCAGTTTGGAATCCCCACCTGGTCAAGAACATCAAGAAATTAGAGAAAATGCAAAGGTTTGCAATAAGACTAGTCCCAGAGCTAAGGGGATTGTCCTAGGAAGAAAGGTTGAGGGACATCGGCCTGATGACACTGGAGGACAGGAGGGTCATCGGAGACATGATAACAATATAAAATACTGCACGGAATAGACAAGGTGGACAAAGACGAGATGCTCCAGAGAGGGGAGACAGAAACAAGAGGCCACAATTGGAAGTTGAAGACTCAGATGAATCAAAGGGATGTTAGGAAGTATTTCTTCAGTCATAGAGTAGTTAGGCAGTGGAATAGCCTAGAAAGTGACAAAGTGACAGGTTTCTATAAGCCTAGGTGGTAGTAAAAGCATAAAGGTGCAGTATAGAGGTAGGTGTGGTCAAGTCACAGGGAGGGTGTGGTTTGGAAGGGAACACTGCAGACTCCACATATGTAACCACCTCCAAACGACAATTCCACCTACTTTTTCAAGGGGGGCCTTAATAAACCCACATATAGTTAACAACCACACACATTCCCACATTATAACAGACTCAACATACAACTCCCTCCCCTGCCCCCCCCTGCAATCTCTCCCTCCATCCCCTTATCCCCCTCTCTCTCTAACCCTCCTTTTTCCCCACCTCTCCCTCTTTCCCCCTCTCCCTCTCCCATTCTCCCCTTTGCTTCTCCCTCTGCCTCACTCCCCATATTCCCCCCTTAATCCCCCTCCCCACCCCTTTCCCATTTAGCTACTGTCTACAGCTTCCTCCTCTACCTCCCCCCCCCCACACTTGGACAAACACACCACAAAACTAACACACAGAATTACATAAGTTTTCCATTCTGAGGCAACCAAAACAAAAAAAAAAATGGGTTGCCAGAGAGCAGGAAGGAAAACCAAGGGACAGGAGGATGAAACTGCAAAGGAAGATTGGGCAGCAGAGCTCATGAAAAGGGAACATGAATGTGGAAGGAAACTAGAAAAACTTAGCATGAGAATGGAAGAGAGGACACATGTGGAAAGCAAGAAGTGGGAGATTCAAGTCATAGCAGGATACAAAGATTAGGATACAAAGATTAGAAGAGGAACTGAAAAATCTGAAGCAGCCTGAAGAACTAAAGAACAATTTGGGAATGACATCAGAGACTGCTACCTCAGTCACAAACAAGGGGACTGTAGGGAACGAAGGAGGAAAGCTGCATGTAGAAGCCCTATCTGGAGTTTACCTGGAGAGAGTTCCGGGGGTCAATGCTCCCACGGCCCGGTCTGTGACCAGGCCTCCTGGTGGATCAGAGCCTGATCAACCAGGCTGTTACTGCTGGCTGCACGCAAACCAACGTACAAGCCACAGCCCGGCTGGTCAGGAACCGACTTCAGATGCTTGTCCAATGCCAGCTTGAAGACTGCCAGGGGTCTGTTGGTAATCCCCCTTATGTATGCTGGGAGGCAGTTGAACAGTCTCGGGCCCCTGACACTTATTGTATGGTCTCTTAACGTGCTAGTGACACCCCTGCTTTTCATTGGGGGGATGTTGCATCGTCTGTCAAGTCTTTTGCTTTCGTAGTGAGTGATTTTCGTGTGCAAGTTCGGTACTAGTCCCTCTAGGATTTTCCAGGTGTATATAATCATGTATCTCTCCCGCCTGCGTTCCAGGGAATACAGGTTCAGGAACCTCAAGCGCTACCAGTAATTGAGGCGTTTTATCTCCGTTATGCGCGCTGTGAAGGTTCTCTGTACATTCTCTAGGTCAGCAATTTCACCTGCCTTGAAAGGTGCTGTTAGTGTGCAGCAATATTCAAGCCTAGATAGAACAAGTGACCTGAAGAGTGTCATCATGGGCTTGGCATCCCTAGTTTTGAAGGTTCTCATTATCCATCCTCTCATTTTTCTAGCAGATGCGATTGATACAATGTTATGGTCCTTGAAGGTGAGATCCTCTGACATGATCACTCCCAGGTCTTTGACGTTGGTGTTTCGCTCTATTTTGTGGCCAGAATTTGTTTTGTACTCTTATGAAGATTTAATTTCCTCGTGTTTACCATATCTAAGTAATTTAAATTTCTCATCGTTGAACTTCATAGTTTCCTGCAGCCCACTGAAAGATTTGGTTGATGTCTGCCTGGAGCCTTGCAGTGTCTGCAATGGAAGACACTGTCATGCAGATTTGGGTGTCATCTGCAAAGGAAGACACAGTGCTGTGGCTGACATCCTTGTCTAGGTCAGAGGTATCAGAGGGGACTGTAGTAAATGAAAGAGCTAAGCCATATGTAGAGGCCCTAACAGACCACAGCAGAGCCCAGGGAAAGTTGATAAGGGAAAATGACAGGCCACTGAGCCCAAGTACAATAGACAGTGAAACTGAAGAAAGGAAAGCTGCAATGGAAGAAACTAAATCAAATCAGTGGATACATAGGGATATGCAGTGGGAGAATAAAAGGGAGAGGTCAGTCTTTGTTTATGGGCTCCAGGAAGTTGAAGGGGAAATTTACAAAACAAGAAAACAAGGGGAAAAAATGCAATCGAAAGCATCATAAAAGCACAGTAGAAGATGACATGATCCAGCTGGCAAATTTTCAGAGAATAGGGGGGCTTGCAAGAAGAAGAACCTGGCCAGTGAAAGTGACTTTCAAGGCAGAATCGACTCGGAACAGGATCCTGCAGGAGAATGCAAGACTAATGGACATGCCGGCATACCAGAAGGTGTATCTCGACCATGACAGAACACAAGAAGAAAGACAGAAACTGAGAGAGATGGTACAAAGGCGAAAGGAGGAAAGAGAGGAGAAGATGGAGATGGAAATGGACAGGAGAACCCAGACTCAAGAGGAAGATCAATTACAGCCTCCCTTACAACTGACAGAATCCCCCCAACAAGAACAACTCCAGTGCAACCAAACATTCTAACCCAAAACACACATACCATATCCAATGCCCCCACCCACCTCATTGCAAACTCCACCCCCATAGTTCCATATCAGGTCTCCCACTTCCCCAACCCCAATGTATTCCTAAAGACCACAGTCTTAGAAAAGAAGTTGAAGGTGTGGTATACAAATGCAGATGGAATAACAAATAAATGTGAGGAGTGGCATGAAAGAATCAAGGAGACATCCCCAGACATAATAGTGCTCACAGAAACAAAACTCTCCAGGATAACAGATGCAATTTTTCCACCTGGATATCAAATCCTCAGAAAAGACAGAGGAAGGAGAGAGGGAGGAAGAGTTGCACTGCTCATTAAAAACCAGTGGGGTGGTTTTGAGAAGATGGAAGGAATGGGTGGCATGGGCGAAAGGGACTACTTAGTAGGAACAATCCAGTCTGAGGGCCAGAAGGTGATAATTGCAGTAATGTACAACCTGCCATAGAACTGCAGGAGGCCAAGAGAAGAATGCGATGAGAGCAACAGAGCAATGGTCGACACACTAGCTGAGGTGGCCAGAAGAGCTCACACGGGGGGAGCAAAGTTACTAGTTATGGGTGATTTCAATCACAAGGAGATTGACTGGGAAAACCTGGAGCCCCATTGGGGTCCCAAAACATGGAGAGCCAAGATGATGGATTTGGTACTGGAAAACCTCATACATCAACATGTTAGAGACACTACCAGAGAGAGAGGTGAGGATGATCCAGCAAGACTGGACCTTGTATTCACCTTAAGTAGTTTGGACATTGAGGATATCATGTATGAAAGGCCCCTAGGAGCTAGTGATCTTGTGGTTCTGTGCTTTGACTACACGGTTGAGCTACAAGTGGAGAGAATAGCAGGAATATAATGGGAAAAACCAAACTACAAAAGGGGGGACTACTCAATCATGAGGAACTTATTGCATGACACTCATAGAGTAGGAAGAGAGAGGACCTAGTAGCAATCAGTGAAGAGGCAGGGCCAGGAGCTATGACTCATCCCCTGCAACCACAAATAGGTGAGCACACACGCATACACACATATATACATGCAAAACAACCACTGTGAAAGAGTAGTGAAATTCCAAGCGCTTTCGTGACTACTCATATTGTCAAGGAACTATGAAAGTAATACATCAAAGGAAGGCAATTAAAGGGCTTAGACTACACCTCACAGTCAACCCCCACAACAAAGAAACACCTGATGCACAACAATACCAGACTAATGAGAAAAGAGGAACACTGCAGTAGGTCCGCTGGTCCAACTAGACAGGTCCTCACTACATCCCACTAACACAATATTCTACCCAAGAAATAAGGTTTATTATTTGTCCAATGTATTATTAAACTCTAAACAAATTTTATTAATTATAAATGAGTCTAATTTATATAAACCTAAGGAAATATTCATATTATTTTCAAAACTGCTTTTTATAAAACAAGATTCAATTATATTTCTGTCGACCATGGACTTGCTTGATACAACTTTGTCAACTTTTTGAAAATCAATTGGATGGTTAAAATCTCTCACATGAATAAATAGAGCATTGGAATCTTGTCCAGTTCTAATGCAATATCTATGTTGTTTTAATCTAAGTTCGAGATTTTTACCAGTTTGACCGTAATAAACTTTATTGCAAATTTTACAAGGAATCTTATAGACATATCCGTTAGCATTTTGGGGGGAATTCTTTATCAAAAGTTTTTTTACTGTATCAAAATTTTTAAATACAACTTTAATATTAAAAGTCTTAAGAAGAGAAGGCATATCAACCAAGTTTTCATGGTAAGGGAGAACCAACATATTTTTAGTTGAATGAGGTTGGTTGTCCCTTTTTAGGTTGTAAAAAGTATTTCTAGCAATTTTAAATGATTTATCAATTACATTTCTCGGGTATTTCAGATCAATGGCTATTTCATAAATTTTGGATATTTCTTCATCTATGAACTCTGGACTACAAATACGTAAAGCTCTCAAAAACAATGATGTGAGAAAACAGACATGGAATATACATGGAATTTTTTGAAACAAGATTGCTTAACGCAATCCTCCCTAATAGAGCAAAATGGTTCAAATATGTTGATGATATTTTATGTCTTATGCCCAAGAATGTAGATATACACCATTTCCTTGGAAAATTAAATAGCTTAGCCCATTCTATAAACTTTACTGTTGAGTTTGAGGAAAATAACTCATTGCCTTTTCTAGATGTTTTAATTATTAAGAGTAATAATGAATTCAAATTTAAAATTTACAGAAAACCTACAAATAACTGTTCCTATGTACACTATTATTCTTTCCATCAAGATAGAGTTAAAGTGTCTGTTTTCTCATCAATGTTTTTGAGAGCTTTACTTATTTGTAGTCCAGAGTTCATAGATGAAGAAATATCCAAAATTTATGAAATAGCCATTGATCTGAAATACCCGAGAAATGTAATTGATAAATCATTTAAAATTGCTAGAAATACTTTTTACAACCTAAAAAGGGGCAATCAACCTTATTCAAGTAAAAATATGTTGGTTCTCCCTTACCATGAAAACTTGGTTGATATGCCTTCTCTTCTCAAGACTTTTAATATTAAGGAATACAAAATGGAACTCTGTGAACAATTAACTAATATTTTTAATTTATCTCTCCAAACACGTGTAGTGTCTGGTATGTGGAAGATGGCTAATGTAATTCCTATTTTTAAAGCAGGGGACAAGTCGTTACCATAAAATTACTACCCAATAAGCCTGACCTCAAATGTAGGCAAATTAGTATACTAGAGTCAATTATAGCTCATATTATAAGAAGCCATCTGGATAAGCATAATTTGATTAATGATACTTAGCATGGATTTGCAAGGGGCCGTTCCTCCCTAACTAATATATTAACCTTTTTCAGTAAAGCTTTTGAGGCTGTTGATCATGATAAAGAATTCGATATTGTTTATTTAGATTTTAATAAGGCTTTTGATAGAGTACTGCACCAGAGACTGTTAAAGAAAGTGGCAGCTCATGGCATTGCAGGAAAAGTGCTGTCATGGATCAAGTCATGGCTCACCAGTAGGAAGCAGAGTGTACCCTTAAATAGGGTTAAATCCAAGTGGGGATCTGTAACAAGTGGCATTCCAAAGGGATCAGTCTTAGGCCCAGTGTTGTTTATAATACATATATATGAATGACCTTGATGAGGGTATTACTAGTGATATGAGCAAATTTGCTGATGACATGAACAAGTAGGATAATTGATTCCAATGTAGATGAATATCAAAATGGTATACAATACTGACAGGTTGGTAGGTAAGACACATAGGCAACAGCTAGGCAACTTTATTCCGAAACGTTTTGCCTGCACAGTAGATTTCTTCAGTCGAGTACAGAAAGTAGGCAGGAGCAGTAGAGATATGAAGACAATGTAATCAACCCATCACCCTTGTAGTCATAGATGTGACATTGTCAGTCCCTCAGCCTGGAGAAGAGTTCTGTTCCATAGTCTGCCTACTTTCTGTACTCAACTAAAGATGTCAGCATAGTTGCTGATCCCCTTCCATGTGTTTATATAGAAGATCCTTACTAAGCCTAGTGACTGTATGATGTCACCGGATGCACATGAGGGAGTGGGACCCGCTACCTTGCCCTCACTCCACACTTAGATATACAGCAGGCAAGAAGGCAGGCTGGGCCCTTCTCTTACCACAGTTTGACAATATATAGCATTACCATCCAACAAGTGTGTTTGTCTTCAACCATCATATCTCCTTCCGAACCCCCACGACAAATTGGTGGGTGAAACACTTCATAAATCAACAGCAGAATTTACTAGAGTAACTAATAGCCGTGCTAAGCCGTCAAAAGTTAAAGTAGGTTCGGGAGTAATGCTGACAAATTTCAACAAAACATCCGCAATGCCTAAGCTCGATCAAAAGTTTGTTGGCCCTTATCGAGTTGTAGAACATATCACTGGCAATAAGTATAAGGTTAGAGAAATTAGTACTGGTAAGTACAAAGAATCGCATTTAGATCATATGAAGTTAGTATGCGATGTTGATGATATTGCTACCCAGACTAATGTGACAGATCCTGAAAACCCTCTTGACTCTGTACCCTCTACCTCAAATACTCAGTCAGATAATCAACCTGAATGTCGTTACTCCTTGCGTACTCGACAAGTAATGAGAAACCCACAAGTATCTTTTGTAGATACTCATTCAGATCTCCCTCAGTCAAGGCATGTGTTAGCCATTGCAGAGGAATTCGATCCTCACAGAGATGATAACCATTCTGCATATGTAAACCTCACCCTCGCAGAATTGGGTTTAAATGTACACAGTCTGTATAATTAGATGTCCGAGATGAAGGAAATTGTCAACTGTGTGTTTTGTTATTAACTGATCAGTTTTCAGAATTTTTTTTTTGTGTTCACGTTCCCTCCGTATTCTGAGAATTTGACAGTAATGATCTGTGTGCACCAGATTTGCTTTGCTGTTAATTTCACCTTGTATATATATTTATTCTTCCTCAGAACCCGTAGAGAGCATGAATACAAATCGATCAATCAATTCCATCCTATATTACAGTGGACCCCGCATACCGTTGGCCTTGCATAATGTTAAATCCGCATACCGCTACATTTTATCGCCAAGATTTTGCCTCGCATACCGCTAAAAAACCCGCTCAACGCTGCTCATCCGAAACGCGTCTAATGTGCGCCCTTAGCCAGCCTCACATGTTCCGCCGGTGGCATTGTTTACCAGCCAGCCTCCGCGGTAACATCCAAGCATACAATCGGAACATTTCGTATTATTACAGTGTTTTTGGTGATTTTATAAGAACATAAGAACATAAGAACGAAGGAACACTGCAGAAGGCCTACTGGCCCATGCGAGGCAGGTCCAAGTCCCTACCGGCTTAAGCCAATGCACCCAACCTAGTCAGGTCAGGTCACATTGACTTAAGGGAGGAACACGGCAACCGACCTGTTAGCACAAGCTATCAGGTCCAACTCACACCCACCCACATCTACTCATGTATTTATCCAACCTATTTTTAAAGCTACACAACGTTCTGGCCTCTATAACGGTACTTGGGATTTTTTCCACTCATCCACAACTCTATTACCAAACCAGTACTTTCCTATTCCCTCCTGAATCTAAATTTTTTCCAACTTAAAACCATTGCTGCGAGTCCTGTCTAGGCTAGATATTTTTCAGCACACTATTTACTCCCCTTTATTTATTCCTGTCTTCCACTTATAAACCTCAATCATATCCCCCCAAATTTCAACGTCTTTCTGAGAGTGCAGTTTCAGGGCCCTTAGTCTATCCTCATAGGGAAGGTTTCTGATACATGGGTTTCATCTTTGTCATCCTCCTTTGTACATTTTCCAGAGAATTTATATCCATTCTGTAAAACGGTGACCAAAACGTGCAGCATAATCAAATGAGGCCTAACCAAGGATGTATAGGAGTTGAAGAACAACCTGAGGACTCCTATTATTTATGCTTTTTGATATGAAGCCAAGGATTCTATTAGCTTTATTGCGAACACTTATGCACTGTTGTCTTGGTTTCAGATTACTGCTAACCAGAACTCCTAAATCTTTTTTGCAATCCGTAATATTAAGATCTACATTATTTAGTTTATATGTGGCATGGTTATTGTCCTGTCCAACATTTAGAACTTTGCATTTGTCTATATTAAACTGCATCTGCCACTTCTCCGCCCCACTGCATCAGTCTATTCAAATCTTCCGGGAGTGCTCGAATGTCCTCGTCAGAATGAATTCGACGGCCTATTTTGGTGCCCATCGGCAAACTTGCCGATGTCGCTCTTTATGCCCTCATCAAATGTCTTTATGTAGTTTTGTGAACAGCAGGGGGCCCAACACTGACCCCGTGGAACCCCGCTCGTGACGCTTCCCCACTCTGATTTCTCCCCATTTATGCAAACTCTCTGCTGCCTTTTGTCACCTTTGCCTCTACCCGGGAAAAAAAAATTTTTCTCCTCCTATTCCATGTGCTTTAATTTTCCTCAATAGTCTCTGATTGGGACCCTGTCAAAAGCCTTACTGAAGTCCATATACACAATATCATATTCATCCCATGATCTACCCCCCTCAAATACCTTAGTGAAAAAAGTTAATAAATTCGTAAGGCAGAACGCCCCTTTGTAAAACCATGCTGAGATTCGTTGATTAATTTATGCTTTTCAAGGTGGCTACGAACTGCCTCGGCAATTATTGATTCCATAAATTTTCCCACTATGGAGGTTAGGCTTATTGGTCTATAGTTCGAAGCTAAGGACCTGTCACCTGTTTTGAAAATAGGTATCACATTTGCCATTTTCCACTTATCTGGCACCATGCCAGTTTGTAGTGATATGTTGAAAAGATTAGCCAAAGGTGTGCTAAGCTCCTCTTTACATTCCTTTAGAACCCTTGCATACAGTTCATCAGGGCCTGGGGATTTGTTAGGTTTTAATTTAATCTATTTGCCTAAGGACCATGTCACTTGTGACCCTAATAGTGCACAGTTTATTATCGTCCTGTTCTACATAATTTATCATTACTGGAATATCGTGGTATCCTCCTGTGTAAAAACTGAGAGGAAGTATGTGTTAAAAATTCTACACATTTCCTTATCACTGTCAGTGAGCTGACCCGAGGAACTTTTGAGTGGGCCTATCTTGTCCTGATCTTACTTCTGTATACCTGAAAGAATCCTTTTGGGTTAGTCTTCGATTCTCTTGCAACTTTAACCTCATAATCTCTATTTGCTTTTCTAATTCCCTTTTTATTTCTCTCTTTAACTGAATATATCGATTCTTAATTGCCCCTCTCCTCTTTTGATTTGCCTATATATGCCTCTCTTTTGACCAATCAGATATTTTAATCTATTGTTCATCCATTTAGGATCATTTTTGTTTGATCTGATTTCCTATTGGAACATAATTTGACTGAGCAGCTAGAACTATGCCCTGGAAAGCATCATATCGGCAACCATCACCACCTACCTGACCCCTAGTCAGGTCATTCCAGTTCAGCCCACCTAAGTAATTTTTCAGTCCTATGAAATCAGCCAAGCGAAAGTCAGGGACGGAGACTTGATTGCCATTATTAGGGGAATTCCATGATATGTTAAAACTGAGTGATTTTGATCACTCTCCCCAAGCTCATCATTAACCTCAAGATTATTAATTAGTGTTTCCCTACTGGCAAGAACCAAGTCAAGGAGGTTTATTTCCCTAGTTGGCTCTGTCACAAACTGTTTTAAAAAACAATCCTGGATCGTATCAAGAAAGTCACCCGACTCTAAATTTCCTGTCAAATTGCTCCAGTCAATCTGTCTATAGTTGAAATCTCCCATTAGCACAACATTTTCGTATGTAGATGCCTTACGAATTTCGTCCCATAGAAGTTTACTGCACTCCCTATCAAGATTTGGGGCCCTGTAAATCACACCCAAAATTAGTTTTTCTCGGCCCTCGAGAAGCTGTAACCAAACAGATTCAGTGGCTGACGCTTCTAATTTAATATCTTGTCTAACACAACAATTTAAATTGTCTCTGACATACATCGCTACTCCACCACCTTTCCTGTTGACCCTGTCATGTGGAATAATTTATAGCCTTGTATGTGACATTCAGAGGGCATCTCTCTATCTTTCAGATTGAGCCAGGTCTCTGTTATAGCAATAATATCTATGTTCCTGCACTTGCAATTAATCTTAGCTCATCTATCTTATTTCTAACACTCCTGCTATTAGTATAGTAAACCTTAAGGGAGCTAGTCCCTTGCTGCCCTCTGCTGTCCCCCTTTGTTTGCTGACCTGTTCTATTGTCTTTATTTATAACTTCATGCTGAATGCCTTTTATACATTTACTGTTTCCAACCCTAGTGTTGCAACCTGCTTGTTTCCCACACACACCCATACCTCTATCTTCCATCAGTTTAAAATCATAGGCATTTCACCAATGGCCTTCTCAATCGAGTCTGCAAGTGCTACCACCCCTGCCCCAGAGAGATGAACCCCATCCCTTGCATACATATCATGTTTGCCATAAAGTTGTTCCAGTTGTCAATGAATGGGATTGCAAGTTCCTTGCAGTATCTGTCTAGCCAGCAATTTACACCAAATTGCCCTTGACAACCATTCATTTCCTACTCCCCTTCTAGGCAAGATGCTACATATGATTGGGATCCCTCTCCTTAGACTTAATGAAATCTATAGCTGACCTGTACTTATCTAGCAGCTCTTCTCTCCTACCCTTCCCAATATCATTTCCACCAGCACTGAGACAGATAATGGGCTTGTTCCCATTACCTGACATGATATTATCCAGTCTGTTGACAATGTCCCCAACACCAGTCTCCAGGGAAGCACACTCTATCTCTCATCTTCTTATTCCTATTACAAAAAGCACGATCAACATATCTTACTGAGAGTCACCAACCACAAGAATGCGCTTACCTTCATTAGCAGGGGCAGTAGTACCCTTACCTTCACTGGCCACTGAAGTACATTCATCCTGGAGAACAGAGAAGCGATTTCCTACCTTCAGATCTGCACTCTTAACTTTCCTTACTCTGATGCGCCTCCCATTACTGTGAACAACTCGCCACTTGTAGCAGGTGCTGGGCTGCACCTCACTGCTGGTAGCCGTTGCTACCACCCCACCTACAGCCTCCTCACAGTGAGAGACAGACTGCACCTCACTGCTAGAAGCCTCATTCCCCACATCTCCAACCACCTCACACTCTCTCCCAGGCCCATTGAGGTGGACCTTCAGCCTCCTAATCTCCTCCTGGAGAAGCAAGACCTCCTCCTTCAACTCTCCACCTCAGCTTTTAAAACACTGTAGAAGCAAGCCATGCTTTGTAACCGTCCACGCTAATCCCCAAGCAGCTCAGGGTCTGTGACCTCACGTGACGACTGACGACTGGGCCCCAAGAAACCTTCTAGTGCCAACCCTACAGCAATAAGGGTGAGAATTACTATAGAGATGAAGAAAAAGATCATTGATAAGTATGAAAGTGGAGTGCGTGTCTCCGAGCTGGCCAGGTTGTATAATAAACCCCAATCAACCATCGCTACTATTGGTGGTACAGCTGCTGCTGTACCACCGTCAGCTGCTGCTGCTGCTGTAGTACCATCTGCTGCTGCTGTAGCATCGTCTGCTGCTGCTGTAGCACTGTCAGCTGCTGCTGCTGTTGTACCACCGTCAGCTGCTGCTGCTGCTGTTGTAGTACCGTCTGCTGCTGCTGTAGCATCGTCTGGTGCTGCTGTAGCATCGTCTGCTGCTGCTGTAGCACTGTCAGCTGCTGCTGCTGCTGTACCACCGTCAGCTGCTGCTGCTGCTGTAGTACTGTCTGCTGCTGCTGTAGCATTGTCTGCTGCTGCTGTAGCATCGTCTGCTGCTGCTGTAGCACTGTCAGCTGCTGCTGCTGCTGCTGCTGCTGTACCACCATCAGCTGCTGCTGCTGCTGTAGTACCGTCTGCTGCTGCTGTAGCATCGTCTGCTGCTGCTGTAGCACTGTCAGCTGCTGCTGCTGCTGCTGTACCACCGTCAGCTGCTGCTGCTGCTGTAGCATCGTCTGCTGCTGCTGTAGCATCGTCTGCTGCTGCTGTAGCACTGTCAGCTGCTGCTGCTGCTGCTGTAGCACCGTTGTTGGTGTGGCTTATTGAGAATACCAAGAAACAATTAACCCCAGAGGGTTAGCCACCCAGGATAACCCAAAAAAGTCAGTGTCATCGAAGACTGTCTAACTTATTTCCAATGGGTCCTTAATTTGTCTCCCAGGATGCATACCACACCAGTCGACTAACACCCAGGTGAACAGGGAAAAATGCCTGGAACTAGTGCTCATATTGGTGAATTTAAAGCCAGCAAGGTTTTTTTGAGAGATTTAAGAATCGTAGTGGCATACACAGTGTGATAAGGCCTGTTCTGGAAGAAAATGCCAAACAGGACCTACAGTATCAGGAGGAAAGGCACTCCCAGGACACAGTGTCTCATCAGTCATTGCTGCATCTTCAATAAAGGTAAGTGTCATTTATTCTTCATTTAGTAGAGTAGTACATGCACAATATATATTGTGCATGTACTACTCTACTATTGTGCATGTATCCTTCTCTTTGTGTGTAGGAAAATGTATATTTCATGTGGTAAAATTTTTTTTTTCATACTTTTGGGTGTCTTGCACGGATTAATTTGATTTCCATTATTTCTTATGGGCAAAATTCATTCGCATAGCGATAATTCCGCATAACAATGAGCTCTCTTGCACAGATTAATATCGCTATGTGGGGTCCACTGTATACCATGATTTGTTCTTATAATTTGTAATGCATTACGTTAAAACCCATTACGCTAAAACTCATGATGTTAACATCCATTATGATACCATCCATTAGTTCTAAGTTACATATGAATTTGTTATTGTATAGAATCAGCCTAGAACCACCTGCCTGTTCAGCCTATAATATAGTAGTGTATGTCGAGACGACATACGTAACATGACTGAGCTGTCAGCATAGTTGCTGATCCCCTTCCATGTGTTTATATAGAAGATCCTTACTAAGCCTAGTGACTGTATGATGTCATGGGATGTGCATGAGGGAGTGGGACCCGCTACCTCGCCCTCACTCCACGCTTAGATATACAGCAGGCAAGAAGGCAGGCTGGGCCCTTCTCTTACCACAGTCTGACAATATATAGCATTGCCATCCAACAAGTGTGTTTGTCTTCAACCATCATATCTCCTTCCGAACCCCCACGACAAAGAAGCCTACTGTGTAGGCAAAAAGTTTCGGAATAAAGTTGCCTAACTGTTGCCTATGTGTCTTACCTACTAATCTGTCAGCATTGTATACCATTTTGATATTCACTCTGTCAAACACTGCAACACAATGGCATCTTAGTACAGAAAAGAAAACACCTTGGACAGCTTTTTCAAGTGAGAACTGTTTGATCTGAGAGGGATGTGACCTTTCAGTGGCTACATTCTCACTACTATTACTCTGCATCTCTCCTTCCAACAGTATTTAAGTCTTCATATAGTTCCAGACTATCGAACAGAACTTTTCTCCAGGCTGAGGGACTGACAACCTCAAATCTATGACTACAAGAGTGATGGACTGATTACATCGTCTTAACATCTCTACTGCTCCTGCCTACTTTCTGTACTCGAATGAAGAAGCCTACTGTGTAGGCGAAACGTTTTGGAATAAAGTTGCCTAAATGTTGCCTATGTGTCTTACCTACCATTCCAACGTAGATGTCACGGAACTTCAGGAGGATTTAGACAAACTCAATTCCTGGTCAGGAAAGTGGCAGATGCAGTTCAGTGTAGATAAATGCAAGGTTCTGAAGCTCGGAAGTGTCCATAACCCTAGCACTCATAAGTTAAATAACGTGGAACTTAGCCATACAGATTGCGAAAAGGACTGAGGCTTATGGAAAGCAGCAACCTTAAACCAAGACAGCAATGCCTAAATGTGCATAAAAAGGCAAACAGATTACTAGAATTTATATCAAGAAATGTAAACAACAGAAGTCCAGTGGTTATATTACAGCTTAATACATCATTAGTAAGGCCTCACCTAGATTATGCAGCCCAATTCTGGTCTCCATATGACAGAATTTATATAAATTCGTTAGAAAACATTCAGCGTAGAATGACTATTAGAAATCTTCCATACGAAGAAAGATTGAAAACCCTTAAATTACATTCACTTCTAAAACGAAGAATGAGGGGAAACATGATCGATGTGTATAAGTGGAAGATGGGGATTAACAAAGGAGATATAAATACTGTTTTGAGGACATCCCTTCAAGAGAGAACCTGCAATAATAGATTCAAATTAGATAAGTTTATATTTAGAAAAGATATAGGAAAGTACTGGTTTGAAAAGTAGAGTAGTTGATGAGTGGAACAGCCTGCCTAGTAGGGTTATCGAAGCTAAAATCTTGGGTAGTTTCAAATTTAGGTTGGATAAATACATGAGTGAGAGGGGTTGGATTTGAGTGGGACTTGCACATGAGTAAATAGAATTATGAAATGTAGATGAATGGTTACTGCACCTATTACATACATAGAACACTTAACTCTGATATTAACCCTCCCCTCAAACATCTCCTTGCCAACCTCAACAGAACACATGACCATAACACAAGGCACAGATCACTCTTTGATGTTCCTCGTGTTCATCTCACACTATGCAAAAACTCAATGCACATAAAAGGCCCTAAAATCTGGAATTCATTACCTGTAAATATAAAAGAAACACTACCTGTTTATAAATTCAAGTCTCTACTCAAAGATCACTTACTCACCCAAAACCAAATAAATACTGAATAACTGAACCTTATAAATTGTATATCTTAAATGTTTCTCACAATTATATCACATAAATGTTAAACCTAAAACCGAATCTAACTTTATTATTTTTTAAATACACTACCTAACAGAATCCTTCATATGACTGAATGCAACCATATGACCTGTCTTTGTAATACTCACTTGTGCTTTATAGTAATCTGTTTACATTAATGTTTTATCACTGACTTCATCATTGCTTAGTTAATCTTAAGTTAATTTTAAGCCAGCCCGTAATGCTATGCATAGTATAAGTGGCTTTGGCATGCTGCTCTTATCTGTATTTTTTTGTACCTCTGTATGTGTGCTCAAATTTATAATAAATAAATAAATAAATAAATAAATAAATGGTTCAGAGAGCCAACAAGTTGATACATTAAACACATGTGCAACACTTGGGAATCTTTACTGAGGAAACATTTCACCACACATTGGCTTCATCAGTCCATACAAAGGAGAACGGGGAAGAACAGGAGTAGTTTGAGGTAATCAGTCCCTCAGCCTTGAGTTGATGTGGTCAGTCCATCAATCTTGAAAAGAATACAGCATATGTGCAAAGTAGCTTATATACCGTAGGCAGGAGAGGTGCAGCAGTCGTAGATGGTATCACATTTGTCCATTGTGGAAGTAGGTCATGCCCAAGGGTTAGGCAAGTGAAGAATTCCCTGTATTAAGATCCCAAGATGTTGCTGTGTCAGACAGGAATGTAGATGAATGGTTCAGAGAACCGACAAGTTGATAAATTAGACACGTGCAACATTTGGGTATCTTTATGTGTTCAGTCCACCAATCTTGTAGAAAGTACAGAATAAGGCCATAGAAGAGCTTATATACTGAAGGTGGGGTCATAGTGGAACCATCCACTAGTCTAAGTAGGTCTTCGTATAAGAAGACAAGAAAGAAGGAACACTTCAGCGGCCTACTGACCCATGCAAAGCAGGTCCATCCCCCCCTCGGATTAGCCCAATGACCCACCTAGTCAGGTCACTTCCACTTAAGGAAGGAGCAAGGCATCAGACCTAGTAGCACAAGTTGGTCAGGTCCAACTCACACCCACCGACACCCATTCATGTATTTATCTAACCTATTTTTAAAACTACATGTTTTAGCCTCTATAACTGTACTGGGGAGTTTGTTCCACTCATCCATAACTCTATTACCAAACCAGTGCTTTCATATATCCATCCTGAATCTCAATTTTTCCAACTTGAAAGCATTGCTGCGGGTCCTATCATGGCTGGAAATTTTCAGCATGCTATTCACATCCCCTTTATTTATTACTGTTTTTCCATTTATACACCTTGATCATATCCCCCCTAATCCTACACCTTTCGAGAGAGTGCAGATTCAGTGCCTTCAGTCAATCCTCATAGGGTAGATTTCTGATACGTGGGATCATCTTTGACATCCTCCTCTGTACGTTATCCAGTGCATTTATATCCATTCTGTAATATGGTGACCAGAACTGTGCAGCATAATCTAAATGAGATCTAACCAAGGATATATAGAGTTGAAGAACAACCTGAGGACTTCTATTATTTATACTTCTAGATACGAAGCCAAGGATTCTGTTAGCTTTATTGTGAACACTAATGCACTGTTGTCTTGGTTTTAGATTACTGCTAACCAGAACTCCTAAATCCTTTTCACAATCAGTAGTGTTAAGATCAACATTATTTAGTTTATATGTGGCATGGTTATCTTCCTTTCCAACATTTAGAACTTTGCATTTGTCTATATTAAACTGCATCTGCCACTTCTCCGACCATTGCATCAGTCTGTTCAAATCATTCTCGAGTGCTCTATTGTCCTCATTAGAATGAATGGCCAGCCTATTTTGGTGTCATCAGCAAATTTGCTTATGTCACTATTTATTCCCTCATCTATGTCATTTATGTACATTGTGAACAACAACCGGCCCAACACTGACCCCTGTGGAACTCCGCTTGTGACGTGCCCCTATTCTGATTTCTCCTTGTTTATGCAAACTCACTGCTGCCTATTTGTCAGCCATGCCTCTACCCAGGAAAAAATTTCTCCTCCTATTCCATGTGCCTTAAGTTTCCTCAATAGCCTCTGATGTGGAACTCTATCGAAAGCGTTACTGAAGTCAATATACACAATATCATATTAATTACCATGATCTACCTCCTCAAACACCTTAGTGAAAAAAGTTAGTAAATTTGTAAGACAGGAACGCCCCTTTGTAAAACCATGTTGAGATTCATTAATCAGTTTATGCCTATCAAGATGGCTACGAATTGCTTCGGCAATTATTGATTCCATAAATTTTCCCACTATACAGGTAAGGCTTATTGGTCTATGGTTCGAAGCTAAGGACCTGTCACCTGCCTTGTAAATATGTATTACATTTGCCATTTTCCACTTATCAGGCACTATGCCAGTTTGCTATGATATGTTGAAAAGATTAGCCAAAGGTATGCTAAGTTCTTCTTCACATTCCTTTAACACCCCTGCAAACAGTTCATCAGGGCCTGGGGATTTGTTAGGTTTTAATTTCTCTATTTGTTTGAGGACCATGTCACTAGTTTCAGCAATCATGCATAGTTTATTATCGTCCTTTTCTACATAATCTATTATTTCTGGAATTTTGCTAGTATCTTCCGGAGTAAAAACTGAGAGGAAGTATGTATTGAAAATTTCACATATATCCTTATCACTGTCAGTGATCTGACCTGAGTTACTCTTAAGTGGACCTATCTTATCCCTAATCTTACTTCTGTATACCTGAAAGAATCCTTTTGGGTTAGTCTTCGAATCCCTTGCGACCTTAGCCTCATAATCCCTTTTTGCTTTTCTTACTCCTTTATTTTTATTTCTCTCTTTAATTGAATATATTGATTTCTTAACTGCCCATCCCCTCTGTTGATATGCCTATATATATACCTCTCTTTTGACCTATCAGACGTTTTAATCTATTGTTCATCCATTTGGGATCATTTCTTATATATCTAATTTCCCTACCCAGAACAAAAGTTGTCTGGGCAGCTAGAACTATGCTCTGAAAAACGTCATATTGGCAACCAAGATCAGCCCTTGTACATGGATACAACTCTATTCAAAATGCACTCAGAGATATTGAAAGTGACTTGGAGCAAACACCCAAAAACAAGACATGAAGCTATGGCATTGGGAGACAAAATGGATTGTCTTGAAACTGCTCTGATGTCTAAGATCTGGAACATAATCCTTATACGGTTCAACAGTACAAGCAGAGCTTTCCAAGGTGTTGATGTTAACCTTAAAAAGGTGGTGGATTTAATTAATTCTCTGGAAAGGTTTCTGAAATCAATTTGAAATAGGTATGAAGAGCAGGAAGTGGATGCTAGGAATATCTGTGGCAACACAGACTACAAATCAACTACAAGCAGGCAAAGAAGAAGAAACAAGCAATACAATGCATAACTAGCATCAGACTCAGAGGACGTTGCTTTGTCATCCAGAGAAAAATTCAGAAGTGAAACTTTCACTGTCATTTTAGATCAGTTGTGTGCTGCCTTACAACAACACAAGGTAGCATACCAAGCAGTGTATGACAGGTTCAATATAATTAGCAACTTATGCAGTCTACCTGATGCAGAGATAAAAAATGAGGCTAAGAAAGTTATCAGTGTTTACCCTCAAGACTTCAGTAGAATGTTTGTTGAGGAAATTGTCCAGTTTTCAGTCTTTCCCAAGCTCAGGTCATGTCTCACTCCATCTCAACAGGCAGTTTTACTACATGATCAAGGGCTTGCTGATACCTCTCCAGGTGTTAATGTTGCCCTTAGAATATGTTTGAGCATGATCACTAGTTGTTTGGGAGAAAGGTTGTTCAGCAAATTGGCAATGATAAAGAATTATCTGAGAACGACAATGACTCATGAAAGACTAAGTGCTCTGTGCCTATTGGATGTTGAGTGTAATGTCCTCAAGAAGTTACAGTTTGATGAGTTATCTAAAGATTTGGCAGATGCTAAGAGTAGAAAGAAACTTTCTGTAGATATTGCAGTGTGATCATGTGATGCATAAATGTGATGTATGGTTTGCTAATTCCACTTACTGCGGAACCTCGAGTTTCGGCCGTAATCCATTCTAGAAGTTCGGCTGAAACTCAAACTGTTCGAAAGTAACAACAATATTTCCCATAAGAAATAATGTAAATCCAATTAATCAGTTCCAGACATTCAAAAATATTCACAAAAAAATCCTTTTTTAAAGAATAAGTATAGTTTTACATACAGAAAACAATGAGAAATAAATATAAATATTACATACCTTTAATTAATGAAGACTCTTGTTGGCTTATGGAAGACAGGGAATGGGAGAGTTTGCTTGGAGACAGGACAAGATACTCTTTCAGCATGATGCTAATATCAACTCTGCAGCTTATTTATCTATCACAATTATCTAATATGATACAACAAACAATATAAACATGATATATACTATAGAATGAATAAAATATGTCATTATGTATGTCACGAGTGGTGGTGCTTTTGTTGTGATTGTTGGGTTAGAAGGGCCACTGGCAGAAAAAGCTGATTAGTAGTGGTAGTGGCGGTGTTGTCAATGGTCTTATATACCTCCAATAACAATGGGGGAGTCAGTTTTGTGTCCTTTTTCTACTGCTTAATCACTTAACTTACTACACTGTTAATGCTACACTTCATACCGTATCTGAAAACCAGTAATTTATATCAATACAGTGGACCCCCGCATAGCGACCTTAATCCGTGCAAGAGGGCTGATTGTTATGCGAGATGTTCGCTATGCGAATGAATTTTCCCCATAAGAAATAATGGAAATCAAATTAATCCGTGCAAGACACCCAAAAGTATGAAAAAAAAATTTTTACCACATGAAATATACATTTTCCTACACACAAAGAGAAGGATACATGCACAATAGTAGAGTAGTACATGCACAATATATATTGTGCATGTACTACTCTACTAAATGAAGAATAAATGACACTTACCTTTATTGAAGATGCAGCAATGACTGATGAGACACTGTGTCCTGGGAGTGCCTTTTCCTCCTGAGTACTGTAGGTCCTGTTTGGCATTTTCTTCCAGAACAGGCCTTATCACACTGTGTATGCCACTATGATTCTTAAATCTCTCAAACCAACCTTTGCTGGCTTTAAATTCACCAATATGAGCACTAGTTCCAGGCATTTTTCCCTGTTCACCTGGGTGTTTGTCGACTGGTGTGGGTTGCATCCTGGGAGACAAGATTAAGGACCCCAATGGAAATAAGTTAGACAGTCTTCGATGACACTGACTTTTTTGGGTTATCCTGGGTGGCAAATCCTCTGGGGTTAATTGTTTCTTGGTATTCTCAATAAGCCACACCAACAACGGTGCTACAGCAGCAGCAGCAGCTGACGGTGGTACAGCAGCAACAGACGATGCTACAGCAGCAACAAACGATGCTACAGCAGCAGCAGACGATGCTACAGCAGCAACAGACGATGCTACAGCAGCAGCAGACGATGCTACAGCAGCAGCAGACGATGCTACAGCAGCAGCAGACGATGCTACAGCAGCAGCAGACGATGCTACAGCAGCAGCAGACGATGCTACAGCAGCAGCAGACGATGCTACAGCAGCAGCAGACGATGCTACAGCAGCAGCAGCAGCTGACGGTGGTACAACAGCAGCAGCAGCTGACAGTGCAGTAGCAGCTGACAGTGCAGCAGCAGCTGACGGTGGTACAGCAGCAGCTGTACCACCAATAGTAGCGATGGTTGATTGGGGTTTATTATACAACCTGGCCAGCTCGGAGACACGCACTCCACTTTCATACTTATCAATGATCTTTTTCGTCATCTCTATAGTAATTCTCACCCTTATTGCTGTAGGGTTGGCACTAGAAGCTTTCTTGGGGCCATGGTCACTTATTTTCCAGAAAAAAATCACCAAAAACACTGTAATAATACAAAATGTTCCGATTGTATGCTTGGATGTTACCGCGGAGGCTGGCTGGTAAACAATGCCACCGGCGGAACTTGTGAGCGTGGCTCAGGCCGCACATTGGACGTGTCTCGGACGAAGGGCGGTGAGCGGGTTTTTGGGCGGTATGCGAGGCAAAATTTTTGCGAAAAAAGCGAGCGGTATGCGGATTGTACGGTATGCAATGCGTGCGGTATGCGGGGGTCCACTGTACTAGAGAGAATTTTTTAGAAATTGTATATCAAATTAAAATTCAATATTTTGTTATATGATAGATTAAACTAAACTATTTGTGGCTAAGTTTTATAGAGAAATTCAATTTTTAGACTTGTGTTATCTTAGCCAGGAAACATATACAGTGGACCCTTGTTTTTCGTAATTAATCCGTTCCAGAAAGTGTGACTAATGGTGAAATTGACGATTTACGAAACCATTTTCCCCATAAAAAATAATATAAACCCAATTAATCCGTTTCAAACACCCAAAAGTACAGTGGACCCCCGCCTTATGATATTAATCCGTTCCTGAGAGCTCATCATAAGCCAAAATTGTCGTTAGCCGAATTAATTTTCCCCATAAGAAATAATGGAAATCAAATTAATCAGTTCCTGACACCCCAAAGAATGAAAAAAAAAATTTTTACTACATGAAATATTAATTTTAATACACACAAACTGAAGAAGACATGCACAATTACTACTCTACTAAGAACAAAATACATGACACTTACCTTTATTGAAGATCTGGTGATGATTGATGGGATGGGAGGAGGGGAGAGTGAGGAAGTTATTGTTTAGAAGGGGAATCCCCTTCCATTAGGACTTCAGGTAGCAAGTCCTTTTCCGGGGTTACTTCCCTTCTTCTTTTAATGCCACTAGGACCAGCTTGAGAGTCACTGGACCTCTGTCGCACAACAAATCTGTCCATAGAGCTCAGTACCTCACGTTCCTTTAAGACTTTCCTAAAATGGGCCATAACATTGTCATTGTACAGGTTGCCAACACAGCTTGCAGTAGCTGTGTCAGGGTGATGAGCTGTGTCAGGGTGATTTTCATCCGTGAAGGTTTGCAGTTCAACCCACTTTGCACACATTTCCTTAATCTCTTTTTTTAGTTCCATACTAATTCTTGCCCTTTTTACCACAGGGATAGCACTAGAAGCTTTCTTGAGGTCCATGGTGACTTATTTTGCAGTTACAAGCACTAAAAACACTGAGATAATGTGAAATGTACCGAATGTATGCGTAGATGCGACTGCACTGGCTGACTTGTAAACACTGGCACTGAGGCCACACGTGGGACGTGTCCCGGATGAATCATGTAAGTCGACTTTTTTATCGTGAGGCGAGGCAAAATTTTTGTGTTCAAATGCTTCGTATGGTGGATTTAATGTAAAGCGATGCGTTCGTAAGGCAGGGGTCCATGGAATTGATAAAAAGTACATTTTATAAAGAATAACTATAGTTTTACATGCAGAAAACAATGAGACATCAAGTATAAAACAATAGTAACATTGCATTTACCTTTATTGAAGACTCTTGTTGGTGCATGAATAAAATATGTCATTACATATGTTAGGAACTGTGGCGGCGGCAGAGGATTTTGGAAACAGGACAAGATAGCCCTTCAATATAACACTAATATCAACTCTATACCTGAAGTTTACCTGGAGAGAGTTCCAGGGGTCAACCCCCCTGCGGCCCAGTCTGTGACCAGGCCTCCTGGTGGATCAGAGCCTGATCAACCAGGCTGTTACTGCTGGCTGCACGCAATCCAATGTACGAGCCACAGCCCGGCTGGTCAGGTACTGACCTTAGGTGCTTATTTATCTATCACAATTCATCTAAAATGACATAGTATACAACATTAATAACATAGAAACATGACATATACTCTAGAATGAATAAAACATGTTATTGCATGTGTGAGGAATGGCGCTGTGTTTTTGTTGTTGGGTTTATAAGGGTCACTGAGAACACAAGCCGTACATATTAGTGGTGGCTGCAGAAGAAGCCACCACCACTATTCATACAAACACTGTACGTAATTTACAATAAAGAAATATTTACACTTTAGTTTATTAATAAGAAATATAATGGACCCTCGGGTAACAGCGGCATCGGCTAATGCCCAAATCAGATAGTGGCATGTTTTCACTTCAAAATATTGGCTCGGTTAACACCCAAGAACTTGGTTAAGGACATTCGTCCCAAATGTGTCCACGCGACCTGAGCCTATGTACAGCCAGTGTGCCGTTGTTTACAAGCCAGAGAGGGCGATTCCACACATACATGCAATATATTTTGTATTATTCCATTGTTTTCAGTGCTTGTAACTGCTAAATAAGCCACCATGGGCCCAAAGGAAGCTTCTAGTGCCAGCCCTGTGGTAAAGAAGGAAAGAAACACAAAGAATTCGAGAAAAAACTCGTAGCAAAGTACCAAAGTGGAGGAGAAAGAGAGAGGGGAGAATGTGCATTCTGCAGTGATTCAGTGATTCTACGATATATATGATACTAAAGCAGCAGGTTTCGATAAAGGCTATAGTGCCAGCCAGCGATAAAGTGTAGAATTAACAGTGTAGCAAGTAAGTTAAGCGAGTAAGTGATAGAAAATGACACGAAAGTAACTCTCCAATATTTTTTTATTATGTCATATTAGATGAATTGTAATAGATAAATATACCGAAGAGATGATATTAATGTCATATTGAAGCATAATAAACTCGTCTCCCTCTCGCCTCCTACCTGTCTTGCATATACCAACAACAGCCAATAAAGATAAGTGTGATGTTAATTTATTTAATATTACAAATCAGATCTTACTCCTAAACCAATATTATTTCATAGTGACTATCTGTCCATTTAACTTGTTTACCATTACTCAATTGTAGTCCCTTATATATTTTTTGTCCTTTATTTTAGCTCTATATAACTACCTTAGATCATATATTCGCAATTGTTAAACTAATCAAGGTGCTATTCTCAGGTGCTAAAGTTAATAAGTTCACTATTTTGCCATTATACTCCAAAGCTCATTTATTTAATTACCACTTTATTGTTCACCACAACTTATATTAGTCCCTTTTATATTATAATTTTATATTATAATTCTAACTTTAAAGAATTACCTTTAAAGTACTACCTACTATCATATTCCCAAGCTCCATTATTTGATCATCACTTTATTTGTTCACCACAAATTATTTTAGTCCCTTTTATATTGTCTCCTTTATTTTAGCTTTAAACAACTACCTTAGCTCATTATTTTTTACATTTGTTAAATAATTCAGGTGCTATTTTTTTGAGCTTTAGAATATTTACTTTATTTTTTACATAATTCTAACTATAGATTCACTACAAATCTTATGATTACAAGCATTGATCCTGATACCAACCTCTTATTTAATGACTTAAATGATTCAAACAGTTACTGTAATTACTACACAGCAGAACAATCAAAGGCACTTCTCAGAGCCAACAACAACATAACTATCTTTAACTACAATATCAGATCTTTAAGCAAGCATTATGATGACCTCCTAGCATTACTAAATTCCTTGCATGCCAATATGTCCATTATTACACTAACTGAAACCTGGCTAAAGCCTGATACTACAGATGTCTATGCCATTCCTGGTTACACAGCCATACACAACTGTAGGCCAGACCAACAAGGGGGTGGCACAGCTATATACTACTCAGACCAACTAGAATGTATCACGAATACTTGCACAAGGGATGAACATGGGGAATATATAATAGCTAAATTCAAATCCAAATACCTACAAAAACCTCTCACAGTGATAAACATCTACAGAATTCCACAATCAAACATTAGCCAATTTAGTCAAAACCTAGGAAGTATGATAACTGATGCAAGCATGAACAAAGATCACTTACTACTCTCAGGTGACTTCAATATAAATCTCCTGCAAGACCAGGACCCACACGTTACTGAATTCACAAACACAATGAGTAACTGCATGTTGCTACCAACAGTAACAAAACCTACAAGAGTTACAGAGACTAGTGTTTCCCTACTTGACACATCTGGACCAACACCATATCCCCTTTTAAAATCAGGCATAATTACAGATAATACCACAGGACCACTACCCTACTTTCCTCATAACAACTCTTGGTAAAATACCCCAAGACACTACTAAAGTCACTTCAGACTTCACAATGAGGCAGCCATTAATAACTTCACAACAGCAGTAACAAACATTGATGGCACACTGAGCTAGAAATCTATACAGATATTGACGAATGTTTTAATAATTTTCTAAAAAAGACCCAATACCTTTATAACAAGCACTGCCCTAAAAAACTAAACAGATGACAGCTAAGAGACTGAACAGTCCCTGGCTAACACCCAGCATTCTCAAATCCATAAATACAAAACACCGATATGAAAAACAGTACAGAATGGGTCACATAACCGGAGACCAAACAAAACGTTACTCGTCAATCCTAACCAGCCTGATAAGAAGGGCAAAAAAATTGTATTATGAGAACAGATTATCCACTTACGAGGTGATATAAAAAAGACCTGGAAGACCCTATCAGAAATTCTGGGAACAAAAAAGATATCACGACATAGCAAAATAAAATTAGCAAAATCAGATGAACCCCAACTCCCACCAACAGAAACAGCAAACAGACTAAGTGATTTCTTCTCCACTATAGGTCAAAACCTTGCCAATAATATCCCAAGCTCAGATACCCCACCAAATGACTACCTCACTGGCAACTACCCGAACACACTGTTCCTAGCTCCGACTAACCCATACGAAGTCTCCCTTATTATCAACGCACTGAAAAACAAGGCAGGAGATTTAAATACCTTGCCACCCTTTATATACAAAAAAGCGTCACAAGTACTATCACCAATCATTGCAACACTCTTTAACAAATCCATTGAATCCTCCACCTTCCCAACAGTTCTCAAAATAGCAAGGGTCACCCCGATCCATAAAGGAGGAGACCAAACAGAGTTGAATAACTATAGGCCAATATCCAATTTACACCCTCTCTCAAAAATCTTCAAAAAATTAATTCATCAACGAATCCACTCCTACCTCATCTCCCATAACATTCTCAACCCCTGCCAATTTGGATTCAGGCCTAATAAAAATACTAATGATGCTATTATACACATGCTAGAACATATATACACTGTAATAGAGAGAAAAGAAGTCCCACTGGGGATCTTCATTGACTTACGTAAAGCTTTTGATACAGTTGACCATGACTTGCTCCATGTAAAATTGTCACACTATGGTATTAGAGGGCACTCCCTCAACTACCTCAAGTCTTACCTCAGCAACAGAAGCCAATATGTGTACGCAAATGGGACAAGCTCTTCCGCACAACCAATTACAGTTGGTGTCCCACAGGGAAGTGTCCTTGGCCCTCTTCTCTTTCTCCTATACATAAATGACCTACCAAATGCTTCACAATTACTCAAACCCACACTTTTTGCAGATGACACCACATACGTCTTCTCTCACCCGAGCCCAGTCACGCTAGCCAATACTGTAAACACCGAATTACAGAAAATATCTACCCGGATGAGGACTAACAAACTTACACTAAACATGACAAAACCTACTTCATTCAGTTTGGTAGCAGAGCTACAGATGTACCTCTTAACATAACGATAAACAGATCACCTATCACAAAGCTAACAGAGGGAAAATTCTTAGGAATCCACCTCAATAATAGACTCAAATTTCATACACATATACAACAAATTTCTAAGAAAATTTCCAAGACTGTAGGCATACTATCGAAGATACGGTACTATGTCCACAGTCAGCCCCCTGGCTCTTTATCACTCTCTTATTTACCCCTATCTCACCTATGGAATTTGTGCATGGGGCTCAACAACAACTAACCATCTCAGACCATTAATTACCCAACAAAAGGCTGCAGTTAGAATGATAACAAATTCTCACTACAGGCAGCACACTCCACCAATATTCAAAACACTCAACCTACTCACCATACAAAACATCCATACTTATTATTGCACTTATTACATACATAGAACACTTAACTCTGATATTAACCCTCCCCTCAAACATCTCCTTGCCAACCTCAACAGAACACATGACCATAATACAAGGCACAGATCACTCTTTGATGTTCCTCGTGTCCATCTCACGCTATGCAAAAACTCAATGACATAAAAGGCCCTAATATCTGGAATTCATTACTGTAAATATAAAAGAAACACTACCTGTTTATAAATTCAAGTCTCTTCTCAAAGTTCACTTACTCACTCAAAACCAAATAAATACTGAATAACTGAACCATATAAATTGTATATCCTAAATGTTACTCACAATTATATCACACAAATGTTAAACCTAACTTTGTTATTTTTTTAAATACACTACCTAACAGAATACTCCATTCTACTGAATGAACAGCAATGCATGCAACCATAGGACCTGTCTTTGTAATACTCATTTGTATTTTATAGTTATCTGTTTACAATAATGTCTTATCACTGATTTCATCATTGCTTAGTTAATCTTAAGTTAATTTTAAGCCAGCCCGTAATGCTATGCATATAAGTGGCTTTGGCATGCTGCTCTTACCTGTATTTTTTGTACCTCTGTTTGTATGCTAAAATTTCTAAATAAATAAATTGTTTTCTGTATGTATATCTATATTTAATCTTTAAAAAAAATATTTTTTGTTAATACTTTTGGGTGTCTGAAATGGATTAACTGGATTTCCATTATTTCTTATGGGGAAAATTAATTTGGCTAACGGCAAAATTGATTAAAGGAAAGCTCTCTGGAACAGATTAATGCCATTACCCGAGGGTCCACTGTATTTACACTTTAATTTATAAGAAATATATACACTTTAACCTATAAATAAGAAATATTTACATTATATAAATAAGAAATATTTACAGTTACCTTGGAGGAGCTGGCAGAGGGCAACATATGTTGTCAGTGCCCTCTATACCTCAAACAACAATGGAAGAATTAAGTTTCGTGTCATCATTTTTTTATCGCTTAATCACTTAACTTATATGCTACACTTTATTGCTGGCTGGCGCTATAGCCATTATCGGCTCATGCTGCTTTAGTATCATACATATCATAGAATCAATGAAGAAGGGACATTCTCCCCTCCGAATGACCTATGGTTGGCAAGTCAAACGACGATTCAAGAGTCAATATTTTGACGAAAAAAATCACGATTTGCGAAAATTATGAATATCGATGCTTATGAAAAATGAGGGTCCACTGTACTTTTTATTCTTACTTCTTACATTTTAGACATTCCCTATGAAATTATTATTATACAATTTTTTTTTAATCAGCATCTATTTTTTTTCATTAGTATAAATTTCTCTTTTGATATTGTCCTATTTCCTTTGATACATTTTATCCCTATAAATGGAATACCCTTATTTTTCTATCTTTTTTCCTAGTACTTCTATGCCAGAGATGTGAATAAACATAGGCTAGATATTATAATTATAATGGGGTTGCATAATTTTACTAAAGTGTCATGAAGGTATACGCCCATAACAATTAATATTTGAAGTGTTCTTTAAGATCCAAGGTAAATTAACTAAAAAGTAAAACACAGGTGAAGAAGCCATTCTTGGCCATTATAAGCTGGCCCTCTCCTAATAGGGTTAGTTTTTACGAAATGAGGGATTGAATCATTTTCTTTCTAGAAGTTAGACAGTTCTGATTTCTTCCTTTTACAAATTACACTATTCTAACTTAAAATGTCTAGTTGGTCGGTTGGTCGGTTGGCAGGCCCATTAGCAAATTATTACATAAAAAATATGTATAGATAGATACTGAAAGTGTGACACCAAAGATATAAATAAATACACATCAGTAATTATTATATAGTGTAGATGGAATATATTACAAACTGAAAATTATAGTAAAAGTTATTCTTGACCCTTTCAGGGTCGACAGGCCCTCTCTGAGACTTGTTCTCATGGTTGGCCAAATTTCAAAAAAAAAAATTATTTTTTCTTGTGAAAAGATAGAGAATCTTTTCCCGATCATTATGACACCAAAAGTATGAAATTTGATGGAAAACTTACGGAATTATGCTCTTGCGAAGTTAGTGATCTTGACGATGTTTATGCATCGGCAATTTTGCCCACTTTGAGCCCTATTTTCGGCCAATTCCAGTGTACTTGTCGACAAAAATCATAACTATTCGCTAGAACTCCATTTTTTCTATCGAATGAGTACAAGAAACCACCCATTTACCGATTTCAACTATCCAATACAGTGGTCAGAACTTAGCAATTTTGCCAATTTCACACAAATTTCAAAAGATGCCAATTTCCAAATAGGGTCCAGAATAAACAAGACATTCTTGGCACTAACATTTCCTCTGTTCATTAGTCACATCCCCATGCCCCTCTTACATTCTTTTGCTTTCCACTTCGAATTTTTATTCTCACAAAAAAATAGAAGATTTACTGTTATGCAGACTACTGCATTAGTGTAGAAATGGTATAAATAATATCAGTGCACTTGTAAAAGAATATTAGACTCACCAGTTGACGTGTATTGGACGCATAGCATGATTTGTTTACTTTGAACTTTGGTAAAAATCGAACATTTCTGCTACTTCGAGCTCAATTTCAAGGTACTTTTCTTTGTAAAACCAATCAAAATCATCTCAATTTCTGTAATACACCTTCCATTCTATAAAATGAGACCAGGAAAACTAGAATACAACAATAAATACCATACAAAAATACAGTTCAAAGTCGCTGTTTTAATCCAAAAACACGGTCAAAGTTTTTTTTTTCTCATTATGCACTGTGTGCTGCAGGATTTTTTTATACTGCGCACTCTGACCACATACACACATTCTTTCATATGTAGGCCTACCAGCTTTCTTTGAAGGCACTAGAATTTAGGCGTACTAGTACGTCAAAAACCCTGGTGCTTAAGCCGTACTAGTACGGCCGAAACCCTGAAAGGGTTAAGTCAATAAATTTGAGAAATATAAAATCAGGCGTCTTCTTTGAAACCTAACATACAGTGGAACCTCTAATTACGAGTTTAATCCTTTCCATGACCTTGCTCGCAACTGGATTTGCTCGTTTGCAGAGTCAATTTTCCTCATTTAAATTAATTGAAATGGAATTAATTTGTTCCAGTGGAATTCTAGGCATGAGAAAGTACTTTAATAATTTCCCTAATATCAACTCTACAGCTTATTTATCTATCACAATTCATGTAATATGACATAATAAACAATATTAATAACATAGAAACATGATATATACACCAGAATGAATAAAATGCATGTCATTAGGTATGTGGCTAGTGGTGGTGACAGCAGCCATTGTTGTTGGGGTTTATAGGGCCACCACAGCAGCCATTCCTGCTCCTGACTACATGTGTACAGAACCTAGGATAACCCAAAAAAGTCAGACAGAGTAACTTATAAGTTCTACACTCTTAATGCTTCACTTAATTGCTACACTCTTAATGCTACACTTAATTGCTACACACTTAATGCTACACTTAATTGCTACACTCTTAATGCTACACTTTGCCACTGCTGCTTCATGTTGTCTGCCACTGCTACCTCATGATGTATGCCACTGCTGCTTATGTTGTCTGCCACTGCTACCTCATGATGTCTACCACTGATGTCGCCAAAGAATCAAACATTTCTGCTATTTTGAGCTCAATTTCAAGGTACTTTTTATCGTGAAACCAATTAAAATCATATTTATTTTTGTAGTAAATCTTTCATTCTATCACACGAGACCAAATAAAACAAGAATACAACCATAAAAATCATACGAAAATATACTGCTAAGGGGAGGCTAATGGCTGAGAAATGAACTCTGTTATTTATGGTCCTGTTTCTTTCATTTTTGGAGTACGTTAAGAAACATCTTTTCATCATACATTGCCCAAGTTTCAATAAGATAGCCCAACAAACAACTTAGATCCAACTCCCTAGATCAAGAGCAAGAGCCCCCTCACCAGTGTCAATTAACCTCCCTTGAGGCCTGCTCGCACCTAGAAATTTTGCTCGCGTCTGGAAGCAAAAAATCGACCAAGCAGCTGCTCGTATCTGGAAAAACTCGCATGTGGATGTACTCGTAAGTAGAGGTTCCACTGTATTTTTTAAAACACTGCTGTTTATGATTCATTTTAGTACATTTCTTATTTGTAATTCAATTTAATTTCCATGTTCAGGGCCCCCCCAAACCTAAAGTGCACTGGGCCTCCCAAGGTCTAAATCCAGCCATGGTCAGGGGCCCAAGACTGTTCAACTGCCCCCCAAAATACATATGGGGAATTACCAACAGACCCCTGGCTGTCTTCAAGCAGGCACTGGAGAGGCACAAAGTCAGTACCTGACCAGCCAGGCTGTGGTTTGTATGTCGGGTTGCATGTGGCCAACAGTAACAGCCTGGTTGATCAGGCCTGATCTACCATGAGGCCTGGTCACAGACCAGGCCATGGGAGCATTGACCTCAGGAACTCTCTCCAGGTACACTCCAGGTATCCTTTCTTACTCTGCCTTTGGCATACTCTTCATCCTCGCTGGTCTCTGATCTTGCACATTACACTTTTAGCACATCTTGCTCTGCAGCACTGTATGACCCATGTAGGTTTAGCACTTATTTTTTAATGCAATAAACATAATAATGTCAAAGTCGAGCCAAGGTCAGAAGCATCGAAGAGATCAGTTGTAACTTCTACACTGGAATCCCTAATACAACTGAACCAGCAATATGTTGTCAAACTAAACCAGGTCATCCAACTCTGTCCCTCTTCTTTCAGGCCTCCTTTTAACCCTTTCAGGGTCCGTCCCGTAGATCTACGGCTGGTCGGTGAGTGTCCAAACCGTAGATCTACGCCAAAATTCTAGCGCCGTCAAATTTAGCGCAAAAGCGCTCATAGGCCTACATATGAGAGAACGGGTCTGTGCCGTGGCTGTGCGCCATAAACAAAAAATCTAGGCACCTGCATAGCATTGTGGGAACGCCGGCTCAGTCACCCTTGTTCACCATGTCTCGTCGCAAGTCAGCTCTCACTCCCCGGAAAATTAGGACTCTCCTCTTCCTGTCTGATAGTTCTGACACTGATGGAAGTGGAAATGAAGACGAATTCTACGGCTTTGATAAGTTAGTGCCCAAAAAATAATGACCAGGATATCGATAATAGTGCAGAAAACCCGACGATCCTCGACCTTCTACCTCTGGTGTGGGCACTCGTGACTCACGGTCGGGTGTTCCTAAACGTAAGAGAAAACTAATTTTTTCCCCGTGGCCTGGCCTCTGACTTCAGTAATGACGATGATTCTGACGTGGATTGTGATTTTATTGCGCTCGACGATCGTTCGAGTAGTGATAGTGAGGAAACATATTCACCAGTGAAGCGTCGGTATGTTCGCCGCCACATGCGCTCGGGTATGTGTACCCTATGCTGTGCCCAGGGGACGGAGTAGTACATCCCGTAGTACATCCCGGAGTACATCCGTGGCCCTACACCCGTTTTAGGTAGTGATAGTGAGGATGATGTGGCTACACTTGGCATGGATGGGCCACAGACATCAGTGGATGGTGTTAGTGGGGCTGGTGGTGGTAGTGGCACCGCCATGCGTGACTCGCTGTGCCACGCGGGAACCCACGCTGCTGACTCGTCAGTTCAAGGACAAAGCGGAGCGTCACCCACCAGCCCGCCACAACCACCCGTACAACCAGCCTATGATGTCCAGTATCCACCAGCAAAACCGTATCTGGGATTGGCAGCAAAATCCCAATTTTGTTCCCAGCCCTCACCACTTTGATGACTCGCAAAGTGGAATTCTACCTACCTGTCCCCTTGGAACCACGGCAATGAACTGGAATTCTTTGAATTATTTTTTGACCAGCCATTGATGGAAACTATTGTCAGGGAAAGTAATAAGTATTTTCAGTACACCATGGCAAATACGATCTTATCACCACAGTCAAGACTACACAGGTGGAAAGAGACGACTGTTGCAGAAATGTATTTGCTTTTTGCAACAATAATGCTTATGCCTCACGTCTATAAGCATAATATAAAAGCATACTGGTCCACAGATCGGCTAATTTGTACCCATCCTTCAGTGAAATAATACCAGTGAACAGGTTTATCTTACTGTTACGTATGTTGCACTTCTCTGACAAAACCAGGCCTGACAGAAGTGACAGGTTATACAAGATTAGAAATGTTTTCATGTATCTCAAACAAAAGTTCAGGATATACTTTTATCCATTCAAGAATCTTGTAATTGACGAGTCTTTGATTTTGTTCAAAGGTAGACTGTCATTCAAGCAGTATATACCGAGCAAGAGGAACCGCTTTGGTATAAAATTGTTTGTACTCTGTGATTGTGACAGTGGCCTGGTGTTGGATATTGTTGTATACAGGGGTAGTAAAACATTGAAAGATACCAAGATGTTATTGGGTATATCAGGTGACGTAGTGAGAAACATGATGGCACCTTATCTTGGTAAGGGGCATACATTATATACCGATAACTGGTACACAAGCCCATTACTCAGTGATTTCATGCGAGGAAACAAGACAGATGTGTGTGGCACAGTGCGTTCTAATCGTAAACATATGCCCAGGCTCAACGCAGGTGTTCGTGGTGATGACGTGCAGGTGTTTATGCCAATGACATCATGGCATTACGGTGGCATGACAAACGAGATGTCACATTGTTGACAACCATTCACCGTAATGAAATGCAAGACAGTGGCAAAGTTGATCGAGTGGACTAATGAACGTATTCGAAAACCAGTGACAGTGATTGATTATACACAAAACATGCGCTTGGTTGACAAGTGTGACATGCAGATTGGTTTTGTTGACTGTGTTCGTAAGAGTTACAAGTGGTACATGAAACTTTTCTTCCATCTCATGGACATTTCAATGCTGAATGCATATAATATGTACCAAATAAAGACTGGTAACAGACCACCGTATGGTGAATTTGTTTGTCTGTTGTCAGACAACTCATAATGAAGTACCAGGTAACAACACCTGCAATACAACATGGTCCTCGAATTCATCACAATATACCCAAGCGTTTGAGAAGAGAAGGTGATCATTTCATAATACAGCTTCTTCAACTCAAAAGAAATTTGCTCAGAAGAGATGCATTGTCTGTGCACAAACAAAACGACGGCAACAAAGACGCAAAGACACTCGGTTTATGTGTGAGGAATGTAAGGTGCCTCTGTGCATGGTGCCTTGTTTCAAGGAGTTCCACAAGCTCCAGCAGTTCTAAAACCATGTCCAGTGATTGTAAATATGTAAATATATGATAGAACATTAGTATTATACAATATTTGTGCATGTTTATTGTAATAAACAACAGTGGTAAACAATAATATGATAATAACTTTAGTGCAGTTATTGTGTTCAATACAGTGAGTTTATATATATAAATTATATACAGTATTGGTCTCTCAGGCCCCAAATGTTAGTAGGAATAGAAAAAAATTGGAAAAGAAAAGAAAAAACAACTAAAACAACAAAATAATATAATACGCGTATGTGGAATTCGTCGATGTTGCCGCCACCACATCATTTTCTACAAACTTCTTGGCACTGTATCTCGGTAAGTACTGATCAGATTCTAATTTTTTTTGTTTTATTACCTTCACAAAAATATGCTCTTTAATTCTGTAAGAAAAAATAATTTTTTTTTTTTTCAAAATTTCTTGGACACTGGTGCGTGACTTCAGATTTTGGCCTTGGACCCTGAAAGGGTTAACTCCCATAGAAAATATATTATGCATTCTGTCCCACTGTATTACTACTGTAACTAAATAACTTCCTGTATCTTCACCATCTCCATTCAGTCACTCCACAAAACAGAAAATCATTGAACCAGTTCAGAATAATAAGTTATACTTTTAAAATTGTACCATTTGTTCATTAGCTACCTTTCTTACTGTACATATGATTGTAGTCAATCATATACACAGAAAGAAAGGTGTTGTTAAGCATTAGGATTAGTTTGCCTGAAATGCACTGTATACTAGTTGCATTCTTTTGCGCCTATGTTTTTTTACTATTTAATTAACACACTGGCCGATTCCCACCAAGGCAGGGTGGCCCGAAAAAGAAAAACTTTCACCATCATTCACTCCATCACTGTCTTGCCAGAAGGGTGCTTTACACTATAATTTTTAAACTGCAACGTTAACGCCCCTCCTTCAGAGTGCAGGCACTGTACTTCCCATCTCCAGGACTCAAGTCCGGCCTGCCGGTTTCCCTGAATCCCTTCATGAATGTTACTTTGCCCACACTCCAACAGCACGTCAAGTATTAAAAACCATTTGGCTCCATTCACTCCTATAAAACATGCTCACGCATGCCCACTGGAAGTCAAAACCCCTCACACACAAAACCTCCTTTACCCCCTCCCTCCAACCTTTCCTAGGCTGACCCCTAACCCCGCCTTCCTTCCACTACAGACTGATACACTCTTGAAGTCACTCTGTTTTGCTCCATTCTCTCTACATGTCCGAACCACCTGAACAACCCTTCCTCAGCCCTCTGGACAACAGTTTTGATAATCCCGCACCTCCTCCTAACTTCCAAACTACGAATTCTCTGCATTATATTCACACCACACATTGCCCTCAGACATGACATCTCCACTGCCTCCAGCCTTCTCCTTGCTGCAACATTCATCACCCATGCTTCACACCCACATAAGAGCATTGGTAAAACTATACTCTCATACATTCCCCTCTTTGCCTCCAAGGACAAAGTACTTTGTCTCTACAGACTCCTAAGTGAACTGCTCACCCTTTTCCCCTCATCAATTCTATGATTCACCTCATCTTTCATAGACCCATCCCCTGACACATCCACTCCCAAATATCTGAATACATTCACCTCCTTCATACTATCTCCCTCCAATCTGATATCCAATCTTTCATCACCTAATCTTTTTGTTATCCTAATAACTTTATTCTTTCCTGTATTCATTTTTAATTTTCTTCTTTTGCATACCCTACCAAATTCATCCACCAACCTCTGCAACTTCTCTTCAGAATCTCCCAAGAGCACAGTGTCATCAGCAAAGAGCAACTGTGACAACTCCCACTTCATGTGTGATTCTTTATCTTTTAACTCCACACCTCTTGCCAAGACCCTCGCATTTACTTCTCTTACAACCCCATCTATAAATATATTAAACAACCACGGTGACATCACACATCCTTGTCTAAGGCCTACTTTTACTGGGAAATAATCTCCCTCTTTCCTACATACTCTAACTTGAGCCTCACTATCCTCGTAAAAACTCTTCACTGCTTTCAGTAACCTACCTCCTACACCATACACCTGCAACATCTGCCACATTGCCCCCCTATCCACCCTGTCATACGCCTTTTCCAAATCCATAAATGCCACAAAAACCTCTTTAGCCTTTTCTAAATACTGTTCACTTATATGTTTCACTGTAAACACCTGGTCCACACATCCCCTACCTTTCCTAAAGCCTCCTTGTTCATCTGCTATCCTATTCTCCGTCTTACTCTTAATTCTTTCAATAATAACTCTACCATACACTTTACCAGGTATACTCAACAGACTTATCCCCCTATAATTTTTGCACTCACTTTTGTCCCTTTTGCCTTTATACATAGGAACTATGCATGCTCTCTGCCAGGAGCTATGACTCGACCCCTGCAACCACAAATAGGTGAGTACATTTATTAAATAATTGCACCAACCACTCCAAAACTATAACCCCACCTGCTTTTAACATTTCTATCTTTATCCCATCAATCCCGGCTGCCTTACCCCCTTTCATTTTACCTACTGCCTCACGAACTTCCCCCACACTCACAACTGGCTCTTCCTCACTCCTACAAGATGTTATTCCTCCTTGCCCTATACACGAAATCACAGCTTCCCTATCTTCATCAACATTTAACAATTCCGCAAAATATTCCTTCCATCTTCCCAATACCTCTAACTCTCCATTTAATAACTCTCCTCTCCTATTTTTAACTGACAAATCCATTTGTTCTCTAGGCTTCCTTAACTTGTTAATCTCACTCCAAAACTTTTTCTTATTTTCAACAAAATTTGTTGATAACATCTCACCCACTCTCTCATTTGCTCTCTTTTTACATTGCTTCACCACTCTCTTAACCTCTCTCTTTTTCTCCATATACTCTTCCCTCGTTGCATCACTTCTACTTTGTAAAAACTTCTCATATGCTAATTTTTTCTCCCTTACTACTTTCTTTACATCATCATTTCACCAATCGCTCCTCTTCCCTCCCGCACCCACTTTCCTGTAACCACAAACTTCTGCTGAACACTCTAACACTACATTTTTAAACCTACCCCATACCTCTTCGACCCCATTATCTATGCTCTCATTAGCCCATCTATCCTCCAATAGCAGTTTATATCTTACCCTAACTGCCTCCTCTTTTAGTTTATAAACCTTCACCTCTCTCTTCCCTGATGCTTCTATTCTCCTTGCATCCCATCTACCTTTTACTCTCAGTGTAGCTACAACTAAGAAGTGATCTGATATATCTGTGGCCCCTCTATAAACATGTACATCCTGAAGTCTACTCAACAGTCTTTTATCTACCAATACATAATCCAACAAACTATTGTCATTTCGCCCTACATCATATCTTGTATACCTATTTATCCTCTTTTTTTTTAAATATGTATTACCTATAACTAAACCCCTTTCTATACAAAGTTCAATCAAGAGCTCCCATTATCATTTACACCTGGCACCCCAAACTTACCTACCACACCCTCTCTAAAAGTTTCTCCTACTTTAGCATTCAGGTCTCGTACCACAATTACTCTCTCACTTGGTTCAAAGGTTCCTATACATTCACTTAATATCTCCCAAAATCTCTCTCTCTCCTCTACATTCCTCTCTTCTCCAGGTGCATACATGCTTATTATGGCCCACTTTTTGCATCCAACCTTTACTTTAATCCACATAATCCTTGAATTTACACATTCATATTCTCTTTTCTCCTTCCATAACTGATCCTTCAACATTACTGCTACTCCTTCCTTAGCTCTAACTCTCTCAGATACTCCAGATTTAATCCCATTTATTTCCCCCCACCGAAACTCCCCTACCCCCTTCAGCTTTGTTTCGCTTAGGGCCAGGACATCCAACTTCTTTTCATTTATAACATCAGCAATCATCTATTTCTTGTCATCCACACTACATCCACGCACATTCAAGCATCCCAGTTTTATAAAGTTTTTTTCTTCTTCTCTTTTTTAGTAAATGTCTACAGGAGAAGGGGTTACTAGCCCATCGCTCCCGGCATTTTAGTCGCCTCATATGACACGCATGGCTTACGGAGGAAAGATTCTTTTCCACTTCCCCATGGACAGTAGAGGAAATAAAGAAGAGCAAGAGCTATTTAGAAAAAGGAGAAAAACCTATATGTATGTATATATATATGCATGTGCATGTCCGTGAAGTGTGACCAAAGTGTAAGTAGGAGTAGCAAGATATCCCTGTTATCTAGCGAGTTTATGAGACAGAAAAAGACTGTTTTATTACATGTAAACTACATTATTTTTGTACCACAAAGAAACAAAATTTTTAATTTGCATGAGGTATTGCACAAAGACGGTACAGTCAAACCTCGATTTACAAGTTTAATCCGTTCAGTGATCTAGCTCGTAACCTGATCTGCTCGTATGCTGAATCAATTTTCCTCATTTAAATTAGCTGAAATGCCATTAATCCATTCCAACGTAATTCCTCCTCTCAGGAGGCATGACAATATACACTTCAGTATAACGCTAATATCAACTCTACAGCTTACTTATCTATCACAATTCATCTAATATGACATAATAAACAATATAAATAACATAGAAACCTGATATATATACATGTACTCTAGAATGAATAAAACACATACAGTGGACCCTCACCTAACAATATTAATCCGTTCCTGAGAGCTCAACGTTAGCCGAAATTATCGTTAGCCGAATTAATTTTCCCCACAGAAATAATGGAAATCAAATTAATCCATTCCTGACACCCCAAAGTATGAAAAGAAAATTACCACATGAAATATACATTTTTATACACCCAAAAAGAAGACGACATGCACAATTACTACTGTACTAAATAAAGAATACATGACACTTACCTTCATTGAAGATCTGGTGATGATTGATGGGATGGGAGGAGGGGAGATGGTGGAAGTTGTTACTGTTTGGAAGGGGAATGACCTTCCATGAGGACTTGAGGTAGCAAGTCCTTTTCCGGGGTTACTTCCCTTCTTCTTTTAAACCTTTCAGGGTTTCTTATGTACTAGTACGGCTTACGCACCAGGGTTTTTGATGTACTAGTACGCCTAAATTCTAGCGCCCTCAAATCTAGTGAGAGAAAGCTGGTAGGCCTACATATGAAAGAATGGGTCTATGTGGTCAATGTGCGCAGTATAAAAAAATCCTGCAGCACACAGTGCGTAATAAGAAAAAAAAAACTTTGACAGTGTTTTTGGTTTAAAACAGCGACTTTGCACTGTATTTTCGTATGGTATTTATGATGGTATTATAGTTTTCCTGGTCTCATTTTATAGAATGGAAGACATTACAGAAATTGAGATGATTTTGATTGGTTTTACAATGAAAAGTACCTTGAAATTGAGCTCAAAGTAGCAGAAATCTTCAATTTTTCCCAAAGTTCAAAAGTAAACAAATCATGCTACACATCCAATACACGTCAACTGGTGAGTCTAATATTCTTTCACAAGTGTGGTGATATTATTTATACCATTTCTACACTAATGCAGTAGTCTGCATAACAGTAAATCTTCTATTTTTTGTGATAATAAAAATTCAAAGTGGAAAGCAAAAGAATGTAAAGAGGGGCATGGGGGCGTGGCTAATGAACAGAGGAAATGTTATTTTAGTGCCCGGAATGTCTTTCTTGTTTATTCTGGACCCTGTGTGGAAATTGGCATCTTTTGAAATTTGTGTGAAATTGGCAAAATTGCTAAATTCTGACCAATGAATTGGATAGTTGAAATTCTTAAATGGGTGGTTTCGTGTACTCATTCAATAGAAAAAATGGAGTTCTAGCGAAATAGTTATGATTTTTGTTAACTAGTACACTGGAATTGGCCGAAAATAGGGCTAAAAGTGGGCAAAATTGCTGATGCGTAAACATCGTCGAGACCGTTAACTTCACGAGAGCATAATTCCGCAAGTTTTCCATCATATTTCATACTTTTGGTGTCATTACGATCAGGAAAAGATTCTCTATCTTTTCATAAGAAAAATATATATATATATTTTTTTTGAAATTTGGGCAACCCTGAGAACAAGTCTTTGAGAGGGCCTGGCGATCCTGAAAGGGGTAATGCCACTAGGATCAGCTTGAGAGTCACTGGACCTCTGTCGCACAACAAATCTGTCCATAGAGCTCTGTACCTCGCGTTCCTTTAAGATTTGCCTAAAATGCGCCACAACATTGTCATTGTAATAGTCACCAGCATGGCTTGCAATAGCTGTGTTAGGGTGATTGTCATCCATAAAGGTTTGCAGTTCAACTCACTTTGCACACATTTCCTTAATCTCTTTTTTCAATTCCATACTAATTCTCGCCCTTTTTACCACAGGGTTGACACTAGAAGCTTTCTTGGGGTCCATGGTGACTTATTTTGCAGTTACAAGCACTAAAAACACTGGGATAATGTGAAATGTACCGAGTGCATGCGTAGATGTGACTGCACTGGCTGGCTTATAAACACTGGCACCCACGGGGCAGCGTGGACAGGTCCCAGACGAATCACGTTGGGTGAGTGTTTTATCATTAGGCGGGGCAAAATTTCGTTAGGCAGATTTAACGGTATGCAATGCGTTCGTCAGGCGAGGGTTCACTGTATGTCATTATGTAACAAGTGGTGGCAGCCATTCCTTTTCCCATTGTTGTGGTATTCACTGCCGTGTTGTGGTGGCATTCTGAAGCTCACTTGTTATTTTAATATTATTATTATAATATTATTATAGTATTATATTATTATTATTATATTATTATATATTATATTATTATTATTATTATTATTATTATATTATTATATTATAGTATTATTATTATTATAATAGGGAAGCACTTATACAGTGTCTGTGGGGGGAGACGAAAGGTATTCAGGCTTAATTTACGGAACTGGAGCACAGATCAGCTGGAGCACTAGATCAAGAGCCTTTCACCAGCATCAAGGAACCTCCCTTGAGTCGGAAGCTCACAACCTGAATTTTGGCTTGTATCCAGGAGCAACAAATCGACCGAGTGACAGCTCATATCCTGGAAAATTCGTATGGTGGGGCACTCATAAGTAATTCATTGAATTACCATATATGCCATGTTTATATACTTCATGCTTGTTGCTACAGCTAGGAACCTGAACATGCACTAAGTTAACTAATTAGCCAAGCAAAAAATGTTGAAAAAAGTAAATTTACTTTTATATTTTACAAGAAATTTATTTTAATATTCTTAGAAATAGCAGCAAAATAAAAGAAGACCTGACTTACCTGAACAACGTGATTACAACCTTGTACAGTTTTTTCTACTTTTACTGCACAGTTGCCACATTCTTGATAACATGGTTTCGTACACAGATGTCCACATGGAAGTGTATTTTTACAGGGTTTATGACATCTGATATCTTCAATATGTTCAGAACAATCAACCTTATAAGCCACATGACCACATGGTAATGTTTTCTTCACTTTTATTATGCAAGGACTACATTCTTGATAACATTTCTTCAGGCAGTTATGCTTTTGTAAACACCCTGCATTCAGTCTTGCGCAATATTCTAAACACTGATAAAAAATATGGTCTGGATCTGATGTGCGGTGACACTTTTGTCTACATTTGTGACCACAATCCAGTCTAGTATCACAGTCCATGGAACAAGGAAACAGTTGTGGATCATAATGGCAAGGCATCTTAAACTTGTGATGACAGATAGGTTTTTCTTTGATCACTTCACTTGGACACTTGTGATTATCTGGGTTAACATGACAAGGAATAGTGTGACTATGACTACAGGGTAAGACTTTCATAACAGGAACTTCACACTGTGTACATGTTTCCCAACATTTCTTTGGACATTGATGGTCCAAGTCACAGAGAATCTTGAGGCAAGGAACTCGACACTTAAAATTTTTATGTTCTAAATCATCCATGTGACAAATCTTGGGACAGGAATGTTTGCACTTTGGAAGAGAACCACCACATACTTGAAGACATCCCCCCTCTGGGCTTTTGTTGACGAAGTCTGCACCTGATGATACCAATGTTAACTGATCAGGATGATTTTCACACTTAAGAGTTAAGGAATTGCCAATTGAGTTTTCGTCAGTGAGATCTTTGTTAATCTTCTTCCAAAGTTCACTTGAGGTACAAAGAAGATCCATATTTCCAGTGATGTATAACCCATGCTTGGCACGTGAGAGGGCAACACAAACTCGGTTATCAGTACGAAGGAAGCCAACATTTCCTTCTGAATTACTTCGAACTAACGATAAGAGGATAATATCATTCTCTTCTCCCTGAAAGTTGTCCACTACACAGATCCTCACACTCTGACATACCCGGTGATTTCTCTGAAGCTGTTGAAAAATAAAATAGTGGTTTTAGTATTCTATAAGTGGTGCAACTACAAATATAATCTTAACTTTTATAGTTGACAGGATATAAATAATGAAGTTCATCAAATGAATATCACAATAAAATTTATGGTGTTTTGCCTTACACTGTTCTGCTAATACGACATTTCAAATTATGACCAAAACTCGCTATATGGCTTAACCCACCTGACTTTCTAATATGGTCACCATGCCCCACCCGATTTGTTTACATTCTCCATGATTTCTGTGTCTCTCCATTATGTCTAGAAACTTCAAAATTTCAAGCATTTTCAAGTAATTTCATATTTTTTATATACGTCCTGTGTTAATTATTCTTATGTGTACCTAAACAGTGGACCCCCACCTTACGATATTAATCCGTTCCTGAGAGCTCATCGTAAACCAAAATTATCGCTAGCCGAATTAATTTTCCCCATAAGAAATAATGGAAATCAAATTAATCCATTCCTAACACCCCAAAGTATGAAAAAAATTATTTTTACGACACGAAATATTAATTTTAATACACACGTGCACAATTACTACTCTACTAAGAAAAGAATACATGACACTTACCTTTATTGAGGATCTGGTGATGATTGATGGGATGGGAGGAGGGGAGAGAGTGGAAGTTATTGTTTAGAAGGGGAATCCCCTTGCAATAGGACTTGAGGTATACCTGGAGTTTACCTGGGAGTTCGGGGGGGTCAATCCCCCCGCGGCCCAGTTTGTGCCCAGCTTCATGGTTGATCAGCCCCCTGATCAACCAGGTGTTATGTGGCTACTGTAATCCAACGTTTGGCCACAGCCAGGGGGTTTCAGGTCCCCAACTTTGGGTGCTTGTCTGTGCCTTTTTTAAGACAGCCAGGGGTCTTTTGGTAATCCCCTTTGTATGCTGGGAGGCAGTTGAACATTTTCTGGGGCCCCCCGCACTTATTTTTATTGTCTTTACGTGCTGTGAAAACCCCTGTTTTCTTGGGGATGTTGTTTTCGTTCCCCAAGTCTTTTGTTTCGTTGTGAGTGTTTTTCATATTCAAGTTCAGTCTGCCCCACTGGATTTTCCGGTGTATAAATCATGTATCTCTCCACTGCATTCGGGAGTACAGGTTCGGAACTTCAAGTGTCCAGTTATTGAGGTGTTTTTCTCTTTATGCTGCCGTAAAGGTTCTATGTATTTTTTCTAGGTCAGAAATTTCACCTCCCTTGATGGTGAGTTAAGTGCAGCAATTTTCCCACCCTAGATAAAACAAGGACTGAAGAGTTATCGGGGGGCTTGGCTCCTATTTTTAAAGGTTTCATTTCCATGGTTCATTTTTCTAGAGATGCGATTGATAAAATGTTATGGCCCTTAAAGGGTGGATCCCCCGGCACGATCACTCCCAGGTCTTTGACGTTGATTTTTCGCTCTATTTGAGGTTGGAATTTGTTTTGTACTCTGAGAAGTTTTAAATTTTTCCTCATATTTACCTAATGGAGAATTAAAAATTTTCAGTTGATTTCATTTTTTTTTCTGCACCCACTGAAAGATTTGGTTGATGTCGCCTGGAGCCTTGTGTATCTCAATGAAGCCCTGTCATGCGTTTCGGGTGTACCACAAGGGCAGGGTGTGTGGTAAAAAACCTTGTCATGTCAGATATGAGGATGAGAAACAAGATGGGAGCAATACTGGCCATGGGAAAGTTTTCCCAGTAGCGTTTCAAAATTTCTCTGTTATACTATTTTTGTGTTTGTTTGGAGGAAATTATGATCCTCTCCCAATTTTTCCCTGTTTTTCCCTTTAGCAGAATTTTGTGCATTTACGCCAGGGTACATTTGTCAAAGGCTTTTGCAAAGTCTGTATTATTACATCTGCATTCTTTTTGTCTTCTGTGCTCTAGGACCTTGTTATGACCCAGTATTTGGGGAAACAACAGGAGCGAATGCTCTAAAACCCTTGTTGTCTGGGTTGGTAATTGATGGGTACCCGATGGGGGTGATGTTGTTCTTGGCCCCTAAAAGTTTTTTTATGTATGGGATGTTGTGCATCGCTTTGTATTTTTTGCTTTGTTTCCCCCCCTTTGGGGGAGTGGGGCTATGTCTGTTGTTTTTGTAACTGGGGGATGCCCCCCCATGTCCATGCTCCCCCTCATGGATGGTAAAAGTCATATAGGGGCTTCTTGCGTTCTTGTGAAAGGAGTTCATGAGTCTGGCCCTGGGGCAGAGTCATGGGATGTCATTTTTGCCTGTTCAAAGTTTTTTTGGCTCAAAATAAATAGTGGTTGTGTTTACCAAATTTGGGGGCTCTCTCAAAAAAAAAATTCATTTTGATCTTTGACTCTCTTTCTGGTTAGTGGCTTGCTAAAAACTGGTCATTTTGGGATTTGATAGCTCCTATTTCTGTTGTCATCTGTGTAGGACCCTCTTGTTTAAGTAGGGGCCCAATATGGATGTTGTTCCGACTTTGATTTGGCATAAGAAAAAAAATACTTTGGGTTTCTTTCAATTTCATTTATTTGGGGGGTTTTGTTCTTCCCGTGATTCCCGACTCCTATAAGATTCCTTTAGCTTAAGTTCGATGTTGCTATTTCTCGCAGGGTCTCCCCACACATTTCAGATTAATTGGGGCCCCTTTTAGCCACTTTTTATTCTTTTCTGTCACCCGTAAAGGGAGCACCCGTCTCTTTCTATTTTACACTCCTTTTTTTTTTTAAAGGAAAAGCCTTGAAGACACATCAAGTGCAGTGGTTAATTGTTTGGTTTAAATTGGGGGCGTGTTGCTTAGTCTTTTCCCCGCTTATATCGTTTTGGACCTGGTTTTCTTGGTCCCATTTATGTTTTGTTACTGAATTGAATTTGGTGAAAAGGGTCCCTCGAGACCCAAACTCATTTTCCCTTGGGGCTCCGCGCTACATGTCTGAACCCCGATTATGTTGTGATTGGTATGTTTTTTGATTGGTGACATTTTTGTATCGATCTATTGTTTGTGAGATGAGGTCTAGTGTATTTTCCAGTCTCGTGGGTCTTTACTTGCTGGTTTTGTTGAATTTTGTGCAACATTTAAAACTCGTGGGGTTTTGTGAGTTTTCGTCGGCGCCTCCTGGTGTTATAACTGCAACAAAAATTATTTGCTATATTCCCCCATTTTAGGTGCCTCAAATTTTTAAATCCTCCAGAAGAAGATGTTGGGGGCAGGAGCTGGAGTTTTCCAGACAGTGGTCAATTTTTTAAAAGTGTTCTGTAATTTTGGGACGTTCAGAGGTTTTAGATCCACAATGATAGGTTTTGGTTCTCGATCTTTACTGCTAAAAAATTCCCCTACATATTTAGGCATTAAAAAAGTTCTGTGCAAAAAAAGTGACTCTGCGTATACAGCCCCCCCCCCCTCCCTTTTTTGTTCATTGTGATCTGTTTGGTTGTAACCCGGGGCCAATTTTGTTGTCCAAGTGATTTTTGTGGTCTTATGAAGCCGGAACATTTCATTTGCCTTGCAAGCAGTCCCCGGAGAAGGTATTTTGTTGTTTGTTTTGGGGTTGAGACCCCGTATATTTGCAAAGAAGAAAGTATCGGATATAGTATTGGTGGTACTGCGGGGGGATTTTTTTTTTTCGGCCCTAGTATCTGATCTGTTGGTTTGGAGTGGGGTCAAGGCTGTGGTTCCACTCCAGAAAAGATGGATTTGGCATACGATTTTTTGCCATTTCCCGCCAGGTTTTTTTCCTTCCTGGAGAAAAAAACCCCTCCTCTTGTGGGCTGTGGCTACCCCATGTTTTCCCTGGCCCCGGATGTTTTGATCTTTTTTTCCCCCTTTTGGGGTGTGCCCGGCAATTTTAAATTATAGCACAGTCTTTCCGTACTGAAGAGGGAACTTTTAGGGGAAAAAAACTTAAGGAAGGGAGTTTGCATTTTCTGTTGTCTATGGGGACGGATTTTTTAGGGTGGTCAGAGTTGCACGTCCCCTCTGTTTTTCCAGATTTCCCATGCCTGCAGATACCAAGTGCATAGTATGTGCACAGGCTTGACTTCCTGTTGCCTTGGGTTTTTGTGAAGTATTCCCTGTTGGTGCATGTTTACCTGTTCATTCCTATCCTCACTATTACTAACAATGGAGCTCTCATTAGTTGTTTCTGGTAATATATCCTAAACTGTTGCTAGTGGAGTCCCCTTGTTTGCTATCGCCTGTGGTTTTTACTAGTTTGTAATTTTTGGGATTTATCTTGTCCTTGACTACACTTGTTTCCCCACTACAGCTCCTGTCCCCCTCGAGGCCATTATATGCATTCCCTCATGCGCGTACATTTCTGTCTACCTGGACAGCATTTCCAGCCTTTGCCATTACTGTCTACCAGGACAGCACCCCCCGCCCCACATTTACAGTCTATCAGGGCAGCACCTCCAGCTTCACCATTACTGTCTCCCAGGACAGGACTTCCAGCCCAAAATTTGGTCTATAAAGGGCAGCCCTCCAGCCTTGCCGTTTTGACTACATGGTAGCAAGTCCTTTTCCGGGGTTATTTTCCCTTCTTTTTTTAATGCCACTAGGACCAGCTTGAGTCACTGGACCTCTGTCGCACAACAATCTGTCCATAGAGCTTGTACCTTGCATTCCTTTAAGACTTTCCTAAATTGGGCCATAACATTGTCATTGTACAGGTTGCCAACACGGCTTGCAGTAGCTGGTCAGGGCGTTTTCATCCAAAAAGGTTTTGCAGTTCAAACCCACTTTGCCACACATTTCCTTAATCTCTTTTTTCAATTCCATACTAATTCTCGCCCTTTTTACCACAGGGAGGGCACTAAAGCTTTCTTGGGGTCCATGGTGACTTATTTTGCAGTTACAAGCACTAAAAAAAACTGGGATAATGTGAAATGTACCGAATGTATGCATAGATGCGACCGCACTGGCAGGCTTGAAAACACTGGCGCTGAGGCCACACGTGGGATGCGTCCCGGACGAATCTGTAAAGTGAGTTTTTTATCATGAGGTGAGGCAAAATTTTTGTGTTCAATGCTTCGTATGGTGGATTTAATATAATGAGATGCGTTCGTAAGGCGGGGTTCCACTGTAGTATATACCGAGTCAAAAAAGGAGAATTAGTGTGCAATACCTGGGAAGGTTTACTCTCAGAGGGGAACTATAGCCTAGCATGCCCGTGTGCAAAATAACAATAGAACTTTTCTTTGTCAAAGGAAAGAAAGTCTCCCTGATAATAGTGTTAATAGAAAACTGAAGTGTAGGCTTTAAGAGGCAGGTGCCAGAAGTCACCAGAAACCTACCACACAGGTCAGCTGTTTTAATAATCTTCCTAGCATACTAGTGTACCTCGCCTATAATCTAGTGATACCAGTGGGGAAAAGTTTTCCTCTAAATTATGAAAAGTTGCAAAAAACTTGAGGGAATACAAAAAGTGTACAGTTTTGAAAAAATACGATATCAGTGAAGGTTTACAACAATTCAAATTTAATTCAAGTTTATTCTATATAAGGGTTTTCAATGTGGGGTTTACAGGGTTTTGGGTATTGTGTGGTTTACTGTTATAAAACTCTAATTACAGAGGGGGCCACTAGGACACCTAGCATGGCTAGGCATCTTGAGCAAAACCATTTATCATCCAGAAACCTTACCACAGTGTTTTTAGAGCAATTAACAGTAACATAATGGTACTTAGTGGGGTGGAGTGACCATCATTAGTTTTTTTCTTCATTTTGAAATTTCTAGACATATACAGTGGAAATTCATGAAACCCGTAGTTAGCAGTGGTCGCAATTTACACAACGAAAAGCAAATATTACTCCAGCAAAAGCGACTTTCCTCCAATAATCTTCACCAGCCAACTATTGTGATAACTAGCATTTGTTGTGTAGGACGGAAAAAATCTAGAAAAGCTAAATACAGTGATCTATAAATCTTCAGGCTGTAACTAAGTGTTGAGGTCTCGACCATTCATCATTGTAGGAGCTGACAGCAATCCTTTCTCCAACATGCAAGTTATACTTTTGTATCACTCTAATCACATATTCTTGGTTAAATAATCTCCAGCAGTTCCTTCATGTGTTAGCCCAAATCATCGATCAGATATGTTTTAAATAAGTGATCCACTGATCAGATTCAACTGGTTCTGAACCCTTGACCGGTTTCAACGGATTTGTTGGACAATAAATGGACTATAAACAGACAGGGTTTTAGGGGGCCCTTATCAAACACAAACAATAACTATAAAGCAGTCACTTAGAGCAGTAAGCTTGTCCTAATATACAAGTAAAGTTAGAAACAGAATACAAATACCAGATCTTCACTTTAAGAGGTTATTAGTAGAGAATTTCAAGAGGTTATTAGTAAGAATACAGTAAATCAACCTTAAAATCACATTATAAAATCCTGTGTAGTCTGCAGTAAATCTAACAGCTTCACATGGGATTTACATGCCACTTTTGTGGAAATTGGTGTCATGCCCCTTGTGCAGATACTCAAGAATTAACTACAAGATTTATAAATTCAGGGAAGTGTTTTGGGTATGCCCAAATGAGATCAATCCTCTGGACAAAATCTCATTGTTATTAAAAGAGGAATACATCAAACACCTCATAGAAAATTTCTGGAAGCATTCTATAACAGATGGGAAAAATAAAAAGTCAGGCTGGATGTGCTATCGCCCTAGGTGGGCAGATGCTTTCCTGGCCGACAGTACCAGTATGCATGAGGGGAATGCATATTAACCCTTTCAGGGTCCTGGCTGTAGATCTATAGCTTTACGTTCAGGTCCAAACCGTAGATCTACACCATGAGTTAGCTCAGCTCACTCTGATAAGCTGTGGAGTGGTAAATATTTGGGCTAGATATAGAGAATAACATCTATGTGGTATGTGAGCACCACATAAAACAAATCCTGCAAGCACACAGTTTTACCTGGAGTTTACCGGAGAGAGTATCCGGGGGTCAACGCCCCCATGGGCCCCCCGTCCCTGTGACCAGCCTCCAGGTGGATCAGTGCCTGATCAACCAGGCTGTTGGTTGCTGGCTGCACGCAAACAACGTACGAGCCATGATATTTCCCATTAAAACAGCGATTTTGGCAGTGTTTTGTCGTATGTTTTCTTATAAGTTATATTTGCAATTTCTTGGTCCTCATTTGATAGAAATGGAAGACATATACGAAAGGAGATGATTTTGCTTGGTTTTAGCACTGAAATCAATTGAAAAAACTGAAGCTCAAAGTACAGAAATGTTAAATTTTTGCTGAGGTTCAAGAGTAAAATGGACCTCACACTCTAATACACGCCAGCCGGTGAAATCCTAATATGTATTCACAAAATGTGGTGATGATATTTATAAAATATTACAATATTGCACAAAACAGTAAATCCTTTCTATTTTTTGGTTTGAATAAAAAATCACAATGATATATTTTTAAAAGCCTCAAAACAAATAACTAATGAACAGAGGAAATGTTAGTTTAGTGCCAGGAATACTACAAAGTTATCTGGACCCTATTTGAAATTGGAATATTTAGAACTTTGAGTTAAATTGGCCAAATAATATTACCAATTTCCAATCACTTTATTTTGTAGTTGAAAAAACAGTTGACTTGTGGCGATTTCATGTCTCAATTGGTAGAATAGAATATAATGATGAAATAGGCTAAGAATTTGGTTGACGGGGGGAATAAGTATTGGCCTAAAATGCACAGGCGATGGCCTGAAAGCAACAGCAACACCGTAAATAACTTTGTAATACTCACTTGAAATACTCAGTCTTTGGTAATACTCATTTGTGCTAAATTGTTATTTTGTTTACAGTAATGTTTTACCCTCCTTGAATACATCACTGCTTAGTTTATCATAACCCTTTCAGTACCAATGCCAAAATCAGAAGTCGACGCACCAGTGCCAAGAATTTTTGAAAAAAAAAAAAAAAATTATTTTTGCTAACAGAATTAAAAGAGCATATTTTTGTGAAGGTAATAAAACCAAAAAAATTAGAATCATCATTACTATACCACCGAGATACAGGTGGGGCCAAAGCAGTTATAGAAATGATGTGGTGGCGGCAACATCACGAATTCCCACATACGCGTAATTATATATTTTGTTGTCTTTAAGTTTTTTTTCTTTTCTTCCAATTTTTTTCTATTCCTACTAACATTTGGGGCCTGAGAGACCAATACTGTAATATAATTGGATATATATATTACTCACTGTATTGAACACAATAACCGCACTAAAGTATTATCATATATTTGTTAACGCACTGTTGTTTATTACAATAAACATGCACAAATATAGTAATAATACTAATGTTCTATCATATATTTACATATTTACAATCAACTGGACATGGTTATAGAACTGCGGAGCTTGTGGAACCTCCCTTGAAACGAAGCACCATGCACAGAGGCACCTTACATTCCTCCCAACATAAACCTGTGTCTTTGCGTCTTTGTTTGCCGTCCGTTTTGTTTCGTTCACAGACAATGCATCTCTTCTGAGCAAATTTCTTTGAGTTGAAGGAAGCGGTATTAGAAATGATCAATTTCTCTCCTCAAACGCTTGGTATATTGTGAACTGAATTCGAGGAACCATGTTGTATTGCAGGTGTTGTTACTTGTACTTCATTAGGAGTTGTCTGACAAACAGACAACCAAAATTCACCATAACGGTGGTCTGTTACAGTCTTTATTTGTACAATAATATTATCATTCAGCATTGAAATGTCCCATGAGATGGAAGAAAAGTATCATGTCCACTTGGTAACTCTTACGTACACGAGTCAACTAAACCAATCTGCATGTAACACTTGGTCAACCAAGTGCATGTTTTGTGTATAATCAATCACTGTCACTGGTTTTCGAATACGTTTCATTAGTCACTCGAACACTTTGCCACAGTCTTGCATTTCATTACGGTAATGGTTTGTCAACAATGTGACCTCTCGTTTGTCATCCGCCGAAAGCCATGATGGTCATTGGCAGTAAACACCTGCAACGTCATCACCTACGAACACCTGCGTTATCAGCCTGGGCATATTTTTACGATAGAACGCACTGTGCCTCACCACATCTGTCTTGTTCACATACGCATGAAATACATGAGTAAATGGCTTGTGTACCAGTTATCGGTAGATAATGTATGGCCCTTACCAACTAAGGTGCCATCATGTTTCTCACTATGTCACCTTATATACCAAAACATCTGGTATCTTTCTATTATTAACTATACCCGGGTATACAACAATATCCAACACCAGGCCACTCTCACAATCACAAGTACAAACAATTTTTTTAAACCAAAGCGGTTCCCTTCTCGGTATATAACTGCTATGAAATGACAGTCAAACCTTTGAACAAAACAAGACTCGACAATTACACGATTCTTGAATGGATAAAAGTATAACCTGAACTTTGTTTGAGATACATGAAACATTTTCCTAATCTTTTTATAACCTGTCACTTCGTGTCAAGCCTGGTTTTTGTCAAGAAGTGCAACATACGTAATCAGTATCGATAACCTGTTCACGTGGTATATATTCTCTGAGGAGGGGGTACAAAATTAGCCGATCTGTGACCAGTAAATGCTTTTATATTATGCTTAGACGTGAGGCCAAAAGCATTATGTTGAAAAAGCAAATACATTTCTGCAACAGTCGTCTCTTTCCACCTGTACTCTTGACCTGTGGTGATAAGATCGTATTTGCCATGGTGTACTGAAAATACTTATACTTTCCCTGACAATAATTTTCCATCAAAGGCTGGTCAAAGATAATTGCAAGAGAATTCCAGTTTCATTGGCCGTGTTCAAGGGGAACAGGTAGGTAGAATTCCACTTTGAGAGTCATCAAAGTGTGAGGCTGGGAACAAAATTGGGAATTTTGCTGCCAATCCCAGATACGGTTTGCATGGTGGAATACTGACATCATAGCTGGTTGTACGGGTGGTTTGTGGCGGGCTTGGTGGGAGGACGCTTCCTCTTGTCCTGAACTGACGAGTCAGCAGCGTGGTTCCCCGGTGGCACAGTGATTCATGCATGGCGCGGTGCCACAACACCACCAGCCCCCCTAACACCATCCACTAAGCCTTTGGCCCATCCAATCCAAGGTGTAGCCACATCATCCTCAACTAACACTACTAAAACGGGTTAGGGCCAACGGGATGCGTACTCCGGGATGTACTCCGTCCCTTGGTCACAGCATAGGGTACATCTACCCAAGCGCATGCGGCAGCGAACATACCGACGCTTCACTGGTGAATATGTTTCCTCACTATCACTACTCGAATGACGTCGAAGCGCAATAAAATCACAATCCACGTCAGAATCATCGTCCATTACTGAAGTCAGAGGCCAGGCCACGGAAAATATTAGTTTCTCTTACAATTTAGGGAACACCCAACCGTGAGTCACGAGTGCCCTACACCAGAGGTAGAAGTCGAGGATCGTCGGGTTTTCTGCACTATTATCGATATCCTGTCACTATTTTCGGTCACTAACTTATCAAAGCCGTAGAATTTTCGTCTTCATTTCCACTTCCATCAGTGTCCGACTATCAACAGGAAGAAGGGAGAGTCCCAATTTCCTGGGAGTAAAAAAGGCCTTGACCCCCACCCCCCCCACCTTTTGCACGAGGCCATGGTGAACAGGTGACTGAGCCCGTTTCCCACAATGCGAATCAGGTGCCTAGATTTTTTGTTTAGGCGCACACCCACGCGCAGACCCATTCTCTCACATGTAGGCCTATGAGCCGCTTTCGCGCTAACTTGACGGACGCTAATTTTGGCATAGATCTACGGTTTGGACACTCACCGAAAAGCCGTAGATTTACGGGACGGACCCTGAAAGGGTTAAGTTACTTTTAAGCCTGCCATAATACTCTGCATACACTGGCTTGGCATGACTTGCACTTTAATAACTGTATTCCTTTGTACTTCTCTGTATCATGTTCCAATTAATAAATAAATAAATAAATAAAAAGTTGGCAAAATCGCCCATTCGTAAATATCGCTGACACATCAAAATTCGCGAGAGCATAATTTCGTCAATTTTCCATCAAATTTCATACTTTTTGTTTTATTACCTTCAGAAAAAGATTCTCTACCAATTCATAAGAAAAAATAACAAAAATTTTATTTTTAAATTCTTGGACCCTGGTGTGCACTTTGAAATTTGGCCTCTGAACCCTGAAAGGGTTAATGGTCTCAAGGGAGAAAGGAGCTGTAGTGGGGAAACAAGTGTAGTCAAGGACAAGATAAAACCAATATTACAAACTAGTAATACCACAGAAAATAGCAAACAAGGGGACTCCACTAGTAATAGTGACGATATATTACCAAAAACAACTGGTGAGAGCTCCATTGTAAGTACTAGTGAGAATAGGAATGAAACAGGAAAACATGCACCAACAGGGAATACATTCACAAAAATCCAAGACAAACGGAAACCAAGCCTGTGCACATATTATGCACTTGGTATTTTCAGGCATGAGATATCTGGAAAAACAGATGGGACATAAAACTTTGACCACCCTAGAAAATGCCTTGCCCATATGACAACAGGAAAATGCAAACTACCTTCCTGTAAGCTTTTTCACCCTGAAATGTGTCCCTCTTCAGTACAGGAAAGACAGTGCTATAACTTAAATTGCCAGCAACACCAACTAAATGGACAAAAAGATACAAAACACCAACCATGGGAAAACCGGGTTAGCCTCAGCCACTCAGAGGGAGATGTTTTTAGTGCAAGGAAGGAAACAAAACTGGCAGAATGCAGAATAATACACCAAATCCATCATTCGGAGTGGAATCACAGTCGATGGCCTCCACTCCAAACCAACAGAAACAGATAATAATAGCGGAAAAAAAGCTCCCCCCCCCAGTACACCAATACCACCAATCCGATGACATTCTTCGTTGCAAAATATACAGGGTCTCAAGCCAACAACAAACGAAAACAAAATACCTTTCATCAGTTGGACTGCTTGCAGAGGCAAATGTAAAGTTCATATGGCTTCACAGAGACCCACAAATAAAGGATCCTTGGCAACGAAATATAGATCCCAGGTTGCAACCTATCAGATGCGACAGAGTGAACAGGCAAAGGGTAAGAGTTGTGCCTGTAATATTGCATCACTAATTTGCACAGAACTGCTTATAGCTTCAAATGATATAATGGAAGTTTCAGCAGTAAAGATTGAGAACCAAAATCTAGCCATTGTGATAGTCTGCAAGCCTCCGGATGCAATGTCCCAACAATTCCAGGAACAGCTGTTGAAAATTGACCACTGTTTGGAAAATTTTCCAGCTCCTGCCCTCAACATCTTGCTCCTGGGGGATTTCAACTTAAGGCACCTAAAATGGAGGAATATAGCAAATAATGTTGCAGTGATAACACCAGTAAACACGAGGAAATTAAATCTTCATCAGAGTACAAAACAAATTCTGGCCACAAAATAGAGCGAAACACCAACGTCAAAGACCTGGGAGTGATCATGTCGGAGGATCTCACCTTCAAGGACCATAACATTGTATCAATCACATCTGCTAGAAAAATGACAGGATGGATAATGAGAACCTTCAAAACTAGGGATGCCAAGCCCATGATGACAATTTTCAGGTCACTTGTTTTATCTAGGCTGGAATATTGCTGCACACTAAAAGCACCTTTCAAGGCAGGTGAAATTGCTGACCTAGAAAATGTACAGAGAACCTTCACGGCGCACATAACGGCGATAAACACCTAATTACGGGAGCGCTTGAAGTTCCTGACCTGTATTCCCTGAACACAGGTGGGAGAGATTACATGATTATAAACACCTGGAAAATCCTAGAGGACTAGTACCGAGCATGCACATGAAAATCACTTACTAACGAAAGCAAAAGACTTGCAAATGATGCAACATCCACCCAATAAAAGCAGGGGTGTCCACTACAAGTTAAGAGACCATAGAACAATAAGTGTCCAGGGCCCGAGACTGTCAACTGTCCTCCCAGCATACATAAGGGGATTACCAACAGACCCCCTGCAGGCTGCAAAAGCAGCACTGGACAAGCACCTAAGAAGGCTGGTTCCTGACCAGCCGGGCTGTGGGCTCGTATGTTGGTTTACATGCATCCGCAGCCAGCAGTAACCAGCCTGGTTGATCAGGCTCCGATCTCCAGGAGCCTTTCACATACCGTGCCGCGGGGGCGTTGACCCGCGGCCCGGTCTGTGAACTCTTTCCAGGTGAACTCCAGGAGGCAGCTCAGACGAGAACTCACACACACAAGAGCTTCTAAATCTCTGCACAAAATTCAATTTAAACCAGCAAATAATAGAGCCTACTAGATTGGAGAATACAATGGACCTCATTTTCACTAACAATGATGATCTGATATGAAATGTGACCATATCAAAAACAATATACTCGGATTACAACATAATCGAAGTTCAGACATGTATGCGTTGGAGCCCCAGACCAACAAAATGAGATCAGTTATGAGGGAGCCTTCACCAAATCCAACTTCAATAACAAGAACATAAAGTGGGAACCAAGTAAACCAGTCCTAAGTGATAAAAGCTGGGAAGATAGACTAAGCAACACAGACCCCAACGTATGCATATAAGAGATTAACTCTGTGGCACTCGATGTATATTCCTTTAAGAAAAAGGAGGAGTAGATTAAAAAAAAAGAGACAGCGCATCCCGTTACAGGCGATGGAGAAAGAATAACAAGCAGCACAAGAGGCCAATATATCTGATAATGCGTAGGGAAGACACTGTCAATGAAATAGCAAACAACGAACTTAAGCAAAGGAATCTATAGGATCTGAATCGTGGGAAGAAGCTAAAAGCCATTTATTTTATTTATTTATTTATTTATTTATTAACAATTTGAGCCCCTCATACAGAGGTAACAAAAAATACAGATAAGAGTAGCAATGCCAAATCCACTTATACTATGCATAGCATTAAACGGGCTGGCCTTAAATTAACTTAAATTAACTAAGCAATTTGAGAAATCAGTGATAAAAACATTAATGTAAACAATTACTATAAAGCACAAGTGAGTAATACAAGCAGGTCATATGGTTGCATGCATTGTTGTACATTCAGTCGTATGAAGAATTCTGTTAAGGGTAGTGTATATAAAAAATAATAAAGTTAGTTTCGGTTTTAGGTATAACATTTATGTGACTAATGTGAGAAACATTTAAGATATACAATTAATAAGTTCAGTATTCATATTATTTGGTTTTGGGTGAGTAAGTGATCTTTTGAGAAAGTGACTTGAATTTATAAACAGGTAGTGTTTTCTTTTATATTTACAGGTAATGAAATTCCAGATTTTTAGGGCCTCATATGTGCTATGAGTTTTTGCTAGTGTGAGAATGAGACACGAGTAACATCAAAGAGTGATCTTGTTCTTGTGTTTTATGGTCATGAGTTCTTTGAGGTTGTCAAGGAGATGTTTGAAGGGGGAGGGTTAATATCAAGTTTTAGTTTGTTCTATGTATGAATAGGTGCAGTAATAAGTATGGATGATTTGTATGGTGATAGATTATAGAGTAATGAATATTGATTGGAGTGTCTGCCTGTAAGTGAGAATTTGTTATCATTCTAACTGCGGCCCTTTGTATGGGTAATTATTGGTCTTGAGATGGTTAATTGTTGGTTGACCCCATGCACAAATTCATAGGTGAATAGGGTAAAAAGAGATTAATATAGGGCCAGGAGGGCTGACTGTGGAACATAGTAACCGTAATCTTTCGATAGCATGCTACAGTCTTGGAAATTTTTCTTAGAAATTTGTTTGTATATGTGTAAGAAATTTGAGTCTATTAAATCCAGGTGGATCCTAAGAATTTTCCCTCTGTATAGCTTGGATAGGTGATCCGTTTATCATTATGTTAAGAGGACATCTGTAGTCTTCTTGTTACCAAACGAATGAATAGGTTCTGGTCAATGTTTAAGGTGGAAGTTTTGTTAGTCCTCATCAGGTAGATATTTTTTTCTAGTATTCGGTATTTACAGTATTGGCTTAGCGTGACTGGCTCGGTGAGAGAAGACGTCATGTATGTCATCTGTAAATAGTGTGGATTGAGTAATTTGCGAAGCATTTTGGACGGTCAATTTATGTATAGGAGAAAAGAGAAGAGGGCCAAGGACACTTCCCTGTGGGACCCAACTGTAATTGGATGCGCAGAAGAGTTTGCCCCATTGCGTACACTATTGGCTTCTGTGCTGAGGTATGACTTGAGTAGTTGACGGAGTGCCCATCCTATACCATAGTGTGACAATATACGTGAAGCAAGTCCTGGTCCAACTGTATCAAAAGCTTTACGTAAGTCAATGAAGATCCCCATGGGACTTCTTTTTTCTCTATTAGCAGTGTATATATGTTTTCTACATTGTATAAAACATCAATAGTATTTTTATTTAGGCCTGAATCCAAATTGTGCAGGGGTTAGTATGTTTTGGGAGATAAGGTAGAGTAGATTCGTTTATGAATTCATTTTTCATGATTTTTGAAGAGGGTGTAAGTTTGGATATTGGCCTATAGTTATTCAACTCTGTTTGGTCTCCTCCTCTTTGGATCGGGTTGAACCTTTGCTATTTTGAGTACTGTAGGGAAGGTGGAGGATCAATGGGATTGTTAAAGAGTGTTGCAATGATTGTAAAGCAACTTGTGACACACTTTTTTGTTATATAAAGGGTGGTAAGGTATTTAAAAAATCTCCTGCCTTGTTTTTTTAGTGCGTTGTAAGAGGAGACTTCGAGGGTTAGACGGAGCTTTGGAAACCAGTGTGTTCGGGTTGTTGCCGTTGGAGGTAGTCATTGTGGGGTATCTGAGTTGGGATTTTATTGGCGCTAAGGTTTTGCCCTATAGTGGAGAAGAAATCCATTGGAGTCTGTTTGCTGTTTTCTGTTGGTGGAGTTGGGGTTCATCTGATTTTGCTAATTTTATTTCGCTATTTCGTGATATCTTTTTGTCTCAGAATTTCTGATAAGGTTTTTCCAGATCTTTTTTATAGCCACCTCGTAAGTTGGTAATCTGTCTCATAATACAATTTTTTGCCCTTCTTATCAGGCTGGTTAGGATTGACGAGGAACTTTTGTTGTCTCTGTTATGTGAACCCATTCCTGTACTGTTTTTTCATATTGTGTTTTTGGTAATTTATATGATTTGAGAATGCTGGGTGTCAAGTCCAGGGACTGTTCAGTCTCTTAGCTGTCATCTGTTTAGTTTTTTTAGGGCAGTGCTTGTTAAGAGTATTGGTCTATTTTAAAAATTATTAATACATTCATCAATATCTTATAGATAATCGAGCTCAGTGTGCCAATCAATGTTTGCTACGCTGTTGTGAAGTTTTAATGGCTGCCTCAATGTGAAGTCTGAAGGTGACTTTCGTAGTGTCTTGGGGTAGTTTACCAAGAGTTGTTATGAGAAATAGGGTATGTCTGTGGTAATATCTGTAAATATGCCTGATTTTAAAGGGATATGGTTTTTGGTCCAGATGAGGACAAGTAGGGAAAACACATTCTTCGTAACTCTTGTAGGTTTTGATAACTGTAGGTAGTAACATACAGTTACTCATAGTTTTATGTTGTAGTTCACTAGAGAAGTGCCTTTGATTGTTCTGCATGTTAGTAAATTACAGTAACTTTTGATTCATTTAAGTCAAAAATAAGAGGTAGGTATTCAGGATCAATGCTTGTAATCATAAGATTTTGTAATAATACTATAGTTAGCATAAGTATAAAACAAAGTAAAGAGTCTTAAGCTAAAAAATAGCACCGAAATTATTTACAAATGAAAATAATGAGCTAAGGTAGTTTTTTTTTTTTTTTTTATTTTTTAAGCTAGCAAAAAGGAGACAATATAAAAGGACTAATACAAAAATAAGTGATGATCAAATAAATGGAGCTTGGGAATATGATTAGTAGGTAGTACTATAAAGGTAATTTTTTAAAGTTAGAATTATCGTATAAAATTATAATAAAAAGGGACGTAATATCGGTTGTGGTGAACACTCAAGTGGTAATCAAATAAAAGATCTTTTGGAATATAATGGCAAAATTGTGAACTTATTCTCCTTTAGCACCTGAGAATAGCACCTAGATTATTTTAAAACAAATGTGAATATATGAACTGGGTAGTTATATAAAGCTAAACTAAAGGAGAAAATATATAAGGACCTAAAATTAAGTAATGGTAAACAAAGTTAAATGGACAGAATGGTAGGAATAATAAATATAAACTTATACTATAAAATACAATTTGAAATGGTACTTGCAATTGCTTAGAGTCAGGTATAGTTGTTGACAAATCAAGATTATAACTAGATTTAAATTGACAAAATAAAATTCACAATTAGAAAGTACCAAAAGGAATAATATTCAAAAATAACAATGGTAAAGTCCATGGTTATAATATGAAATAGTAAGATAGTAAGACAAAGTACCCAGGTAACACAAGGTACAAAGATAATATAAAGTTGGGGTTGAATTACCACTTGAAAATTTGCAACCACAAAATGTTATGGAAGTAATAAGATAATGTTTAATGTACAAAAGTAAAATTGACTGGTAGAAATATGTGTTTATAAAAATTTTAGTAAGTATAATGATTACAAAAAAGTGAAAATGTAAAGTTTATTTCATTCAATATGCAACAGGTAGTATACTAAAAGTTATATGCAGTCAAGTAATTAAGAGTACCTAAGATATAATGTGTTATTAAAACAGGTAAAGTAATTAGACTAGTAAGGGCGTATTAAATGTCAAAAATGTAAGATAAGTTGAAATTTTAGTAAAATGATAATTATTAATTTTTAGTAATAATATCAATTGATAGTATTAAAAAACATATGAAGTATTAATATGGACAGAGAAAAATCAATTCCAGCCTAATGTTTAAGCGAACTATAAACTAAGAAATCACATAAAGGTGACTTTGCGTACTATAAAATCACAAAAATGAGGTAGTTGATTATTTAATTCTAAGAGATAGTACAATGAAATTTGAAAATAATGAGCAAAACATACACAACACAAACGTAGGCTTTTTATTTGGGACATTGTTTAGTTATTCTCGTAATTAGTATCCCTGAGAAACGTGATATATCATTCTCGTTCGTGATTGTGTACAGTTTTCCTTATTTGATTTTCCTAACAAGAATTTTCCCTCCCTGTGAAGCATGGTGTATGTGTCATTATTCTCCCGCTAAGTTTTCTGACTCATACAGGAGGTTCTGCCGTTTTTTGGTAAGACACTCGTTTATTGGTATAACTCTTTTCTATACTTTAAATATAGATGCCAATAATTAAGCTTCTTTTTTTTTTTCCTGTCATGTGAGTGGAATTTCCCCCCCTACAAAAGCATAACACTTTTTTCTACCATGGATCCTAGTAACCTGGCTCTCTTTTATTTCAGACTCTGTACAATAACACTTGTTTGGTCCTTTATGATCTGCAGAGTAATTTTCTTACGTGTTTGTTTGGTCATTTCACTGAAAAAGTGGACTGTTAACTATTTACTTGCGGCGATAGTTTATCTTGTTCAGTTTTAATCTTCTTGGAGAAGCAAAGTAGTCACGAACTGGTTATCTAAGTTGTTCTTCCATTCTTTACTGCTTCTTCAACCTTTGTATTAAGAGAAATTATTTGTTGGGTATGGCTATCTATGACTGTTTGGATGGTCTTGTCACAGTTAGTCATTCCTGGGTGTTGTTAACTTTTTTCAAGACTGAGAAATTTGTTCTTAGTTGTGTCATCCTGGTGTCTATTTTTGTTTAGCGTCTCTCATAGATTCATATTTCATAACTAAGGTTGGAGATGCAAGACTTTAGGGTATCTGGATCGTTGGTAATAACCTGAGAGACTACTTGGTAGTTTGAATCCGGGGAAGAGTGGGAGGGGATGATGGCTGGTGGCAGCCATTTTGTTGTTATTGTTGTGTGTCGCCTGAGTGGTGGTGAGTGGGGGTGGTGCTGGGCCGGCGTCCACCAGACTACACTTTTGAATAGTTGATTTTTCGGTGTTTTCTTGCTGCCCTTGTGCTGTTTCCTCTTAGAATGCACCTCATAATACTACAGGAATTTTTGTAGTTAAGAAGAAGTTGTAGTATACAAAGCTTGGGGTTATGTTGTTCGGCTGGCAGCGGGGTGTTGCTTTCGGTTTGTGTGCAGTCTTCCTTTTATCTCTATTATTTTCGATTTGTAGGTTTCACTGTTGGTAATCTTTGGTCATTCTGGGTGCTACGTTGGGTAGTGCAGTTTTGCTTGTAACTAGGTCATCATAGGAGCATTGGTAGCTCTGGTAGTTGGAAAAAAGTACGGAGCTTGGAAGTCGCTGCTGCCGCTGCCGCCATTAATGAAATCGAAAGAAACCCAAAGTATTTCTTTTCTTATGCCAAATCAAAGTCGAGAACAACATCCAGTATTGTGCCCCTACTTAAACAAGATGGGTCCTACACAGATGACAGCAAGGAAATGAGTGAGCTACTGAAGTCCCAATATGATTCAAGCATTTAGCAAGCCTACTAACCAGACTGAGAGACAACAGATCTAAATGAATTTTCTGAGAGAGAAACAGAATTTGGTTAACACAAACCTATGTGATGTTATCCTGATGCCAAACGACTTCAAACAGGCGATAAATGACATGCCCACGTGCTGTGCCCCAAGGCCAGACTCATGGAACTCCATTTTCATCAAGAACAGCAAGAAGCCTCTATCATGTTCTTTTAACATTCTATGGAGAGGGAGTATGGACACTGCAGTCATCCCACAGTTACTAAAAACAACAGACATAGCCCCACTCCACAAAGGGGGCAGTAAAGCAATAGCAAAGAACTACAGACCAATAGCACTAACATCCCATATCATCAAAATACTTGAAAGGGTCCTAAGAAACAAGATCGCCACCCATCTAGATACCCATCAATTACACAACCCAGGGCAACATGGGTTTAGAGCAGGTTGGTCCTGTCTGTGCCAACTACTAGATCACTACGACAAGGTCCTAGATGCACTAAAAGACAAAAAGAATGCAGATGTAATATACACAGACTTTGGAAAAGCCTTCGACATGAGTGTTGACGTGTACTTAGCTCCGTGAAGACCTGTTTGCGCGCTCTCTACGAATTGAAGCAAGATGCCCTCCATCGAGCAACTTTACCAACAGCTTAAGGAAGAATTGAGGTTGGCGAAGGTGGAGATTCGGTGACTGACCGAGGAAAACAAGAAGATTCGTAGTAGTCCTCCTGTTTTGAGTCCTCAGGTCAAGAAGGGAAACTGGTCAATGGCTGGACAGCAGGGAACGAAGTTGACGATCAAGAAGACGAATGGAAAGGTAGAAATGATGAAGAAGAAAGAGACTGCCGTGGAAACATCTAATACATTCTCAGTGCTACCCGACGAATGTGAGTCGACTACTGGGAACGTCACAATGAACAACTTCAAGGAAGGTAAGAATATTGTTGTTGTTGGGGATAGCCAAGTTTAGGTATATGGATAGGGTGTTCTGTTTTGAAGGACAGGAGTAGGAGACAGAGAGTTTTGCTTTCTGGGCTGGGATGGAGGATATTGTTAGCCGTCTGGATGACATCATGAGAGGTAATGGGAGCAATCCTATTATCTGTCTCAGTGCTGGAGGCAACGATGTTGGCAGATGTAGGAGTGAAGACCTGATTAGCAGGTATAGGTCAGCAATAGAAACAATTAGGAGTAAGGGTGGGAACCCTGTCTTTATGTGGTATTTTGCCAAGGAGAGGAGTTGGAAATGAATGGTTGTCCAGGGAAATTTGGGTTTGTCAATTGCTGGCTGGACAAATACTGTAAGGAAAATGCGGTAACATTCATTGACAACTGGGACATCTTCTATGGCAGAAATGACATGTATGCCAGGGATGGGGTTCACTTATCTAGGTCTGGGGTGGTAAGCACTGGCAACTGCAGTGGAGGGAGCAGTTAGGACTTTAAACTAGGAATAGTTAGTGGTATGGGTTTTGGCAGGAAAACAGTGAAGTCCTAGTGTAGTAATATTACGAGTTCTAGGGGAAACTAGTAATAAGCAGAACGAGGTAGATATTGAAAAGCCAGGGACTTTGGGTGATAAGGACAGTAATAGGTTTAGTAGAAAAAACAGAAATGAGCAGGAAGGGTAAAGAGAAAGGAGAGTCTTTCAATGTTTATTATGCTAATTGCCGTAGTGCTAGGAATAAGATGGACGAGTTGAGATTAGTTGCTAGTGCAGGTAACATTGATGTGTTTGCCTTAACTGAGACGTGGTTTAATTCAAAAAGTCGGGACATGCCTGCGGAATGTCATATTCAGGATTTTAAATTGTTCCAAGTAGATAGAAGTATCGGGAAGGGGGGTGGGGTGGCATTGTATGTCGAGATCGCTTGAACTGTTGCATATAAAACGGGTATTAAGTCTGAAGTAACACATACAGAGTCTGTTTGGATAGAATTTCAGAGGGGCATGAAAAAACTGATTTTAGGAGTGATATACTGTCCCCCAAACTTAGATAGGACAAGGGAGACTACTATGGGAGGAAATTGTTAAGGCCACAAGGCACGATAATGTAGTAATTCTAGGAGACTTTAACTTTAGTCATATTGATTGGAATTTCTTGACTGGGAATTTAGAATCATACAACTTCTTAGAAGTAGTTCAGGATTGTTTTTTGAAGCAGTTTGTGACAGAACCTACAAGGGGAAATAACCTACTTGACTTAGTTATGGCAAACAATGAATCCCTTGTTAATAATTTAGAAATTTCAGAGGAACTGGGTGCTAGCGACCACAAATCAATTACATTTAGCATTGAATGGAAGTACGATAGTAGCGATAACTCAGTAACTGTCCCAGATTTTCGCTTAGCAGATTACGATGGGCTTAGAGAACACTTATCATCTGTTGACTGGGGTAACGAAGTGAGCTATCAATATGACAGTTTTCTGAACACTATACATGCTGCTCAAAGAACGTTTATCCCATATAAAGAAATTAGATCAAATAGAAATGACCCAAAATGGATGAATAATAGGCTCAAATATCTACTAGGGCATAAGAAAGGAATTTATAGGCGCATCAAAAGAGGTGAGGGTCATCTTGTGAATCAGTATATTGACATAAAGAGGGACATTAAAAAGGGGATAAGAAAAGCTAAAAGGGACTATGAAATTAAAGTTGCTAGGGATTCTAAAACTAACCCAAAAAGTTTTTTCCAGGTCTATAGAACAAAAGTTAGAGATAAGATAGGTCCCCTTAAAAATAACTATGGGCACCTTACTGACAAAGAGAATGAAATGTGCTCGATTTTTAATAATTATTTCTCTCAGTTTTTACACAGGAAGACACTAACAATATTCCAGTAATTAATTTTTATAGTGGGCTAGAAGAAGATAAATTATGTAACATCACAGTCACTAGTGAAATGGTTGTGAAGCACATAGACAGACTGAAGCAAAATAAGTCGCCGTGGTCCTGATGAGGTTTTTTTCAAGGGTTCTTAAGGAATGCAAAATGGAACTCTGTGAACCATTAACTAATATTTTTAATTTATCTCTTCAAACAGGTTGTAGTGTCTGATATGTGGAAGATTGGCTATGTAATTCCTATTTTTAAAACAGGGACAAGTCGTTACCATCAAATTACCACCCAATAAGCCTGACCTCAATTGTAGGCAAATTACTAGAGTCAATTATAGCTGAGATTATAAGAAGCCATCTCGATAAGCATAGCTTGATTAATGATACTCAGCATGGATTCACAAGAGGCCGGTCTTGTCTAACTAATTTATTAACTTTCTTCAGTAAAGCTTTTGAGGCTGTTGACCACGATAAAGAACTTGATATTATTTACTTAGATTTTAGTAAGGCTTTTGATAGAGTTCCGCACCATAGACTGTTAAAGAAAGTGACAGCTCATGGCATTGGGGGAAAAGTGCTCTCGTGGATCGAGTCATGGCTCATTGACAGGAAGCAGAGAGTGTCCATAAATGGGGTTAAATCCGAGTGGGGATCTGTAACAAGTGGCGTTCCACAGGGATCAGTCTTGGGCCTGTTGTTGTTTATAATATATATCAATGATCTTGATGAGGGAATTACTAGTGATATGAGCAAATTCGCCGATGACACAAAGATAGGTAGGATAATTGATTCAAACGTAGATGTTATGGAACGTCAGGAGGATTTAAACAAACTCTATTCTTGGTCAGAAAAGTGGCAGATGCAGTTCAATGTAGATATGTGCAAGGTTCTGAAGCTTGGGAGTGCCCATAACCCTAGTACTTATAAGTTAAATGATGTAGAACTTAGCCATACAGATTGCGAAAAGGACTTGGGGTTATGGTGAGCAGCAACCTTAAACCAAGACAGCAATGCCAAAGTGTACGTAATAAGGCAAATAGATTACTGGGATTTATATCAAGAAGTGTAAGCAACAGAAGTCCAGAGGTCATACTGCAGCTTTATACATCATTAGTAAGGCCTCACCTAGATTATGCAGCTCAGTTCTGGTCTCCATATTACAGAATGGACATAAATTCGTTAGAAAACATCCAGCGTAGGATGACTAAATTAATACATAGCATTAGAAATCTTCCTTATGAAGAAAGATTGAAGACTCTTAAGTTACATTCACTTGTTAGACGAAGAATGAGGGGAGACCTGATCGAAGTGTATAAGTGGAAGATAGGTATTAATAAAGGGGATATTAATAAGGTCTTGAGGATGTCTCTCCAAGAGAGAACCCGCAGTAATGGATTTAAATTAGATAAGTTTAGATTTAGAAAGGACATAGGAAAGTATTGGTTTGGAAATAGGGTAGTAGATGAGTGGAACAGTCTACCTGGTTGGGTTATTGAGGCTGGGTCTTTGGGTAGTTTCAAATTTAGGTTGGGTAAGTACATGAGTGGGAGGGGTTGGATTTGAGTGGGACTTTCACATCAGAGCTTTTTTCTTGGGTGGCATTGAAAATTGGGTTGGGCAAATGTTTTGTTAGTGGGATGAATTGTAAAGGACTTGCCTAGTATGGGCCAACAGGCCTCCTGCAGTGTTCCTCCTTTCTTATGTTCTTATGACATGTGTGACCATAGCGTAATAGTGCACAATATGCATGCTAAAGGAATAACAGGAAAAGTTGGTAGATGGATCTATAATTTCCTCACAAACAGAACACAAAAAAGTAGTAGTCAACAGAGTAAAGACTGAGGCGGCTACAGTGAAAAGCTCTGTTCCGCAAGGCACAGTACTCGCTCCCATCTTCCTCATCCTCATATCTGACATAGACAAGGATGTCAGCCACACCACTGTATCTTCCTTTGCTGAAGACACCCGAATCTGCATGACAGTGTCTTCCATTGCAGACACTGCAAGGCTCCAGGCGGACATCAACCAAATCTTTCAATGGGCTGCAGAAAACAATATGAAGTTCAATGCTGAGAAATTTCAATTACTCCGATAAGGTAAACATGAGGAAATTAAAACTTCATCAGAGTACAAAACAAATTCCAACCTCAAAATAGAGCGAAAAACTAATGTCAAAGACTTGGGAGTGATCATGTCAGAGGATCTCACCTTCAAGGACCATAACATTGTATCAATCGCATCTGCTACAAAAATGACAGGATGGATAATGAGAACCTTCAAAACTAGGGATGCCAAGCCCATGATGACACTCTTCAGGTAACTTGTTCTATCTACCTGGAGTTTACCTGGAGAGAGTTCCGGGGGTCAATGCCCCCGCAGCCCGGTCTGTGACCAGGCCTCCTGGCGGATCAGAGCCTGATCAACCAGGCTGTTACTGCTGGCTGCATGCAAACCAACATACGAGCCACAGCCTGGCTGGTCAGGAACCGACTTTAGGTGCTTGTCCAGTGCTAGCTTGAAGACTGCCAGGGGGTCTGTTGGTAATCCCCCTTATGCATGCTGGGAGGCAGTTGAACAGTCTCGGGCCCCTGACACTTATTGTATGGTCTTTTAACATGCTAGTGATACCCCTGCTTTTCATTGGAGGGATGTTGCATCGTCTGCCAAGTCTTTTGCTTTCGTAGTGAGTGATTTTCGTGTGCAAGTTCGGTACTAGTCCCTCTAGGATTTTCCAGGTGTATATAATCATGTATCTCTCCCCCCTGCGTTCCAGGGAATACAGGTTCAGGAATGTTATGGGGCTATAGGACCCAACATGTCTTTATAAGTAACAGTTACTCTGGAATACTTAATTATATTGAAGTGATGGGGACTCAGTTCTAAATGTCATAAGGGCTGATCAACCTTATGACTGAGAAGCAGCTGGGTCAAGCCTATTTTTCTCAATATAATAGGTTATACTATAGACACATAAACACACAATTTAAATAAGTAGTTTACAAAGTTGTATTTCTTTTTGTAAAAGTAAAATTAAGGTGTGGTAGAATTGTGGTAACTGGAGAATTGTGCTTGGCAACAGTCTTTTGTTTTGGTGGGAGGAGCTTAGCTAGGCTTCTCTCTCCCTCCCTCTCACTCACTCACTCTCTTTTGGGGTGGCTGACCTTCAACCTGGCAGGATCTCTGGGTCCTTCTTATATCTTTTGGGGCATTATGTGTGCTCCAGGGGTGAGTTTTTATAAATTAAGTTGTGGCCACCATACCCAGGGTGACTAAAGTGTGTCAAAACACTGGTTAGCCCAGAGTTATGTCAAGAAGAGAGAAGGTCAAAAGTTTTTTGGGGAAAACACCATGTGGATAACAGTTTATGGAGTGTTTTGATCTATGTTTTGAAAATGTGAGGCTGTAATTGTATATTCTGTACATATCTATTGAGAATACAGTTATATTTTTATAGTAGTAGTTTACATAACCTGTAAAGAGGGCTGGTGAGAGGATATCAGAGACACTCAAGATGATCAATCATAATGTAAGTATTACCCCTAGACAGATAAAGCCATTAAGTAAAAAGCTACCCAACACTAGAACATGTAGTGAGAACCTTACTATCAAAATAATAAGACATACCAACGTAACAAGGAACCTCAAGCGCTCCCAGTAATTGAGGTGTTTTATCTCCGTTATGCGCGCCGTGAAGGTTCTCTGTACATTTTCTAGGTCAGCAATTTCACCTGCCTTGAAAGGTGCTGTTAGTGTGCAGCAATATTTCAGCCTAGATAGAACAAGCGACCTGAAGAGTGTCATCATGGGCTTGGCATCCCTAGTTTTGAAGGTTCTCATTATCCATCCATGTCATTTTTCTAGGAGATGTGATTGATACAATGTTATGGTCCTTGAAGGTGAGATCCTCCGACATGATCACTCCTAGGTCTTTGACGTTGGCGTTTCGCTCTATTTTGTGGCCAGAATTTGTTTTGTACTCTGAAGAAGATTTAATTTCCTCGTGTTTACCATATCTGAGTAATTGAAATTTCTCATCGTAGAACTTCATATTGTTTTCTGCAGCCCACTGAAAGATTTTGTTGATGTCCGCCTGGAGCCTTGCAGTGTCTGCAATGGAAGACACTGTCATGCATATTCGGGTGTCATCTGCAAAGGAAGACACGGTGCTGTGGCTGACATCCTTGTCTATGTCAGATATGAGGATGAGGAACAAGATGGGAGCGAGTACTGTGCCTTGTGGAACAGAGCTTTTCACCGTAGCTACCTCAGACTTTACTCTGTTGACTACTACTCTCTGTGTTCTGTTAGTGAGGAAATTATAGATCCATCGACCAACTTTTCCTGTTATTCCTTTAGCACGCATTTTGTGCGCTATTACACCATGGTCACACTTGTCAAAGGCTTTTGCAAAGTCTGTATATATTACATCTGCATTCTTCTTGTCTTCCAGTGCATCTAGGACCTTGCTGTAGTGATCCAATAGCTGAGACAGACAAGAGCGACCTGTTCTAAACCCATGTTGCCCTGGGTTGTGTAACTGATGGGTTTCTAGATGGGTGGTGATCTTGCTTCTTAGGACCCTTTCAAAGATTTTTATGATATGGGATGTTAGTGCTATCGGTCTGTACTTCTTTGCTGTTGCTTTACTGCCCCCTTTGTGGAGTGGGGCTATGTCTGTTGTTTTTAGTAACTGTGAGATGACCCCATTGTCCATGCTCCCTCTCCATAGGATGGTAAAGACTCATGATAGGGGCTTCTTGCAGTTCTTGATGAACACAGAGTTCCATGAGTCTGGCCCTGGGGCAGAGTGCATGGGCATGTCATTTATCACCTGTTCAAAGTCATTTGGCATCAGGATAACATCAGATAGGCTTGTGTTAACCAAATTCTGTGGCTCTCTCATAAAAAATTCATTTTGATCTTCGACTCTCAGTCTGGTTAGTGGCTTGCTAAAAACTGAGCCATATTGGGACTTGAGTAGCTCACTCATTTCCTTGCTGTCATCTGTGTAGGACCCATCTTGTTTAAGTAGGGGCCCAATACTGGACGTTGTTCTCGACTTTGATTTGGCATAGGAGAAGAAATACTTTGGGTTTCTTTCTATTTCATTTATGGCTTTTAGTTCTTCCCGCGATTCCTGACTCTTGTAAGATTCCTTTAGCTTAAGTTCGATGCTTGCTATTTCTCTGACCAGTGTCTCCCTACGCATTTCAGATATATTGACCTCTTTTAGCCGCTCTGTTATTCTTTTCCGTCGCCTGTAAAGGGAGCGCCTGTCTCTTTCTATTTTACATCTACTCCTCCTTTTTCTTAGAGGAATAAGCCTTGTGCATACATTGAGTGCCACTAAGTTAATCTGTTCTAGGCATAAGTTGGGGTCTGTGCTGCTTAGTATATCTTCCCAGCTTATATCGGTTAGGACTTGGTTTACTTGGTCCCACTTTATGTTTTTGTTACTGAAGTTGAATTTGGTGAATGCTCCCTCGTGACTAATCTCATTATGTCGGTCTGGGGCTCCGCGCATACATGTCTGAACCTCAATTATGTTGTGATCTGAGTATATTGTTTTTGATATGGTGACATTTCGTATCAGATCATCATTGTTAGTGAACATGAGGTCTAGTGTATTCTCCAGTCTCGTAGGCTCTATTATTTGCTGGTTTAAATTGAATTTTGTGCAGAGATTTAAAAGCTCGTGTGAGTGTGAGTTTTCATCAGAGCTGCCTCCTGGTGTTATTACTGCAACAATATTATTTGCTATATTCCTCCATTTTAGGTGCCTTAAGTTGAAATCCCCAGGAGCAAGATGTTGGGTGCAGGAGCTGGAAGATTTTCCAGACAGTGGTCAATTTTTAACAGCTGTTCCTGAAATTGCTGGGATGTTGCATCCGGAGGCTTGTAGACTACCACAATGACTAGGTTTTGGTTCTCGATCTTTACTGCTAAAACTTCCGCTACATCATTTGAGGCATTAGGCAGTTCTGTGGAAACAAGTGACTCTGCAATGTACAGGCCAACCCCCCTTTTTTGCCTGTTCACTCTGTCACATCTGTATAGGTTGTAACCTGGGATCCATATTTCGTTGTCCAAGTGATCCTTTATGTGGGTCTCAGCGAAAGCCACGAACATTGCCTTTGCCTCTGCAAGCAGTCCACGGATGAAAGGTATTTTGTTGTTTGTTGCTGGCTTTAGACCCTGTATATTTGCAAAGGAGAATGTCATTGGACTGGTGGTACTGTTAGTACTTGGGGGGGATTTTTTTTCCGGCTGGAATATTGCTGCACACTAACAGCACCTTTCAAGGCAGGTAAAATTGCTGACCTAGAGAATGTACAGAGAACCTTCACGGCATGCATAATGGAGATAAAACACCTCAATTACTGGGAGCGCTTGAAGTTCCTGAATCTGTACTTGCTGGAATGCAGGTGGGAGAGATACATGATTATATACACCTGGAAAATCCTAGAGGGACTAGTACCGAACTTGCACACGAAAATCACTCACTACGAAAGCAAAAGACTCGGCAGACAATGCAACATCCCCCCAATGAGAATCGGGGGTGTCACTAGCACGTTAAGAAACAACACAGTAAGTGTCAGGGGCCCAAGATTGTTCAACTGCCTCCCAGCATACATAAGGGGGATTACCAATAGACCCCTGGCTTCAAGCAGGCACTCGACGGGCATCTAAAGTCAGTACCTGATCAGCCTGGCTGTGGCTCGTACGTTGGATTGCGTGCAGCCAGCAGTAACAGCCTGGTTGATCAGGCTTTGATCCTCCATGAGGCTTGGTAACAGACCGGGCCACGGGGGCGTTGACCCCCGCAACTCTCTCCAGGTAAACTCCAGGTACACCTAAATACACTTACACACTATGCTTGCATGTAGGTACACATTAAAATCACTAAGAGTGCCTTATTAGTCTTGAAGACACCATATTAACCCTTTCGGGTTCTGTACCGTAGATCTACGGCTTCACGTTGAGTGTCCAAACCGTAGATCTATGCCAAAATTCTACCGCCGTCAAATTTAGCATGAAAACGCTCATAGGTCTATATGTGAGAGAACGGGTCTGCGTGGTGGGTATGCGCCATAAACAAAAAATCTAGGCACCTGCATAGCACTGTGGGAACGCCGACTCAGTTACCCTTGTTCACCATGCCTCGTCGCAAGGCAGCTCTCACTCCAAGGAAAATTAGGACTCTCCTCTTCCTATTTGATAGTTCTGACAGTGATGGAAGTGGAAATGAAGACGAATTCTTTGGCTTTGATCAGTTAGTGACCAAAAGGAATGACCAGGATATCGATAATAGTGCAGAAAACCCTGACGATCCTCAACCTTCTACCTTTGGTGTGGGCACTCCTCAGTCACGGTCAGTTGTACCTCAACGCAAGAGAAAACTATTATTTTCACGTGGCCAGGCCTCTGACTTCAGTAATGATGATAGTGACGTGGATTGTAATTTTATTGCTCTTGACGATCATTCGAGTAGAGATAGTGAGGAAACATATTCACCAGTGAAGCATCGGTATGTATGCCGCCACATGCGCTCGGATAGTGTACCCTATGCAGTGCCCAGGGGATGGAGTACATCCTGGAGTACATCCCGTGGCCCTACACCAGGTATAGACAGTGATAGTGAGGATGATGTGGCTACACTTGGCATGAATAGACCACAGGCATCAGTAGATGGTGGTAGTAGTGATGGTAGTGCCACGGCCATGCGTGACTCACCAGCCCAGGCTGGGACCCACGCTGCTGACTCCGTAGTTCAAGGACAAAGCAGAGCGTCAGCCACTGGCCCACCACAACCACAACTACCCGCACAACCAGCCTATGATGTCCAGTATCCACCAGCAAACTGTATCCGGGATTGGCAGCAAAATCCCAATTTTGCTCCCAAGCCCCACCACTTTGATGACTCTGAAAGTGGAATTCTACCAACTTGTCCCCTTGGAAACACTGCAAATGAATGGGAATTCTTTGAACTATTCTCTGACCAGCCATTGATGGAAACTATTGTCAGGGAAAGTAACAATTATTTTGAGTACACCATGGCAAATACAATCATATCACCACAGTCAAGACTACACCGGTGGAAAGAGACGACTGTTGCAGAAATGTATTTGCTCTTTGCAAACAATAATGCTTATGCCTCATGTCTATAAGCATAATATAAAAGCATACTGGTCCACAGATCGGCTAATTTCTACCCCGGTCTTCAGTGAAATAATACCAGTGAACAGGTTTATCTTACTGTTACGTATGTTGCACTTCTCTGACAAAACCAGGCCTGACAGAAGTGACAGGTTATACAAGATTAGAAATGTTTTTATGTATCTCAAACAAAAGCTCAGCATGTACTTTTATCCATTCAAGAATCTTGTATTTGACGAGTCTTTGATTTTGTTCAAAGGTAGGCTGTCATTCAAGCAGTATATACCGAGAAAGAGGAAACGCTTTGGTATAAAACTGTTTGTACTCTGTGACTGTGACAGTGGCCTGGTGTTGGATATTGTTGTATACATAGGAGGTAAAACATTGAAAGATACCAAGATGTTATTGGGTATCTCAGGTGACGTAGTGACAAGCATGATGGCACCTTATCTTGGTAATGGGCATACATTATATACCAATAACTGGTACACAAGCCCTTTACTCAGTGATTTCTTGTGAGTGAACAAGACAGATGTGTGTGGCACAGTGCATTCTAATCGTAAACATATGCCCAGGCTCAACGCAGGTGCTCGTGGCGATGATGTGCAAGTGTTTACTGCCAATGACATCATGGCATTACGGAGGCATGACAAACAAGATGTCACATTGTTGACAACCATTCACCATAACGAAATGCAAGACAGTGGCAAAGTTGATCGAGTGACTAATGAATGTATTCGAAAACCAGTGACAGTGATAGATTATACACAAGAGATGCGTTTGGTTGACAAATGTGACATGCAGATTGGCTTTGTTGACTGTGTTCGTAAAAGATACAAGTGGTACATGAAACTTTTCTTCCATCTCATGGACATTTCAATGCTCAATGCATATAATATGTACCAAATGAAGACTCGCAACAGACCACCGTATGGTGAATTTTGTTTGTCTGTTGTCAGACAACTCATAATGAAGTACCAGGTAACAACATATGCTTTACAACAAGGTCCTCGAACTCCTCAGGATATACGCAAGCGTTTGAGGATGGAAGGTGATCATTTCATAATACAGCTTCCTTCAACTCGGAAGAAATTTGCTCAGAAGAGATGCATCGTCTGTGCACAAACAAAACGACGGCAACAAAGATGTAGACACTCGGTTTATGTGTGAGGAATATAAGGTACCTCTGTGCATGGTGCCTTGTTTCAAGGAGTTCCACAAGCTCCAGCAGTTCTAAAACCATATCCAGTAATTGTAAATACAGTGGACCCCCGCATAACGGACGCCTTGCATAGCGGACAATCCGCATAGCGGACGCTTTGATCGCTAAAATTTTGCCCCGCATAGCGCCCAAAAACCCGCTCAGCGGCCTTCGTCCGAGACACGTCCAATGTGCGGCCTGAGCCACGCTCACATGTTCCGCGGGTGGCATTGTTTACCAGCCAGCCTCCACGGTAACATCCAAGCATACAATCGGAACATTTTGTATTATTACAGTGTTTTTGGTGATTTTTTTCTGGAAAATAAGTGACCATGGGCCCCAAGAAAGCTTCTAGTGCCAACCCTACAGCAATAAGGGGGTGAAAATTACTATGGAGATGAAGAAAAAGATCATTGATAAGTATGAAAGTGGAGTGCGTGTCTCCGAGCTGGCCAGGTTGTATAATAAACCCAATCAAAACCCTCGCTACTATTGGTGGTACAGCTGCTGCTGCTGCTGTTTCACCTCAGCTGCTGCTGCACTGTCAGCTGCTGCTGCTGTACCACGTTTAGCTGCTCCTGCTGCTGTAGTACCGTCTGCTGCTGCTGTAGCATCATCTGCTTTCTGCTGTAGCATCGTCTGCTGCTTGTGAGCATCGTCTGTTGCTGCTTTTAGCATCGTCTGTTGCTGCTGTACCACCGTCAGTGCTGCTGCTGCCCGTAGCATGTCTGTTGCTGCTGTAGCATCGTCTGTTGCTGCTGTACCACCGTCAGCTGCTGCTGCTGCTGTAGCTCGTCTGCTGCTGCTGCTGCTGTAGCATCATCTGCTGCTGCTGTAACATCGTCAGTTGCTGCTGTGCATCGTCTGCTGCTACTGTAGCATCGTCTGTTGCTGCTGTAGCATCGTCTGTGCTGCTGCTGCTGTAGCATTTTGTCTGCTGCTGCTGTAACATCGTCGCTGCTGCTGCTGCATGCTGTGCACGTTGGTTGGGTGGCTTATTGAGAATACCCCAAAAAACAATTAACCCCAGAGGATTTGCCACCCAGGATAGCCCAAAAAAGTCGTGTCATCGAAGACTGTCTAACTTATTTCCATTGGGGTCCTTAATCTTGTCTCCAGGATGCAACCCACACAGTCGACTAACACCCAGGTGAACAGGGAAAATGCCTGGAACTGTGCTCTATTGGTGAATTTAGAGCCAGCAAAGGTTGGTTTGAGAGATTTAAGAATCGTAGTGACATACACAGTGGGGATAAGGCCTGTTCTGGAAGAAAATACAAACAGGACCTAATATCAGGAGGAAAAAAGGGACCCCCGGCCCAAGTGTTTCATCAGTCATTGCTGATCTTCAAAAAAGGTAAGTGTCATTTTTTTTTTTAGTGGTAGTACATGCACAATAATATTGTGCATGTATACTCTACTTTTGTGCGTTCCTTTCTTTGTGTGTAGGAAAATGTATTTTATTGGTAAAATTTTTTTTTTTTTCAAACTTTTGGGTGTCTTGCACGGATTAATTTGATTTCCATTATTTCTTATGGGGAAAAATTCATTCACATGTAACATTTGCATAACAGGCACCCCTCTTGCAGGTTAAGGTCGCTTGCGGGGTCACTGTTGAAAATTATGATAGAACATTGTATTTACAAGATTTGTGCAGTTTATTGAAACAAACAAAAGGGGGTAAACAAAAATATGATAATAACTTTAGTGCGGTTTTTGTGTTAAAATTCGTGAGTTTATATACATGGACCCTGGCTCACGATGGCATCGGTACCCGAAAATTGGAATCGAGCATTTTAACCAAAAATTTTGTCCGGTTCCCTTTTTAAAAAACCCGGTATACGATTGTCCAAGACAGCCCAGTGTGTCCGTGTTTAAAACCACCCAGCCACCAGGGGGCTCAATCTAAGGAGCTTCGGTACATTTTCCTTTTATCACGGTTTTTTTGTTTATTTCTCCAAAATAAGCACCGGGCCCCCAAGAAAGTTCTATCCAAAACCCTTCAAAAAAAAGGGTGCTAATGACTTGAAAAGAAAGAAAGAGTTAAATTTAATTACGGAGGGAGTGCCAGTGTCGGAGTGGCCAGGTTGTTACAAAACCCCCTTTTAACCACCTCTACTTAGTGACCCGGAAAAAGGCAAACAAGGAAACGTCTTTCAAAAGTGCAAAGTGATTACAAAAAACCCACCGAAGGGTTTGAAGTTTTAGAGAGAATGTTAAATTGGGTGGATAAAGAAAAACAGATAGCGGAGATAGCTCTCTCAAGCTTTATTTGTGAAAAAGGGTGGGGTTTATGAGATTTGGTAAAAAATTGCCGCAAATAGTGGTGATGTGAGGAATTTAAGGCCACAAAGGTTGGTTTGAAAGATTTAAGAAAAAATGGCCTACATAGTGTGATTAGGCATGGTGGGTGCCAGGGGACTCTCAAGCTGGTCCTAGTGGCATTAAAGAAGAAGGGAAGTAACCCCGGAAAAGGACTTGCTACCTCAAGTCCTATTGGAAGGGGATTCCCCTTCTAAACATTAACAACTTTGACACTCTCCCCTCCTCCCATCCCATCATCATCACCAGATCTTCATTAACCCTTTCAGGGTCCGTCCCGTAGATCTACGGCTTTACGTTCAGGGTCCAAACCATAGATCTACGCCATGAGCTCAGCTCACTCTGATAAACTGTGAGTGGTACATTTGGGCCTAGATATGAGAGAATACATCTATGTGGTATGTGTGCACCACATAAAACAGATCCTGCAGCACACTGTGCATAATGAGAGAAAAAAAATGAAATCATGATTTTTCGATTAAAACAGCAACTTTGCAGTGTTTTTTTTATGTTTTTTTATAGTTGTATTTGCGATTTCTTGGTCTCATTTGATAGAATGGAAGACATATTACAGAAATAGAGATGATTTTGATTGGTTTTAGCATTGGAAATGGCTTGAAACTGAGCTCAAAGTAGCGGAAATGTTAAATTTTTGCCTGATATTCAGAGTAAAACAAACGACCTCACACGTCTAATACACATCAGCTGGTGGGTCTAATATACATTCACAAATATGGTGATGATATTTATACAATTATTACAGTATTGCATAACAGTAAATCTTCTATTTTTTGGTGTGAATAAAAATTCATTATGTGAATAAAAAATCAAAATGGAATTTATTTGTAAAGCCTCAAAACATAACTAATGAACAGAGGAAATGTTAGTTTAGTGCCAGGAATGCCTACATTGTTCATTCTGGACCCTATTTTGAAATTGGAATATTTTGAACTTTGTGTTAAATTGGCCAAAATAACAATTTCCGATCACTTTATTTTGTAGTTGAAACAGATGACTTGGCGATTTCTTGTGCTCAATCGATAGAATAGAAGTAATACTAGTGAAATAGCTAAGAATTTGGTGACTGGAATAATGTAATTGGCCTAAAAATGGGAGTCAAAGTCGGCAAAAATCGCCGATCGTAAAAAATCGCTGACACATCAAAATTCGCGAGAGCATCATTTCGTCAATTTTCCACCAATTTTCGTACTTTTTGTTTTATTACCTTCACAAAAAGATTCTCTACGATTTCATAAGAAAAAATAACAAATTTTTTTTTTTTGAAATATCTTGGACACTGGTGCGTGACTCCAGATTTGGGCCTTGGACCCTGAAAGGGTTAAAGGTAAGTGTCATGTATTCTATTGTTAGTAGAGTACTACAAACTGTGCATGTCTTCTTCAGTTTGTGTGCATTAAACTTAATATTTCATGTGGTAAAAATTTTCTTTTCATACTTTTGGGTGTCTTGCACGGATTAATTTGATTTCCATTATTTCTTATGGGGAAAATTGATTCACTTTTCGATAATTTTGGTTTACGATGAGCTCTCAGGAACGGATTAATATCGCAAACCGGGGGTCCACTGTATATACATTATATACAGTATTGGTCTCTCAGGCCCCAAATGTTAGTAGGAAAAGAAAAAAATTAGAAAAGAAAAGAAAAAACTACAAAAAACGTTAAATAAAATAATGTGCATATGTGGAAATCATCGATGTTGCCGCCACCACGTCATTTTGGGTCAACTTCTCGGCACTGTATCTCGGTAAGTACTGATCAGAAATTTTTTTTTTTGTCTTATTACCTTCACAAAAATATACTCTTCAATGCTGTAAGAAATTTTTTTTTTTTTTTTTTTTTTTTTTTTCAAAATTCCTTGGACACTCGAGCACCACTTCAGATTTTGGCCTTGGACCCTGAAGGGTTAATAATGATAAAAAATATAAAACACAATAATAATCACCCTGAGGCACATTAAATGTCCTATTTTACATTAATGTAAACATTTTCATTAATCCATCAACTATATTTTTTCAAAAATATATAATAACCAAACTATGTAACATATAAACATGATAAATACACCCACAGTAGAATAAATTAACATAAATATGAGATGTTTTTCCAGTAATCTTGTTGGAGTGTCGGAAAGAATAATGTTTTCTTTAGTCCAACACCAAAGAAAATGTGTACACAATAGTATTATCTGGGGTAACTGTAGAAAATTATTCCTTTTGTATGCCTTCATTCAGAGCATCATTCCTTCTAAAAGTGGTGTTACATGAGAAGGGGAGTGTTACTCTTTATTCTACTGTACCAACATAGAGACAACTTGTACAAAATGTGTTTGTATTATGGTATAAGTTTAAGTCCTTAACTGTCCAAACGTAGATCTACCTTCTCTCGCCAAACTCTCCGAATATTTAAAAAATAAATTTTTAATGAAGAAGACTTTTTTACATAAAGTAATGAAAGAAAATTTTGTTTAGGACAGTACTTTTGGAGATATAAGGCCACAAAGTCAGCGATTGTCACTCACCTGACAGCAGCATGAAGTGCTGCCACTTGCAAAAATTCTACATATTTATAATTTTTTCCATTTTTTTTTAATTTTCACAGATTTTATGGTATGATAATAATATTTTATAGTAGATATTTTGATCTGATAGCCAACTGTTGTTTAGACACAAATATTATCTATGAAATTATTAATCATATTGTGACAAACACACATGTACACGCTTATAGGTGATATTGTACACTTGGCTGAATCACAGTCTATTATCTACAACTATATACAAGTATTTACATGTCCCAGCTATGTTTCTAGTACTCAAATATTGTATGACTCATGAAACATATCCCAAATGACCAATTTACGTTTGAATTAACCCAAACAATTCATTCCAGTGTACAAAGTGCATTTTTCTATTTTCAGTTCACATTCAAATGCTAGACAAAAACAACAGTTGCAATCCCAATTGAGTCTTTTCTGCATGTTGGGTTGCTTGAGGTGTTAGAACCCTTAAACGGTCCAACAGATCGGTTCAGTCACTTTAGTGCTAATAGGTAGATCTACTTTTTTTTACATATTTTCATATAAAAAAAAATGTAGATACAAGTTTTTTTCACATTTTCAAAGTAAGAAAAGAAGTTTTTAATTTTTTTTACATACTTTATTTCTAAAACGTATATTTTACGTTTACATTTAAGGTTAACACACATAACACACTTTTTCTGAGATACTTCTTTTTTGGTAAGTGTTATTGGTAAAATTTTCATTACAGATCACAGCCTTCCCCCAAACTGGGTGGTTGGGGGACAGTTGTGGTGTGACATCACTGTTGAGTGGCATATATAGGTGTGGTCATGCTTTTAGCACCCGCTTGATGAAAAGGGCCCTGAACTTCCATCACGAACTCATTTCCTGTCTTCATTCACCTGAAGGCATTTTTTTTTATTTTTTTACACTTATTCTTGTACCTTAACTTGTATATTTTATCTGTCAATTAAATCTAGTTATCTCTAATTCTTGTAAACAACTTTATATAAACACCTTAGGCAATTACAACTGAGAGTCTTGTGCCTTTTTTATATCATTAGATTAAACTCAGTTGTACTATAGCTCATTCTAGCTCAATACATAGTCAGTACCAAAGTCATTATATTAGACCATAGTGTAATTACTAGTGAGAGCCTGGTGCTATTTTTAATTTGTATTTTTATATTATTAGATTAAACCTAGTTGTACTATTGCTCACTCTAGGTCAATACATAGACTATACCAAAGTCATTACATTTGGCCTTAGTGCAATTACAAGTGAGAGTCTTGTGCTATTTTTAATTTGCATTTTTATATTATTAGTTTATACCTAGTTGTACTTTAGCTCATTCCAGCACAACACATAGACAACACCAACTTCATTATGTGTATTAGTGACTATACTCTACATGACCAAAATGCTATAGCTATATACTTGTCCAAACTTCCCACCACTACAGATATCAGTACTAAAACTCAACACACAACTCAGGATATAAATAACCAAAATTTAAACCTAGAAGATGATTGATCACATTGACCCTGATCTAAACCTACATAATCTGACACACAATCAAAACCTATTGGAAAGTAACTGCCTTTACTACACAGCATCACAAGCCAGCACTATCCTAAACAATGATAAAAGTCTATCAGTACTTAACTACAACATCAGGTCCTTAAGCAAACACTATGATGACCACCTCCTGGCACTCCTTGAATCACTAAAGACACCCTTCTCCTGCATTATTCTTACTGAGACCTGGCTTAAACAGGACACAATAGATATCTACCCTCTACCAGGATACACAGCAATCCACAACTGCAGACCATACCAAGTTGGGGGTGATATTGCAATCTATTACTCTAACCAATTATCTTGTATCAGCACCAATTGCTTTAGTGATGAATATGGAGAATACATTTTTGCTAATTTTACTGTAAAAACCTTAAGACGCCTATAACAATCAGTGCCATTTACCGGATACCCCACACAAACATCCCAAACTTCAGTGAGAAATTAAAGGCACTAATAACAAACAGACAAATGAATAAGCACCACCTTCTCTTAGCTGGAGACTTCAACATCAACCTTGGCCTACTAGATGATCAGCCTGTAACTGATTTCATCAACAATATGAACAACACACTTCTCATACCAACAATAACTAAACCAACCAGGCTCACTGAAACAAGTGCAACCATAATAGACCACATATGGACCAATATACTAGCCCCCCTTAAATCAGGGATAATCACAGATAGCACTACAGACCACTACCCTACCTTCCTCTTGACAAACATTAGTAAACCACCAATTGAATACAACAAAGTCTCATTTAGACTCCATGACGAGGCCTCAATAAGGAAGTTCACAGCTGACCTAGAGACTGTTGACTGGCCTACAGAATTCTCCAAGGCCAATGGTATTGACGACTGGACAGACATTTTTCTTAACAAACTACTTAGACTATACAACAAACATTGTCCTATAAAATCGAAACAGATCACAAACAAACGGCTTGGTTGCCCATGGCTAACCAGCACCATTCTGAAATCCATTGATAAGAAACACCAATATGAAAAGCAATATAGACAGGACTTAATACACAAAGATATTCTTAAACACTATTCATCAGTCCTCACCAAAGTAATAAAGAAAGCCAAACAACTATACTACTCCAGTAGATTCACTGACACAAGAGGAGATATAAAAAAGACCTGGAAAACACTCTCTCAGATTCTAGGGACCCACAAACTGAAAAAAAACAAGAATATTGTCCTAGCTAAACCTAATGAAAACACCACTGCAACCCACCGACACAGCTAACAAGATAAACGACTTCTTCTCAACCATAGGTTCTAATCTCGCCAATAAAATCCCACGTACCAATGCCTATGCTGGGGACTACCTAGATGGAAATTTCCCAAATTCCTTCTATCTTGCTCCAACTGAGCCCACGGAAGTCACCGAGATTATAAAGTCACTTAAAAATAACTCAGGGAATCTGTCTCATGTCCCACCATTATTGTACAAGAGAGTGGCCCATGTCCTCTCGCATACTATCTCATTGCTTTTTAACAAGTCACTAGAACCTAGCACCTTCCCGAAACTACTCAAGATGGCAAGGGTTACACCAATACATAAAGGTGGTAACCCTACAGATTTAAACAACTATAGGCCAATATCAAACTTACCATTGCTATCCAAAATCTTTGAGAAACTCGTGCACAGGAGACTATATTCATTTATAAGGTCACAAAACATACTCAACCCCTGCCAATTTGGATTCAGGAAAAATAAAAGCACTAACGATGCAATTATAAAAATGCTAGATCTGCTTTACACAGCATTGGAAAATAAGGAATATCCACTAGGAACTTTTTATTGACCTAAGAAAAGCTTTTGACACAGTAGACCACGGCATCCTACTCCACAAACTTGACCATTATGGTATAAGAGGCCATGCGCTTGCATATTTCAAATCTTACCTTAAATAGGTATCAGTATGTCACCATTAAAGACACAGCATCAACAACACAGCCACTTGATACTGGAGTTCCACAGGAAGTGTCCTTGGTCCCCTGCTCTTCCTCATATACATTAATGATCTTCCAAACGTATCTCGACACCTGAACCCCATTCTCTTTGCTGACGACACGACTTATGTCATCTCTCACCCTAATCTTGCAACCCTCAACACCATTGTTAATGAGGAGCTGATCAAAATATCGACCCTTTGGGTGACAGCCAATAAACTTACGCTTAACGTTGACAAAACCTACTACATTATGTTTGGTAGCAGAGCAGGAGATGCGCAAATTAACATTAAGATCGACAACAACTCTAATTGCCAGGCATAATGAGGGCAAATTCCTAGGCCTATACCTTGACAACAACCTGAATTTCAGCACCCATATCCAACACATAACCAAAAATTATCCAAAACGGTTTGGATCCTCTCCAAGATACGATACTACATGCCGCAAAATGCCCTTCTCACACTATACCATTCACTTATTATCCATACCTCACCTATGCTATCTGTGCTTGGGGTTCAACTGCAGCAACACACCTAAAGCCAATAATAACCCAACAAAAGCCACAGTAAGAATAATCACTAAATCCCATCCCTGGCAACACACCCCCCCACTCTTCATAGATCTAAACTTACTCCCTGTTCAGTACATCCACACTTACTACTGTGCAATCTACATCTACAGGACCTTAAATTCCAATATTAACCTTGACCTAAAATGCTTTCTTGATAGTTGTGACAGAACCCACAGGCACAACACCAGACACAAACATCTCTATGACATTCCCCGTGTCCGACTAAACCTTTACAAAATTCAATGTATGTCAAAGGCCCTAAAATCTGGAACACCCTACCTGAAAATTCCAAAACTGCAGACACATTCATCACCTTCAAAACTACATCAGAAAACATCTTATCTCCCTGATACACCCTGTCAACTAATAATACGAATACCACCTGGTGGTTCACACTTACACTCACTCACCCATTTGACCATAAACAGAAATATCAATCTCAATCTCAAAATAATGAATCTTAACTAGTCATAAGTTGGCCTGTGATACTCCAATACTGAAACTATGTATAGTGCCAAAACAAAAGTATTCACATTGCTAAACTCACAACTAGTATTTAGTCACTTAGCCATAATACCAACTTACCTCATAATTTTGTAACATTTTACACCTAAGATTTAATATAAGTCTGCCCGAAATGCCTAGCCATGCTAGGCGTTCTAGTGGTACACTCTGTAATTATTATGTTACTACATGTAAACCACACAATAACCAAATTCTGTAAACTCAGCATTGTAATACTTATAGAGAATAAACTTTGAATTGAATTGCAATGTCTACAAGGTGGAAAAACACTTTCATATACTATTTGCGACTCCTATGCACACAGTCGATGAACCCTATCATCATGTCGTACTTGTTGACTAGTCACATGTTGTTCATATAGTCAATGACAGCAGCTTGCTTTACAATGCATTCATTGGTCTCCCTGTTCACTTTGTCTGTTTGTACCATCTTGTTTCTGTGGATGGTTGACAGCAATGTCATGTCCTGTTTATCATGCCACGTCAGTGCTATCATGTCACTGGCATGAAACACTTGCACTGCACCTTCACCACTGCCTCCAATAAACCTTGGAATATGTTTTCTATTTTCACTGTTCCACATTTATCAGTACTGTTCACATGTAGGAAATCAGCAAGCATAGGGCTTGTACACCAGTTGTCTGTGAACAATGTATGACCACTGACAAGGTATGGCTCCATCATCTTGCAAACAACATCACCAGAAATGCCCAACATCTGCCTGTCATCATTGAGTGTGTTTCTTCCAGTGTAGAAATGACATCCAACACTATGCCACTCTCACAGTCACACATAAACAGTTTTATACCAAAGCGATTACATTTGCTCTGTATGTATTGCTTGAATGACAGGCGTCCCTTGAACAGAATCAAGGATTCGTCGACAATAATGTTCTTGAATGGATAAAAATAGGCACTGAATTTTTGCTTCAGATACATAAACACTTCCTGGGTTTTGTATAGGTCATTTCTGTTGGGTCTATTCCTGTCTGAGAAGTGCAACATTCATAGCAACAGACTGAATCTGTTGTAAGGAAGGAGGTCACGGAAGACAGGAGTACTGATGAAGTAGTCTGTGGACCAGTACTGTGCTATATTACCTGGAGTTTACCTGGAGAGAGTTTCGGGGGTCAACGCCCCCGCGGCCCGGTCTGTGACCAGGCCTCCTGGTGGATCAGCGCCTGATCAACCAGGCTGTTGCTGCTGGCTGCACGCAAACCAACGTACGAGCCACAGCCCGGCTGATCAGGAACTGACTTTAGGTGCTTGTCCAGTGCCAGCTTGAAGACTGCCAGGGGTCTGTTGGTAATCCCCCTTATGTGTGCTGGGAGGCAGTTGAACAGTCTCGGTCCCCTGACACTTATTGTATGGTCTCTTAACGTGCTAGTGACACCCCTGCTTTTCATTGGGGGGATGGTGCATCGTCTGCCAAGTCTTTTGCTTTCGTAGTGAGTGATTTTCGTGTGCAAGTTCGGTACTAGTCCCTCTAGGATTTTCCAGGTGTATATAATCATGTATCTCTCCCTCCTGCGTTCCAGGGAATACAGGTTTAGAAACCTCAAGCGCTCCCAGTAATTGAGGTGTTTTATCTCCGTTATGCGCGCCGTGAAAGTTCTCTGTACATTTTCTAGGTCGGCAATTTCACCTGCCTTGAAAGGTGCTGTTAGAGTGCAGCAATATTCCAGCCTAGATAGAACAAGTGACCTGAAGAGTGTCATCATGGGCTTGGCCTCCCTAGTTTTGAAGGTTCTCATTATCCATCCTGTCATTTTTCTAGCAGATGCGATTGATACAATGTTATGGTCCTTGAAGGTGAGATCCTCCGACATAATCACTCCCAGGTCTTTGACGTTGGTGTTTCGCTCTATTTTGTGGCCAGAATTTGTTTTGTACTCTGCTTATATGTATGAGGCATAAGTATGACAGTGCCAAGCAATAAATACATATTGGCCACAGTTATATCTTTCCATCTGTGCAGCCATGACAATTCTGCAACCTCTTTGTTGTCCATTATATAGTGGTAGTAACTGTTTGTCTGGGTGACAATCAAGTTCATTAGTGGCCCATCAAAGTAGAGTTGGAAAAAGTCTAACTCTGTAGACTCTTTTGTGATGGGACATTGTGGGAGGATGCCACTTCCACTGGCATCAAAATTGAAAGGATGTGACACAAATGTTGTACTCTGTCTCCAGCTCCACTCACGGTCACATGGTGCAGGGTGGACCTGAGGCATGGGGCATGGGGGAGCAGGAGAGTAGAGGCAGCACATGGTTGATGGGGTGCCGGATGGTCCTTTATCTGCCCACCCAACATGCCACATGGGCCAGGCACTATGCCACCCACTACTACCTCCTCCTCATCCTCCATCCCTACATATTCTCCTTCATGATCACTATCACTATCAGTTGCTGGGGTTTTCGATCACGGCCTCCCACGACCCTTGGGCACTACATATGGCACACTGCCTGAATGTAGGCGATGATACCTAAAGGTAGGCTTCACTGGGGAATAATGTATATCACTATCACTTGACGATTCATCTATGAGCATAAAATCAATCTCGCTTTCATCTTCACCACTTTCGCTTTCATCTTCACCAGAAATGACAGAATATGATAATTTCCTCTTCCATAGTGGCCTCTGAGATTTAGCACTGGCCATCCCAGAGGTGCTTGGCTGAGGGTCTTGCATGGCCCCACTGGCCACCACAGAGGTGATGGGCTAAGGGCTATCTGGGTTATCGTCAATATTTTCACAAATTCCTTGATCATTAGTGGCCACATTGGTTTCAAACCCGCTAAACTCACATTCTAAATCAATTTCCTCAAATAAGAGAGTGTTAATACGACAAGGCATGAGTGAATTTCAAGGGTTTGCCGTGATATTGACCCAGGACGGAGCTGAAACTAACGGGTGCTAGACGGAGCTGAAACTAACTGGTGCTACCATGCGGTACTACGTGGTCCCTGATTTTTTCATACAGCAAACACTGAGTGTGCAGACCCATTTTCTCGTGTCTAGGCCGCTCAGGCCTATTGTGCCAAATTTGAAGACAGTTAAAATAAAACATAGATCTACGTTTGGAGCGCTAGCAGTAAGAACATAGATCTACGTTTGGACAGCTAAGGGGTTAACAAGCATGGAAATGAATGTGTATGAACCAGACGCATTCATCTGCTTGTTTACATACTCTGCTTCTCTGTCCTCTCTCATTTACTCATTCTCTCTCTCTAATTCATTAGTTTTATCTTGTTTACTCACCTCTTACCCTACATTAAGACTACAAATATTTTAAGGTAAGTAATGAGTGCACTGTGTATGTATCTTATTGCTCTGTGGCACTTTAACCCTTTGACTGTCGCAACCCCCAATCCTGAGGTGAGGTGTCTCCTGGTGTCGCAAAATTTAAAAAAAAAAAAAATAATTTTTTCTTATGAAATGATAGAGAATCTTTTCCCGATTGTAATGACACCAAAAAAAACGAAATTTGATGGAAAACTGACGGAATTATGCTCTCGCGAAGTTAGCAACCTCAGCGATGTTCACAAATCGGCGATTTCGCCATCTTTAAGCCCTATTTTCAGCTAATTCCATTGTTCCAGTCGCCCAAACTCATAGCTATTTCTTTAGAACTCCATTTTTTTCTATCGATTGAGTACAAGAAACTGCCCATTTACCGATTTCAACTACCTAATAATGTGGTCAGAAATTTGGAATTTGGCCAATTTCACAAAAACTAAAAAATATGACAATTTCAAAATAAGGTCCAGAATGAACAATGCAGACAATCCTGGCTCTAAAATAACATTTTCTTTGTTCATCAGTCACATCTCCAGTCCCCTCTGATATTATTCTTGCTTTCTATTTGAATTTTTATTCAAACAAAAAATAGAAGACTTACTATTATGCAGACTACTGCAATACTGTAATAATTGTATAAATAACATCAACCCATTCGTGACTGCATATTAGAATGGCTAATTGGACATTTATTGGAAAATGGCATCATTTGTTTACTTTTGAACATTGGCAAAAATCAAACATTTCCCCTACTTTGAGCTCCATTTCTAGGTTCTTTTTATAGTAAAATCAATCAAAATCACCTCTATTTCTATAATATGTTTTCGATTCTATCAAATGAGACCAAGAAAATGAGAATACAACCATAAATACTATACGAAAATAGACCACAAAGTTGGCATTTTAATTAAAAAAAACGGTCGGAGTTTTTTTTTCTCATTATGCACTGCGTGCTCCAGGATTTTTTTTATATGGTGCACACTGACCACACAGACCCATTCTCTCACATGTGGGCCTACCAGCTTTCTCCTGCTTGATTTGAAGCCGCTAGAATTTATGAGTATATATACGTCAAACACGGTACCTCATAAGACGTACATATACGGCCGTGACAGTCAAAGGGTTAAATGTCATAGTACTATATTATTTTGCCTGCCTTGAAAGGGGCCATTAGTGTACAGCAGCATTCTAGCCTACAGAGAACAAGCAATTTGAAGAGACTCATAATTGGCTTTATGATCCTAATTTTGAATGTTCTCATTATCCATCCTAACATTTTCCCCGCAGATGTGGTAAGGACATTGTTGTGATCTTTGAAAGTGAGATTCTCTTGACATTATCACTCCCAGGTCCATCACATTAGTTTTTTGCTCTATTGTGTGGTTGGAATTAGTTTTATACTCTGATATACTTTTTATTTCCTTGAGTTTCCCATAGTGGTGTAACTGAGTCATGAAATTTGTCTTCATTGCACTTTATATTGCTTTCTGAATTCCATTTAAAGACTTGGTTAATGTCCATTTGTTTTACACACCATGGAATTTTTTCCCCTCCAATCCAAATTATGCTGTTGGACCTGAGGGGATACAGCTCCTTCCCTACTCTACTGACAACAACACTTCCTTTAGTTACTATCTTCAAGCATCACTTATCTCAGTATCTAAAGTTATTACATAATTTTGGAAAGTATCATTATTCCATCTGATCAGTGGATATTAACCCTTCACTGTTTCTTAGGTAGTTCTACATTACTTATATCAGCATCGTTCACATAGATCCATGTTCTGAGCCTGATTTCCTCACGTAAGATGTGAGTGGTAAATTTTGACTGAGACATGAGAGAATGGGGTCTGTACAGTGAGTGAACACAGTAATAAATAATTCTGCCCCCTGCAGTGCAAGATGGGAAAAACAAATCTGTTCATTCGTCTGTTTGTTTACATACTCAATGTCTCTGTCCACTCTCATTTACTCACTCCCTCTCATTTATTTATTGTATCTCATTTACTCGCCTCTCACCCAACATTAAGACTACAAATATTTTACGGTAAGTAATGAGTGTAATGTATATGCATTCTATAGCTCTAGGGCACTCTAAATGTATATTACATGTGGGTGGGGTAGCCACACCTACAACACCAGACCTCTTACAACAAATACTACTCATCTCTCATCCTACAGTAAGACTACAAATATTTTAAGGTAAGTAATGAGTGTACTGTATATGCATTTTATCGCTCTAGGGCACTTTAAATGCTGTAGTGGGTGGGGTGGCCAGGCGGGCTACCATACCTCCCACCTGACTTCCTACAAATAAATACTAATCACCTCTCACCCTACATTAAGACTACAAATATTTTGAGGTAAGTTTATTTTACATTTTGATTTTTTTAATGCCTAGTTCTGTTGGTAACTTAATACATACAGGCATTTATATGCCTGAATAGGTGAAAAAAATGGTGTTCTGCTTTCTGGCGATATCAATTTTTCGGAGGTAACTTGGAACCTAACCTGCCATATAAGTGGCACCCTACTATATTACTTTCCCATTTACTTTCTGCGGCTATACATTTCATATTTTTGTATTATTTTTTTGTTTAATTTCTGTGTAATCATTCCTCTTTTCATTTTAGAATAGTTCATTGCACACTTATATAGTAGGGGCCCATTTTACAGCGTTTCGCCTTATGGCATTCCGGTAATATGACGATTTCAAATTATGACCAAAATTTGCTATACAGCTAGTGGTCTTTCAACTATGGCACACTGATTTGTTTATATTCTTTTGTGAGCACATCTCTCTATTATGTCGAAAATATTCCAGTAAAAGAATGGAAGAACAACTTAGATAACCAGTTCAGGGGATACTTTGCTCCCCAAAGGGAAGATAAAACTGAACAAGATAAACTATCGGACCAGTAATAGTTTAACAGTCCACTTTTTCCCAGTGATATAAAACCAAAAACAAACAGTAAAGAAATTACTCTGCGATCATAAAAGGACCAAACAAGTATTATTGTACCTGAGTCTGAAATAAAAGAAGCCAGGTTACTAGGATCCCATGGTAAAAAAAAAGTGTTATGATCAAGAAATCGTAATGACACAATTGCAAATAAACCATACCCCGGCCGGGATTGAACCCGCGGTCATAGAGTCTCAAAACTCCAGCCCGTCGCGTTAGCCACTAGACCACTAGCCACAATAAGATTCATCCAAAATAGGTTATATTTCTACACCATGGTTTTAGAAATATATCTAGTTGGATGAATCTTTTTGTGGCAGCTGGTCTAGTGGCTAACGCGACGGGCTGGAGTTTTGAGACTCAAAGACCGCGGGTTCAATCCCGGCCGGGGGTGTGGTTTAAAGTGGTTATGCTTAGATTCCACTCACATGACAGGAAAAAAGACTTAATTATTGCATCTATTAAAGTAAAGAAAGAGGTATCAAAAAACGATGTCTTACCAAAAAAAGTCAGAAAACCCCCTGTATAGAGTAAGAAAACTTAAGCGGGAGAATAACGACACAAAACACCAATGCTTCACACGGGAGGGATTATTATTATTATAATCAAAAAGAAGCGCTAAGCCACAAGGGCTTACAGCGCTAAGCCCCAAGGGCTATACAGCGCTGCAGGGGAGGGAAGGAAGCAAGGGAATTGGGGTGGCAGAAGGGAGGGGGGATGATCAGCAGGTTACAGAAAACAGCGGGGCAGGGGATAGTACGGGGGTAGGAAAGGAGAAGAGATTGAAGTAGAAAGGGCTGAAGGTTCAAAAATTTGTGAAGTAAGTCAGTCGTTGTCAAAAAGTCAATGAGAGAGTCCGGATGAAAGGTGGGTCCCTCAGCGGGGAAGGGGAAAGGGAAAGAGAGAGCACGAGCGAAGACGACGACAGAGGTAAATTCTGCGTGCTCGTTGATAAAGTGGGCAGTCCAACAGAATGTGGCTGACTGATAATGGAGCTTGGCAATTCTCACAGAGAGGAGCAAGACGCCTCTCCATGAGATATCCATGAGTAAGACGAGTATGGCCAATGCGAAGACGGGAGAGAGTAGTCTCCCCAAACCCCGACACTGGTGATAAGAAAAACGGCCAGTAACCTATACTCGGTTTAATAGACTGAAGTTTGTTTTCCGAGCATAGTAGAAAGAACGTTGTTGCCAACGGGTGTGAAGGTGGAAATATTGCAGCAAAATAGTCCGTAAATGGAATACCTCTATAATAAACGGTAGGTCATGTACTGCTGACCGCGCAGCAGTGTCTGCCTGTTCATTGCCCTGTACGTCAACATGACCAGGGACCCACAAAAAACAATATCTTTATGCTTGGGGAAAGATGCGGCGTAGCCAAAGTTGGATACGGAGGACTAAGGGGGTGAGGTGTATCAAAATTTTTTTATAGCCTGTAAAGCACTAAGGGAGTCTGAGACAACCACAAATGATGACACCCGGCATAGATGCAATACGGATAAGTGCTGTAAGGATGGCATATAATTCAGCAGTAAAAAAACTAGCCGAAGATAGTAAATGCCCTTGTACGACGCTGTCCGGAAACACTGCTGCGAATCCTACGCCGTCAGAAGACTTAGAGTCATCTGTGTACACAGCAAGGGGATGAAATGGAGGGAAAGTGGTCAAAAAAAAAAA
>NC_069400.1:49936866-49989413 GCF_026875155.1 Cherax quadricarinatus
CAAGAAGATGAAGAGTTGAAAACAGTATGAGGTGACGAGGTAGGGACCTTGGAGTCTAGGACTGCAAAAAGGATTAGAGACAGAGGTAACTGTGGATGGTGTGACCACAGGGGAGACAGCAGAAATTGTGACCCCAAAGGTTGGGGCCTCTTAGTAATTCAAGAATAAGATATATGGGGAAGTCTTCCCTGGAGGCATAGATGAGAGTTTGCCATGGCATAAGGAAAGCCTTCTGTCTCTTTGAGAAAATGGATTTCTCATTCATTTAGGTAAACTTGGCAACAGCAAGAATAAGATGGTTGAGCTTCATTACGGTTAAGGCAAGAGGGAGGTAGACTACCAGATGTATTGGTATGGTTGTTGGCACCACAGACTGGGAATTCTGCCAAGGACCTGCAATATTTCACTGGATGGCCAAAATGCCAGCAATTTCTTTACTGTTGTCATGCAGGGATCACCTTTTAGACTTGCAAATGGTGTCCTGCAATATAAACTGAGGATGGAAGTTTATGGCAGTCAAAAGTTAAGCAGGTAGGTAGGACACATGTGTCCTACCTACCTGTGGATAGGTGGACACATGTGTCTACTTTGAGAATTGGAGGTCTTGGGGATCAAGCTGTTTCAGAATATCACCACATGTTTGGAAATTATGCTGAACTATGGTAAAATGACAGTACCACTTCAAGAATTGGTGTTTTTGAATTGTTTCAGAAATAGCATCTGTGGTGGTAAGGAGAGAAAGATCTTGAACTTGGATAGCATTTTGTACCGTGACAATGAGTACACCACTCTTGAGAGCATGAAATGAAATATCTTGACCAACATGGTGTAGGAGTACCTTGCTGATACTATCATCTGAAAGGTAGTCAGTAGGAGTAAAAAACTTAGTACATTGTGTACTTTGAAACATAGCATGTAAGGGGAGTGAGTGTCATGCCAGTCTTTTCTGGGCAGAGTGAGAAGTAATAGAAGTAGTATCATCAGTTAATGGTCTTGGTTGTTTAGGTGTGGGGCTGGAGGTGGTCTTACTTGACATAGGTGTGTGATCCGAAAATCGTCACACCGTAGAGGGAGAAGCTGGAAGCATGGTCAAAGATGTGCGGAGGTCGGCTGTATCAAAGGGGCCATACAGAATCTCAGTACCTGGAACGGATGATGAAGTGGCACCAGCAGAAGGTACAGGGGCATTAGAAAGGTCCGAAGAATAGTCAAATAATGAGGTAGGGTCGGAACAGGGTACAGTAGCAGAAAGAGGCTGGGGAGGAGCAATTTCATGGATTTGTGACTCCATGGTTATGTCACTTATTGTTTTTTTTTTTTTTTTTAAAAGAAGGTATAAATAAGGGGAGAATGTGGAGGGAGACTCATAGGAGGAATGAAAGGGCCATAAATCCCCCTCCACATCCAAGAGGACTCCAGCACTGTGAGTAGTGCAGATGCAGCACAAAATCCATACCATACCCTACCCTTCATGCCAGAAAACCAGCAGTCTGAGATAGCAATCTCATATCTACCAAGCCACCTCAGTGAACAATAGAGAGAGCAGCTGGATACCCACCACAAAGCATACCTCCGCCTCCTGGAATCCAGAGATACACCCATCACCTAAAGCTGCCCGCTGGGAGATCAGAGAGTTATCGGGACATTCCCAGTTGATCCAGATTCCATGGCAAACTACACCACCACTAGGGACCTCATCAGTGGAATGGGTTGGACCATGGTATCCTTCTCCCTACCTAGGAACTAGAGTACCTGTGGGGAGAACCAAAGGCTGAAAGCAGGAAAGGAATAAGGGAGGGATAGGGAGAGGAGGAGGAAAAGGAAAAGGGGGATGGGAAGGATGGGATAGGGAAGGGGGGATTGGGGGGTAATTAGGTTCAGTCTGAGGAAGAAGACCAAAAGGTCCAATTCCTCAGACTAATAGCTTCTTTACCACAGCAAGGAGCCCCCCTTAAAGAGGATATTTGCAGTTAATAGTTTAAAAGATAGAAATGTTAAAAGCAGGTGGGGATATAGTTTTGGAGTGGTTGGTGCAATTATTTAATAAATGTATGGAAGAGGGTAAGGTACCTAGGGATTGGCAGAGAGCATGCATAGTTCCTTTGTATAAAGGCAAAGGGGATAAAAGAGAGTGCAAAAATTATAGGGGGATAAGTCTGTTGAGTATACCTGGTAAAGTGTATGGTAGAGTTATTATTGAAAGAATTAAGAGTAAGACGGAAAATAGGATAGCAGATGAACAAGGAGGCTTTAGGAAAGGTAGGGGGTGTGTGGACCAGGTGTTTACAGTGAAACATATAAGTGAACAGTATTTACATAAGGCTAAAGAGGTCTTTGTGGCATATATGGATTTGGAAAAGGCGTATGACAGGGTGGATAGGGGGGCAATGTGGCAGATGTTGCAAGTGTATGGTGTAGGAGGTAGGTTACTGAAAGCAGTGAAGAGTTTTTACGAGGATAGTGAGGCTCAAGTTAGAGTATGTAGGAAAGAGGGAAATTTTTTCCCAGTAAAAGTAGGCCTTAGACAAGGATGTGTGATGTCACCATGGTTGTTTAATATATTTATAGATGGGGTTGTAAGAGAAGTAAATGCGAGGGTCTTGGCAAGAGGCGTGGAGTTAAAAGATAAAGAATCACACACAAAGTGGGAGTTGTCACAGCTGCTCTTTGCTGATGACACTGTGCTCTTGGGAGATTCTGAAGAGAAGGTGCAGAGATTGGTGGATGAATTTGGTAGGGTGTGCAAAATAAGAAAATTAAAGGTGAATACAGGAAAGAGTAAGGTTATGAGGATAACAAAAAGATTAGGTGATGAAAGATTGAATATCAGATTGGAGGGAGAGAGTATGGAGGAGGTGAACGTATTCAGATATTTGGGAGTGGACGTGTCAGCAGATGGGTCTATGAAAGATGAGGTGAATCATAGAATTGATGAGGGAAAAAGGGTGAGTGGTGCACTTAGGAGTCTATGGAGACAAAGAACTTTGTCCTTGGAGGCAAAGAGGGGAATGTATGAGAGTATAGTTTTACCAACGCTCTTATATGGGTGTGAAGCATGGGTGATGAATGTTGCAGTGAGGAGAAGGCTGGAGGCAGTGGAGATGTCATGTCTGAGGGTAATGTGTGGTGTGAATATAATGCAGAGAATTCGTAGTTTGGAAGTTAGGAGGAGGTGCGGGATTACCAAAACTGTTGTCCAGAGGGCTGAGGAAGGGTTGTTGAGGTGGTTCGGACATGTAGAGAGAATGGAGCGAAACAGAATGACTTCAAGAGTGTATCAGTCTGTAGTGGAAGGAAGGCGGGGTAGGGGTCGGCCTAGGAAAGGTTGGAGGGAGGGGGTAAAGGAGGTTTTGTGTGCGAGGGGCTTGGACTTCCAGCAGGCATGCGTGAGCGTGTTTGATAGGAGTGAATGGAGACAAATGGTTTTTAATACTTGACGTGCTGTTGGAGTGGAGGAAAAGTAAATTTATGAGGGATTGGGGAAACCGGGAGGCCGGACTTGAGTCCTGGAGATGGGAATTACGTGCCTGCACTTGAAGGAGGGGTGTTAAGTTCAGTTTAAAAAATGTGGAAAAAGCCCCCCGGGCAAGACAGTGGGGAGTAAATGATGGTGAAAGTTTTTTTTTTTCGGGCCCCCCTCCCTTGGGGGGAATGGGCCCAGTTGATAAAAAAAAAAAAAAAAAAAAAAAAAAAGTTTAAAATCTACGGGGGGAGATTAAAAGCTTTTTTATGAAGCCCGCGAGATGGCTGTTACAAGGCAGCACATTTTTTGATGATAAATTTTCTTTAAGGGAAAAGAGAGATTCACAGCTAAGTTTCCCCAAAAAAAGAGGAGTTGGAACCCATTTTTCCCGAAGAGGGATACATGTCTTTGTTTCGGGATTTGTTTATAAAAGTCAGTTAAAAATGAGCTTTTTATGTATAGCTTTAAACCAAAAATGATAAGTTTGGAGTGAGGAACTCTATAGATTGCTCCAATTTTTTAATGGTTTTTAAGGGTTTTTAGGTTTTAAAATTTAAAAATATAATTCACCATTTTTATCCCTAGTGCAAGTAGAGTTTATACTTTCAAGTTACTATTATATACTGTTCCCCTCCTAATGGCTGGTCTAAATTGTGTATGGCTTTGTAGCGGGGTAGGCATAATGTTTGTAATATAAATTTTTTACAATGTTTCGTGAAGTACAGTGGACCTGGGTTTATGGGCCCTGAAATCTTTTCCGAAGCTGGCCTAAAACCAAAAATCCGAAAACCAAAATAATTTTTCCCATAAGAATTAATGTAGATACATAAAAACCGGGGCTTATGAATTTAATCCATTCATGACCTTGTTCGTATCCGATTTGTTCGGAGGGTGATCAGTTTTCCCATTTATATTAAATGAATTCAATTTAAATGTTCCACCCCTCTAGGAGGCATGACAAAAAAATGCTAATTAAAACTCTGGGGCTTAGTTATATACACAATTTATCTATCATACATAATAAAAATATTAATAAATGAAAAACAATAACTCAGAATGAATAAAAAGGCCAAAAAATTTGGGGAAGTGATGGCGACGCTGGCACGGCAGAAAAAATTCGCCATTTTTCTCTCCACTCTAGTATCTTTCCGTCCAAGCCCCAAATCTAGCTTGTGTTTATTTTTTATTAGGGTGAGGCCCCATATTGTTGTGTTTATTTTTGATTAGTGGTGAGGTTGCCCATAGTAACCATAGGTGTGGTCAAAAACAGATGTAAAGTAAGGTGAAGAATGATCACTGGGCCACAGTGGTGGTTTTAGTGGTGGGGGTGGTAGCCACAGTGGTGGTGGGGATGGTGGCGGCCCAGTGGTGGGGGTGGTGGCGGCGCCCCAGTGGTGGTGGTGGTGATGGCGACCAGCTGCCCCACTCTATGCTGTGCCCTCTTCGTTTTTCTAGCTTTTTTCATAGTTTCCAATCACTTCCTGAGCTTCTTAGTGATTGTACACAAATACTGTCTTTTTGAGCAAGGCAGTGTAAGTAATATGTATAAAATAAGACAAAATACGCATCCCCAAGGGGCTGTCGATCACTCATAGTGGCACACCTCCTCTTTCCTTTTTACACTTGGTCAGCACTAAAATAATCGTGTCATAGGCGTACCTACAAAAAACCCCCCCAGAGGGTTACCATTTCATTTTGAAGTATTTGGCACAAAAATATGAAAAAAAAAAAAAACGAAAAATGTCTAAAAAAAGGCAACTACAGTGGACCCCCGGGTTTGCAAAAAACCCTCGGTATCCAATAAATCCCGGGATCCCAAGATTATTTCACAAAAAATTTGCCTCGGTTCCCGTTACAAAATCGGTATGGGGATATGATTCTACGGACGTGTCCCCGTGTGGCCTGAAACCCCCCGTGGGGTGTCCAGTGTTTACAAAACAGCCTTTTGCGCGCTTAAAGGGTACATTCGGTCATTCTTTTATCCATATTATCACTGTTTTTTGGTGCTTGTTTCTGCAAAATAAATCACCAGGGGCCCCAAAAAGCTTCTGTGCCAACCCATTGAGCCCAGGGGTGCAAATGCTATTAAAATGGAGAAAGAGATAATTGAAAAGTTGAAAGGGAGTGGGTGTGGGAGCTGGCCAAGTTGTATAGTAAAACCCCAATAAACCACTTACTATAGGAGCGGGAAAAAAGGCATTCAGGAAGCTGTTCTTAAAAAAGGGTGCAACTGTGATTCAAAAACAGCGCCCCACAAGTTTAGAAAATGTTGAGGACTATTATTGGGTGGATAAATTAAAACAATAGCAGGGGATAGCATCTCTCAAGCGAAAAATTTGTGAAAAGGCAGCTTGCATGAGGTTTTAAAATTAAAAAATTTTGGGAAACAGTTGTGATGTGAGTAAATTTTAAAGGGCCCAGAAAAGGTTGGTTTAAAAGTTTTTAAGAATCATAGTGGCAAAATAGTGTGGCATACATATATGATGAAAATCCCCCTGACACAGCTCCGAAGCCTGTTGGAAAAACCTGTACACTGAAAATGTTGTGAACCACTTTAGGAAAGTATAAAAAAAGAAGGTACAGGCCTCTATGGAAGATATGTTTTGCGACAGTAGTCCTGGTCTCAAGCTGGTCCTAGGGGCATGCATTAAAAAGAAAAAAGGGAAGAAACCCGGAAAAGGATTTTTGCTCCTCAGTCCTAAGGGAGGGGGATTCCCCTTTAAACATTAAAAACCCCGACACCCCCCTCTCCTCCATCCCTCAATCATCCCAGATCTTCTTAAAGGTAAGTATCAATTATTTATTGGTGATTATTCTATTGTTTTATTGTTACTGAAATTTTTTATTTGCTTAAACTTAATTTTTCATGGGGGTAAAAGTTTTTTTTTTTCTATTTTTGGGTGTCTTGCACAGTTTAAATTTTAATTTTCCATTTTTTTCTTTGGGGAAAAATTGTTAGCTTTCCGAAAATTTTTGGTTTACGAGGGCTCTCAGGAAGGATAATATCGTAAAGGGGGTCCCTGTTTTTTATTATTCATTATTTTGTATTAAAATTTTTTTATTATTATTTTTTTATTATTATTATTATTATTATTTTATTATTTTATTATTATTTTTTTCATTTTTTAATGTAAATTTATTATTTTTATTTTTGTTATTATTAATTTTGGGGGAACTGGAACACAATTTCAATTCCCTAATCAAAGCTCATCACCAGTAATACTACTACTACTATATAATAATTATAAACATTGTAAAAATAATAATAATTGTACGTGTAGGTTTGGTAGCAGAACTCCCCAGGGAGGTACTACCTCCTGCCAATGATGAAAATGGAACCCTGTAATCGTTTTACACGATGGTAGGTTTGCTTGTGTCTTTTTTTTGTTCAAAAAACATGCAAGATTACAGGTACATCTTACTACTTCTACTTACACTTAGGTCCACTATACATGCAAGAAAACATTAAAACAGGAAGGCCCCGCTTTATGGCGTTTCACTTTCGGCTTCCGCTAAAACGGACATTTAAAATTTATGAAAAAAACTCACTATACGGCTCCCCCCCCCTGACTTTCTAAAACGGTCCCGTGCCCCACCCTGTTTTGTTTTCATTCTCCATGAGCTCGTAACCTAAATCTCTCCATTTTTGGAAACTCCAAAATTTCAAATGTTTTTAAAAGTTATTTCATATTTTATATATACTTGATAATTTTACTTTTGTAACCTGTACCCAAATAAAATTACTACATCGAGTCATTTAAATGTGTTTAAAATTTCGTTAATAAACTTTTCATTAATCCCTCCGATTTTTTTTTTCAAAAATTTTTAATAAACACGATGCATAACTATAAAAAAAATAAAAACACCCCAAATAGAATAATAAACATAAATGTGAGATGGAGAGACGACTTCCAAAGGACGCATAATAACAATACTCACCGAGTTTTTTAAATGTCGAATTCGGTAAAATCAATTTTCATTAATCCATCCATGAATTTTTTTTCAAAAATTATATAAAAACACGATGCTAAAAATATAAATAAGTAAAAACACCCCGTAGAATAAATAACATAAAAGTGAGATGTGGAGCAGACGGGGCTCCACAAGTGAGCCCCTAATAAAAATAGCACCGAGTCTCATTAAATGTGTATATTTAATATACAATTTTCCTTAATCCCTCCAGATATTTTTTTTCAAATTAATAATAAAAAAAAAGTCTAAATAAAATAAATAAATACACCCCCCTTTGAATAATAAAAAATAAATGTGAATGTAGCAGACGACTTCCCCAAGTGACCCATAATAAAATCCACGGTCTCATTAAATGTCGTATATTAGGTAATATACACATTTTCATTAAACCCTCCATATATTTTTTTCAAAATTTTTAATAAAAAACGAGCATAACTAAAATAAGATAAATACACCCCACATAAATAAATAAACAAATTAGATTGGAGCGTTCCCCAAATGGCCTAATCCAAAAAGTACCATCTCTTTTCTTTATTCGTTTTATTCCCTTTATTTCCATCCTAATTTTTTTCAAAATTTTTTAATAATAAAAGATTAACTGATAAAATACCCCCAAAAAGTAAAAAAAACAAAATTAAAAGGGGGGTGGGTTTGTTTTTTAACCGGCCTTTTCTTCATTTTCATTCCCCTTTATTTTTTTACTATTTTACTTTCCTACCCAATTAAACTAAAATTTTTAAGGTAAGTAATGAGTGAATTTTTATTTAAAATTTTGTTTTTCTGGGATGCTAAATATATAGAATGTAAATGTTGGGGGGGGGTGGCTGGGGAAGTGGAAAAAATAAAATTTTTTCCCTTTATTTTTACGCTACCCCGATTTAAGCCTATAAATTTTTAATAAAAAGATTTTACTATTTGGGGATTTCTTTTTTAAGTTTTTTCTGTTTATTCTCTAATAATTTGAAATGAAAGTTTCTTGTTTGATGCTTTTTAAGTGGAAAAAAGGGGTTCCCCTTTAAAAACCTTTTTTGGTTTTTCCGGGGAGTGGAAAACCCGCCTTTTGGGCCCCCAAAAAACCCCGGGTTTTCTTCATTTTTTCAAGTTATTTTTGTTTTTTTTTTTTAAAAAGGGGAAGTGAACGAAACCCCTGAAGATTGGTGTTTGTAAGGGAACTAAAATCCGGAGCAAGGGGCAGAAACCCCCCCTTTTTGATATGTTTAAAGAAAAAAGGAGAAAACTTTTGTTTTTTTGGGCCAGGGTGGATACGCCGTTTGTTGAAAGAATAAAAAAGATTGGATTTTTATGAATGAAAAGAAGTTGGGTGTTGGCCTAAGCAAAAAACTGAAGGGGTGGGGAGTTTGGGGGGGAAATAAATGATTAAAAGGAGTTTGGAAGGAAGCGGGGAAGGGGGGGGAAAATAAGTAATTATTTTGGGAAAAAAGAAAAAGAAAAGAATTGGAAATTCAAGAATTTTTTGGATTAAAGTGGGGGTTGGATGCAAAGGGGTATAATAACGTGTAGCACCTGGAGAAGAGAGGGATCAGAGGGAAAGAAGTTTGGGAGAGAAGTGAATTTTAAGGAGCCTTGAAAATAAAGTAAATTGGGTAGGGGCTTTAAGCTAAAGGGGAAATTTTAGAGAGGGGTGGTAGGAAGTTGGGGTACCGGAAATGTAAGGGGGGCCCTTTGATTTAAAATTTGTTTTGAAGGGGGTTTAGTTATAGGTTTTACATATTTTAAGAAAAAGAGGACAAATAAGTATACAAGATATGATGTAGGGCAAAATGACAGTAGTTTGTTGGACTATGTATTGGTGGATAAAAGACTGTTGAGTAGACTTCAGGATGCCCATATTTATAGAGATATATCAGATCACTTTCTAGTTGTAGCTACACTGAGAGTAAAAGGTAGATGGGATACAAGGAGAATAGAAGCATCAGGGAAGAGAGAGGTGAAGGTTTATAAACTAAAAGAGGAGGCAGTTAGGGTAAGATATAAACAGCTATTGGAGGATAGATGGGCTAATGAGAGCATAGGCAATGGGGTCGAAGAGGTATGGGGTAGGTTTAAAAATGTAGTGTTAGAGTGTTCAGCAGAAGTTTGTGGTTACAGGAAAGTGGGTGCGGGAGGGAAGAGGAGCGATTTGTGGAATGATAATGTAAAGAGAGTAGTAAGGGAGAAAAAGTTAGCATATGAGAAGTTTTTACAAAGTAGAAGTGATGCAAGGAGGGAAGAGTATATGGAGAAAAAGAGAGAGGTTAAGAGAGTGGTGAAGCAATGTAAAAAGAGAGCAAATGAGAGAGTGGGTGAGATGTTATCAACAAATTTTGTTGAAAATAAGAAAAAGTTTTGGAGTGAGATTAACAAGTTAAGAAAGCCTAGAGAACAAATGGATTTGTAGTTAAAAATAGGAGAGGAGAGTTATTAAATGGAGAGTTAGAGGTATTGGGAAGATGGAGGGAATATTTTGAGGAATTGTTAAATGTTGATGAAGATAGGGAAGCTGTGATTTCGTGTATAGCGCAAGGAGGAATAACATCTTGTAGGAGTGAGGAAGAGCCAGTTGTGAGTGTGGGGGAAGTTCGTGAGGCAGTAGGTAAAATGAAAGGGGGTAAGGCAGCCGGGATTGATGGGATAAAGATAGAAATGTTAAAAGCAGGTGGGGATATAGTTTTGGAGTGGTTGGTGCAATTATTTAATAAATGTATGGAAGAGGGTAAGGTACCTAGGGATTGGCAGAGAGCATGCATAGTGGCTAACGCGACGGGCTGGAGTTTTGAGACTCTATGACCGCGGGTTCAATCCCGGCCGGGGGTATGGTTTATATGCATAGTTCCTTTGTATAAAGGCAAAGGGGATAAAAGAGAGTGCAAAAATTATAGGGGGATAAGTCTGTTGAGTATACCTGGTAAAGTGTATGGTAGAGTTATTATTGAAAGAATTAACCCTTTCAGGGTCCGTCCCAGTAGATCTACGGCTTTACGGTGAGTGTCCAAACTGTAGATCTACGCCATGAGCTCAGCTCACTCTGATAAACTGTGAGTGGTACATTTGGGCCTAGATATGAGAGAATACATCTATGTGGTATGTGTGCACCACATAAAACAGATCCTGCAGCACACTGTGTATAATGAGAGAAAAAAACTGAAATCATGATTTTTCGATTAAAACAGCAACTTTGCAGTGTTTTTTCGTATGTTTTTTATAGTTGTATTTGCGATTTCTTGGTCTCATTTGATAGAATGGAAGACATATTACAGAAATAGAGATGATTTTGATTGGTTTTAGCACTGGAAATGGCTTGAAACTGAGCTCAAAGTAGCGGAAATGTTAAATTTTTGCCGATATTCAAGAGTAAACAAACGACCTCACACATCTAATACACGTCAGCTGGTGGGTCTAATATACATTCACAAATAAGGTGATGATATTTGTACAATTATTACAGTATTGCATAACAGTAAATCTTCTATTTTTTGGTGTGAATAAAAATTCATTATGTGAATAAAAAATCAAAATGGAATTTATTTGTAAAGCCTCAAAACATAACTAATGAACAGAGGAAATGTTAGTTTAGTGCCAGGAATGCCTACATTGTTTATTCTGGACCCTATTTTGAAATTGGAATATTTTGAAGTTTGTGTTAAATTGGCCAAATTAACAATTTCCGATCACTTTATTTTGTAGTTGAAACAGTTGACTTGGCGATTTCTTGTGCTCAATCGATAGAATAGAAGTAATACTATGAAATAGCTAAGAATTTGGTTGATTGGAATAATGTAATTGGCCTAAAATGGGAGTCAAAGTCGGCAAAATCGCCGATTCGTAAATATCGCTGACACATCAAAATTTGCGAGAGCATAATTTCGTCAATTTTCCACCAAATTTCGTACTTTTTGTTTTATTACCTTCACAAAAAGATTCTCTACGATTTCATAAGAAAAAATAACAAATTTTTTTTTTTGAAAATTCTTGGACACTGGTGCGTGACTCCAGATTTGGGCCTTGGACCCTGAAAGGGTTAAGAGTAAGACGGAGAATAGGATAGCAGATGAACAAGGAGGCTTTAGGAAAGGTAGGGGGTGTGTGGACCAGGTGTTTACAGTGAAACATATAAGTGAACAGTATTTAGATAAGGCTAAAGAGGTCTTTGTGGCATTTATGGATTTGGAAAAGGCGTATGACAGGGTAGATAGGGGGGCAATGTGGCAGATGTTGCAGGTGTATGGTGTAGGAGGTAGGTTACTGAAAGCAGTGAAGAGTTTTTACGAGGATAGTGAGTCTGAAGTTAGAGTATGTAGGAAAGAGGGAAATTATTTCCCAGTAAAAGTAGGCCTTAGACAAGGATGTGTGATGCCACCGTGGTTATTTAATATATTTATAGATGGGGTTGTAAGAGAAGTAAATGCGAGGGTCTTGGCAAGAGGCGTGGAGTTAAAAGATAAAGAATCACACAAAGTGGGAGTTGTCACAGTTGCTCTTTGCTGATAACACTGTGCTCTTGGGAGATTCTGAAGAGAAGTTGCAGAGATTGGTGGATGAATTTGGTAGGGTGTGCAAAAGAAGAAAATTGAAAGTGAATACAGGGAAAAAGTAAGGTTATGAGGATAACAAAAAGATTGGGTGATGAAAGATTGGATATCAGATTGGAGGGAGAGAGTATGGAGGAGGTGAATGTATTCAGATATTTGGGAGTGGACGTGTCAGCGGATGGGTCTATGAAAGATGAGGGGAATCATAGAATTGATGAGGGGAAAAGGGTGAGTGGTGCACTTAGGAGTCTGTGGAGACAAAGAACTTTGTCCTTGGAGGCAAAGAGGGGAATGTATGAGAGTATAGTTTTACCAACGCTCTTATATGGGTGTGAAGCATGGGTGATGAATGTTGTAGCGAGGAGAAGGCTGGAGGCAGTGGAGATGTCATGTCTGAGGGCAATGTGTGGTGTGAATATAATGCAGAGAATTCATAGTTTGGAAGTTAAGAGGAGGTGCGGGATTACCAAAACTGTTGTCCAGAGGGCTGAGGAAGGGTTGTTCAGGTGGTTCGGGACATGTAGAGAGAATGGAGCGAAACAGAATGACTTCAAGAGTGTATCAGTCTGTAGTGGAAGGAAGGCGGGGTAGGGGTCGGCCTAGGAAAGGTTGGAGGGAGGGGGTAAAGGAGGTTTTGTGTGCGAGGGGCTTGGACTTCCAGCAGGCATGCGTGAGCGTGTTTGATAGGAGTGAATGGAGACAAATGGTTTTTAATACTTGACGTGCTGTTGGAGTGTGAGCAAAGTAACATTTACGAAGGGGTTCAGGGAAACCGGCAGGCCGGACTTGAGTCCTGGAGATGGGAAGTACAGTGCCTGCACTCTGAAGGAGGGGTGTTAATGTTGCAGTTTAAAAACTGTAGTGTAAAGCACCCTTCTGGCAAGACAGTGATGGAGTGAATGATGGTGAAAGTTTTTCTTTTTCGGGCCACCCTGCCTTGGTGGGAATCGGCCAGTGTGATAATAAATAAATAAATAAATAATAATAATAATAATAGTAATAATAATAACAGTAAGGAGAAACTTGAAAAGGCTGCCAGTAGTTGGCACCACCATCTGCAAAACATTGGTAACCACTACTATTATACTTTTCACCTGTCTAGACTTAAGTAGTCTATTAGTATTAGATTAAGTCTCCCTGAAATTCCTCATCATGATAGTGGCTTTCTTTGCTCCAATCATATTATGATATGTAAACACACATTGTAACCTTAGCAAAGAAATAAATATTTTATTTATTAATTTACATAACCCTTTCAGGGTCCAAGGCCAAAATCTGAAGTGGTGCCCCAGTGTCCAAGAATTTAAAACAAAAATAATTGTTATTTTTTCTTATGAAATGGTAGAGAATCTTTTTGTGAATGTAATAAAACAAAAAGTAAGAAATTTGATGGAAAATTGACGAAATTATGCTCTCGTGAATTTTGATGTGTCAGCGATATTTACAAATCGGCGATTTTGCCGACTTTGACTCCCATTTTAGGCCAATTACATTATTCCAGTCGACCAAATTCTCAGTTATTTCACTAGTATTACTTCTATTCTATCGATTGAGCACAAGAAATCGCCAAGTCAACTGTTTCAACTACAAAATAAAGTGACCGGAAATTGGTAATTTGGCCAATTTAACACAAAGTTCAAAATATTCCAATTTCAAAATAGGGTCCAGAATAAACAATGTAGGTATTCCTGGCACTAAACTAACATTTCCTCTGTTCATTAGTTATGTTTTGAGGCTTTACAAATAAATTCCATTTTGATTTTTTATTCACATAATGAATTTTTATTCACACCAAAAAATAGAAGATTTACTGTTATGCAATATTGTAATAATTGTATAAATATCATCACCACATTTGTGAATGTATATTAGACCCACCAGCTGGCAGTGTATTAGACGTGTGAGGTCGTTTGTTTACTCTTGAACATCGGCAAAAATTTAACATTTCCGCCACTTTGAGCTCAATTTCAAGCCATTTCCATTGCTAACACCAATCAAAATTATCTCTATTTCTGTAATATGTCTTCCATTCTATCAAATGAGACCAAGAAATCACAAATACAACTATAAAAAACATACGAAAAAACACTGCAAAGTCGGTTTTAATCGAAAATCATGGTCTCAGTTTTTTTTCTCTCATTATGCACAGTGTGCTGCAGGATTTGTTTTATGTGGTGCACACATACCACATAGATGTATTCTCTCATATCTAGGCCCAAATTTACCACTCACAGTTTATCAGAGTAAGCTGAGCTCACTCATGGTGTAGATCTACGGTTTGGACCCTGAACGTAAAGCCGTAGATCTACGGGACGGACTGTGAAAGGGTTAAGGAAACTCCCTTGAGGGAGAAGTTCGCATCCTGAAATTTCGTTCGTATCCAGAAGCAAAAAATCGACCAAACGACGGTTCATTTCCTGAAAATTTCGCATGGTGGGATGTTCGTAAGCCAAGGTTCCACTGTACAATTAATCCGTTCCTGACAAAAATATTAAAAAAAAAATAATTTTTTTAAAAATTAAATCAGTATTACATACCTTTATTGAAGACTAAAGCTGGCTTCTGGAATGCCTGCTACACTTCCTGCATGCCTGTGACACTTCCTGCATGCCTGCTACACTTCCTGCATGTCTGCTACACTCCCTACATGCCTACTACAGCCCCTGCATGCCTGCTATGCTCCCTGCATGCCTGCTACACTTCCTGCATTTCTGCTACACTCTCTGCATGCCTGCTACACTCCCTGCATGCCTGTTAATCTCCCTGCATGCCTCTTACACTCCTTGCATGCCTGCTACACTTCCTGCTATACTTCCTGCATGTCTGCTACACTCCCTGCATGCCTGCTACACTCCCTGCATGCTTGTTACACTCCCTGCATGCCTGTTACACTCCCTGCATGCCTGCTACACTTCAAGCTTAATTAAATTCCATGGTGTTTCTCACTTTCTTTACCACAGGAACTTTACTAGGAACTTTCTTTGGAGCCATGGTTATTTATTTTGCAGTTGCACTGCAAAAAAACACAAAAAGCAATGGAAAACAAGCAAAATGTTTGGATGTATGAACAGAAGCTTCCTCATACACCATGAGAGAGAGCGAAACTGATGCCAAGGGGCCCCAGCTGGTTGACAGACATGTGCGAAATGGCCGATCACCTGAATAACAGCCAGTCACCGGGAGCCGAAAAACTGGCTGATCACCAAGTTGGCTGATAACAGGAACAGCCGATAACCGAGGGTCCACTGTAATGATGGATATTATGGCATGTAGAGAATTGAGTAGTGCTTGGAGGTTATCATAGTGTTTGCTTAATGATCTGACATTATTAAATACAGTGGACCCCCGGTTTACGATATTTTTTCATTCCAGAAGTATGTTCAGGTGCCAGTACTGACCGAATCTGTTCCCATAAGGAATATTGTGAATTAGATTAGTCCATTTCAGACCCCCAAACATACACGTACAAACGCACTTACATAAATACACTCACATAATTGGTCACATTGGGAGGTGATCGTAAACCGTGGGCCCACTGTACTGTTATTTTATTGTTGGCACTGAGTAGTGTCTTAGCCTGATGTTGTGATAGAAACACAGGCCTTATCTCTAGGCTTTATTGAACATAGAATCTTCATAGTACTTCTGCAACAACAAAATATAATGACTAGTACATCTAATAATGGCTTCTACAGGGATGGTGATGTCTTGCATATGTCAAGAGAAAAGTTATAACTACAGGCCACATATTTAAACTCACCATGTAATCTGCATCGGTGATAAATGGATAAAGTAGGAGAGAATCACACACCATATGTTGGTGCCCATGACGCATGCCAAACTGTTGTTGTTGTTAAGGGCCCCTAGAGGTGGTGCAGTATTATCCTGCTGCTGCTCCCCACAGGACCAGTATCACTACAATCTCCCCCTTCTAAAATATCAGAGACAGTAATCTCCCAAACTGTTAGGTGGGCGACGTACACGTCCCGACCTTCGTAGCCCTTGAGCCTTTTCACCAGGTTCGATATTTTCCAGCGGGGTTTGATTAACTGCTGGAGCAGAATCCTCTATTTCCATAGGGGTAGTCTCAAGGGGCTTTCCAGGAGAAAACGAAGCATCTTTCACATCTATTGGTGTATCTTGAGATTCCACACTAATAGGGATTTCAACTGGGGCTAAATGTCTTGTAGATACTGTAGTCTCTTCACCATTTTGGTAGCGAATGTGGGCGTAATGTGGATTAGCTTGCAGGAGCTCTAACCCCCTTCCCACAAAAGGGACCCCATCTTTTTTCATCCAAAGGGTGACCCCCTTCGGAAAAAGGGGTTTCCGGGATACATAACCAAGGGGGCAGGGAGGCCCCCCTAGAGGGAACGACGTAATAGTTGGGGATTTCTTTCATGGGGGGTTTTCCCTTAGTAGCTTGCACGAAAAGTGTTTTAAATTTAGAGTGAATTTGCATAAAGGGTGGGGCGGGTTTCCCAGTTTTTGAACGGGTAATTGCGCGCTTTTAATGCATTGAAACTGCCTTCCTTTATGTCCCAAATGAACCGCTCCATTTTGACCATTGCCTTGGGGTTTTGTAGCTTTTGTTCTCCCGCGGGCAAAAACCTTTGCTACCCAAAAAAACCCTGAAGTTCGTACTAAAGAACGAGACCCCCCTGTCGAAGGGGATATAAGCGGCATACAAAAATAAAACAACTGTAAAAGACAACTAATAACATTTGAAGCACCATTTTTGCACAGGGGATAAAAAAGGAAACCTAAATATTCATCTACTATTTTTAAGGAAATCCCAATTCTGATTTGTGTTTGGTAGAGGCCCTTTTAAAATTTCTAAAATTTAAAATCTTTCGAAAGCGGGTGGATTTTATGAGATGAGCCCTTCCCTCGGGCTAAAAGAAAGTTTGGCTTGCACTCTGCACATACTCTGCATGCCTGATCACTTGTCGCACATCTTCCACTGAGTAGGGCATTTTTCTTTGTTTGGGAACAAAAGGGGTACGGGCGGTAACCCCCTGGGTGACACAAACCCTTGGGGGAAACGGGGGGGTAAATTGCAAATCATGACATGCGCTCCACAGGGGCCCTAGAAAATTGCATCAGGTGAGAGTTCTTGACCGGTGGGTACAGAAAAACAAATCATAACACATAGTTCCATCCCCCACGAAAAACTTGGGCATTTTTTATCCAACTTTTGCCCTCTTGTGAACATTTTAAAACAGGGACCGTTGGTCAGTCCATGGGAAATGTCTACCATTAAAAAAACCCCTCCATGGCAAACTGCTTCTAAGAGGGCCCCCCGGGGGGGCCCTTTCCTTTCTACAGAAAGCATAATTTTTCCCTCTGACCTTGAAAAGTTCTCGAAAAAAAAGGCAAACTGGCCCGCCTTTCCGAGATAAGACTCAGCAATGGCAATGTCAGAGGGAAATCCGTTTCCTTTTCCACTTCAAATGGTAGGGCCCTCATCAAGGGGCTTTAACTATGAGTTTTAAAATGTCCTGTTTGAAAAAAAATGGAAAGGGGCTTCGGGTTTTTTTCCTTTTGTCCCGGGAAAATGTGGAAACACTCAATGGGGGGGCCTTTACTTGAAAAATTGTAGACCATTGGGGAGTAATAAGCAAAAAACCCAAAGTTTTCCTTCGGATGCTTTTTGTCTTGAGGCTTTTGGGTTTTTTCCCGTAGAGGCGTAGCCCTTTTCAGGGGTCGGGGAATACAGGGACCCCCGCATAACGATGGAATCAAATAGCGTTTTTTTTCCGCTTAACGATTACTTTTACCCAAAAATTTTTTTGCCGCGAAATTACCGAAAAAAAAACCCCTTACCGTTTTTTCGTCCGAACCCCCCAAAATGTGCCCTAAAACCAGCCCCCCTGGGGCCGCCCCTCCCATTTTTTCCCCCAGCCAGGGCCCCCTTTTTGGGGAAAAATTTAAATACAGGAATTTTTCGTTTTAAAATTTTAAGTAATTTTGGGGGGGTGGGGGGGGGGGGAAAATAAGGGGGGGGGGGGGGGACAGGGGGGGGGGGCCCCAAAAAAAACTTCAAAGTGCCAACCCTACACCTAAAAGGGTAAGAATTACTATAAAATTTTTAAGAAAAAAGTTTAATTGAAAAGAAATAAAAGGGGAGTGCGTAAGCCGACCTAGTCAAGCAAAACAAAAAACCCCCAATAAACCATCCAATATTTTTGGGCACCAGAAAGACAACCCAAGGAAGCTGTTCTTCCCAAAAGGGTTCAACTGTTTTTTAAAAAAAAAGTTCGCAATGAGGGAAAATTTTTAGGGGACCCCTTTTTGGGTTTGGGGAAAAAATTTAAAAAAAACAGAAAAGCGGGAGAAAGCATCCTCAAGCACCCAAAAAGGTTAAAAGGCTAGGAAAAAAATCCCCAATAGGTTTTAATTAAAAAAGGGGGCCCCCAACTTTTAGTGAAAAGGGGGGAGGTAAAAATTTAAGGCCCCAAAAAAGTTGGGGTTTGGGGAGGAAAAAATTTTTAAGGAAAGGGCGTGGGGGCACCCATATGGGATGGGCGGGTGAAGGGCGCCAAAAGGTTGGGACCCAAAGCGGTTTGAAAAATATGTGCAAATTCAAGGAGTACATAAAAATTTGAAGGACTAAAACCCTGAACAAGTTTTTAATTTGTGAAAAACAGGCCTTTTTCTGGGAAAAATCCCCAAGCGGGACCTACATTACTCAGGAGGAAAAGGCACCCCGGGACATAAGCCTTGAAAGACGGGTTTTATTTTGTTGATGTGGCCAATGTTTACTGTGATTGAAAGTGAAGTTTTTAAATTAGTGTATCACTCTGAAACTCCCAGACCGTTCAGGCAAAAAAAATTTCCTCAAGGATTTTTTGGTGTGCGTGGAGGGAAAAAACAGTAAGGCAGGGGTCACGGGGGAAATTTTTCTATAACGGGTTACCCCTGCATTTGCCCCCAATGTAAAAAATTTACCTAACTGAAAAGAAATTAAAAACCTTAAGTGCCTCCGGGTTTAACAATCCCCCTTGTCATCCTACAGACGGGGCAGAGCGACCCTTTTTGGGGACATGAGCTTCCCTTAAGGTGAAGTTTTGCCTCCAAAAACCACTCCCCCCTCCTGGCCAGCCCAGGACCAGCAGGTTATTTCCAATTCAAGAAACTGTAAACAAAAGCCTTTTTTAAAAGGGGCTTTGTAATGACCCAGAAACTCACTGACTCTAAGAGAGTTTTTTTTGGGGATTCCCCTTTTTTAAAAATCCCCCAATTGTGTAAACCTTTAAAGGGAAGGGTTGGGGGGAAGTGACAAAAAGACCTTTTTTTCGCTTGGAAAAAAAAGTGGCCCGAATGTGTAGACAAAAGGGATTTTTAAGGGGTTTTAGGGTAACCCTTGGGAAACCTGGGCAGTTGAGGAATCCATTGTGGCATTGGAAAATCCTTGGGTTGGAGGTTTTTTGGGGGATGTGGGAAAGTTGGGGGAGGAAAGGGCAATGAAGAACTAACCCCGGGTTAGCTGATAGACAACTTTAAGAGCAAGAGGCCAGACCGAGGAAACTGGGTTTGAGGAGGGGGGAGAGAAATTGAAGAAGTTGCCACTCCAAAAATAAAGGAAATCTGGCTAAGTGGCTTTTAAATGCCAAAAAACCCTTTAAAGGGTGAAAATCACCCTCACCCACTATTGCAAGCCGTGCTGTGATTAATTCCCCTGACAAAGTTGTGAAAAAACTTTAGGCAATCCTAAAGGAACGGGGGGTACAGGCCCACTTTTGGACAGAAAATCTTGCAAAGAATCCATTTACCCCTGAAGCTGGCCCTAGTGGCATTAAAAGAAGAAGGGAAGTAAAACCCCAAAAAGGGCTTACTACCTCAAGTCCAAAGGAAAGGGGTTCCCCTTTTAAACACTAAAAAACTCTCTCCCCCCCTCCCCTCCCACAATCATCACCAGACCCTTTAATAAAAGTAAGTGCATTTAAATTTTGCAAGCCTTTTTTTAGTTTGTGTTAATTTAAAAAAAAAAATTTCTGTGGTAAAAAAAAATTTTTTTCAAAAAATTTTTTTGGGGGTCTTGCACGGAAATTTTTTTTTTTCCATTATTTTTTATGGGGAAAATTCATTCGCATAACGATTATTTCGCATAACGATGAGCCCTCTGCACGGTTAAAATCGTTAACCGGGGCCCTTGTAGAACCCTCCTTCCACTACAAAACCCAAAGGATGCAAAGCCTTTAGTTGAAAAAGTGCACTTTTCCTCTTGTAACTGATATTTTTCTTCTTGGCGGCTTCCAAAAACTTTAAAGGGTTTGCATCATGTTCCCCCCGGGTCTTCCACAAAGGAAAACATTATCAAAATCCCCGGTAAGTTCCCTGAGTTGCTCTTCCGAATAGGAACCATAATTTTTGGGAAAGAGGCACCCCATTGGTGACCCCAAAAGGATTTGGGTAAACTGATACGGGCCCATCACTAGCCTGAAACGCTGTGTATGGTTTATCTTCATTCCTTATGGGGGATTGATGATAGGCCCTCTGCAATCATTGTGCAAACACTAGTACTGGAAATTTTTGTTCCTTATCGTCAATTCGGGGTAGAGGGACCCATCAAGAATGAAAATTTTGTTATTGTCTCAAGAAAAACGATAGCCAGTCTCCGTTTCCTAAAACCCATCTTAACAACAAAAACCTGTGCACGCCAAGGGGAATCACTGGGTTCTATTACCCCCCTTCACAGCCTCGATTTTCTTTCTCAAGAACACCACCCTAAAAGAAAGGGGCGGACTTGCGTATAGGATGGCAACCCGCGGTAAGATTTGCAAACGCTTTGGGGGTCTACCTTAAAGTGCTAAGCCCACGCCCAACAAGAGAGGCATTCACCTCCTATTTTAAAAGGTAAATACTACCAGCAGTTTCGGAAGTCCTGCCCAAAGGAAAACATCAGGCACAGTTGTGGAGAATAAAAATGAAACATCTTGAAACCCTTTTCCTTTAACTCTGAGTTTTACCTTACAAAACCCTAAGTCTGAATAGAGAGAGATGTTAGGGCCAAAAATGAAAACTAAAAACCTAAAAACCCAAAACCAAAATAATTTCCCCCCACCCACCAAAAACCCCCCACCCCCCCCCCTTTTTTCAAAAACCCAACACCCCCAATAATTTAACCCCCCCACCCCCCCCCATATTTAGGGATTTTTGGCCCTTGCTTCACGACAGCACTTGGACGGGAGTCTTAAAAACCACAAAAGAAACACACCGTACCTGCGCGCTTCACTGGGCAGGTTCCCCTAATTTCATGCAAGGTTGGTCAGGAATTGCAGCCTTCCCACCGAGAAGGCTGAGTGGACTGTAATTTCAAACTTCTGGGCTGAATCTAGAGCTCTTCCCGGGAAAAGGCGGGGCTAAGTCGAGAGTTTTATTCTCCAATAAATCGCCTTTTTTTGGTGATTGCAGGCCAAAGTAAAAGATCCCTGATGGGGCCTTTACAATACTGACAGCTGTCACTCTTTGGGAAATGACAGTCCTTTCTAAAATTTTCAGTGCTTTAAAGTATTCCTCTAAGGGCTCATCAATCTGCTGGCGGGGAGTTTCCAAAGGGGATACGGCAAAGATTTTTTGAGGTTTTAAATATGAACTTGAGGGGTTTTTAAGATTTTGTAGTATTACACTCAAAAAACCTCATATATCTTTGGTGACACAAAAAAATGAGCAGCTTTGTTTATCAATCTTCTTAGGAAGGGCTCCCAAAAGTTTTTTGAAAGTCTTTAAAACCTGCTTCCTTCCTGAGCAGCCGTTGATAAGGGGGTCACAGTCAGCCCCTCAGGGTTTTTTAGTAAACGCTCCAGTTTTGATGTAGTCAGCGCAGGGTCACCCCCAGGAGCCCAGGATTCTTGTTTAAAAAATTGTTGTGATAGAAACAAGGGCCTTTTCTCTAGGCTTTTTTGAACTAGAATTTTTTTAGTATTTTGCAACAACAAAAAATAATGCTAGTAATCTAATAATGGCTTCTCAGGATGGGGATGTCTGCAATGTCAAAGAAAAGTTATAATACAGGCCACATATTAAACCCCCATGTAATCTGCATCGGGATAAATGGATAAAATAGAGAGAATACACACCTATTTGGTGCCCATGCGCACGCCAAAAATGTTGTTGTTGTTAAGGGCCCCCAGAGGGGTGCAGTATTTTCCTGCTGCTGCTCCCCCAGGACCATATCACTAACCTACTAGCTGTAAAAGGGAAATTTTTTTAGGATCGTGTAAATCATTTAAAAATTTAATATCGGTCTGTTTGTAAAAAAAAAAATAAGACTAGACTAAAGATGTATAACAACAAAAAGAACACATTTAAAATTTTTAGGGGTTGTACAGGTCCCCCCTCCAAAACCCCGCAAACCCGTTATTTGGTTCCTCATTTTGGCCTAAAATTCCCTAGCTAATTTAAAAATTCCAGGGGCCCACACCAACCTACTGGTACTGTTTGGTGGCGCTACTTGCTGCATAAGTCATTCTAATTTCTTTTTCTCCATTTATTGTTATAACCTGCTTACTTTTATCCCTAGCACCTACACAGTACATTGTCCATTAAAGATAAGGGGGTTTTGAAGCCACTGTCGGTTGCCATGAGCTCAGTCTCGTGATGCAGGGGAATATACAGTGGACCCCCGCATACCGATGGCATCACATAACGATTAATCCGCATACCGCTTGCTTTAATCGCAAAAATTTTGCCTCACTGTTACGTTGCTTTGTCCCTTATTACTTTGATAGTAAGGTTCTCACTACATGTTCTAGTGTGGGGTAGCTTTTACTTAATGGTCTTATTTGTCTAGGGGTAATACTTACATCATGGCTGATCATCCTGAGTGTCTCTGATACCCTTTCACCAGCCCTCTTCACAGGTTATGTAAACTACTACTATAAAAATATAACTGTATTCTCAATAGATATGTACAGAATATACAATTACAGCCTCACATTTTCAAAACAACGATCTACACACTGCATAGCTGTTCTCCCACATGGTATATCTCAACAACTTTAGTCCTCTCTCCTTGACATAACTCTGGGCTAACCAGTGTTTTGACACACTTTAGTCACCCTGGGTATGGTGGTCACAACTTAAATTATAAAAAAACTCACCCCTGGAGCACACATAATGCCCCAAAAGATAGAAGAAGGACCCAGAGATCCTGCCAGGTTGAAGGCCAGCCACAGAGAGAGCGAGTCAGTGCGAGGGAGAGAGAGAAAGAGGCTAAGCTCCTCCCACCAAAACAAAAGACTGTTGCCAAGCACAATTCTCCAGTTACCACAATCTACCACACCTTAATTTTACTTTTACAAAAGGAAATACAACTTTATAAACTACTTATTTGCCAAGCACAATTCTCCAGTTACCACAATTCTACCACACCTTAATTTTACTTTTACAAAAGGAAATACAACTTTATAAACTACTTATTGCCAAGCACAATTCTCCAGTTACCACAATTCTACCACACCTTAATTTTACTTTTACAAAAGGAAATACAACTTTATAAACTACTTATTTGCCAAGCACAATTCTCCAGTTACCACAATTCTACCACCTTAATTTTACCTTTACAAAAGGAAATACAACTTTATAAACTACTTATTTAAATTGTGTGTTTATGTGTCTATAGTATAACCTATTATATTGAGAAAAATAGGCTTGACCCAGCTGCCTCTCAGTCATAAGGTTGATCAGTCCTTCTGACATTTAGAGCAAAGTCCCCATCAATTCAATATAATTAGGTATTCCAGAGTAACTGTTACTTATAAATACATGTTGGGTCCTATAGCCCCATAACACTCACATACCGCTTAAAAACCCGCTCACCGATTTTCGTCCGAGACACGTCCAATGTGCGGCCTGAGCCACGCTCACATGTTCCGCCGGTGGCATTGTTTACCAGCCAGCCCCCGCGGTAACATCCAAGCATACAATCGGAATATTTCGTATTATTACAGTGTTTTCGGTGCTTTTTCTGGAAAATAAGTGAACATGGGCCCCAAGAAAGCTTCTAGTGCCAACCCTACAGCAATAAGGGTGAGAATTACAATAGAGATGAAGAAAAAGATCATTGATAAGTATGAAAGTGGAGTGCGTGTCTCCGAGCTGGCCAGGTTGTATAATAAACCCCAATCAACCATCGCTACTATTGGTGGTACAGCTGCTGCTGCTGCTGCACTGTCAGCTGCTGCTGCTGCTGTAGCATCGTCTGCTGCTGCTGCTGCTGTAGCATCGTCTGCTGCTGCTGTAACATCGTCTGTTGCTGCTGTAGCATCGTCTGCTGCTGCTGTAGCATCGTCTGTTGCTGCTGTAGCATCGTCTGCTGCTGCTGCTGCTGTAGCATCGTCTGCTGCTGCTGTAACATCGTCTGTTGCTGCTGTAGCATCGTCTGCTGCTGCTGTAGCATCGTCTGTTGCTGCTGTACCACCGTCAGCTGTTGCTGCTGCTGTAGCATCGTCTGCTGCTGCTGCTGCTGTAGCATCGTCTGTTGCTGCTGTACCACCGTCAGCTGTTGCTGCTGCTGTAGCATCGTCTGCTGCTGCTGTAGCATCGTCTGCTGCTGCTGCTGCTGCTGTAGCATCGTCTGCTGCTGCTGTAACATCGTCTGTTGCTGCTGTAGCATCGTCTTCTGCTGCTGTAGCATCGTCTGCTGCTGCTGCTGCTGTAGCATCGTCTGCTGCTGCTGTAACATCGTCTGTTGCTGCTGTAGCATCGTCTGTTGCTGCTGTACCACCGTCAGCTGCTGCTGCTGCTGTAGCATCGTCTGCTGCTGCTGTAACTTCGTCTGTTGCTGCTGTAGCATCGTCTGTTGCTGCTGTAGCATCGTCTGTTGCTGCTGTACCACCGTCAGCTGCTGCTGCTGCTGTAGCATCGTCTGCTGCTGCTGTAGCATCATCTGCTGCTGCTGTAGCATCGTCTGTTGCTGCTGTACCACCGTCAGCTGCTGCTGCTGCTGTAGCACCGTTGTTGGTGTGGCTTATTGAGAATACCAAGAAACAACCCCAGAGGATTTGCCACCCAGGATAACCCAAAAAAGTCAGTGTCATCGAAGACTGTCTAACTTATTTCCATTGGGGTCCTTAATCTTGTCTCCCAGGATGCAACCCACACAAGTCGACTAACACCCAGGTGAACAGGGAAAAATGCCTGGAACTAGTGCTCATATTGGTGAATTTAAAGCCAGCAAAGGTTGGTTTGAGAGATTTAAGAATCGTAGTGGCATACACAGTGTGATAAGGCCTGTTCTGGAAGAAAATGCCAAACAGAACCTACAGTACTCAGGAGGAAAAGGCACTCCCAGGACACAGTGTCTCATCAGTCATTGCTGCATCTTCAATAAAGGTAAGTGTCATTTATTCTTCATTTAGTAGACTAGTACATGCACAATATATACTGTGCATGTACTACTCTACTATTGTGCATGTATCCTTCTCTTTGTGTGTAGGAAAATGTATATTTCATGTGGTAAAATTTTTTTTTTTCATACTTTTGGGTGTCTTGCACGGATTAATTTGATTTCCATTATTTCTTATGGGGAAAATTCATTCGCATACCGATTATTTCGCATAACAATGACCCCTCTTTTACGGATTAAAATCGGTATGCGGGGGTCCACTGTACTTTATTATTACACTAATATCAACACTACAGCTTATTGCCTATCACAATTGATCTAATATGACATAATAAATGATATAAATAACATAAAACATGTTAAATACTCCAGAATGAATAATATTTGGCATAATGCTGAGCAGTTCGACGGAGGTATGAAGAGGATATAGGATACAAGTACCATTCTCCTATCCCTGTCTTGGGGGTTTATATTAGAGAAAATGGAGTATAACACAGGGCTAATTGTGATATGATATACATGTACACTCGTACAGCACCCTAAACCTGAAATAAAAACGCTATTTTCTCTATATAGATTATCACACATAGCAGCATATGTGTAGAGAACCTAGGATAAACCATACACCGGCCGAGATTGAACCCGCGGTCAAAGAGTCTCAAAACTCCAGCCCGTCGCGTTAGCCACTAGACCAGCTAGCCACAATAAGATTCGTCCAACTAGGTATATTTCTACACCATAGGAAGGTTAGCACAGGCACCACTGTGACCACAAATGCAAGTTTTTACAGACGAATCTCCAGCTAGCGTGGCCGTGACGAACTCTACCTCAAGTCCCTTCACTGCCGTCAACATGACTCACGAAATCGTAATGACACGATTGCAAATAAACCATACACCAGCCGGGATTGAACCCGCGGTCAAAGAGTCTCAAAACTCCAGCCCGTCGCGTTAACCACTAGACCGCGGGTTCAATCCCGGCCGGTGTATGGTTTGTTTGCAATCGTGTCATTACGATTTCGTGAGTCATGTTGATGGCAGTGAAGGGACTTGAGCTAGTGTTTGTCACGGCCACGCTAGCTGGAGATTCGTCTCTGAAAACTTGCATTTGTGGTCAGAGTGGTGCCTGTGCTAACCTTCCTATGCTGTAGAAATATACCTAGTTGGACGAATCTTATTGTGGCTAGCTGGTCTAGTGGCTAACACGACGGGCTGGAGTTTTGAGACTCTTTGACCGCGGGTTCAATCCAGGCCGGTGTATGGTTTGTTTGCAATCATGTCATTATGATTTCGTGAGTCAACCTAAGATAACCCATAAAAGTCAGACAGCATGGCTTATTTTTAGTACCTGGCTTGGGTTAGCCATATATGTTTTTTGGTAAACATTTGATTCCCAGCCAGTGTAGAAACATTGCGTGTGTTTCTTTACACCTGTTGTCTATGTTCACCCATCAGTAAATGGCTACCTGGGTGTTAGCCGACAGGTGTGGGTGTTATCCTGGGACACTGACCTAATTTGCTTGAAATACTCTGCATAACAAACAGCTTTCTATATACGTACAGTGGAACCTCTACTTGCAAGCGTGTCCACATGCGAGTTTTTCCAAATACGAGCAGTCAATGGGTCAATTTTTTGCTTCAATATGCGAGCAAAATTTCCATAAGCGAGCAGACCTCAAGGCAGGTTCCTTGACACTGGTGAGGGGCTCTTGCTCTTGATCTTGGGAATTGTATCTCATTTGTTTGTTGGACTAGCTTATTGAAACTTGGGCAATGTATGATGGAAAGATGCTTCTTAACCTACACCAAAAATGAAAGAAATCTAAGCATAAATAATGGAGTTCACTTCTCAGCAATTAGCCACCCCTTAGTGGTAATTTTGTATGGTTTTTATGGATGTATTCTCATTTTTTTGGTCTCATTTGATAGAATGGAAGATATATTACAGAAATATATATGATTTTGATTGCTTTCATGATGAAAAGCACCTTGAAATTGAGCTCAACATAGGAGAATTGGTCCATTGCTTGGCTATGTTTCGGAGTAAACAAATGACGTCACTGTCCATTCCAATATGCAGTCGTGAATGGGTTGACATTATTTATACAATTATTGAAATAAGGAATAACAGTAAATCTTATATTTTTGTGTGAATAAAAATTACAAATTATTTACATAATAATAATAATAATAATATGTACAATAATAATATGTATAATAATAATACATATAATAATAATAGTATAATAATATAATACAATAATACAGTGGACCCCCGCATAGCGAACTTAATCCGTGCAAGAGGGCTGGCCGTTATGCAAAATGTTCGCTATGCGAATTAATTTTCCCCATAAGAAATAATGGAAATAAAATTAATCCGTGCAAGACACCCAAAAGTATGAAAAAAAATTTTTTTTACCACAAAAAAATGTTAATTTTAGTACACACAAACTGAAAAAGGCATGCACAATTACATGACACTTACTTTTATTGAAGATCTGGTGATGATTGATGGGATGGGAGGAGGGGAGAGAGAGTGTTAGTGTTTAGAAGGGGAATCCCCTTCCATTAGGACTTGAGGTAGCAAGTCCTTTTCTGGGGTTACTTCCCTTCTTCTTTTAATGCCACTAGGACCAGCTTCAGAGTCACTGGACTTCTTTCGCACAACATATCTGTCCATAGTGGCCTGTACCTCTCGTTCCTTTATGATTTGTCTAAAGTGGTTCACAACAGTGTCATTGTAACAGTCACCAGCACGGCTTGCAATAGCTGTGTGAGGGTGATTTTTATCAAAAAAGGTTTGCACTTCAAGCCATTTTGCACACATTTCCTTAATCTTTGAAGTAGGCAATTCCTTCAATTTCTCTCTCCCCTCCTTTGAACCAATTTCCCCAGGTCTGGCCTCTTGCTCTTGAAGTTGATCTATCAGCTCATCAGTGGTTAGTTCTTCATTGTCCTCCTCCACCAACTCTTCCACATCCTCCCCACTAACCTCCAACCCCAAGGACTTCCCCAATTCCACAATTGATTCCTCAACTGGTATACTACTCCTCTCAGGGTTAGCCTCAAACCCTTCAAAATCCCTTTTGTCTACACATTCTGGCCACAGTTTCTTCCAAGCAGAGTTCAAGGTTCTCTTAGTCACTCCCTCCCAAGCCTTACCTATAAGGTTTACACAATTGAGGATATTAAAGTGATCCTTCCAAAACTCTTTTAGAGTCAGTCGAGTGTCTGTGGTCACTTCAAAGCACTTTTGAAACAGAGCTTTTGTGTACAGTTTCTTGAAGTTGGAAATGACCTGCTGGTCCATGGGCTGCAGGAGAGGAGTGGTATTAGGAGGCAAAAACTTCACCTTAATGAAGCTCATGTCCCCATAAAGTCGCTCTGCCACGTCTGTAGGATGACCAGGGGCATTGTCTAACACCAGAGGCACTTAAGGTCTAATTTCTTTTCAGTTAGGTAATCTTTCACATTGGGGGCAAATGCATGGTGTAACCAGTTATAGAAAAATTCCCTAGTGACCCATGCCTTACTGTTTGCCCTCCACAGCACACACAAATTATCCTTGAGGACATTCTTTTGCCTGAACGCTCTGGAGTTTCAGAGTGATACACTAATAAAGGCTTAACTTTGCAATCACCACTAGCATTGGCACACATCAACAAAGTAAGCCTGTCTTTCATAGGCTTATGTCCTGGGAGTGCCTTTTCCTCCTGAGTAATGTAGGTCCTGCTTGGCATTTTCTTCCAGAACAGGCCTGTTTCATCACAATTAAACACTTGTTCAGGTTCCAGTCCTTCAGTTTCTATGTACTCCTTGAATTCATGCACATATTTTTCAGCCGCTTTGTGGTCCGAACTGGCAGCCTCACCATGCCGTATCACACTATGGATGCCACTACGCTTCTTAAATCTCTCAAACCAACCTTTGCTGGCCTTAAATTCACTCACATCATCACTAGTTGCAGGCATTTTTTTTAATTAAATCGTCATGCAACTTCCTAGCCTTTTCACATATGATCGCTTGAGAGACGCTATCTCCTGCTAGCTGTTTTTCATTTATCCACACCAATAAGAGTCTCTCAACATCTTCCATCACTTGCGATCTTTGTTTCGAAAACACAGTTAAACCTTTGGCAACAACAGCTTCCTTGATTGCCGTTTTCTTGCCCACAATAGAAGAGATGGTTGATTTTGGTTTCTTGTACAACCTGACCAGGTCGGTGATACGTACTCCACTTTCATACTTATCAATGATCTCTTTCTTCATTTCAATGGGTATTCTTACCCTTTGAGGTGTAGGGTTGGCACTAGAAGCTTTCTTGGGGCCCATGGTCACTTATTTTCCAGAAACAGCACCGAAAACACTGTAATAATACGAAATATTCCGAGTGTATGCTTGAATGTTACCGCGGAGGCTGGCTGGTAAACAATGGCACGGGCGGCACATGTGAGGCTGGCTGAGGGCGCACATTGGACGCGTCTCGGACGAAGGCCGCTGAGCGGGTTTTTGTCCACTATGCGGGGCAAAATTTTAGCGAACAAAGCATCCACTATGCGGATTGTTCGCTATGCAAGGCGTTCGCTATGCGGGGGTCCACTGTAATAATAATATAATATGTATAATAATAATACATGTATAATAATGTACAGTACTACATATAATAATTATAATACTGAAACTATGTACCGTGCCAAAACAAAAGCATTCACATTGCTAAACTCACAAACTAGTATTTAGTCACTTAGCCATAATACCAACTTACCTCATAATTTGTAATATTTTAAAATAAAGAATTAAACTAAGTCTGCCCGAAATGCCTAGCCATGCTAGGTGTTCTAGTGGTACACTCTGTAATCATTATTTAACTACATGTAAACCACACAATAACCAAATTCTGTAAATTCAACATTGTAATCCTTATAGAGAATAAACTTTGAATAATAATAGATGGCTTTAAAAGGCCGTCACTAGGTGGGAGTGTTTACCACAACAAAGAGGGGGTGGTTGTGGTCGCCTCCACCTGTTACATAATGACATATTTTATTCATTTTAGAGTATATATCATGTTTCTATGTTATTTATATTGTTTGTTATGCCATATTAGATGAAGTGTGATAGATAAATAAGCCGTATAGATGATATTAGCGAAATTATTCATGAAGTATTTTGCCTGGTCTCCAGACAAACTCGTCCACCGCCGACACCGCCCATACCTCTACATGAATGACATATTTTATTCATTTTAGAGTATATATCATGTTTCTATGTTATTTATATTGCTTGTTATATCATATTAGATGAGGCGAGATAGATAGATAAGCCATAGAGTTGACATTAGCAAAATTATTTTAGTACAGAATTCCGCTGGAATGGATTAATTGCATTTCAGTTAATTTAAATGAGGAAAATTAACTGCAAACGAGCAAATCCAGTTGCAAGCAAGGTCATGGAATGGATTAAATTCGCAAGTAGAGGTTCCACTGTAGTTGTATGTCACTGATGTCAGCTAGGCCTGTATACCTTGTACATGTACGTGTAGTAAAGGTATTATTATTATTAATATTATCATTATTATTATTATTATTATTATTATTTTTTTATTATCACACTGGCCGATTCCCACCAAGGCAGGGTGGCCCGAAAAAGAAAAACTTTCACCATCATTCACTCCATCACTGTCTTGCCAGAAGGGTGCTTTACACTACAGTTTTTAAACTGCAACATTAACACCCCTCCTTCAGAGTGCAGGCACTGTACTTCCCATCTCCAGGACTCAAGTCCGGCCTGCCGGTTTCCCTGAACCCCTTCATAAATGTTACTTTGCCCACACTCCAACAGCACGTCAAGTATTAAAAACCATTTGTCTCTATTCACTCCTATCAAACACGCTCACACATGCCTGCTGGAAGTCCAAGCCCTTCGCACACAAAACCTCCTTTACCCTCTTACTCTCCTCCCCTTGTTGTTGTTATTTTCTCATCTGTTTGTTGGGTTATCTTATTGCAAGAAATCAGACCATGAATAGCGGAGTTCACTTCTCAGCTATTAGCGGCTGCTTAGCGGTATTTTTTTTGTATGGCTTTTATGGTTTTCTCGTTTTTTCAGTCTCACTTGATAGAATGGAAGATATATTGCAGAAATAGATATGATTTTGATTGCTTTCATGATGAAAGGTACCTTGAAATTGCACTCACAGTAGCACAAATGTTCTATTCTTTAGCGATGCTCAGGAATATACAAATGACATCACTGTCCAATACCTGTCCGCCTGCCAGTCCAAATTCCAATACGTAGTCAAGAATGGGTTGAAATTATTTATACAATTATTACAATAATGCATAACAGTAAATCTATTTGTGTGAATAAAAATTCCAAATGGTAAGCAAAAGTAATATAAGAGGGGCCTGGAGCCATGACTAATGAGCAGAGAAAATGTTATTTTAGTGCCAGGAATGTCTGCATTGTTTATTCTGGACCCTATTTTGAAATTGGCATCTGTTGAAATTTGTGTGAAATTGGCCAAATTGCCAATTTCTGACCACTTTATTGGGTAGTTGATATAGATGAATGGATGGTTTCTTGTACTCAGTCGACAGATTAGAAGTAAGTAAATAAGTTAGTTTATTCAGGTATACACAAATACAGTTACACAGATTATCATACATAGCAGTGTATGTATAGAGAACCTAGTATAACCCAAAAAAGTCAAAGTGACTAATTTCCAGTACCTGGCTTGGCTAGCCATATGTGATTTTTGGTAAATATTTTTTTCTCTCAGTTGTTTGTTGGGCTATCTCATTGAAACTTGGGCAATGTGTGATGGAAAGATGCTTCTTAACCCTTAAACTGTCCAAACGTAGATCTACGTTTTTTCATATATAGGCAAATCAAAAGAGGAGAGGGGCAATTAAGAAATCGATATATTCAGTTAAAGAGAGAAATAAAAAAGGGAATTAGAAAAGCAAAAAGAGATTATGAGGTTAAAGTTGCAAGAGAATCGAAGACTAACCCAAAAGGATTCTTTCAGGTATACAGAAGTAAGATCAGGGACAAGATAGGCCCACTCAAAAGTTCCTCGGGTCAGCTCACTGACAGTGATAAGGAAATGTGTAGAATTTTTAACACATACTTCCTCTCAGTTTTTACACAGGAGAATACCAGCGATATTCCAGTAATAATAAATTATGTAGAACAGGACGATAATAAACTGTGCATGATTAGGGTCACAAGTGACATGGTCCTTAGGCAAATAGATAAATTAAAACCTAACAAATCCCCAGGCCCTGATGAACTGTATGCAAGGGTTCTAAAGAAATGTAAAGAGGAGCTTAGCAAACCTTTGGCTAATCTTTTCAACATATCACTACAAACTGGCATGGTGCCAGATAAGTGGAAAATGGCAAATGTGATACCTATTTTCAAAACAGGTGACAGGTCCTTAGCTTCGAACTATAGACCAATAAGCCTAACCTCCATAGTGGGAAAATTTATGGAATCAATAATTGCCGAGGCAGTTCGTAGCCACCTTGAAAAGCATAAATTAATCAACGAATCTCAGCATGGTTTTACAAAGGGGCGTTCCTGCCTTACGAATTTATTAACTTTTTTCACTAAGGTATTTGAGGAGGTAGATCATGGTAATGAATATGATATTGTGTATATGGACTTCAGTAAGGCTTTTGACAGGGTCCCACATCAGAGACTATTGAGGAAAATTAAAGCACATGGAATAGGAGGAGAAATTTTTTCCTGGATAGAGGCATGGTTGACAAATAGGCAGCAGAGAGTTTGCATAAATGGGGAGAAATCGGAGTGGAGAAGCATCACGAGCGGTGTTCCACAGGGGTCAGTGTTGGGCCCCCTGCTGTTCACAATCTACATAAACGACATAGATGAGGGCATAAAGAGCGACATCGGCAAGTTTGCTGATGACACCAAAATAGGCCGTCGAATTCATTCTGACGAGGACATTGGAGCACTCCAGGAAGATTTGAATAGACTGATGCAGTGGTCGGAGAAGTGGCAGATGCAGTTTAATATAGACAAATGCAAAGTTCTAAATGTTGGACAGGACAATAACCATGCCACATATAAACTAAATAATGTAGATCTTAATATTACGGATTGCGAAAAAGATTTAGGAGTTCTGGTTAGCAGTAATCTGAAACCAAGACAACAGTGCATAAGTGTTCGCAATAAAGCTAATAGAATCCTTGGCTTCATATCAAAAAGCATAAATAATAGGAGTCCTCAGGTTGTTCTTCAACTCTATACATCCTTGGTTAGGCCTCATTTAGATTATGCTGCACAGTTTTGGTCACCGTATTACAGAATGGATATAAATTCTCTGGAAAATGTACAAAGGAGGATGACAAAGTTGATCCCATGTATCAGAAACCTTCCCTATGAGGATAGACTAAGGGCCCTGAATCTGCACTCTCTAGAAAGACGTAGAATTAGGGGGGATATGATTGAGGTGTATAAATGGAAGACAGGAATAAATAAAGGGATGTAAATAGTGTGCTGAAAATATCTAGCCTAGACAGGACTCGCAGCAATGGTTTTAAGTTGGAAAAATTCAGATTCAGGAAGGATATAGGAAAGTACTGGTTTGGTAATAGAGTTGTGGATGAGTGGAACAAACTCCCAAGTACAGTTATAGAGGCCAGAACGTTGTATAGCTTTAAAAATAGGTTGGATAAATACATGAGTGGATGTGGGTGGGTGTGAGTTGGACCTGATAGCTTGTGCTACCAGGTCGGTTGCCGTGTTCCTCCCTTAAGTCAATGTGACCTGACCTGACTAGGTTGGGTGCATTGGCTTAAGCCGGTAGGAGACTTGGACCTGCCTCGCATGGGCCAGTAGGCCTTCTGCAGTGTTCCTTCGTTCTTATGTTCTTATGTTCTTAACATTTGAAAATATGTAAAAAAAGTAGATCTTCTTTTCTTTTTTTTTACATTTGAAAACGTGTAAAAAAAAACTTTGATCTACTTTTTTTTTATACACCTACCATCCGACTTATGACCAAGCTTGGTTCTGACCAACCAGTCGTAAATCAAAATGGACGTAAGTCGAACCTTTGAAATTTGCCGACATACTGGGTAGGGCATAATGTCAAACCTTTCCTATATAAACTACCTACATAGTACTGTAATGTAATGTACAATCATTATTTCATTCTTTTTACCATAATTTACTTCTAATTGTTAAATTTTAATATATTAATAGATAAATGAACTGGTAGGTTGATTAAATTAAATCTGCATGTATCATATGTACTGTTCATTTTGTATTCCACACAGGGAATGGGAAAATACCACTTGTTAATTCATCTAGAGTAATGTAGTATAACCAATACCCTAAGTAAAAAACAACTCTGGAACATGTGTATACTAGGTCCCCGGCTGGTGGTGGGTGGGGGCCGGGTGGGTGTTGGTTGTTTGCTATGAATTTTTCTCCCCTGATCTCTCTTTATCCCTCCTGTATCCTCACCCTCTCTTCAAATTCACCTCCCATCTTACCCTCTTCTCATCCCCCCTCTCTAACATCCCCTCTCTCACCTACCTTCTCGTCTCTCACCTTCTCTCTCACCCTCTCCTCTCTCACCCTCTCTCTCTCTAACCTCCCTTCCTTTCCTCTTCCCACCCTCTTCTCTTCTCCCCTCTCTCTATCCACTGCCCTTCTCACTGTCCTCTCCCCACACTCTCTCCCTATCTTCTCCCTTTCCCGTCTCTCCCTTTCTCTCAATCTCCTCATAGGTACACTAAGTAAATTATCATACATATTTAAATTATCTAGGTATAACCAAAAAATCCAGACAAAGTGCTAACAGATTTCCTCCTGATAATAAATAATAATAAATATATTAATAATAATTACTATTAATTACAATAATACATATTACTAATATAATTTATTATTATAACTATAATATAACAATCTTTCCACTCATTCTTGACCTTAAAATATCTGTATCTTAATGAAGGAAAGGTGATAACAAGATTAATGAGGAGAATGGAGGTAAAGGTGCAGTTGTAAACAAAGTCGCGTTTGTTGTTGTTACCGCCCGGCACGAAGGTTTTTGTTCAATCTGTAAGCCGCAAAAACATGGGTAAATTTTAGTTTAATAATGTTATGTGTTTGTATACAATTTTGAAAAAAAATCATAGATGTTAGGGGAATCTATATTAATGTTTTATACACATTTAATGGGCCTCAGTGATCATTATTGTGTTATTATCATTATTAATATGGCATCTTCAAGCCAATTACACTCTTAATGAGTGGCTCTGAGACAGACAAGCAGACAGAAAGACAGACACAAGGTAGACAGAAAGACAGACACACAGGTATACAGAAAGACAGACACACAGTAGACAGAAAGAAGACACACAGGTAGACAGAAGACAGACACACAGGTAGACAGAAAGACAGACACCACAGGTAGACAAAAAGACAGACACACAGGTAGACAGAAAGACAGACACACAGGTAGACAGAAAGACAGACATACAAGTAGACAGAAAGACACGCACACAGGTAGACAGAAAGACACACACACAGGTAGACAGACACACAGGTAGACAGACACACTGGTAGACATAAAGACAGACACACAGGTAGGCAGAAAGACAGACACACTGGTAGACAGACAAACAGATGCACAGAGATACAGACAGACACAGATATACAGGCAGACAGATACAGACAGGTTTATGTGCAACAGTGAAAACAAATAGAGAGTTGGAGAGTAAGAGCCTTTCTTGCCACAATCTCCAGTGCAAGATTCAGACTTCATCTTAGGGGCCATGGTGAAATTGACTGTCCAGTTAGTACAGTTAATACAGTATGATGCTGCTGATAGGGCAGGGTTACTCAAACTGATGCTACCTGCATGACGCATTTGCCACCGCGAGTATTGTCAAATATTTTACAGCGGTGTGCATCAGCCAGCCCAGCCCAGCGGCCAGATGCACGGTCTTAAGTCGAGTGGATGTATTTCGAGCAGGGCGTAAGTCAGATGGTAGGTGTTTACCTGGAGTTTACCTGGAGAGAGTTTCGGGGGTCAACGCCCCGCGGCCCGGTCTGTGACCAGGCCTCCTGGTGGATCAGCCCTGATCAACCAGGCTGTTGCTGCTGGCTGCACGCAAACCAACGTACGAGCCACAGCCCGGCTGATCAGGAACTGACTTTAGGTGCTTGTCCAGTGCCAGCTTGAAGACTGCCAGGGGTCTGTTGGTAATCCCCCTTATGTGTGCTGGGAGGCAGTTGAACAGTCTCGGGCCCCTGACACTTATTGTATGGTCTCTTAACGTGCTAGTGACACCCCTGCTTTTCATTGGGGGGATGGTGCATCGTCTGCCAAGTCTTTTGCTTTCGTAGTGAGTGATTTTCGTGTGCAAGTTCGGTTACTAGTCCCTCTAGGATTTTCCAGGTGTATATAATCATGTATCTCTCCCTCCTGCGTTCCAGGGAATACAGTTTAGAAACCTCAAGCGCTCCCAGTAATTGAGGTGTTTTATCTCCGTTATGCGCGCCGTGAAAGTTCTCTGTACATTTTCTAGGTCGGCAATTTCACCTGCCTTGAAAGGTGCTGTTAGAGTGCAGCAATAATTCCAGCCTAGATAGAACAAGTGACCTGAAGAGTGTCATCATGGGCTTGGCCTCCCTAGTTTTGAAGGTTCTCATTATCCATCCTGTCATTTTTCTAGCAATGCGATTGATACAATGTTATGGTCCTTGAAGGTGAGATCCTCCGACATAATCACTCCCAGGTCTTTGACGTTGGTGTTTCGCTCTATTTCGTGGCCAGAATTTGTTTTGTACTCTGATGAAGATTTAATTTCCTATGTTTACCATATCTGAGTAATTGAAATTTGTCATCGTTGAACTTCATATTGTTTTCTGCAGCCCACTGAAAGATTTTGGTTTTATGTCCGCCTGGAGCCTTGCAGTGTCTGCAATGGAAGACACTGTCATGCAGATTCGGGTGTCATCTGCAAAGGAAGACACGGTGCTGTGGCTGACATCCTTGTCTATGTCGGATATGAGGATGAGGAACAAGATGGGAGCTAGTACTGTGCCTTGTGGGAACAGAGCTTTTTCCCCCGTACTGCCTCGGACTTTACTCTGTTGACGACTACCCGTGTTCTTTAGTGAGGTTTAAAAAGGATTTTTGTTTTATTAGGGGAGTGCGAAGTGGTAACGGGGGTTTTTGCTTGTTATTTCCGCATTTTTTTGTTTTATGCTTTTGGCCTTTGGTTTCCGGGAAATGGGGCCTTTTTAAAAAGTGGGGGGAAATGGGGGTTTTAAGGGGTTTTGATTTTCTTTTAGGATTTAAAAAGTTTTTGATAGGGGTTTTTTGCTTTTGGCGATTTTCCGGGTTTTTTCTCCCCCCTTTGGGTGGGGCAGTCATTGGGGGCCCCCCTTTCCCAAGCCCCCTTTCCTGGGATAATCGGATGGGGGCCTTTTGGGTTTTTTTAAAACAATTTTGGGGGGGGGGGGGGGGGGGGATTTTGGGGTGTTGGTTTTTGGGGGATAAAATTTTTTTAATTTTTGGGTTTTTTAAAAATTTATTTTTTTTGAATTGTTTTTAAAAATGAGTCATTTTGGGGGATTTGAGTACCCATATTTCCCTTGGGGGTATCTGTTAGGACCCATTTTTTTGGGGTTTTACCCAATAGGGGGTTTGTTCTCGTTTTGATTTGGCAGGGGAAAAGAAATATTTGGGTTTTTTCGATTTCATTTTAGCTTTTAGTTTTTCCCCGAAAATTCCTGACTCCAAAAGGATTTTTTGCTTAATTTCGATGCTTGCTATTTTTACCAGTTTCCGCGCATTTCGATATATTGACCTCTTTTAGCCGCCTGTTATCTTTTCCGCCCGCCTGAAAGGGGGAGCGCCTGTCTCTTTCTATTTTAATTACCCCTCCTTTTTCTTAGGGGAAAAAAAAGCCTTGTGCTACATCGAGTGCCACCGATTAAATCTGTTCAGGCATAAGTTTGGGTCTGTGTTGCTAGTTTACTTCCCAGTTATATGGGTTAGGACTTGGTTTATTTGGCCCCACTTTATTTTTTTTGTTATTGAAGTTAAAATTTGGGAATCTCCCTCGTGACTAGTCTCATTTTGTGGGCCCTTTGGGGCTCCTCGCATACATGTTAACCCTCAATTATGTTGTGATCTGAGTAATTTTTTTATATGGGACATTTTTATCAATCATCATTGTTAGTGAATATAGTCTAGTGTATTCTCCAGTTAGTGGCTCTATTATTGCGGGTTTTAAAATTGAATTTTGTCAGGATTTAAAAGCTCGTGTGGTGAGTTTTCATCAAGCTGCCTCCTGGTGTTATTACTGCAACAATATTATTTGCTATTTTCCCTCCATTTTGGGTCCCTTAAGGAAATCCCCGGAGCAAGATGTTGGGTGCAGGAGCTGGAAGATTTTCCAGACGTGGTAAAATTTAACACTTTTTGGGAATTGCGGGGTTTTTGCATCCGGAGGCTTGTAGACACCCCAATGACTGGGTTTTGGTTCTGACCTTTATGCTAAAACTTCCCCACTACGTCATTGAGGCATTAAGCAGTTCTGTGCAAACAAGGCTCTGCAATTTAAGGCCAACCCCCCCCCTTTTGCCTGTTCACTCTGTCACATCTTATGGGTTGAACCGGGGATCCTATTTCATTGTCCAAGTGATCCTTTATGTGGTCCAGTGAAAGGCCGCAACTTTCCCTTGCCTCTGAAAGCAGTCCACGGAGAAAGGTATTTTGTTTTTTGTTGCTGGCTTTAGACCCTGTATTTTTGCAAAGAAAAAAGTTTCGACGGTGGTATTTTTTGGACGGGGGGGGTTTTTTTTTCCCCGGCATTAGTATCTGTATCTTTTGGGTTTGGGAGTGGAGGCCATGACTGTGTTCCACCCCAGGAATGACGGGTTTTTGGTGTACTTTTTCTGCCTTTTCCCTGCCGTTTTTTTTTCCTTCCTGGCACTAAAAAACCTCTCCCTTTTGAGTCTGGGGCTACCCGGGTTTTTCCCCCATGGCCTGGATGTTTTGATCTTTTTGTCTCCTTTAGAGGTAGCCTGGCAATTTAATTTAAGCACAGTCTTTTCCTGTACTGAAGGGGTACACATTTCAGGGTGAAAAAGTTTACAGGAAGGGATTTTTCATTTTCCCGTTGTCATAGGGGCATGGCATTTTCTAGGGTGGTCATAGTTGCACGCCCATCTTTTTTTTCCAGTTTCCCATGCCAGCAGATCCCAAGTGAAAGTATGGCACAGGCTTGGTTTCCGCTTCCCTTTGGGTTTCTGTGACTGTTTTCCCCTTTGGGCATTTTCCCTGTCTTCTTCTATCCTCCCTAACCAACAAGGGGAGCTCCCCCCATTTTTTTTGGTAATTTATCCTACTATTGCTTTTGGGAGCCTCTTTTTTGCTATTTCCTGCGGTTTCTAGTTTGCAATATTGGTTTTATCTTATCTTTGACTACACTTGTTTCCCACTATGGCTCCTATCCCTATGGGTCATTTATAGATTCCTTCCTCGTATAATTCCCGAACCCCGGACAAAATCCGCTTCCCCCTTACTTCTCCCAGGGCAGTATCTCCAGCTTCACCATTTCTGCCCCCGGGAAACACCTCCACTTCACCATTACTGTCTCCCAGGGAAACACCTCCAGCTTCACCATTACTGTCTCCCAGGACACCCTCCACTTTAATTACTGTTCCCAGGACATCACCTCCACCTTTCAGTTTGTGACACATGGCCAGTATCAAGGGCAGTACCTTCAGCCCAGACTTTTTTTGTTCCATCTGTTGTAGAAAGCTTCCAGGTTTTTTATGAAAGCACTTTGATGTTGTCCTCTTTTAATACCCTTGTGTTTTATCCACAGATTTTTTTCATTTGGGATACCCAAAACATTCTCTGTTTTTAAAACTGCTTGTAGCTAGTTCGGGATATCTGCACAAGGGGGGTGACACCAATTTCCCCAAAAATGACAATTTATCCATGTGGAGGCCCGTTTGTTTGACTGACCCAGCTACACACAGCTTCATAAAGATTTGAATGGTTGATTTACTGCAATTCTACTAGCAACCTTTGAATATTTAATTAATAACCTTAAAAGAAGCTTAGCTTTTGTATTTTTTGTTTCTAACTCTTTTGTATAAATTTGGACAGCTTACCGTCCGTTTTCCCGATTTTTAATGTTTGTGTTTAAAAGGGCGCCCCAACCCCATCCGTTTACAGTCTCTTATTTTCCAACGAAACTTTTAAAAACCCGTCCGGGGGTTCGGGCCAGTCAAGGGTTTGGACCAGTAAGGGTTCGGCCGTCAAGGGGTTTGGCCATCAAGGGTTTGGACCCTCGATTTCCTGATCATGGGTCATTATTTTAAAAATACTGGTCGGGGATTTGAGCTAACACTGAAGGATCTACTAAATTATCTACCCGAGTATATGTGATTTGACTAACAAAAGTTAACTTGGTGTTGAAGAGCCGGTGATTCTGGCACTCCAAATGCGAACGGGCACCCCCTTTTTTTATCAATCGCTGATCTGGTTTTCTTTTTTTTTTTTTTTTTTTTTTCCCTCCCCGCAATAAATGCATATTATCACTAAGTTTTTCTGGTGCAAATTTTGGAGGGAAAGGGGCTTTTTTTGTAGTAATAATTGCTTCTTGTTGTGTTATTCGACCCCTGGTAAATACGGTTATTGAAATTCACGTAAGTCTGTATTTCAAGAAAAGAAACTAATGAAGTCACTCCACTCCACTAAGTAAAAAAAGTAGACCACTTTTTGGGGCACTAGATTGAACTAAATTTGTTTGGACATTTAAAGGTTAACCCACCAAAAATTTAAAAAAAAAAGACGATAAACAAGGGATTCACTTCTCAGCCTTTAGCCCCTCTTTTCGAATTTTTTTTATGGTTTTCATGGTTGTGTTCTATTTTTTTGGTCTCATTTGATAGAAAGGTAGATATATTACAAAATAGCATGATTTTGATTGCTTTCATGACGAAAAGTACCTTGAAATTTAGCTCAAAGTAGCAGAAATGTTTTGATTTTTTCCCATGTTTAATAATTTGTGTTTAATTTTATTAATGTATTCTAACCTAACCCTCGCAATCCGCAGACTCAGTAATCCGGCTATACAGGCCAATGATGCTGGATTGTGATGGAGGACCTGTGTAATGATTTTGACAAGTTAATTCAATTTGCACAACTTTCAGGAAAAATTTGCAAAAAAGGTAATATGACAAAAATAAAAGTCATACAAAGTATTGGGTTTAAGGAATTATTCTAAGGAATGTAAAGACTAAATTTTAAAAAATAGTATCCAAATTAAAATAGACGATAGTAAAAAACGTATAAAACAAATTTAGACAATAAGTTTTACTTAAGCACAGAATTTAACCCTTTTTCTGTCCCCAACGTAAAAACATGTTCACTCGCCCACGCTCCGAATATTTTGAATTTTTTTTTTTTTAAAGAAAAGGGGGTTTTTTTTTCATAAAGTAATGTAAAAAAAATTTAGAGCAATACTATGGAGGTATAAGGCCCCAAAGTCAGTCTTGTCCCACCCGACGGCAACATAAACTCTGCGCTTGCGAAGCATTGCAGATGTAACTTTTTTCTCATTTTTTTTAATTTGTATAATTTTTATATTCTGATAATTACAATTTGTAGTAGTTCTTGTGATTTCATAGTTAATCTTTGTTCTGATGCTAATATTAGGTACTGAAATAGTACTCAGTCACAAACACAGTGACAGGTAAGCATTTTTACCTACCTTAGTCACACACTATTGTCTTGAAATACATGTATATCCATAGTATTTATAGGTTCCAGCAATGTTTTCGACATGCGGGAGTATATAATAATACAGTAATAATAATAATAATAATAAGTTCCCTTGAAGCATGATGTAAGATGTGTGTCACTGCTGACAGTGCAGCTAATGCTGACATTTGACGAGCATACACTATCTTCGCTTTATTTGTTTTCATTGTTAAACATAAACATGACTGTCTATTTGTGTGTCTAACTCTGTCTTGCTGTCTGTCTGTCTAGCTCTCTATCTGTCTGTCTAGTTCTCTGTCTGTCTTGCTCTCTGTCTATCTGTCTGTCTAGCTCTCTGTCTATCTGTCTGTGTGTCTCTGTCTTTCTGCTTGCTTGTCTCTCTTGTCTCAGAGAGTTGCTCATGAACCAACTGGTGTTACACATGATCATGTCTGCTTCCTGAACAAGTGAAAATGCATATTACCTGACAGTTGTGAGTCATGTATATTTTGCATTATATCTACATGCACAGTATAGCACTTTCTCTGGATTTTTTGGGTTATCCTAGGTAATTTACACTATGTATAATTGCATTTACGTATGTGTTCCTGTGAGATAGACAGAGACAGAGATACAGAGAAAGAGATAGAGATAGATACAGACAGACAGACAGAGATAGAGACAGCCAATCAGCGGGCCTGCCAAGCCAGGAGCCGGCCAGCCAGCCAGCAGGCCAGCCAGCCAGCAGGCCAGCCAGCCTGCCAAACATATACTACACGTTCCAGAATTGTTTCTTTTTACTTAGGGCATAGGTCATAGGACATTCTGGCAGGATGACACTACCAGTGGTACCCGTTTGGAACGCAAGCAGTGAGAACGTAGATCTACGTCTCGACAGTTAAGGGGTTAAGCACGTAATAGCACTAAAAAAGTACATAGTATATGAGGTAGTTGGTACTAACTGGTAAAAGATAGTACAGTGGACCCTTGGCCAATGATATTAATCCGTTCCTGAGAGCTCATCATTAATCGAAATTATCGTTAGTCGAGTTAATTTTCCCCATAAGAAATAATGGGAAATCAAATTAATCCGTGCAAGACACCCAAAAGCATTGAAAAAAAAAAAAAAATTGCCACATGAAATATTAATTTTAATACACACAAACTGAAGAAGACATGTACAATTACATGACACTTACCTTTATTGAAGATCTGGTGATGATTGATGGGATGGGAGGAGGGGAGACTGTGGATGGTGTTAGTGTTTAGAAGGGGAATCCCCTTCCATTAGGACTTGAGGTGTCAAGTCCTTTTCCGAGGTTACTTCCCTTCTTCTTTTAATGCCACTAGGACCAGCTTGAGAGTCACTGGACCTCTGTCGCACAACATATCTGTCCATAGACACCTGTACCTCCCGTTCCTTTATGACATTCCTAAAGTGTTTCACAACATTGTCAGTGTCACAATTAAACACTTGTTCAGGTTTCAATTCTTCACTGTCTATGTACTCCTTGAATTCCTGCACATATTTTTCAGCTGCTTTTTGGTTCAAACTGGCAGCCTCACCATGCCTTATCACACTATGTATACCACTACGATTATTAAATCTCTCAAACCAACCTTTGCTGGCCTTAAATTCACTCACATCACCACTAGTTGCAGGCATTTTTCTAATTAAATCCTCATGCAACTTCCTAGCCTTTTCACATATGATCACTTGAGAGATGCTATCTCCTGCTATCTGTTTTTCGTTTATCCACACCAATAACAGTCTCTCAACATCTTCTATCACTTGCGATTTCAGTTTTGAAAACATAGTTGCACCTTTGGCAAGAAGAGCTTCCTTGATTGCCGTTTTCATGGCCACAATAGTAGCGATGGTTGATTGGGGTTTTGTGTACAACCTGGCCAGCTTGGAGACATGCACTCCACTTTCATACTTAGCAATGATCTCTTTCTTCATATCCATAGTAATTCTCACCCTTTTGGGGCTCATGATGAATTATTTTGCAGGTGCAATCACTAAAAACGCTGTGATAATATGAAATGTTCTGATTGTATGTTTGGATGGGACTGCGGTGGCTGGCTGGCTTGTAAACACTGGCCACAAGTGGACGCATCTCAGACGGAACGAATCGTGTTGGTTGAGTTTTTTAGCGCTAGTCAAGGCAAAATTTTTGCGTTAAAATGTATCGCTAGTCAGATTTAACGTTAGACGATGCCATCGTTGGCCAAGGGTCCACTGTACAAGGAACTGCACAATAATGTAATAGGAACATCTGTTAAATACACTACATGTAGATAATAACATTAAGGACGCATAGTTAATCTGTCACGGAAATGTCGGCTTCTCTAAGGAAGTTGGAGAGATCATGTTCATTTGAGGTGGTACATAGGCGGCCTACTGCTGATTTTCTAACTAGTATTTTCTCATCTCAAGTGAAGCACTGATGGGTTTTGTCACTGTGTTCCTACTTATTGTATAAATGACAGTTAAGAGATGCTGTGCAAATCTTCAGATGTGAGAGCCATTATGCAGAGATATGTATGTGACACCAACATTCATGTTAAATTAATTTTCAAAATAAATATTCTGCAGACTTGTGGTTTTACTCAAATAAGTTGCCAGTTTTGAAAGATCCTGATGCCAGTTTTGTCAGATTATGGATCGTGCTTATTTCAGGTTATTGTTTGCAATTAAAGCATATTTCAAAAACTTTCCATGTATTTAACTTTTCAGTGAATGGAGAAGATGCTTGGGTATACTGCAAAGAGCCATGCAATCAGGTATTGAACTGTGACCACAATTGTGTGGGTGATTGTCATCGCTGTTTTCAAGGACGGATTCATGTCTCCTGCCTTCAGCCATGTAGAAAACCACTTGTGTGTGGACACATGTAAGTATAGAGAAACACATTCATAATAATAATAATATTAATAATATCTTTATTCCTACAAGTACATGTACAAGGTATACAGGCCTAGCTGACATCAAGGACATACTACTACATAGAAAACCACTTGTTATACAGAGCATTGTGGGCAAATTAGGTTAATTTTAACTGGTGTATGGAAACACGCCCAATGTTTCTACCCTCCTGGAGTTTACCTGGAGAGGGTTCTGGGGGTCAATGCCCCCACAGCCTGGTCTGTGACCAGGCCTCATGGTGGATCAGGACTTGATCAGCCAGGCTGTTACTGTTGGCCGCATGCAAACTGACGTCCGAACTGTAGCCTGGCTGGTCAGGTACTGACTTCAGGTGCCTGTCCAGTGTGTACTTGAAGACAGCCAGGGGACTATTGGTAATCCCCCCTTATGTATGCTGGAAGGCAGTTGAACAGTCTTGGGCCCCTGACACTTAGTGTGTTGTCTCTTATCGTGCTAGTGGCAACCCTGCTTTTCATTGGGGGATGTTCAATCACCTGCCAAGTCTTTTGCTTTCATAGGAACTGAACTTCATGTGCAAGTTTGTTACTAATCTCACTAGGATTTTCCAAGTGTATATGATCATGTATCTCTCCTGCCAGCATTCTAGGGAGTAAAGGTTAAGGAATTTCAAGTGTTCCCAGTAAATTAGGCATTTTATTGCAGTTATGTGTGCCGTGAAGGTTCTCTGTACATTTTCTAGGTCAGCAATTTCGTTTCACTGGGAATCAAACCTGGCCCATAACCATGTGAAGCGAGAGCTTTTTGCCATCATTACTTCACTATTACTTTACAGCTATTACTTCATAACTGTTACTTCATAGCTTGCAGCATTCTTTAAGGATGATGATATCCTGTTAGGTTTAGTCCAAGTACAGTGGTACCTTGACTTATGAGTGCCCCAACTTACAAGTTTTCCGAGTTATGAGCCATCACTTGGTCGATTTTTTGCTTTGAGTTGCGAGCCAAAATCTGAGTTATGAATGACCTTCAGATATGCCACCACTTGCAGGAGAGAGGAAATATCAAAAACCTCAATAATAACCAATGTGTAACATCCTTTCAATTTTGATGCCACTGGTAGTGTCATCCTCCCAGTATGTTCTATAACGTATGCCCTAAGTAAAGAGAAATAATTCCATATGGGAACAAATTCATTCCATATAGGCACTTGAACAGCCTTCTCGAATGAATTAAGTTTGTATCCAGAGGTACCACTGTATTACAAAAATAGGGATATGTTCTAGACAGATATATACAGAATATATAGGTTTTGCATCTTCCTATTCATAACCAGCATGCACCCCTTAGCTGCTCCAGCAATCACATGGTCTACCTGCCTTAACCCAGTGTTTTGACACACTGTAGTCACCCTGGTTATTGTGGTTACAACACTATAAAGTATAAATTTTACCTCTGGGGCACTCACATCCTGCCCAGAAATAAGAAGAAGGACAAGGAGATCCTACCAGATTGAAGCCACCAGAAGAAATGAGAGGAAGAGACCCAGCTAGGTTCCTTCTATCTGTCCACCTGGAGAGTTTACCTGGAGAGAGTTTCGGGGGTCAATGCCCCTGCAGCCTGGTCTGTGGCCAGGCCTCATGGTGGATCAGAGCCTGATCAACCAGGCTGTTACTGCTGGCTGCATGCAATCCAATGTATGAGCCACAGCCCGGCTGGTCAGGTACCGACTTTAGGTGCTTGTCCAGTGCCTGCTTGAAGACAGCCAGGGGTCTATTGGTAATCCCCCTTATGTATTCTGGGAGGCAGTTGAACAGTCTCGGGCCCCTGACACTTACTGTATTGTCTCTTAACGTGCTAGTGACACCCCTGCTTTTCATTGGGGGGATGTTGCATCGTCTGCCAAGTCTTTTGCTTTCATTGTGAGTGATTTTCGTGTGCAAGTTCGGTACTAATCCCTCTAGGATTTTCCAGGTGTATATAATCATGTATCTCTCCTGCCTGCGTTCCAGGGAGTACAGGTTCAGGAACTTCAAGTGCTCCCAGTAACTGAGGTGTTTTATCTTCGTTATGCCTGCCGTGAAGGTTCTCTGTACATTTTCTAGGTCAGCAATTTCACCTGCCTTGAAATATGCTGTTAGTGTGCAGCAATATTCCAGCCTAGATAGAACAAGCGACCTGAAGAGTGTCATCATGGGCTTGGCATCCCTAGTTTTGAAGGTTCTCATTATCCATCCTGTCATTTTTCTAGCAGATGCGATTGATACAGTGTTATGGTCCTTGAAGGTGAGATCCTCCGACATGATCACTCCCAGGTCTTTGACGTTGGTTTTTCACTCTATTTTGTGGCCGGAATTTGTTTTGTACTCTGATGAAGTTTTAATTTCCTGATGTTTACCATATCGGAGTAATTGAAATTTCTCATCGTTGAACTTCATATTGTTTTCTGCAGCCCACTGAAAGATTTGGTTGATGTCCGCCTGGAGCCTTGCCGTGTCTGCAATGGAAGACACTGTCGTGCAGATTCGAGTGTCATCTACAAATGAAGACAAGGTGCTGTGGCTGACATCCTTGTCTATGTTAGATGTGAGAATGAGAAACAAGATGGGAGCGAGTACTGTGCCTTGTGGAACAGAGCTTTTCACCGTAGCCGCCTCAGACTTTTTTAATATGGTGCACACCGAGTGTTAAGACCCATTCTATGCTGATCAGGCATCTCAGGCCAATCATGCCAGATTTGGAGGCAGGAAAAATAAAATGTATATATACGTTTTGGGCACTAGCGGTAAGAACATATATATACGTTTGGACCGTTTATGGGTTAAAGCAGTTGTGCTCCCATCAGTTCAATATAATTAGGTATTCCAGAGTATTTGTTACCTAGATACATAAATGCATGTTTGGTCCTATAGCCCCATAACACCCCCCAAAATCTCCAGATGAAGTCTCCTCAGGATATGGCTAGTAAAAAAAAAAAAAAAAATTCATTAGCCTGGAGGTGGTTAGCAAAACTACTAGAAGTTTTAACATTTTATCCAGCATCATACTGGTATACAACAAGGTGAAGATACTACATGGCAATCTACAAATATTCGTGGCTCTACTGAACCTTCCAAGATCATACACGCAATTCCGTTCCATACCATACAAAACCCTGAAAGGAACAATACTGGAACAGATTGCAGAGGTTTTTAGAAAAGCATTTTAATCATACCCACATACTCATCCTCAAAGGTGTAACTGTTAACAAATTAAGTGGCTTCTAAACATAACACATATTACAATGCAAGAACCGCACACAATGCCCACTGTGCAAGCCAGCACCGACAGTCTTGTGCCTCCACTGCAGTAATCCAGCAAGCAACTGGTACTCCAGGATGGCATCTTCCATGGATTTGATGTTAAGAAGATTACTGACCCAGAACCAACAATCACCAAGCTAACTCAAGAAATGCAGGAGCTTGAAACCTCCAGTGCACAGTACCTCAGCAAGATCACTGCTCTAGAGCATAAACTAGACACTCTGGAACAACAAAGCAACACCCACACTCAGTTTGTGGACACCATCAACACTAAAAGATCAAGTCACCCAGCTTACTACCAACATCATAGAAGAAAGCTCACAAGTAGATCTACAACTTGCCAATGGCATCACCAACTTCCAAGACCATAATGACCAACAACAGCTATCTGATGCTGTTGTAGTTAATAGCAAACATCTTCCATCTACAGTCATCCAAGAGACATGCATGGAGATCACCCTACAGCTTATCAAGGACCACCATCACTTAAACATATGTAGTGATGAAATAAAAGATTTCAAACTGATGGGCTACCAAGCAGCTTACCAAACCAGCTTACAAAGAAATAACCTGTTAAAAACATTCAATTCTATGAAAGATGATGTATATGTCATTGAATGCCTTACCAAAACCAGACAAAACCTCCTTTATCGAATAAGAAAATTATGCCATTCCCACAAAATCCATCAGTGCTTTGTGAGGGATGTAAAATTGCAGTTAGGAAACAGCCCACTGGGAAGAGATGCTTCATCTCTATGGAGTTTGACCTAAAAACATTCCTGAGTGAGGCTGGGTTAACAGAATGAGAATAAAGTGCAGATTATACCCATTGCCCACAATTAGTGTTATGAATCGCCCTGTAACAGTTATACAGTGGAACCTCTACTTACGAGCATGTCCACGTGCAAGTTTTTCCAAATATGAGCAGTCGATGGGTCGATTTTTTGCTTCCATACGTGAGCAAAATTTCCATAAGTGAGTAGACCTTAAGGCAGGTTCCTTGACACTGGTGAGGGGCTCTTGCTCTTGATCTCGGGAATTGTATCTCATTTGTTTGTTGGACTAGCTTATTGAAACTTGGGCAATGTATGATGGAAAGATGCTTCTTAATGTACACCAAAAATTAAAGAAATCTAAGCATAAATAATGGAGTTCACTTCTCAGCAATTAGCCACCCCTTAGTGGTAATTTCGTATGGTTTTTATGGCTGTATTCTCGTTTTTTTGTCTCATTTGATAGAATGGAAGATATATTACAGAAATAGCTATGATTTTGATTACTTTCACAATGATAAGTACCTTGAAATTGAGCTCAACACAGGAGAAATGGTCCATTGCTTGGCTATGTTTCAGAGTAAACAAATGACATCACTGTCCTTTCCAATATGCAGTCGTGAATGGGTTGACATTATAATATGTATAATAATAATACATACATAATAATAATGTACTACATATAATAATTATAATAATAGACGGCTTCAAAAGGCTGTCGCTATTTATTTATTTATTTATTTATTTATTTATTCATTTATGTCTTTGCAAATAGTACATTGAGATTTTGTGTTTATAATAATGGGTTGCAATGCAAGGAGAGCCTCTATTATGCTTAGGCATCATGGGCTGATTTAACATTATTGGCTTACAGACTACTTAAGACTAAGAATTATGTCATAGTTGTACAGTAGAATATTAATTATATAATAGTTGTACAGTAGATTATTAATTATAAGTGAATCTAATTTATATAAGACAAAAGATATATTCATGTATTCAAAAAATGCTTTTTGTGAAAACAATGATTCAATTACATGTATATTCCTGTCAACAGTGGATAAAAGGTTCAAAGTTATTGTTGAAATTATGATGTGGGAATACATAAGTGAGTATGTGTGTACTGAATATTTAGCATTTAGTCGAGCATGATTAAGTGGCTTTTGAGAAGAGTCTTAAATTGATTTTCAGACCATGTTACTTTAATATCTTCTGGTAATGAATTCCAAATTTTGAGGCCCTTTATGTGCATAGAGTTTTTACACAGTGTGATATGGACATGAGGTATGTCAAAAAGAGATCTGTGTCCTGTGTTATGGTCATGTGTCCTGATGGCAGTGTTTACCACAACAAGGAGGGAGTGGTTGTGGCTGCCTCCACCTGTTACATAATGACATATTTTATTCATTCTAAAGTATATATCATGTTTCTATGTTATTTATATTGTTTGTTATGTCGTATTAGATGATCTGTGATAGATAAATAAGCTGTATAGGTGATACTAGCGAAATTATTCATGAAGTATTTTGCCTGGTCTCCAGACAAACTCTCATCCACTGCCGACACCGCCCATACCACTACATGAATGACATATTTTATTCATTTTAGAGTATATATCAGGTTTCTTTGTTATTTATATTGTTTATGTCATATTAGATGAAGTGAGATAGATAAATAAGCCATACAGTTGGTATTAGTGAAATTATTTTAGTACAGAATTCCACTGGAATGGATTAATTGCATTTCAGTTAATTTAAATGAGGAAAATTGACTCTGTAAACAAGCAAATCTGTTACGAGCAAGGTCATGGAATGGATTAAACTTGCAAGTAGAGGTTGCACTGTATACTACCATAAAATTTGTTCCCTAAAATTCTAATACCCCAATACTACTTTTGAATGTCATTTTTGAGATCAATTACCATTCTACCTCATAGTCTTAATTGTGTTTAATATCTACAGAATCTCTCTCTTTATTATTATTATTTTTATTATTATTTTATTACTTTATCAAATATTTGCAACTTACCACATCATTGCCCTCTTTTATTTTAATTTTAACTTACCATAGCATTGCCCTATTTAGCTATTAGTGCCCTATTTTATTTTATACTTTATTGCCCAACTTTATTTTAAACTTTTTAATATTGCCCTATTTTATTTTAAACTTCATTGCCTAATTTTATTTTTATACTTTATTGCTCAATTTTATTTTATATTTTTTTTTTTTAACCTATTGCCAATTATTCAAGCTTTATTGCCGATCGACACCATGCCTAACCCTTCTAGGGTAGGGTAGGTGCCTGAGCCCGAGCCTTTAGCTCATAAGACTGTCATTCCCATTAGCCCCCTTGGGGCGGGGATGGCAGACCAGAGAGGCCTAGCTTGTGGCTAGGCCTGGGGACAGTTGGTCCCAAAGATGAGGAGATGCTTGTGCCTCCTCCCATGTGAGACTTAGGTCTCAGACATTCCCTAAAGAGGGAGCCAAGGCCGGGCCACCACTTGGACAAGGCCCGGGCCGGGAGAATACCGGCTAATCTTTAACTAACTAACTAACTAACTAACTTTATTGCCCACTTTTATTTTAACTTTTTATTATTGCCCTATTTTATTTTGGACTTTATTACCCAATTTTATTTTATACTTTTCTTAACCTTTTGTTGCCAAATATTCAAGCTTGTACATTCAACACCAACTTTTTTAATAGCTTATGCACCATCTTACTATCATATTGCTTACAAGCATATCATTGCCATTTCTTATTTTATTATACTTTCATGTAAACTTGTATTATATTTTTTTATATAAACCAGTTTGCAAATATTCCAACTTTTAATTCATCAATACAGGTCCTCCATCACAAATCTGGCATCATTGGGACCTGTAGTTTGCTGGATTATTGAGTATGCTGAATTACAGAGTGGTTAGGTTAGAATACACTTAATAAAATTAACCAACTTGACTTACACAGTTCATTGAACATCGGCAAAAATTGAACATTTCCGCTACTTTGAGCTCAATTTCAAGGTACTTTTCATCATGAAAGCAATCAAAATTATGTCTGTTTCTGTAATATATCTTCCATTCTATCGAATGAGTCCAAAAAAATGAGAATACAACCATAAAAACCATAAGAAAATAGACTGCAAAGAGGCGGCTAATGGCTGAGAAGTGAACTCCCTTATTTATCATCTATCTTTTTTATTTTTGTTGTACGTTAAGAAGCATCTTTCCATCACACATTGCCCAAGTTTCAATGAGATAGCCCAACAAACAACCAAGAAAAAAAATATTTACCAAAAATCATATATGGCAAGCCCAAGCCAGGTACTGAAAATAAGTCACTTTGTCTGACTTTTCTGGGTTATCCCAGGTTCTCTATACATACACTGCTATGTATGATAATCTATGTAACTGTATTTGTGTATACCTGAATAAACTTATTTACTTCTAGTCTGTCAACTGAGTACAAGAAACCGCCCATTCACTTATTTCAACTACCCA
>NC_069400.1:49989913-50027274 GCF_026875155.1 Cherax quadricarinatus
TCCAAAACCCAAAACCCTTCATAATGATTTGAATGGTTGTTTTACTCAATTTACTAGCAACCTCTTGAATTTTATATTAATAACCTTAAATGAAGCTCTAGCAATTTGTATTTCTGTTTCTAACTCTTTTGTATATTGGACAGTTTACCGTCACGTTCCTGATTTTTAATTTTTTGTGTTTATAAGGGCGCCTACACCCCATCCGTTTACATCTGCTTTTTTTGTCCACGAAACTGTTTAAAAACCAGTCCCGGGTTCGGCCCAGTCAAGGGTTCGGACCAGTCAAGGGTTCGGACCATCAAGGGTTCGGACCAGTCAAGGGTTTGGACCAGTCGATCTGCTCTGATCAGTGGGTCACTTATTTAAAACATACTGGTCGGGTGATTTGAGCTAACACATGAAGGATCTACTGGAAATTATCTACCCGAGTAATATGTGTTTTGACTGATACAAAATATAACTTGCGTGTTGAAGACCCGGGTGATATCTGGCAGCTCCTACATGACGAACGGTCACCTCCTTGTTTATCAATCGCTGTATCTGGCTTTTCTATTTTTTTTTTTTTTTTTTCCGTCTCCACCGCAATAAATGCTATATTATCACTATAGTTGACTGGTGCAAATTTTGGAGGAAGGACGCTTTTTCTGTAGTAATAATTGCTTCTTGTTGTGTATATTGCGACCGCTGGTAACTACAGGTTATATGAAATTCACAGTAACGTCTCGTATTTCAAGAAAAGAAACTAATGAAAGTCACTCCACTCCACTAAGTAAAAAAACGTAGATCTACTTTTGGAGCACTACGCATGTGAACGTAAATTTGTTTGGACAGTTTAAAGGTTAACGTCCACCAAAATTAAAAAAGACAGACGATAAACAAGGGAGTTCACTTCTCAGCCTTTAGCCGCCTCTTTGCGATATGTTTTTGTATGGTTTTCATGGTTGTGTTCTCATTTTCTTGGTCTCATTTGATAGAATGGTAGATATATTACAGAAATAGACATGATTTTGATTGCTTTCATGACGAAAAGTACCTTGAAATTGAGCTCAAAGTAGCAGAAATGTTCGATTTTTGCCGATGTTCAATGAACTTTGTGTTTAATTTTATTAAGTGTATTCTAACCTAACCACTCTGCAATCCAGCAGACTCAGTAATCCGGCATACTACAGGTCGCAATGATGCTGGATTTGTGATGGAGGACCTGTGTAATGATTATGACAAGTATTAATTCAATATTGCACAACTTTCAGGAATCAGTATTGCAAAAAAGGTAATATGACAATAATAAAAGTCAGTACAAAGTATTGGTATGTAAGGAATTATTCTAAGAGAATGTATAGAGACTAAATTAAATAATAGTATCCAAATATAAAATAGACAGATAGTAAATACGGTATAAAACAAATTTAGACAATAAGATTTGACTTACAGCACAGAATTTAACCCTTTATCTGTCCAAACGTAAATCTATGTTCACTCGCCCAGCGCTCCGAATATTTTGAATTTTTTTTTTTTAATGAAGAGGGCTTTTTTTGCATAAAGTAATGTAAAAAAAATTCTAGAGTCAATACTTATGGAGGTATAAGGCCGCAAAGTCAGCTCTTGTCGCTCACCTGACGGCAACATGAAGCTCTGCTGCTTGCAGAAGCATTGCAGATGTAACTTTTTTCTCATTTTTTTTAATTTGTATAATTTTTATATTCTGATAATTACAATTTGTAGTAGTTCTTGTGATTTCATAGTTAATCTTTGTTCTGATGCTAATATTAGGTACTGAAATAGTACTCAGTCACAAACACAGTGACAGGTAAGCATTTTTACCTACCTTAGTCACACACTATTGTCTTGAAATACATGTATATCCATAGTATTTATAGGTTCCAGCAATGTTTTCGACATGCGGGAGTATATAATAATACAGTAATAATAATAATAATAATAAGTTCCCTTGAAGCATGATGTAAGATGTGTGTCACTGCTGACAGTGCAGCTAATGCTGACATTTGACGAGCATAAACTATCATCGCTTTATTTGTTTTCATTGTTAAACATAAACATGACTGTCTATTTGTGTGTCTAACTCTGTCTTGCTGTCTGTCTGTCTAGCTCTCTAATCTGTCTGTCTAGTTCTCTGTCTGTCTTGCTCTCTGTCTATCTGTCTGTCTAGCTCTCTGTCTATCTGTCTGTGTGTCTCTGTCTTTCTGCTTGCTTGTCTCTCTGTCTCAGAGAGTTGCTCATGAACCAACTGGTGTTACACATGATCATGTCTGCTTCCTGAACACAGTGAAAATGCATATTACCTGACAGTTGTGAGTCATGTATATTTTGCATTATATCTACATGCACAGTATAGCACTTTCTCTGGATTTTTTGGGTTATCCTAGGTAATTTACACTATGTATAATTGCATTTACGTATGTGTTCCTGTGAGATAGACAGAGACAGAGATACAGAGAAAGAGATAGAGATAGATACAGACAGACAGACAGAGATAGAGACAGCCAATCAGCGGGCCTGCCAAGCCAGGAGCCGGCCAGCCAGCCAGCAGGCCAGCCAGCCTGCCAAACATATACTACACGTTCCAGAATTGTTTCTTTTTACTTAGGGCATAGGTCATAGGACATTCTGGCAGGATGACACTACCAGTGGTACCCGTTTGGAACGCAAGCAGTGAGAACGTAGATCTACGTCTCGACAGTTAAGGGGTTAAGCACGTAATAGCACTAAAAAAGTACATAGTATATGAGGTAGTTGGTACTAACTGGTAAAAGATAGTACAGTGGACCCTTGGCCAATGATATTAATCCGTTCCTGAGAGCTCATCATTAATCGAAATTATCGTTAGTCGAGTTAATTTTCCCCATAAGAAATAATGGGAAATCAAATTAATCCGTGCAAGACACCCAAAAGCATTGAAAAAAAAAAAAAATTGCCACATGAAATATAATTTTAATACACACAAACTGAAGAAGACATGTACATTACATGACACTTACCTTTATTGAAGATCTGGTGATGATTGATGGGATGGGAGGAGAGGGAGACTGTGGATGGTGTTAGTGTTTAGAAGGGGAATCCCCTTCCATTAGGACTTGAGGTGTCAAGTCCTTTTCCGAGGTTACTTCCTTCTTCTTTTAATGCCACTAGGACCAGCTTGAGAGTCACTGGACCTCTGTCGCACAACATATCTGTCCATAGACACCTGTACCTCCCGTTCCTTTATGACATTCCTAAAGTGTTTCACAACATTGTCAGTGTCACAATTAAACACTTGTTCAGGTTTCAATTCTTCACTGTCTAGTACTCCTTGAATTCCTGCACATATTTTTCAGCTGCTTTTTGGTTCAAACTGGCAGCCTCACCATGCCTTATCACACTATGTATACCACTACGATTATTAAATCTCTCAACCAACCTTTGTCTGGCCTTAAATTCACTCACATCACCACTAGTTGCAGGCATTTTTCAAATTAATCCTCATGCAACTTCCTAGCCTTTTCACAATGATCACTTGAGAGATGCTATCTCTGCTATCTGTTTTTCGTTTATCCACACCAATAACAGTCTCTCAACATCTTCTATCACTTGCGATTTCAGTTTTGAAAACATAGTTGCACCTTTGGCAAGAAAGCTTCCTTGATTGCCGTTTTTCATGGCCACAATAGTACGATGGTTGATTGGGGTTTTGTGTACAACCTGGCCAGCTTGGAGACATGCACTCCACTTTCATACTTAGCAATGATCTCTTTCTTCATATCCATAGTAATTCTCACCCTTTTGGGGCTCATGATGAATTATTTTGCAGGTGCAATCACTAAAAAACGCTGTGATAATATGAAATGTTCTGATTGTATGTTTGGATGGGACTGCGGTGGCTGGCTGGCTTGTAAACACTGGCCACAAGTGGACGCATCTCAGACGGAACGAATCGTGTTGGTTGAGTTTTTTAGCGCTAGTCAAGGCAAAATTTTTGCGTTAAAATGTATCGCTAGTCAGATTTAACGTTAGACGATGCCATCGTTGGCCAAGGGTCCACTGTACAAGGAACTGCACAATAATGTAATAGGAACATCTGTAAATACACTACATGTAGATAATAACATTAAGGACGCATAGTTAATCTGTCACGGAAATGTCGGCTTCTCTAAGGAAGTTGGAGAGATCATGTTCATTTGAGGTGGTACATAGGCGGCCTACTGCTGATTTTCTAACTAGTATTTTCTCATCTCAAGTGAAGCACTGATGGGTTTTGTCACTGTGTTCCTACTTATTGTATAAATGACAGTTAAGAGATGCTGTGCAAATCTTCAGATGTGAGAGCCATTATGCAGAGATATGTATGTGACACCAACATTCATGTTAAATTAATTTTCAAAATAAATATTCTGCAGACTTGTGGTTTTACTCAAATAAGTTGCCAGTTTTGAAAGATCCTGATGCCAGTTTTGTCAGATTATGGATCGTGCTTATTTCAGGTTATTGTTTGCAATTAAAGCATATTATCAAAAACTTTCCATGTATTTAACTTTTCAGTGAATGGAGAAGATGCTTGGGTATACTGCAAAGAGCCATGCAATCAGGTATTGAACTGTGACCACAATTGTGTGGGTGATTGTCATCGCTGTTTTCAAGGACGGATTCATGTCTCCTGCCTTCAGCCATGTAGAAAACCACTTGGTGTGGACACATGTAAGTATAGAGAAACACATTATAATAATAATAATATTAATAATATCTTTATTCCTACAAGTACATGTACAAGGTATACAGGCCTAGCTGACATCAAGGACATACTACTACATAGAAAACCACTTGTTATACAGAGCATTGTGGGCAAATTAGGTTAATTTTAACTGGTGTATGGAAACACGCCCAATGTTTCTACCCTCCTGGAGTTTACCTGGAGAGGGTTCTGGGGGTCAATGCCCCCACAGCCTGGTCTGTGACCAGGCCTCATGGTGGATCAGGACTTGATCAGCCAGGCTGTTACTGTTGGCCGCATGCAAACTGACGTCCGAACTGTAGCCTGGCTGGTCAGGTACTGACTTCAGGTGCCTGTCCAGTGTGTACTTGAAGACAGCCAGGGGACTATTGGTAATCCCCCCTTATGTATGCTGGAAGGCAGTTGAACAGTCTTGGGCCCCTGACACTTAGTGTGTTGTCTCTTATCGTGCTAGTGGCAACCCTGCTTTTCATTGGGGGATGTTCAATCACCTGCCAAGTCTTTTGCTTTCATAGGAACTGAACTTCATGTGCAAGTTTGTTTTCTAATCTCACTAGGATTTTCCAAGTGTATATGATCTGTATCTCTCCTGCCAGCATTCTAGGGAGTAAAGGTTAAGGAATTTCAAGTGTTCCCAGTAAATTAGGCATTTATATTGCAGTTATGTGTGCCGTGAAGGTTCTCTGTACATTTTCTAGGTCAGCAATTTCGTTTCACTGGGAATCAAACCTGGCCCATAACCATGTGAAGCGAGAGCTTTTTGCCATCATTACTTCACTATTACTTTACAGCTATTACTTCATAACTGTTACTTCATAGCTTGCAGCATTCTTTAAGGATGATGATATCCTGTTAGGTTTAGTCCAAGTTTCAGTGGTACCTTGACTTATGAGTGCCCCAACTTACAAGTTTTTCGAGTTATGAGCCATCATTGGTCGATTTTTTGCTTTGATGCGAGCCAAATCTGAGTTATGGGAATGACCTTCAGATATGCCACCACTTGCAGGAGAGAGGAAATATCAAAAACCTCAATAATAACCAATGTGTAACATCCTTTAAATTTTTGATGCCACTGGTAGTGTCATCCTCCCAGTATGTTCTATAACGTATGCCTAAGTAAAAGAAAATAATTCAAATGGAACAAATTCAAATTTCCCTATAGGCACTTGAACAGCCTTCTCGAATGAATTAAGTTTGTATCCAGAGGTACCACTGTATACAAAAATAGGGATATGTTCTAGACAGATTATACAGAATATATAGGTTTTGCATTTCCTAAACATAACCAGCATGCACCCTTAGCTGCTCCAGCAATCACATGGTCTACCTGCCTTAACCCAGTGTTTTGACAAAACTGTAGTCACCCCCGGGTTTTTGTGGTTACAACACTATAAAGTATAAATTTTACCTCTGGGGCACTCACAAACCTCCCCAGAAATAAGAAGAAGGACAAGGAGATCCTACCAGTTTGAAGCCCCCAGAAGAAATGAGAGGAAGAGACCCAGCTGGGTTTCCCTTTCTATCTGTCCACCTGGAGAGTTTACCTGGAGAGAGTTCGGGGGTCAATGCCCCTGCAGCCGGGTCTGGGGCCAGGCCTCATGGTGGATCAGAGCCTGATAAACCCAGGCTGTTACTGCTGGTGCATGCAACCCAAATGTATGAGCCACAGCCCGGCTGGTCAGGTACCAAACTTTAGGTGCTTGTCCATTGCCTGCTTGAGACAGCCAGGGGTTATTGGTAATCCCCCTTATGTATTCTGGGAGGCAGTTGAACAGTCTCGGGCCCCTGACACTTACTGTATTGTCTCTTAACGTGTAGTGACACCCCTGCTTTCATTGGGGGGATGTTGCATCGTCTGCCAAGTCTTTTGCTTTATTGTGAGTGATTTTCGTGTGCAAGTTCGGTACAAATCCCTCTAGGATTTTCCAGGTGTATATAATCATGTATCTCTCCTGCCTGCGTTCCAGGGAGTACGGGTTCAGGAACTTCAAGTGCTCCCAGTAACTGAGGTGTTTTATCTTCGTTATGCCTGCCGTGAAGGTTCTTGTACATTTTCTAGGTCAGCAATTTCACCTGCTTGAAATATGGTTAGTGTGCAGAAATTTTCCCGCCTAATAGAACAAGCGACTTAAGAGTGTCATCAGGGGCTTGGCATCCTATTTTTTGAAGGTTCTCATTATCCTCCTGTCATTTTTTCTAGCAGATGGATTGATACAGTGTTATGGTCCTTGAAGGTGGATCCTCCGACATGATCACTCCCAGGTCTTTGACTTTGGTTTTTCACTCTATTTTGTGGCCGGAATTTGTTTTTGTACTCTGATAAAGGGTTTAATTTCCTGATGTTTACCATATCGGAGTAATTGAAATTTCTCATCGTTGAACTTCATATTGTTTTCTGCAGCCCACTGAAAGATTTGGTTGATGTCCGCCTGGAGCCTTGCCGTGTCTGCAATGGAAGACACTGTCGTGCAGATTCGAGTGTCATCTACAAATGAAGACAAGGTGCTGTGGCTGACATCCTTGTCTATGTTAGATGTGAGAATGAGAAACAAGATGGAGCGAGTACTGTGCCTTGTGGAACAGAGCTTTTCACCGTAGCCGCCTCAGACTTTTTTAATATGGTGCACACCAGTGTTAAGACCCATTCTATGCTGATCAGGCATCTCAGGCCAATCATGCCAGATTTGGAGGCAGGAAAATAAAATGTATATATACGTTTTGGGCACTAGCGGTAAGAACATATATATACGTTTGGACCGTTTATGGGTTAAAGCAGTTGTGCTCCCATCAGTTCAATATAATTAGGTATTCCAGAGTATTTGTTACCTAGATACATAAATGCATGTTTGGTCCTATAGCCCCATAACACCCCCACCTCCAGATGAAGTCTCACAGATGAAGTCTCCCTCAGGATATGGCTAGTAAAAAAAAAAAAAAAAATTCATTAGCCTGGAGGTGGTTAGCAAAACTACTAGAAGTTTTAACATTTTATCCAGCATCATACTGGTATACAACAAGGTGAAGATACTACATGGCAATCTACAAATATTCGTGGCTCTACTGAACCTTCCAAGATCATACACGCAATTCCGTTCCATACCATACAAAACCCTGAAAGGAACAATACTGGAACAGATTGCAGAGGTTTTTAGAAAAGCATTTTAATCATACCCACATACTCATCCTCAAAGGTGTAACTGTTAACAAATTAAGTGGCTTCTAAACATAACACATATTACAATGCAAGAACCGCACACAATGCCCACTGTGCAAGCCAGCACCGACAGTTCTTGTGCCTCCACTGCAGTAATCCAGCAAGCAACTGGTACTCCAGGATGGCATCTTCCATGGATTTGATGTTAAGAAGATTACTGACCCAGAACCAACAATCACCAAGCTAACTCAAGAAATGCAGGAGCTGAAACCTCCAGTGCACAGTACCTCAGCAAGATCACTGCTCTAGAGCATAAACTAGACACTCTGGAACAACAAAGCAACACCCACACTCAGTTTGTGGACACCATCAACACTAAAAGATCAAGTCACCCAGCTTACTACCAACATCATAGAAGAAAGCTCACAAGTAGATCTACAACTTGCCAATGGCATCACCAACTTCCAAGACCATAATGACCAACAACAGCTATCTGATGCTGTTGTAGTTAATAGCAAACATCTTCTATCTACAGTCATCCAAGAGACATGCATGGAGATCACCCTACAGCTTATCAAGGACCACCATCACTTAAACATATGTAGTGATGAAATAAAAGATTTCAAACTGATGGGCTACCAAGCAGCTTACCAAACCACTTACAAAGAAATAACCTGTTAAAAACATTCAATTCTATGAAAGATGATGTATATGTCATTGAATGCCTTACCAAAACCAGACAAAACCTCCTTTATCGACTAAGAAAATTATGCCATTCCCACAAAATCCATCAGTGCTTTGTGAGGGATGTAAAATTGCAGTTAGGAAACAGCCCACTGGGAAGAGATGCTTCATCTCTATGGAGTATGACCTAAAAACATTCCTGAGTGAGGCTGGGTTAACAGAATGAGAATAAAGTGCAGATTATACCCATTGCCCACAATTAGTGTTATGAATCGCCCTGTAACAGTTATACAGTGGAACCTCTACTTACGAGCATGTCCACGTGCAAGTTTTTCCAAATATGAGCAGTCGATGGGTTTCGATTTTTTGCTTCCATACGTGAGCAAAATTCCATAAGTGAGTAGACCTTAAGGCAGGTTCCTTGACATGGTGAGGGGCTCTTGCTCTTGATCTCGGGAATTGTATCTCATTTGTTTGTTGGACTAGCTTATTGAAACTTGGGCAATGTATGATGGAAAGATGCTTCTTAATGTACACCAAAAATTAAAGAAATCTAAGCATAAATAATGGAGTTCACTTCTCAGAAATTTAGCCACCCCTTAGTGGTAATTTCGTATGGTTTTTATGGCTGTATTCTCGTTTTTTTGTCTCATTTGATAGAATGGAAGATATATTACAGAAATAGCTATGATTTTGATTACTTTCACAATGATAAGTACCTTGAAATTGAGCTCAACACAGGAGAAATGGTCCATTGCTTGGCTATGTTTCAGAGTAAACAAATGACATCACTGTCCTTTCCAATATGCAGTCGTGAATGGGTTGACATTATAATATGTATAATAATAATACATACATAATAATAATGTACTACATATAATAATTATAATAATAGACGGCTTCAAAAGGCTGTCGCTATTTATTTATTTATTTATTTATTTATTCATTTATGTCTTTGCAAATAGTACATTGAGATTTTGTGTTTATAATAATGGGTTGCAATGCAAGGAGAGCCTCTATTATGCTTAGGCATCATGGGCTGATTTAACATTATTGGCTTACAGACTACTTAAGACTAAGAATTATGTCATAGTTGTACAGTAGAATATTAATTATATAATAGTTGTACAGAAAGATTATTAATTATAAGTGAATCTAATTTATATAAGACAAAAGATAAAATTCAAGTATTCAAAAAATGCTTTTTGTGAAAACAATGATTCAATTACATGTATATTCCTGTCAACAGTGGATAAAAGGTTCAAAGTTATTGTTGAAATTATGATGTGGGAATACATAAGTGAGTATGTGTGTACTGAATATTTAGCATTTAGTCGAGCATGATTAAGTGGCTTTTGAGAAGAGTCTTAAATTGATTTTCAGACCATGTTACTTTAATATCTTCTGGTAATGAATTCCAAATTTTGAGGCCCTTTATGTGCATAGAGTTTTTACACAGTGTGATATGGACATGAGGTATGTCAAAAAGAGATCTGTGTCCTGTGTTATGGTCATGTGTCCTGATGGCAGTGTTTACCACAACAAGGAGGGAGTGGTTGTGGCTGCCTCCACCTGTTACATAATGACATATTTTATTCATTCTAAAGTATAATATCATGTTTCTATGTTATTTATATTGTTTGTTATGTCGTATTAGATGATCTGTGATAGATAAATAAGCCGTATAGATGATACTAGCGAAATTATTCATGAAGTATTTTGCCTGGTCTCCAGACAAACTCTCATCCACTGCCGACACCCCGCCCATAACCACTACATGAATGACATATTTATTCATTTTAGAGTATATCAGGTTTCTTTGTTATTTATATTGTTTATGTCATATTAGATGAAGTGAGATAGATAAATAAGCCATACAGTTGTATTAGTGAAAATTTTTTTAGTACAGGAATTCCACTGGAATGGATTAATTGCATTTCAGTTAATTTAAATGAGGAAAATTGACTCTGTAAACCCAAACAAATCTGTTACGAGCAAGGTCATGGAATGGATTAAACTTGCCCAAATAGAGGTTGCACTGTATACTACCAAAATTTGTTCCCTAAAATTCTAATACCCCAATACTACTTTTGAATGTCATTTTTGAGATCAATTACCATTCTACCTCATAGTCTTAATTGTGTTTAATATCTACAGAATCTCTCTCTTTATTATTATTATTTTTATTATTATTTTTTTACTTATCAAATATTTGCAACTTACCACATCATTGCCCTCTTTTATTTTTAATTTTAACTTACCATAGCATTGCCTATTTAGCTATTAGTGCCCTATTTTATTTTATACTTTATTGCCCAACTTTATTTTAAACTTTTTAATTTTCCCCTATTTTATTTTAAACTTCATTGCCTAATTTTATTTTTATACTTTATTGCTCAATTTTTATTTTATATTTTTTTTTTTTTAACCATTGCCAATTTTTTAAAGCTTTTTTGCCGATCGACACCAGCCTAACCCTCTGGGGTAGGTAGGTGCCGAGCCCAGCCTTTACTCAAAGACGTCATTCCCTTTAGCCCCCGGGGCGGGGTGGCAGACCAGAGAGGCCTAGCTTGTGGCTAGGCCTGGGGACATTTGGGTCCCAAAGATGAGGGGGTGCTTGTGCCTCCTCCCATGTGAGACTTGGGTTTCTCAGACATTCCCTAAAGAGGGAGCCAAGGCCGGGCCACCACTTGGACAAGGCCCGGGCCGGGAGAATAAGGCTAATCTTTAACTAACTAACTAACTAACTAACTTTATTGCCCACTTTTATTTTAACTTTTTATTATTGCCCTATTTTATTTTGGACTTTATTACCCAATTTTTTTTTAAATACTTTTCTTAACCTTTTGTTGCCAAATTTTCAAGCTTGTACATTCAACCAACCCTTTTTTAATAGCTTATGCACCATCTTACTATCATATTGCTTACAAGCATATCATTGCCATTTCTTATTTTATTATACTTTCATGTAAATTGTATTATATTTTTTTATATAAACCAGTTTGCAAAATATTCCAACTTTTAATTCATCAATACAGGTCCTCCATCACAAATCTGGCATCATTGGGATCGTAGTTTGCTGGGTTATTGAGTATGCTGAATTAAAAGAGTGGTTAGGTTAGAATACACTTAAAAAATTAACCAACTTGACTTTCACAGTTCATTGAACATCGGCAAAAATTGAACATTTCCGCTACTTTGAGCTCAATTTCAAGGTACTTTTCATCATGAAAGCAATCAAAATTATGTCTGTTTCTGTAATATATCTTCCATTCTATCGAATGAGTCCAAAAAAAATGAGAATACAACCATAAAAACCATAAGAAAATAGAAATGCAAAGAGGCGGCTAATGGCTGAGAAGTGAACTCCCTTATTTATCATCTATCTTTTTTTATTTTTGTTGTACGTTAAGAAGCATCTTTCCCTCACACATTGCCCAAGTTTCAATGAGATAGCCCAACAAACAACCAAAAAAAAAATATTTAACCAAAAATCTATATGGCAAGCCCAAGCAGGTACTAAAAAAATCACTTTTTCTGACTTTTTTGGGTTATCCCAGGTTCTCATACATACATGCTATGTATGTAATCTATGTAACTGTATTGGTATACCTTAATAAATTAAATTTTTTCTATCTGCAACTGGTACAAGAAACCCCCTTTTTATTTCAACTAAAAAAAAAAAAAGTGGTCAGAATTTGGGAATTTGGGCCCATTTCACACAAATTTTAACAATGCCAATTTCAAAATAGGGTCCCCGAATAAACAATGCGAATTCCCCGTCAAAATAAAATTTTCCCCTGTTTTATTGTCATGGGTACAGGCCCCCTTAAAATTACTCTTGCTTTCCCTTTTTAATTTTTTTTTCACAGAAAAAAATAGAAGATTTACTGTTAGCGACTACGCTTTTGTAAAATTGTAAAAATAATTAAACCCATTTTTGACCCCGTATTGGAGGGTGACGCATTTGTTTACCCCTTGGTTTCCGCAAAAAATAGAAATTTTCGCTACTGTGGCACAATTTCAAGGAAACTTTTTCCCATGAAAGAACAAAAATTTATCTATTTCGAAAAGTTTATTTCTTTCTATCAAAGAGACGAAAAAAAACGAAAAATTTAAAATTATAAAAACCATACAAAAATAACCGCTAAGCCCGAAATGGCTGGAAGTGAACTCCACTATTTATAGTCTGATTTCTTTCATTTTTGGGAAAGTTAAGAAGTATCTTTCCCATCAAAAATTTGCCCAAGTTTGAAAAAGATAACCCAACAAACAATGAGAAAAATTTTTAAAAATATAATAATAATAAAATAATTTATACACGTACATGTAAAAGGTATACGGGCCTAGCTGCTCGTGACAATACTTTATAGAAAGCCGCTTGTTTTGCAGAGTTTTTCAAGAAAATTGGTTTATTGTCCCACGATAACACCCACATTGCAAACCCGGTTCCTTTTTACTGAGGGGTAAAAAAGCCGGGTAAAAAAACATCCAAATGTTTTCACCCCTGGCTGGGAATCAATTTTTTGCAAAAATCATATATGGCAAAAACCCAACCCAAGGTACTAGAAAAAGCCACGTTGATTTTTGGGTTATCCGGGTTTCTCTACACAAGGGTTTTATGTGTGAAACTAATGAGAAAAAAAACTTTTGTTTCAGTTTATGGTGTATACAATGTATATCACTTACCCTTGTGCTATACTCCTTTTTTTCTCCAATAAAAGCCACAAACAGGGAAGGAGAAGGTATTTGTATACCATTCCTTTCATACCTCCGTCGAACTGCTCGGTGTTATCCAAATTTTATTTTTCGGAGAAATTTAACATGTTTTATTTTATTTATTTGTTTCTTATTCATAAGATCAAGTGTGATAGGCAAAAAAGCTGTAGGTTGATATTAGCATAATAATAAAGCATATTCTCCGCTTCATGAGAGAGTTCATGGCAACCCCAAAAGTGGGTTCAAAAACCCACCTTTTCTTTAATGGGCAATGTGAGGTGCTTTATATAAGAAAGCATTTCTTTTATTCATTGGGAAACCCTGGAGGGGTAAAAGTAACAGGTTAAAACAAAAAATGGGGAAAAAAAAAATTGGAAAGAAATTTGCAGCAAGTAGCACCACCAAACGAGCAGCAGGTTGGGGGGCGACCCGGAAAATTTAAATTAGCTAGCCCCCAAAAATTGGCGAAAAATGATTGCCGGATTGTGATGGCAGACCTGTATCAGTTGTTTACATCATAAACCCTAACATGCTTAAATACAATTAACTTTTAAATTTTAAAAAGCACATTTTATCCTCATCTTCATTGTCAAATTCTCATACAAACTTAATTATCTGTTTTTTACCTCTTTTAATCATTCACGAAAAAAATTTCATACTTTAAATTAGAACGTGCCATATTATTTTATAATTTTTTTGTAAAAAGCTTATATAGCCTTTGTGCAAAATTTCAATTATAGTCTGGTGTACTTTAAATTTTTTTTTTTTATCTTATTAGTTTTATATCTAGTTTAACTTTATTATGAAACAATATATTAACCTTTGTGCAATTAAAAAATGAAAATTGGGTATTTTTTTTTAAATTTTACTTATTTTTAACCATTGTTTTTTAGTTCATTTTAGCTCAAAACATAGTCAACACCAAATTCTTAGTTTTTTAGTTTATACACTCTTTTTCCCAATGTGCATTAGTTATATACTTATCCCAATATTCCACTACAACAGATATCAGTACTAGAACTCACAACACTCTACATGATACAATGAATTAATATTTAACCCTTTGACTGTTTCAGGCCCCTCTCTGAAACTGTCATTCTATGTCGCTAAATTTTTTTTTTGAAAAAAAAAAAAAAATTAATTTTTCTTATGAAATGATAGAGAATCTTTTCCCGATGGTAATGACACCAAAAGTTCGAAATTTGGTCGAAAACTCGTGGAATTATGCTCCCGCGAAGTTAGCGGTCTCGGCGACATATGCGTATCGGCGATTTTCGCCGACTTTGAGCCCAATTTTCAGCCAATTCCATTGTTCCAGTTGACCAAACTCTAGCTATTTCTTTAGAACTCTATTTTATCTATCAGCTGAGTACAAGAAACCTCCCAATTTACTAATTTGGACTACCCAATATGGTGGTCAGAAATTGGCAATTTGGCCAATTTCACGCAAAATAAAAAGATGCCAATTTCAAAATAGGGTCCAGAATAAACAAGGTAGACATTCGTGGCACAAAAAATAAAAATATGCCTGTTCATTGTCACATCTCTAGGCCCCTTTTTATATTATTATGCTTCTATTTTGATTTTTTATTCATACAAAAAATACAAAAATTTTCTGTTATGCAGACGACTGCATTATTGTAAAAATGGAAAAAATAATATCAGTGCACTAGTGAAAGAATATTTTGACTCCCCAGTTGACGTGTATTGGACTTGTGGTCTGATTTATTTTACTCTTGAACTTTTGGTAAAAATCGAACATTTCCGCTACTTTGAGCTCAGTTTCAAGGTCGTTTTCAATCGTAAAAGTAATGAAAATCATCTCTATTTCTGTAATATGTTTTCCATTTTATCACCTAAGACCATGAAAACGCGAATACAACGATAAATACTATACAAAAAATACACCCCCAAATTCGGCGTTTTATTCCAAAAAAACGATCAGATTTTTTTTTTCTCTCATTCGCAATGTGTGCTGCAGGATTTTTTTTATGTGGTGCACACTGACCACACAGACCCATTCTCTCACATGTGGGCCTACCAGCTTTCTCCCACTTGATTTGAAGCCGCTAGAATTATTGAGTATATTTTACGTCAGAAACATTGGCTCGTAAGACGTATTTATACGTCGAAAACAGTCAAAGGGTTAAACCTAAAAGATGAATGATCACATTAACCCTGATCTAAACCTACATAATCTAACACCTAATCAAAATTTATTGGAAAGTAACTGCCTTTATTACACAGTATCACAAGCCAGCACTAACCTAAATACTGCTAAAAGTCTAACAGTTCTTAACTACAACATCAGATCCTTAACCCTTTGAGGGTCGACAGGCCCTCTCCGAAACTTGTTCTCAGGGTCGGCCAAATTTCAAAAAAAAAAAAATTATTTTTTCTTATGAAAAAATAGTTTTTTTTCTAAACATTATAGGCTAAACAAAAATTTTTTACCGTCAATACTTACCGAGATATGGAGGCGTGAAGTTTGCCAAAATTGAACAACATCTGGTAACATCGCCGACTGCCATCACCCGGTATTTTTCTATTTACTTTTTTATGAAATATTTTCAATTATTTTTCAATTTTCTTTTCTGAGTAACTTTATGGCCTCTGAGGCCAACATGATCAGTATTTTGTAAGTTATTTCTTTTCAATACTACCCCAATAAGGGCGTAAACACTGTTGTCATTATTTTTTTATAAAAAATATTTTACACAAACAAACGATATGAAATGTTGCTTATTACTATTTTTCTATATTTTATATACAATATACAGTCACAGAGAATGTTAAACTTCATTTTAAGAAGGTTCTGAAAGGGTTTTTTACACCCCTTTAAAACATGTGTCTTGCATTTGGGGGTTTTTTTTAACCACTAACACCCGAGTTCCTCTGCAGTGGGCTTTTTTTACCCAACTCCACTCTTCTGAGCTTTTCTTGAAAGCATAGCAGGCAGTTTTACCAGGAAGTGATCACCATGCTTCAGACGAGCGGTAGTTGTTGATAATTTGGTGGACGGTCAATTGCAGGTGCTGTTCCTTGGTACTTGAATACTATTTGTCTGATGACAGACAAACAAAATTCGCCATACTGTGGTTTGTTTCTGGTCCTCATCTTATACATATTATAAGCACTGAGCATGAAATGTCCAGAAGATGGAAAAAAACAGTTTGATTACCACTTAATAACTCTTGCGAACACAATCAGAAAACCCCAAATTTCTGCATGTCACATTTGTCCACTGAACGCATATTGAAGGTGCAATCAGTCACAGTTGCAGGTTTTAGAATGGGTTCATTGCTCTCTCTATGCTGCCTGCCAGTGTCTGCCATTTCATTAGGGTGAACTGATGACAACAGTGTGACTTCTCGTTTGTCATGCCACCGAAATGCCATGATGTCGTTGGCAGCAAACGCCTGCACCTCACCTCTACGAGTGCCAGCGTCAAACCTGGGCAATGTTCCGATTTGAGCACTGTGCCACACACATCTGTCATGTTCACTCGCAAAAAATCACTGAGTGAGGGGCTTGTGTACCAATTTTGTCCCTTACCAAGGTATAGTTCCATCATTGTTCTAACCACATCACCTGAGATGCCCAATAACTTCCTGGTATTTTGCAATGTATAACTTCCAGTGTACACAAAAATATCCAATACCAGACCACTGTAACAATCACAAAGCACAAACAACTTTATACCAAAGCGTTTCCTCTTGCTTGGTATGTACTGCTTGAAAGAGAGTCTTCCTTTGAACAGAATCAAAGACTCGTCAATTACAAGCTTCCTGAAGGGATAAAAATGCTTACTGAATTTCTCTTTCAGATACACAAACACATTCCTAATCTTATATAACATGTCAGTTCTGTCAGGCCTGGTTTTGTCCCGAGAAGTGAAGCATACGTAACATTAGCACAAAACGATTCACTGGGATTATATCACTGAAACCTGGGGTTGCAATCAGGCGGTCTGTTGACCAGTATGATTTCACTTTTTTTGCTTATACACATGTGGCATAAGCATTATTGTGGCAAAGAAAAGATACATCTCAGCCACAGTTGCCTCCTTCCACTGGGTGAAGACGCGATTTTGGTGAAAGTAATGTGTTTGCCATGGTGTACTCGTAGTATGTGTTGCTTTCCATGACAATACTTTCCATCAGTGGTTCGTCAAAGAATAACTCGAAACATTCCAGTTCAGTGGCATTGTTCCCAAGTGTACAAGATGGCCATATTCCACTTTGGCTGTCATCAAACTGGTGGACATTTGGATCAAAATTGACAGCTTCCTGCCAATCCCATGTGCGGTCTGCTGGTGGGTACTGGACAATGACAGGTGGTTGTGGTTGTGGAGGTTGTGATTGTGGAGGTTGTGGTTGTGGAGGTTGTGGTTGTGGAGGCTGGTGTGGTGGGTGGGTGGGGGATGGTGGCCTGTGTTGTAGATCAGCTGAGGCAGCGGCGTGGGTGGCAGCGTGGGTGGCAGCATGGCCCACTGCTGGTGCCTCACCGCCGGCACCACTACCACCACGCACATTTTCCATCCCAATTGCAACAGTATCATTGTCATTTTCACTCTCTGTTCCTGTTGTACAGCCATGGGATGTACTCCAAGATGCATTCCTTTCCCTTGGAATAGCATATGGCACATACCAGAGCGCATATATCGTCATATGTACTGATGCTTCACTGGGGAATATTGCACTTCACTATCACTACTGGAACTAGTTTGAAGAGCTTGTAGTTCATATTCACTATCACTATCATCACCCATGCTCTCATCTGAGTCTGGGATTTGGGAAAATAGAAGTTTCCTCTTGGATTCTGGTACAACTGAACGTGAACAAGATGGCCCAGCACCAGAGGTGGAAGGCTGAGGGTTGTCCCGGGTTTTCCTCACTATTAAACCCATATTTATTTGGGCATTAGTTTTCGGTCAAAACCTCACCAAAACCTTGAAACTCATCTTCACTGGGACTTCCATCTGTATTAGAACTGTCACTGGGGAACAAAAGTGTCCCAATTCGCCGAGGAGTGAGCAGCTTCATACCGCGAGCATGGTGGATATTGTTTTTCTAAGATGGCATTCCACAATGCACCACTGGGTCCCAGATTTTTTTTCTACTGCGCACACCGACCACACAGACCCATTCTCTCACATGTAGGCCTACCAGCCTTTTCCCACGAGATTTGACGGCGCTAGAATTTGTGCGTGCTAGTATGTCAAAAACCCCTGTGTGTAAGACGTACTAGTATGTCCGATACCCTCAAAGGGTTAATAGCAAACACTATGATGACCTCCTGGCACTACTTGATTTCCTAAAGACAACCTTCTCCTGTATTAGTCTCACTTACACCTGGCTTAAGCAGGACACAATAAATATCTACCCACTACCAGGTTACACAGCAATCCACAACTGCAGATTATACCAAGTTGGGGGTGGTATTGCAATCTCTTACTCTAATCACCTATCTTGTATTAGCACCACTTGCTATAGTGATGAATATGGAGAATATATTTTTGCTAATTTTACTGTAAAAACAGTCAGTGCCATTCACCGGATGCCTCACACAAACATCCCTAATTTCAGTGAGAAACTTAAGACACTAATAACAAACAGCCAAAAGAACATGCACCACCTTCTCTTAGCTGGAGACTTCAATATCAACCTTGCCCTTCCAGATGATCAACCTGTAACTGATTTCATCAACAGTATGAAAAACACACTTCTCATACCAACAATAACTAAACCAACCAGGCTGACCGAGACAAGTGCAACCATAATTAACCATATATGGACCAATATACTAGCACCCCTTAATTCAGAGATATTCACAGACAACACCACTGACCACTATCCTACCTTCCTCATAAGAAATATTAGTAAACCACCGCATGGAATACAACAAAGTTTCATTTAGACTCCATTACGAGGCCTCAATAAGTAATTTCACAGCAGAGCTAGAGACAGTTGACTGGCCTACAGAATTCTCCAAGGTTATTGGTATTGATGATTGGACAGACATATTTCTAAATAAATTACTTAGACTATACAACAAACAATGTCCTATAAAAACAAAACAGATTACGGATAAACGGCTCGGTTGCCCATGGCTAACTAGCAGTATACCGAAATCCATTGATAAGAAACATCAGTATGAAAAGCAATATTCTTAAACACTATTCATCAGTTCTCACCAAAGTAATAAAAAAAGCCAAACAATTGTACTACTCCAGCAGATTCACTGAAACAAGAGGAGATATAAAAAAGACCTGGAATACACTCTCTCAGATTCTGGGAACCCACAAACTGAAAAAACTAAGGATATTGTCCTAATTAAACTGAACGAAATACCACAGCATCCCATTGATGCAGTTAACAAGATAAATGACTTCTTCTCAACCATAGGATCTAATATCACCAGTAAAATCCCAGGTAACAATGCCCATGCAAGTGATTATGTAGATGGGAATTTCCCAAACTCCTATCTTGTACCTACTGAGCCCATAATGTGATCCTTTATTGACTACGTTTTCGCCCACACAGTGGGCTTTTTCAAGTCACAAACAGAACTACCTGGGGTGGAAGGAACGCGAGTATTTATAGTCCGGCTGAGGTCAGGTGAAGAATGCTGCATCTGATGATGTACCGAGTTGGGTTGTAGAGTCTAAAAACTTGGGTAGCTTGGAAAGGAGACTGGACAAGTTTGTGAGCAGACCTTCTACAGTGTTCTTATGTGGGATAGCGATGAAGAAGTTTCTTGGCAAGTGGTTCAGCTATGTTATAGAAGGGCCACTTTTTTCTGGTTGAAGTGTGGGATATAGAAATAAGTGATGATTCCAGGATTCTTCGGTATTGAGTGTTGTCTTCTGTGGCGATAAGTCTTGAGTTTCTGTATTTATCAAGTGGTTGTTGGAATACGGTGTTGAAACGCAGGCATTCCTTGTTTTCGTCAGACCTGCTTGCGTATTGGTGTTCGGGAAATACGTGTTTGGAGGTCCCTTGATGTTTCGCCCACGTATAAAACTTGTTGCAGTAAATTACAAGGGATTATGTATACCCCTGCAGAGGATGGAGGCTTGTCCTGCCTACTACTGGTGATGTCATTGATGGCGTTGGTTGTGGAGGTAGATACTTGGAATGATGTTTTGGCAAAGATGTTGGAAACATGTTTGGCAATGGAGTTTTTTTGGGGAAAGGGCTATGTATCTCTTCTCGGCAGTGTCCTTCTCTGGGTGTGTTGAAGATGTTTAGTGCTCGCCGTCTGGGAGTCTCTGATGAAGTGACGAGGATAGTGGAGTTTGGAAAATACCTGTTCAATTAAAAGTGCATTCTTCCCCAAGGAACTCGTTGCTGCAGATTCTGAGTGCACGCAGGAAGAAGCCTATTTAATACACCACGTTTGGTTTTGGTGTCGTGGTTTAGAGTAGAAGTGGAGAAGATCGTTTTGGTTGGTGGGTTTCGATAGACTTTAAAACGAAGTTCGTGGTCAGCTTTGCAGAGTAGAACATCAAGGAAAGGAAGAGTGTTGTCGACCTCTTTTTCAAGTGTTTAACTGGAAATTTAAGGCTCGACCTGGTTGAGCTTGTCTTGGAGAGCTTGAACGTTGGAAGCGTTTAGGAGTTATGAGGAGAATGTCGTCAACTAACGGAGCCAGGTGACAGACGAAGGAATAATGGTGGAGAACGTTCGGCTTCTAGATGTCCATGTATAGGTTCGCTAGGACTGCACTGAGTGGCGAACCCATGGGTAGTCCAAAAAGTCTGCTGAAAGAGGTGATTTTCAAAAGAGAAACACGTAAAGCCAACACATAGTTCAAACCAGGTCGATGAAGTCGCTGCGGGAATGGGAAGATCAAGTGAATCTTTCAATTTTCTTGATAACTACAAAAACCCTCAAGACTTATCGCCACAGAAACAACACTAAATACCGAAGAACCCTGGAATCATCACTTATTTCTATATCGACAACTTCAACCAGAATAGTGGCTTCTATAACATAGCTGAACCACTTGCCAAGAAACTTCTTCATCGCTATCCCACATAAGAACACTGTAGAAGGTCTGCTCACAAACTTGTCCAGTCTCCTTTCCAAGCTACCCAAGTTTTTAGACTCTACAACCCAACTCGGTACATCATCAGATGCAGCATTCTTCACCTGACCTCAGCCGGACTATAAATACTCGCGTTCCTTCCACCCCAGGTAGTTCTGTTTGTGACTTGAAAAAGCCCACTGTGTGGGCGAAACGTAGTCAATAAAGGATCACATTATACTGCATTTGTGTTTATATTGCCATTGTGTCGGTATTTTATACCATTTATTTCCACCTACTGAGCCCACTGAAGTCACCACGATTATTAAGTCAAAAATAATTCAGGGAATCTGTCTCACGTCCCACCATTATTGCACCTCACTCTGAGCCTTTATATACCCTCTGTGTCCATGTATTGTTTGTAATGGCTTGATAAAGCTCCTGGAGAGCGAAACGTTGCCACAATAAAATGTCACATTAGTTGCACTTATGTCCTTTTACTTTACATATTGTTGGTAATTCTACCAACTTTATTACAACAGAGCAGGTGTTGCACAACTTAACATTAACTCTTTCAGGGTTTCTGACGTACTAGTATGGCTTATGCACCAAGGTTTTTGATGTACTAGTACGCCTAAATTCTAGCGCCCTCAGATCTAGTGAGAGAAAGCAGGTAGGCCTAAACCTATTAAAAATGGTCTATGTGGTCAGTGTGCGCTAGTATAAAAAAAATCCTGCCGCACAGGCGTAATGACACATGATGACAGCAAGAAATGATGAGCTACTCAAGTCCCAATAATGACTCAGTTTTTAGCAAGCCGTAACTCAGATGAGAATCGAAGATCAAAATGAAATTTTTTTATGAGAGAGCCACAAAAGGAAAATTTGATTAACACAAGCCTTATCTGATGTTATCCTCTGCCAAATGACTTCGAAACAGGCGATAAATGCATGCCCATGCACTCTGCCCCAGGGCCAGACTCATGGAACCACTCTGAGTTCATGCAAGACTGCAATGAAGCCCCTATCACAAGCCTTTCCATTTTATGGATAGGGGAGCAGGACACGGGGGTCTTCCCACAGTTACTAAAAAACAACAGCAGACAAAGCGCCCACTCACAAGGGGGCTCAGTAAAGCAACAGCAAAGAACTACAGACCAATAGTCATTAACATCCCATATCATAAAAATCTTTGAAAGGGTCCTAAAACAAGAACACCACCCATCTAGAAACCCATCAGTTACACAACCCAGGGCAACATGGGTTTAGAACAGGTCGCTCCTTTCGTGTCTCAACTATTGGATCACTAACGACAAGGACCTAAAGCACTAGAAAGGACAAAAAGAATGCCAGATGTAATATAAACAGACTTTGGCAAAAGCCTTCGACAAGTGTGACCATGGAGTAATAGCGCACAAAAATGTTTGCTAAAGGATAACAGGAAATCGGTCGATGGATCTAATAATTTCCTCACTAACAGAACACAGAGAAGTAGTCGTCAACGAGAGTAAAGTCCGAGGCACTAAGCTAACGGTGAAAAGCTCTGTTTCCCAACAATTGAGTGGGCATACTCACCCCATCTTGTTCCTCATCCTCATATCCGACATAGACAAGGATGTCAGCCATCAGCACCATGTCGTTCCTTGCAGATGACACCCGAATCTGCATGACAATGTCTTCCATTGCAGACACTGGCAAGGCTCCAGGCGGACATCAACCAAATCTTTCAGTGGCTGCGAAAAACAATGAGAAGTTCAACAATGAGAAATTCAATTAACTCAATATGGTAAACACGAGGAAATTAAATCTTCATACAGAGTTACAAAACAAATTCCTGGCCACAAAATAGAGCGAAACACCAACGTCAAAGACCTGGGAGTGATCATGTCGGAGCTCTCACCATCAAGGACCATAACATTGTATCAACAGCATCTGCTAGAAAAAATGACAGGATGGATAATGAAACTCTCAAAACTAGGGAAGCCAAGCCCATGAGACACTTTTCAGGTCACTCGTTGTTCTATCTAGGAGGCTGGAATATTTCTGCACACAAACAGCTACCTTTCAGGCAGGTGAAATTGCTGACCTAGAAAAATGAACAGAGACCCTTCCACGGCGCGTCATAACGGAGATAAAACAGACCTCAATTACTGGGAGCGCTTGAGGTTCCAAAACCTGTATTCCCTGAACGCAGGCGGAGAGATACAGGATTATATATCCACCAGGAAAATCCTAGAGGGACTAGTACCGAACTATGCACATGAAAATCACTCTACTATACGAAAGCAAAAGACTTGGCAGACGAAGCACACCCCCCACTGAAAAGCAGGGGTGTCCCACTAGCTCGTTAAAGAGACCCATACAATAAGTGTCATGGGGGCCCAAGACTGTCAACGCCTCCTAGCATACATAAGGGGATACCAACATCCACCGGGCAGTCTCAAGCTGGCACTGGGGACAAGCACCTAAAGTCGGTTTTCCTGACCAGCCGGCTGTGGCTCTCGTTGGTTTGCGTGCAGGCCAGCAGGCAACAATCCTTGTTGATCAGGCTCTCCTCCCACCAGGGAGCCAGGACACCACCAGCCGTGGGGGCTTGACCCCCGGAAACTCTCTCCAGTTAACCTCAAGGTATGTAACTCCATGTTTTTTGGTTTAAAACAGTGAAATTGCACTGTATTTTCTATGGTATTTATGAATATTATTCTAGTTTTCCTTGTCCTCATTTTATTAGAATGAAAGACATAACAGAAATCGAGAACGATTTGATGGTTTACAAGGAAAATTAACCTTGAAATTGAGGCTCAGAGTAGCAGAAATCTTCGATTTTTGCCGTAGTTTTAAAATACACAAATCATGCTACGTGGTTCCAAGTACACACAATTGGTGAGTCTAAAATCATTCACAAGTGCTCTGATATTATTATACAATTTTCTTCACTAATGCCAGTAGTCTGCATAACAGTAAAAATCTTCTATTTTATGTAATAAAAATTCAAAGTGGAAAGCAACAGAATGTACGAAGGGGCATGGGACAAGAACTAATGAACAGAGGAAATGTTATTTTAGTGCCAGAATGTCTTTGTTGCTTAATCTGGACCCATATTTGGAAATTGGCAACTTTTTGAAATTTGTGAGAATTGGCAAAATTGCTAAATTCTGACCACTGTTACTGGATAGTTGAAAACGGTAATGTTTGTTTTCTGATACTCATTCAAAAAAAAAAACTGGAGTTCTAAAGCAAAATAGCTATGATTTTTGTCAACTAGTACACAGGAATTGGCCGAAAATAGGGCTCAAATTGGCCAAAATCACCAAGAGCATAATTCTGTAATTTTTCTATCAAATTTCATACTTTTGGTGTCAATTATGATCAGAAAAGATTCTCTATCTTTTCATAAAAAAAAAATATTTTTTTTTTTTAAATTTTGGCGAAACCCTGAGCAAGTCAGGGAGAGGGCCTGGCAACCCTGAAAGGGTTACGAGCTGGGCAAACACTCAAATTGCCTAAACGTAAGAGTGCAAATTCCAGGGCACTACACCTTGACACCAACCAGAATTATCAGCACCCATATCCAACACATACAACAAAAAACGTATCCAAAACAGATGGGATCCATTATCGCAAGATACATACTGCATGCCACATTCAGCTGCTACTCACACTAAACAATTCACTCATCTGTCCCTACCTCACCTATGCTATTTGAGTTGTGGGGATCAACAGCAGCAACACACCTAAAGCCAGTAATAACCCATCAAAAAGCCACAGCAAGAAATAGTCACAAAAACCAATCCTATGCAACACCTCCCCCCCACCCACTACTTTCAAAGATCTAAACTTTCACTCACTGTACAGAACAACCACACTTACTACTGTGTACCTACAATTACAGAACCATAAATGTCCAGTATAAACCTTGACCCTAAAACAGCTATCTTGATCGTTGTGACAAGGACCCACAGCAAGCACCAGGCACAAAATCCCCCTCTATGAAATTCCCCATGTCTGGCTAAACCTATACAAAAATTAATTGTACATAAAAGGACCTAAAAATCAGGAATACCATACCTGAAAATTCTAGAACTGCAGACACAATCATCACTTTTTCAAAACTACCATTAGTAAACATCATATCTCCCTGAACACACCTCATTATCAGCTAACTACATATAACCACTTATTCTCTTGTATCATACACACACAACAAACAACCTAGACCTACTCTCAATATCCATGATTCCTCACACTCATACTTACAATCACCCAATTTGACTATAAACATAGAAATATGTAATAAAAACTATTACTTTAATGAATCTTAAACAAGTCAAAGTTTTCCTGAGATACTCCAAAATAGTAGCTTCACTAGAAACAATGGTATCATACCAAGACAAAGCCACTTACAATTGCTAATTTACGAACTGTAATGCAGTTACCTAGCCTAAACTCTTTCAATGGTCCGCACAGCCCTCTCCAGAGAACTTGTATCTCAGGGTCCCCCAAATATTAAAAAATAAAAATTATTTTTTCTCAAGAAAAGATAGTTTTTTCTAAACATTATAGGCTAAAAACAAAATAAAATTTCCATCAGTACTTATACCGAGATATGGAGACATGAAGTTGACACAAAATGCCCAATTTAAGGTAACATCGCGGACAGCTGTCACTCGGTAATTATTGATTTTTAGTTTTTCATGCACTATTTTCTATTAATTTATTTATTTTTTTTTCCAAGTAACTTTTATGCCTGTGAGACATATTAGCACTATTTTATAAGTTTTTTTTCTCTTTTTTTTACTAACACAATAACTCCACAAACCACTGTTGTCATTATATTGTTTATAATTGTTGTTTTCATTCACACACTAAACGATATAAAATGTTGTTTATTACTATTTTTTCTATATTTTATATACACAATACAGTCACATGGAATGTTTGCTAGAAGTACTGCAGCCTGTACAAGTCTTTGAAACATGGAGTCATTCACTAGTGGTGTTTTACACTCCTCACACATAAAAATGATGTCTCTGCATTGTTCCTGGGCATTTTTTTGTATGTACAACCAGACGTAACACCTCTTCTAGAGCCTTTTTCCTGAAAGCACAGCAGTTAGTTTTACTAGGAATGATCACCCTGCTTCAACGAAAGGAGTTGTTGATAATTTAGTGGCGGTCTATTGCCAGGTGTTGTTCCTTGGTACTTGATACTATTATTCTGATGACAGACAAAAAACAAAATTCGCCATATGATGGTGTTCTGGTCCTCAACTTATACAATTATAAGCCATTGAGCATGGAAAATCCAGAAGAAGGGAAGAAGAGTTTTTTATATACCACTATAACTCTTGCAAACACAATCACAAACCCAATCTGCCATGTAACATTTGTCCACGAGGGAATATGAGGGTGTAATCAGTCACAGCTGCAGGTTTTTTAATAATGGGTTTATTGCTGTCTCTATGCTTCTGCCAGTGTCCTGCTTATAATGGGTTCATTGCTGTCCTCCTGTTTCCGCCAGTGTCTGCCATTTTGTTAGGGTGAACTGATGACAACAGTGTGACATCGTCGTTTGTCATGCCACCGAAAAGCCATAATGTCATTGCAGCAAACACATTGCACCTCACCTCATGAGTGCGAGCATCAAACCTGGTGCATATTATTACGATTTGCATGCACTGTGCCACTCACAATCTGTCATTTCACAGTCGCAAAAAATCACTGAGAGAGGGGCTTGTGTACCAGTTATCAGTATAAAAATATGCCCCTTACCAAGGAATGGTATCTATCCATTGTCTAACCACATCACAGAGATGCCCAATAACATCCTGTAATTTTTGCAATGTATAACTTCCAGTGTACACAATAATATCCAATACCAAGACCACTGTAACAATCACACGAAGCACAAACAACTTTATACCAAGTGTTTCCTCTTGCTCGGTAAGAACTGCTTGAAAGGATCTTCCTTTGAAAGAATCAAAGACTCATCAATTACAAGAAGCTTACCTGAAGGGATAAAAATACATAATGAATTTCTGTTTCAGATACACAAACACATTCCTAATCTTATATAACCTGTCGTTTTCTAATCAGTCCTGGTTTTGGTCTAAGAAGTGAAGCATACTCAATAGTAGTCAAATCGATTCACTCCCATTATTCACTAAAACCTGGGGTTGCAATCAGTCGTTCCTGTAGACCATATGATTTCAAATTGGCTTATACACAGTGGCATAAGCATTATTTGTAGCAAAGAAAAGTTACATGCTCACCACAGTTGTCACTCCTCCACCTGTGTAGCCGTGAGCTTTGGTGAAAGTATTGTGTTTGCCATGGTCACTCGTAGTATCAGTTGCAATTTCGCTGAAATGCATAATTCCAAGCAGGGTTCGTCCAAAAAATAAAAAAATAAAAACTCGAAACATTCCAGTTCAGTGGGCATTGTTCCCCAGTGTACAACATGGCCATATTCCACTTTGCTTTCATCAAACTGATGGGGATTTGGAACTAAATTGACAGCTTCCTGCCAATTTCCAGGTGCGGTCTGCTGGTGGGTACTGCATAATGACAGGTGGTTGTGTTGTAGAGGTTGTGGTTATGGAGGCTGGTGTGATGGGTGGGTGGGGATGGAGTGGGCCTTTGTTGTAGATCAAGCTGAGGCAGCAGCATGGGTGGCAGGCATGGCCCACTGCTGTGCCTTACAGCCGTCACACCACAACCACTGTGGAAAATACTTATATATTTTCCCCGGAAATACGGTAATTTATAGTAAAAGATGCCCTATATGTATTTTTAAAGAAGTATGTTATCGAAAATGGGAAACCAGCGGCTGGGGAGGGTAGTCGCAATTTTGAGTTTGAATGAGCCAAGTAAACGTGAGTGTAATTGGGAAAATTTTCGTGCTTTTAGAGTTAAAAATTGGGCTGAACACCTCTCAAATTAGGAGGTGAAATTGTTGGATGTGCAATCCTACAATAACTTGAGATAGAGAGCAGGCTACAGGACAGGACAACTTCAGGAACTCAGATAAGTCTGTTTATGTTATAACTCTGGCCGTGATTGTTATTTTCATGATAGGCAGTGACGTTTCTGAGAATGGATACAAGTTAATCTCCAGTTAAATTGAGTGAGTGATATAAAGAATTTTCCTTCTGTTATGTAAATGTGGTATATACTATAATCCTTTTTAAATTTTAATATACAAGTCCACAAATTTATATATTTGCCAGCATTCCTGGTGATGTCTCTATTTCATTTAATTAATAGTCCAGAGCACTTGTGTATATGACAGTGGTAGTATCGAAGGGGGAGCATATTTTTGCGACCTAGTGTCCCAAATTGGTCTAACTGAAAAATAAGAATTATCTATGTCATTTACTGTTTATGTAAATAATGATACATTCAATAAATCAATTTTCCCACACAGCCACAACCATGCACTTTTTCCATCCCAATTGCAACACTATCATCGTCATTTTCACTGTCTGTTTCTGTGTACAGTCACGGATGACTCTGTAGGATGTACTCCTTTCGCCCAGGAATAGTATATGGCACACTAACAAGCGCAATATAATCGTCGTATATACTGACTCTTCACTGGAAATATACCACTTCACTATCACTATTGGAACTGGTTTCAAGAGCTTGTAGTTCATATTCACTATAAACTATCATCTCCAATGCTCACAATTCTGATCCCAGGATTTGGAAAATAGGAGTTTCCTCTTTGATTCTGGTACCAAAACTGAACATGAAAAGAACGGCGGCCCAGCACCAGAGTGGAAGGCTGAGGTCGCGTAGGGTTTTACTCACTATTAACCGATATTCTGGTCATTAGTTTCGTCACGAGCCTCACCAAAACCTGAAACCCCCCCCATCTCACTGCAACTTCCATCGGTATTAGGAACTGTCCACAGGGGAACAAAAAAGTGTCCCCATTCGCAAGAGTGAGGAGCATCTTACTGCAAGGCATGGTGAAAACAAGGTCTACTAAAATGGCGTTCCCACAATGCGCACTGGGTCCCATATTTATTTTCTACCATGCACACGCGACCACACAGACCCATTCTCTCACATGTAGGCCTACCAGCCCATTTACCCGTGAGATAAGAAGGCACTATAATTTAATGCATACTAAGTACGTCATGGACACTGGCGCGTAAGCCCGTACTAGTACGTGCTGAAACCCTGAAAGGGTTTAATATCAACATGCTCAAAATCTGTACCAATATAGAGTTTTGTGAATTTAATCTTAGGCCTGCCTGAAATGCCATAACATGCTAGGTGGATAGTGGCCCTCTCCTGTAAATTAGTATTTTGTAATATGTAAACCAAACAATAGGTGTGGTTTACATATTTTAAGAAAAAGAGGATAATAAAGTATACAAGATATGATGTAGGGCGAAATGACAGTTAGTTTTGTTGATTAATTATTGGTAGATAAAAGACCTGTAAGTAGACATACAGGATGTACATGTTTATTAGAGGGGCCCACAATATTATCAGATCACTTTCAAGTTTGTAGCGACACTGGAGTAAAAGTAGATGGGATAGAACATCAGGGAAGAGAAGAGGTGAAGGTTTATAACTAAAAGAGGTAGGCAGTTTCGAGTAAGATATAAACAGCTATTAGAGATAGATGGGCAAATGAGAGCTAGGAAATGGGTCGAAGAGGTATGGGTAGGTTTAAAAATGTAGGTTAGATGTTTTATCAGCAGAAGTTTTGTGTTATAGGAAAGTGGGTTGCGGGAGAAGAGGTGCGATTGGTAGAATGATGATGTATAGAGAGTATTAAGGAGAAAAAGTTAGAATATGAAGAAGTTTTTTATACACAAAGACAAAGTTGATGCAATGAGGGAAGAGTAAAATGGAGAAAAAGAGAGAGGTTAAGAGAGTGTGAAGCAATGTAAAAAGAGGCAAATGAGAGAGTGGGTGAGATGTTATCAACAAAATTTGTTTGAAAAAATAAAAAGTTTTGGCAAGAGATTAAACAAGTTGTAAGAAGCCAAGAGAACAAATGGATAGTCAGTAAAAATAGGAGAGGAGGTTATTAAATGGAATTAGAGGTATTGGGAAGATGTAGGGAGATATTTTGAGGAATAGTTTAAATGTGAGCAGATAGGGAATCTGTGATTTTGTGGTAAGGGCCAAAGGAATAACATCTTGTAGGAGTGAGGAAGGCCAGTTGTGAGTGTGGGGGCAGTTCGTGAGGCATAGGAAAATGAAAGGGGGAAAGGCAGAGAGCCGGGATTGATGGGATAAAGATATAAAGTTAAAAGCAGGTGGGGAAATAGTTATTGGAGTGGTTGGTGCAATTATTTAATAAATTTATGGAAGCGGGTAAGGGTACCTAGGGATTGGCAGAGAGCATGCATAGTTCCATTGTATAAAGTCCAAAGGGGACAAAAGAGAGTTGCAAAATTAAAGGGGATAAGTCTGTTGAGTATACCTGGTAAAGTGTATGAGAAGAGTATATTGAAAGAATTAATAGTAATACGGAGAATAGGATAGCAGATGAACAAGGAGGCTTTAGAGAAGGTAGGGGTGTGTGGGCCAGGTGATTACCAGTGAAACATTTAAGTTAACAGTATGTTAGATAAGGCTAAAGAGGTCTTTGTGCATTTATGGATTTGGAAAAGGCGTATGACAGGTGGATAGGGGGCAATTTGGCAGATGTTTGCATGTGTAATGGTGTAGGAGGTAGGTTACTGAAAGCAGTTGAAGAGTTTTTTAAGAGATAGTGAGGCGTCCAAGTTAGAGTATGTTGAAAGAGGAAATTATTTTCCCATTAACAGTAGGCCATAGACAAGGATGTGTGATGTCACCGGTGGTAGTTTAATATATTTATAGATTTGTTGTAAGAGTCAAGTAAATGCAGGGTCTTGCAAAGAGGCGTGGAAGTTAAAAGATAAAGAATCACACATTAAGTGGAGTTTCACAGTAGCTCTTTGCTGATGACACTGTGCTCTTTGAGATTCTGAAGAGAAGCTGCAGAGATTTGGTGGAATGAATTTGGTAGGGTGTGCAAAAGAAGAAATTAAAAGTGAATACAGGAAAGAGTAAGGTAATGAGGAAAACAAAAGATTAGGTGATGAAAGATTGGATAATCAGATTGGAGGGAGAGAGTATGGAGGAGGTGAATGTATTCAGATATTTGGGGAGTGGAACGTGTCAAGTGATGGGTCAATGAAAGATTGAGGTGAATCATAGAATTGATGAGGGGAAAAGGGTGAGAAGGTGCATTTAGGAGTCTGTGGAGACAAAGAACTTTGTCCTTGGAGGCAAAGAGGGGAATGTAATGAGATATAGTTTTACCGCGAGCCTCTTTATATGGGTGTGAAAGCATGGGTGATGAATGTTGGCAGCGAGGAGAATGCTGGAGGCAGTGGAAGATGTCATTTCTGAGCAAATGTGTGGTGTGAATAAAAAAGCAGAGAATTCGTAGTTTGGAAAGTTAGGAGGAGGTTCGGAATTACCAAAACTGTTGTCCAGAGACTGAGGAAGGGTTGTTGAAGGTGGTTCGGACATGTAGAGAGAAATGGAGCAAAACAGAGTGACTTCCCCCCAAGAGTGTATCATCTGTAGTGGAAGGAAAGGCGGGTAGGGGTCGGCTAGGAAAGTTGGAGGGAGGTTAAAGAGTTTTGTGTGCGAGGGGCTTGACTTCCAGCATGCATGCGTGTGCGTTGTTTGATAGGAGTGAATGGAGACAAATGGTTTTTTTAATACTTGATGTTCTTGTTGGAGTGTAGGCAAAGTAACATTTATGAAGGGGTGGGGACAGGGAAACCGGCAGGCCGGACTTGAGTCCTGGATGATGTGGAAGTACAGTGCCTGCACTCGAAGGAGGGGTGTTTAATGTTGCCAGTTTAAAAACTGTATGTAAAGCAACCCTTCTGGCAAACAGTGATGTAGTGAAAGGAAGGTGAAAGTTTTTTCTTTTTTCGGGCCACCCTGCATTGGTGGGAACGCCAGAGGTGATAATAGAAATAAAATATAATCCTATAATATGTAAACCCCCAATTTAATCTTTATAGAGAATAAACTTGATTGATTTATTTATTAAGAGAAGAGAGTAGAGCCAAACCCAGAGCAGTCAGGTATACACCAGGAAGGAAATTTCACAAGACACTTCAAGGTGTCTCTCACGTGGTAGCTGAACCAAACAGTTAGACTTAGCAATCAACACTCATGATCCTCAACATGGTCAGGCACTTAAGTTCATCTTCCGAGCTCCCACACCACACAGATCCAGTTAGTTTAATATGTTTATTATTGCACCCCATACCTATCCTGTGGGCAGTAGTCATCAGATTACAGAGGTACATAATGGGTCCAGGGTCTGGGCCCCAAAGTTTTGATAGCTGAGCAAGTTACAAACGTAATGAACTCCAGGTAGATCTGGTCACAATCGTGACAAGTTACGAAGGTATTTACAAATTACAGAGGTACATAATGGGTCCAGGGACTGGGCCCCCAAAGTTTGATAGCTGAACTAGGTACAAAGGTAATGAACTCACAAGTTACAAAGGTAAAGAATCCTATAAGTAAATTTATTTACCTACATTTATACATGGCTACAATCATGAACAAATTGTAGAGTAATGAGCAATTCACACATCCACACCGGGCCAGAAATGAATGAGTTATTGGTGCAAAAATTGATTGTTGAGTCACACATACCCAAATAGGTGAGTACATATGCACACGAGTACAAGCACTCACACATACAGTGGACCCCCGCATAACGATCACCTCCGAATGCGACCAATTATGTAAGTGTATTTATGTAAGTGTGTTTGTACGTGTATGTTTGGGGGTCTGAAATGGACTAATCTACTTCACAATATTCCTTATGGGAACAAATTCGGTCAGTACTGGCACCTGAACATACTTCTGGATTGAAAAAATATCGTTAACGGGGGGGTCCACTGTATATGAGTACACATATACATATGCAAACACACACATACACATACACACACACACACACACACACACACACACACACACACACACACACACACACACACACACACACACACACACACACACACACAAACACAGTCAGCAGACGTGGGGGCACAAGGCTCCGAGAACTTTAGTGTTTTTAAGGTGTGCAGTAACTGCTAGCAGTAATCAGTGGTAGTGACAACATCAGTGAACAATACTACAAGTGATAACCAAAGTTATTAGTTAAAAAAAGTCGAGAGGAAGCCTGAGATCATAAATATTTCAAAGTGTCAAACCGTTAGAGGCTAGTAGGCACCTGTTGCTACACAGATTCAAATATACCAAGATCAAAGTGAGTGTGGAAGCGGGTGTTCAAGAATTTCGAGAGATTGGTTAACAAGTGAAATGTGGGGCACCATACAGTGAGACAGAGCTTTCTGTGAAATTAGAAAAGAGGTTGGAGAAGGAGAAGAGGAATTGGGAGGCACAAGTTGAAACTGCAATAACCAGGATAAGGGTCCTAGAAGATGAGGTAAACAGGCTGAAGCAAGTTACAGGGGCATTGACCAGAGAAGACACAGCATATGAAGCTGAGAGGCCGAACAGGAAGGAAGGAGATATGAATTATGCTAAGGCCATATCAACCTCCCAAGAAGGGCCAAGGAGTGAAAGGGGAGAGCAGATGGGTGCAGGTGGAGAGGGTGTTAGGTCAAATGAAGAGGCACAACAATGCTACCAAGAGCCACTGGAAAAATCAAGGGAGAAAATGACCATGTACAGACAGGAACCAGTCACAGAGGGAGAGGCAATGGGAAGAGGAAAGGGCTAAATCAGTGTTTATCCATGGTTTCAGGAGAGAGAGGAAAGGGCACACACTGAAAGACAGCAGGCAGAAAGAAAGGAGATTGAGAACATTATCAAGGAAATAGGTGAAGAAGACATGGACAAGATTTTAAATTTTCAGAGAATAGGGGGGTACTTGAAGGGGAGAAAATGATGGATCAAGCTGATTCTCAGGACAGAAACAGTGCAGAACAGGATCCTCCAAGAGAAACCACGGTTGAAATACTCGGAAAAGTACAAGAGGGTGTTCCTAGACAGAGACAGAACACAAACAGAATGACAGCAGCTGAGGGAGAGGACAAAAAAGCAAAAGAAGCTATGAAAGGAGACAAGGATGGAACCAGCAGAGGTCAGTCAGAGCAGAACAGAGCAGCAAGGGCAAGCACACACAGAACTATCCTCAGCACCATCCCAACACAAACTACAACCCACATGCACAGCTTCCACCCAACACCCAGCTATAGAATCCCACAGTATGCTACAGGTCTCCCACCCTCACAGGTCCCCCCAAACCACAGTGTTGGAAAGGAAACTGAAGATTTGGTACACAAACACTGATGGAACAACAAATAAGTGGGAGGAGTGGCACGAAAGAGTCAAAGAGGCATCACCGGACATAATAGCTCTCACAGAAACCAAGCTAACAGGTATGATAACAGATGCCATCTTTCCAACGGGATACCAGATCCTGAGGAAAGACAGAGGTAACAGGGGGGGTGGAGGAGTGGCACTGTTGATCGAAAACCGATGGAATTTTGATGAGCTGGAGAGAGGAGACAGCGGAGAAGCAAGTGATTACATAGTGGGATGTTCCAGAGAGGGGACACAGACACAAAAGGTCACAATTGGAAGTTGAAGACTCGGATGAATCAAAGGGATGTTAGGAAGTATTTCTTCAATCACAGAGTAGTCAGACTGTGGAATAGCCTAGAAAGTGATGTAGTGGAGGCGGGAACCATACATAGTTTTAAGGCGAGGTATGATAAAGCTCATGGGGCAGGGAGAGAGAGGACCTAGTAGCAATCAGCTAAGAGGTGGGGCCAGGAGCTATGAATCGACCCCTGCAACCACAAATAGGTGAGTACACACACACACACACACACACACACACACACACACACACACACACACACACACTCACACTGACACATTCACACTCACACACTGACACACATGCAAACACATGTGGTAATGCTTTATTTACATGGAGCAAAGTCAGGGTATTTTTCCAGAATGGTCTGTAATATACCACTATGGATAAAATACTTGGACATATCTTGAACATTTCTGAGTGAGTTGTCTCTGAGTGCATTAATTTTATCAAACTCCTATACATAATGACGCAGGGTGTGACAGTAGTTCATCTGGCAAGGTTTGCATTTTGTTTTGGTCTACATCTAGTGGTGGTGATTTAACCCACCAAAGATACATGTACTTGTAACCCAGCTGGAGCCGGGCAGTAGTGACATCCAAGAGTCCGCTTATTTTATTGGATGCACCATAGATATGTGGCTCCTCCTGCATGATAGAATGATGATAGATGGACTGACTAGTGTCAATCTCCCTGAGTCTTAAGTCAATAAAATTCAGTTGAAGTTCTTTTCGTATTATTGTTCTCAAACTGCTACCTGACAAGCCAAGATTGTAATCTACCCCCTCTTTGAAAGCATACAGCTTAACCAATTTATCAGTTCTGTCATGCATCCAAAGACCAATGTGGGATGAAATCCACAGCATGTGCACTCTGACTCTCACCAGCGTTATAAAGAGGAAACTGACACAGAACATGGAGGGGGTCCAAGGGACCACAAAGGAAAATCCATTGGGCAGTTTTGTACATAGAGCACACCAAGACACAAATATACCACATACCTTCCTGAACTTCTCATGTCATTGAAGGTTGTCAACCTCTGCCTCATTGCACAAATATGTAAACTCTGACTCTAATCACACTCTTGGCTCTGACTCATCTCCTTCATATTTGGATGGCTGGTAGGGTGTACTCAAGCTTGCTGAAAGTTCACCACTGCAAAAAAACAAGGTCAGCACATGACAAATACTATGTACAAAGCATACACCATGCATCTACAAGAAACATCTAGAGAGAGCATCAGCAACCACATTCTCTGAGCCTTTTTTATATTTGACTTCCAAATTAAAAGGCTGTAGGAACAAAGCCCATCTTAAGAGTCTTTGATTGTGGATTCTCATTCTCTGCAAAAACCTCAGAGGATTATGGTCACTTCTGCAGGATGTGGGGAAGCACTGACATAAACTTAAAATTTTTGCACAGCCAACACCAAGGCCAAAGCTTCCTTTTCCATGGTTGCATAACCACGTTGATGCTTTTTTAATTTGAGAGTGCGGTAACAAACTCATCACCCTGCAACAACACTGCACCTACCCCTTCATCACTACATCCACCTGTAGGGAGAAGAGGCATTCAAAATCAGGACTTTTCAAGATAGGAGCATTCCCTAATAACAATTTCACATTTTCAAAAACCATGTCACACTTGCTGTCCCAGTTGAACCGAGCTTTGAGACTCTTCAAAGTTGTCAGTGGTGACGCTACCTGGAAGAGGTTGGGGCAGAAGCATCTGTAATAATCCACCATGTAATAACCTACAGATGTAGTATACACAGACTTTGCGAAAGCTTTCAACAAGTGTGACCATGGTGTAATAACACAAGAAATGCGAGATAAAGGAATAACAGGAAAAGTTGGTAGATGGATCTACAACTTCCTGACAAATAGAACACAAAGAGTAATAGTAAACAGAGTAAAGTCCCAAGCAGCCACGGTAAAAGTCTCTGTTCCACAAGGCACAGTACTCGCTCCCATTCTATTCCTTATCCTCATTTCTGACATAGACAGAGATGTAATCCTTGGCACCGTGCCTTCTTTTGCAGATGACACCCAGATCACCATGGCAGTGACATCCATCAAAGACATCACGAGACTCCAAGCGGACATCAGCCAAATCTTCGAATGGGCCACTCAAAACAATATGAAGTTCAACGAGGAGAAATTTCAAGTACTCAGATATGGAAAACTTGAAGGAATTAAAAATGTGTCAGGGTATACCACAAATTCTAACCATACAATAGAGCAGAAAAGTAATGTGAAGGACCTGGGAGTGATAATGTCAGAGGATCTCACCTTCAAAGACCATAAAAATGTATCTACTCATCGGGAGGAAAAAGAATGAATGGGATAATGAGAACCTTCAAAAATGGGATGCAAGCCTTGATGATTT
>NC_069400.1:50027774-50045017 GCF_026875155.1 Cherax quadricarinatus
TTCCAACTGTTTTAAAATGTCACTGGGGAACAAAAGTGTCCCAATTCGCCGAGGAGTGGGGAGCTTCTTACCGCGAGGCATGGTGGATATTGTTTAATAAGATGGCATTCCCACAATGCACCACTGGGTCCCAGATTTTTTTTCTACTGCCCCACACCGACCACACAGACCCATTCTCTCAAAATGTAGGCCTACCAGCCTTTTCCCACGAGATTTGACGGCGCTAGAATTTGTGCGTGCTAGTATGTCAAAAACCCCTGTGTGTAAGACGTACTAGTATGCCCGGGAATACCTCAAAGGGTTAATAGCAAACACTATGATGACCTCCTGGCACTACTTGATTTCCTAAAGACAACCTTCTCCTGTATTAGTCTCACTTACACCTGGCTTAAGCAGGACACAATAAAAAATCTACCCACTACCAGGTTACACAGCAATCCACAACTGCAGATTAAAACCAAGTTGGGGGTGGTATTGCAATCTCTTACTCTAATAAACCTACTTGATTAGCACCACTTGCTATAGTGATGAATATGGAAAATTTATATTTTTGCAAATTTTTTAACTGTAAAAAACAGTCAGTGCCATTCACCGGATGCCTCCAAAAACAAACCCCTAATTTCAGTGAGAAACTTAAGACACTAAAAACAAACAGCCAAAAGAACATGCACCACCTTCTCTTAGCGGGAGACTTAAATATCAACCTTGCCTTCCAGATATCAACCTGTAACTGATTTCATCAACATATGAAAAAACACTTCTCATCCCAACAATAACTAAACCAACCAGGCTGACCGAGAAAGTGCAACCATAATTAACCATATATGGACCAATAAAACTAGCACCCCTTAATTCAGAGATATTCCCCACAGACAACACCAACTGACCACTATCCTACCTTCCTCATAAGAAATATTAGTAAACCACCGCATGGAATACAACAAAGTTTCATTTAGACTCCATTACGACCCTCAATAAGTAATTTCCAGCAGAGCTAGAGACTTTTTGACTGGCCTACAGAATTCCCCAAAGGGTTATTGGTATTGAATGATTGGACAGCCCATATTTCTAAATAAATTACTTAGACTAACAACAAACAATGTCCTATAAAAACAAAACAGATTACGGATAAACGGCTCGGTTGCCCATGGCTAACAAAAGCAGTATACCGAAATCCTTGATAAGAAACATCAGTATGAAAAGCAATATTCTTAAACACTATCATCAGTTCTCACCAAAGTAAAAAAAAAAAGCCAAACAATGTACTACTCCAGCAGATTCACTGAAACAAGAGGAGATATAAAAAAGACCTGGAATACACTCTCTCAGATTCTGGGAACCCACAAACTGAAAAAACTAAGGATATTGTCCTAATTAAACTGAACGAAATACCACAGCATCCCATTGATGCAGTAACAAGATAAATGACTTTTTCTCAAACCATAGGATCTAATATCACCAGTAAAATCCCAGGTAACAATGCCCATGCAAGTGATTATGTAGATGGGAATTTCCCAAACTCCTATCTTGTACCTACTGAGCCCATAATGTGATCCTTTATTGACTACGTTTTGCCCACACAGTGGGCTTTTTCAAGTCACAAACAGAACTACCTGGGGTGGAAGGAACGCGAGTATTTATAGTCCCCGGGTGAGGTCAGGTGAAGAATGCTGCATCTGATGATGTACCGAGTTGGGTTGTAGAGTCTAAAAACTTGGGTAGCTTGGAAAGGAGACTGGACAAGTTTGTGAGCAGACCTTCTACAGTGTTCTTATGTGGGATAGGGGATGAAGAAGTTTTTGGCAAGTTTTCAGCTATGTTTTAGAAGCCACTATTCTGGGTTTAAGTTGTCGGGTATAGAAATAAGTGATGATTCCAGGATTCTTCGGTATTGAGTGTTTTTCTTCTGTGGCGATAAGTCTTGAGTTTCTGTAGTTTATCAAGTGGTTGTGTGAATTACGGTTTGTACGCAGGCATTCCCTTTTGTCGTCAGACCTGCTTGCGTTTGGTGTTCTGAAATACGTGTTTGGAAGGTCCCTTGATTTTCGCCCACGTATAACTTGTTGCAGTCATACAAGGGATTATGTATACCCCTGCAGAGGATGGAGGCTTGTCCTGCCTACTACTGGTGATGTCATTGATGGTCGTGGTTGTGGAGGTAGATACTTGGAATGATGTTTTGGCAAAGATGTTGGAAACATGTTTGGCAATGGAGTTGGTGGGAAGGACTTAGTATCTCTTCTCGGGAGTGTCCTTCTCTGGGTTGTTGAAGATGTTTAGTGCTCGCCGTCTGCGTCCTGATGAAGTGACGAGGATAGTGGGAGTTTTGGAAAATACCTGTTCAATTATAGTGCATTCTTCCTCAAGGAACTCGTTGCTGCAGATTCTGAGTGCAAACCCGAAGAAGCCATAATACACCACTTTGGTTTTGGGGGTCGTGGTGGAGTAGAAGTGGAAAGATCGTTTTTGGTTGGTGGGTTTTTGATAGACTTTAAAAAGAAGTTCGTGGCAGCTTTGCAGAGTAGAACATCAAGGGAAAGGAAGATGTTGTCGACCTCTCTTCAAGTTGAACTGGAGAAGGCTCACCTGGTTAGCTTGTCTTGGAGAGCTTGAACGTAACTTTTGGGGTTATGAGGGGAAAAGTCGCAACTAACGGAGCCAGGTGACAGACGAAGGAATAATGGTGGAAAAACGTTCGGCTTCTAGATGTTTTTCCCTGTATTTTTCGCAGGACTGCACGAGTGGCAACCCATGGGTATCCAAAAGCTGCTAAAGAGGTGATTTTAAAAAAGAAAACACGTAAGCCAACACATGTTCAACCAGGTGATGAAGTCGCTGGCGGGAAATGGGAATCAAGTGATCGTCAATTTTTTTGAAAAAATAAAAACTCAAGACTTATCCCCACAGAAGAAACACTCAATCCCGAGAACCCCGGGAATCATCACTTATTTCTATATCCGACAACTTAAAACCAAATAGTGGTTTCTAAAACATAGCTGAAACCACTTCCCAAAGAAAACTTTTAGATCCCACATAAAAAATGTAGAAGGTCTGCTCACAATTTTTCCAGTTCCTTCCAAGCAAAACCCAAGTTTTTGACTCTAAAACCCAACTCGGTAATCATCAGATGCAGCATTCTTCCCCCTGCCCTCGCCGGCTATAAATATGCTTTCCTTCCACCCCGGTAGTTCGTTTGTGACTTGAAAAAGCCCACTGTGTGGCGAAACGATAATAAGGATACATTATACGCTTTTTGTGTTTATTTTGCATTGTGTCGGTATTTTATACCTTTTTTTCCCACCACTGAGCCCACTGAAGTCCCCACGTTTTAAGTCAAAAAAATTCGGGGAATCTGTCCTGTCCCCCTTTTATTGCACCTCACTTGACCTTTATATACCCTCTGTTCCATGTATTGTTGTAAGGGTTGATAAAGCTCCGGGGAGAGCGAACGTTGCCACAAAAAATTCACATTTTTTCACTTAGTCCTTTTATTTCAATTGTTGGTAATTCACCACTTTATTACAACAGAGCAGGTGTTGCACAACTTAACATTAACCCTTTCAGGGTTTCTGACGTACTAGTATGGCTTATGCACCAAGGTTTTTGATGTACTAGTACGCCTAAATTCTAGCGCCCTCAGATCTAGTGAGAGAAAGCTGGTAGGCCTACGTATGAAAGAATGGGTCTATGTGGTCAGTGTGCGCAGTATAAAAAAAATCCTGCAGCACAGTGCGTAATGACACAGATGACAGCAAGGAAATGAGTGAGCTACTCAAGTCCCAATATGACTCAGTTTTTAGCAAGCCGCTAACCAGACTGAGAATCGAAGATCAAAATGAATTTTTTATGAGAGAGCCACAAAAATTTGGATTAACACAAGCCTATCGGGTTTTTATCCTGGCCAAAATGACTTCAAAACGGGCGATAAATGACATCCCAGACTCTCCCCGGGGCAGACTCATGAACCCGTGTTCATCAAAAACTGCAAAAACCCCCTATCACGAGCCTTTTCCATCTTTGGGGGGGGAGCATGGACCGGGGGTCGCCCCACAGTTACTAAAAACAACAGAAAAAGCCCCACCCCACAAAGGGGGGCTTTTAAAGCAACAGCAAAGAACTACAGACAATTAGCTTTTAAAAAATCCCATATCAAAAAAAACTTTAAAAGGGGCTAAGAAGCAAGATCCACCCATCTAGAAACCCAAACAGTTACACAACCCAGGGCAACAGGGGTTTTTTAGAACGGGTCCCCCTGTCTGTCTCAACATTGGACACACGACAAGGTCCTAAATGCACTAAAGACAAAAAGAATGCAGATGTATATAACAGACTTGAAAAACCCTTTCGACAAGTGTGCCCAGGGTGAATACGCAAAAAAATGTGTGCTAAAGGAATAACAGGAAAAGTGGGTCGATGGATCTATAATTTCCTCACTAACAAAACACAGAGAGAAATCGCAAAAAGTAAAGTCCGAGGCAGCTACGGTGAAAGCTCTGTTCCACAAGGCACAGTATCACTCCATCTTGTTCCTCATCCTCTATCCGACATAGACAAGGTGTCAGCACAAACACCAGTCTTCCTTTGCAGATGACACCCGGGAATCTGCATGACAATTCTTCCATTGCAGACATGCAAGGGCCCGGCCATCAACCAAACTTTCAGTGGGCTGCAGAAACAAGTGAAGTTCACAATAGAAATTTTTAATTACTTGATATGGTAAAAAACGAGGAAAATTTAAAACTTTATCAGATTCAAAACAAATTTTGGCCCCAAATAGAGCGAAACACCAACTTTTAAAGATGGGAGTGATATGTCGGGGGATCTCACCTTTAAGGGCCAAACATTTTACAATCCCCTGCTAGAAAAATGACAGGTGGATAATGGAACCCTTTAAAAAAAGGGAGGCCAGCCCCTGATACACTTTTCAGTCCTTTTTATCGGGGGGATATTTTTGCACATAACAGCACCTTTTAAGGAGGTGAAAATTTCTGACCTAGAAAATGACAGAGAACCTTCACGCGCCATAACGGGGATAAAACCCTCAATTTCTGGGGGCGCTTTAGGTTCCTAAACCTGTATTCCCTGGAAAGCAGGCGGGGGAATACATATTATTACACCCCGGGGAAAAACCTAGAGGGAATTACCGAACTTGCACATGAAAATCACTCATACAAAGCAAAAGACTTGGGAGACATGAACTCCCCCCCCAATGAAAAGCAGGGGGGCACTAGCAGTTGAGACCATACAATAAGTGTCGGGGCCCAAAACGTTCAAATGCCCCCTGCATACATAAGGGGGGGTTTCAACAACCCCCGCAGTCTTCAAGCTGGCACTGGACAAGCACCCAAAGTCGGGTTCCGACCCCCGGGCTGTGGGTCGTCGTTGTTTGCGTGCAGCCAGCACAACGCCGGGTTTATAGCTCTCATCCAAGGGGGGCCGGTACAGACCAGGGCCGGGGGGGGTTGACCCCCCCGGAAAACCCCCCAGGTAAACTTCAGGAGGGAAATCCCGGTTTTTTTGGGTTTTAAAACAGTGAAATTGCACGTTTTTTGGGATGGATTTATGATAGTATTTAGTTTTTGGCTCATTTTATGAAAGAAAGACATACAGAAATTTAGACGATTTTGATTGGTTTTTACAAGGAAAAGACCCTTTAAATGAGCTCAGAGTACAGAAATCTTCGTTTTTTTCCGAAGTTTAAAAAAAACAAATATGTACGTGTCCAATACACGTCAATTGGGGAGTTAATATTTTTTCACAAGTGCGCTGAATTATTTTACAATTTCTTCACTAATGCGTGTCTGCATAAAAAAATCTTCTATTTTTTTTTTTAAAAAAATTCAAAGTGGGAAAAACAAAAGAAGTAAGAGGGGGATGGGGGCATGACTAATGAAAGAGGAAATTTATTTTTGTGCCCCGGAAAGTCTTTGTTTTTTATTCCCGGGCCCCATTTGGAATTTGGGATTTTTTAAATTTGTGTGAGATTGCAAAATTGCTAAATTTTGACCACTGTACTGGATACCTGGAGTTTACCCGGAGAGAGTTTCGGGGTCAAGCCCCCGCGGCCCCGGGCTGTGACCCGGCCTGGTGGATCAGCGTGATCAACCAGGGTTTGGGGCTGCTGCCCAAACCAAACCCGAGAGCCACACCCCCGGGCAAACTGCCTTTAGGGTTTGCCCAGTCCCAGTTTAAAGACTGCCAGGGGTCTGTTGGTAACCCCCCTTATGTTGCTGGGGATTGAAAGTCCGGCCCCCTGACACTTATTGTATGGTCTCTTAAGTGCTAGTGCACCCCGCTTTTCTTTGGGGGTGGTGCACGTCTGCAATCTTTTGTTTCTAGGAGTGATTTTCGTGTGAAAGTTCGGTCTACCCCTCTGGGATTTTCCGGGTGTATATAATCATGTATCTCTCCCCCTGCGTTCCGGGGGAAAAAGGGTTTAAAAAACCTAAAGTGCTCCCAGAAATTGAGGTTTTTATCCCCTTTATGGGGGCCCCCTGAAATTTCTCTGTCATTTTCTAGGTCGGAAATTTCACCTGCTTAAAAGGTCTGTTAGGTGAGAAATTTTCCCAGCCTAGATGAACAAGTGACCTGAAGAGTGTCATCAGGTTTGGGCCCCCCTTTTTTGGAAGGTTTTCCTTTACCACCTGTCTTTTTTCTACAGATGCGTTTGATAAAGTTATGGCCTTAAAGGTGAGACCCTCCGACAAAACACTCCAGGTCTTTGACTTGGGTGTTTCGCTTTTTTGTGGCCAAATTTTTTTTGTACTCTATGAAGTTTTAATTTCCTCATGTTTACCTATCTGATAATTGAAATTTCTATCGTTGAATTTCAATTTTTTTCGCAGCCCACTGAAAGTTGGTTGATGTCCGCCGGAGCCTTGCAGGGGGCGCAATGGAAGACACTGTCATGCAGATTGGGTGTCATCTGAAAAGGAAGACACGGGCGTGGCTGACATCCTTGTCTATGTCGGTATGGGGAGAGGAACAAGTGGGAGCAGTACGTCCCTTGTGGAACAGAGTTTTTCCCCCGTAGCTCCTCGTTTCTTTTTGAAAAATATCTCGGCTTTTGTAAAATTTAGCCATCGCCAATTTTTCCCCGTTTTCCTTTAGCGGCCCGCATTTTGTGCGCTATTACCCATGGTCACACTTGCAAAGGCTTTTGCAAAGTCTTATATTTTCTCTGCATTTTTTTTGTCTTTAGTGCATTTAGGACCTTGTCGTGTGATCCATAGTTGAGAAAAAAAAACAGGGGGAGCGACCTTTTTTCTAAACCCAGTTGCCCTGGTTGTGTAACTGATGGGTTTTAGAGGGGTGGTGATTTCTTCTTGGGACCCTTTCAAAGTTTTTTATGAATGGGAATTTTAAGTGCTTTTGGTCTGTATTTCTTTGCTTTTTGCTTTCTGCCCCCTTTGGGGGGGGGCTATGTCTGTTTTTTTTAGAAACTGAGGGACGACCCCGTGTCCAGCTCCCTCTCCATAGGATGGAAAAGGTCGTGATGGGGGGTTCTTGCAGTTTTGATAAACACAGAGTTCCTAGTCTGGCCTGGGGCGAGTGCTGGGTTTCTTTTTCCCTGTTCGAAGTCATTTGGGTCAGGATAACTCGGATAGGCTTGTTTTAATCAAATTTTGTGGCTCTCTCAAAAAAAATTTAAATTTTGATCTTCGATCTCGTTGGTTGGGCTTGCTAAAAACGATCATTTGGGATTTGATAGCTCACTCTTTTCCCTTGCTGTATCTGTGTGGGGACCCATTTTGTTTAAGGGGGGGCCCCAATATGGACTTTTTCTATTTTGTTTTGGGCATAGGGGGAAGAAAATTTTGGGTTTTTTTCGTTTTCTTTATGGCTTTTGTTCTTTTCCCGCATTCCTGACTCCTAAAGGATTTTTTTTAGTTTAAAGTTCGATGCTTGCTATTTTTGCCAATGTCCCCCTGCGCATTTTGATAATTGACCTTTTTTTAGCCGCTCTGTTATTCTTTTCCCCGTCGCCTGAAAGGGAGGCCTGCCTTTCTATTTTACATTACTCCCCCCTTTTTTTTTAGGGAATAACCTTGTGCATACATCGAGGGCCCCCGGGTTAATTGTTCTGGGCTAAGTTTGGGTCGTGTTGCTTAGTATTTTCCCCCCCAGCTTATATGGGTTAGATTGGTTTATTTGGGTCCCACTTTATTTTTTTTGTTTTTAAAGTTAAAAATTTGGTAAATGCCCCTCGTGACTGCCCATTTTGTGGTTGGGCTCCACACTACTGTTAAACCCTCAATTATGTTGTGATCTGAGTTTTTTGTTTTTGATAGGGTGACTTTTTTATCAGATCTCTTGTTAGTGAAGGGGTCTATGTATTCTCCAGTCTAGTAGGCTCTATTTTGCGGGGTTTAAATTGAATTTTGGGGCAGAGATTTAAAAAGCTCGTGTGAGTGGATTTTTCCATCAGAGCGCCCCCTGGTGTTATTACTGCAACATATATTTGCTATATTTCCATTTTAGGTGCCTTAATTTTAAACCCCCCGGAGCAAGATGTTGGGTCGGGCGGAAAATTTTCCAACAGGGTCAATTTTTAAACAGGTTCCGGATTGCTGGGTGTTGATCCGGGGGGCTTGTAGACTCCACAATATAGGTTTTGGTTCTCGCCCCTTTTCGCTAAAAACTTTCCCCTACGTCATTTTTAGGCATTAAGCAGTTTTGTGCAAACAAGGGTCTGCAATGTACAGGCCAACCCCCCCCTTTTGCCCGTTCACTCTTCACATTGAAAAGGGGTTTTAAACCCGGGGTCCATATTTCGTTGTCCAATGTCCTTTTTGGGTCTCAGTGGAAAGCCGGAAAATTTTCTTTGCCTCTGCAAGCATCCCCGGGTGAAAGGGATTTTGTTGTTTTTTGGGCTTTTGACCCTGTTATTTTCAAAGAAAATTTTATCGGGGGGGTATTGTTGGTACTGGGGGGGGGGTTTTTTTTTCCGCATTGTACTGTATCTGTGGTTTGGGTGGAGCCCTACTGGGTTCCCCTCCAGGAATGATGGATTTTTTGTACGATTTCTGCCCTTTCCCGCCAGTTTTTTTTTCCTTTCCTGGCACTAAAAAACCTCTCCCCTGGGGTGGGTGGGCTACCCAGGTTTTCCCATGGCCCGGGGTTTTTTTATCTTTTTTTCCCCTTTTGGGATGCCCGGCAATTTAATTATGCACATCTTTCCTGTACTGAAGAGGTACAATTTAGGGTGAAAAAAACTTACAGGAAGGGAGTTTGCATTTTCTGTTGTCATATGGCAGACATTTTCTAGGGTGGTCATAGTTGCATGTCCCCCTCGTTTTTTTTCCCGATTTTCCCAATGCAGCAGATACCAATGATATTGTGCCGGCTTGGGGTTTTCCCTTTGCCTTGGGTTTCTGTGACTGTATTCCCCGTTGGGCTGTTTCCCTGTCTTATTCCTATCCCCTTACACCAACAATGGACCCCACCATTTTTTTTTGGGGTTTTTTCCTCACTATTGCTATTTGGGGTCCTCGTTTGCTATTTTCCCGGGTTTTCTGGTTTGCAATTGGTTTTAAACTATTTGACTACATTGTTTCCCCCTATGCCCTGCCCCTTTTGAGGTCATTAATGTATTCCCCTGCGTAAATTCCCCAACCTGGACAAAATCTCCAGCTTTTCCCCTTACTGTCTACCCGGACAGTATCCCAGTTTACCCTTTTTGTCTCCAGGACAGCACCCCCACTTCACCATTTCTGTCTCCCAGGACAGTAACTCCACTTCACCCTTACTGCCCCAGGACAGCACTCCACTTCACCATTACTGTTCCCAGGCAGCACTACACCCCACATTTACTGACACCAGGGTACCTCCCGCCTTACAGTTTTGACACAAAAGGGAGTACAAGGGCATCCTTCACCCCACTTTTTTTGTTCCCATTGTTTTAGAAAAATTCCAGGTTTTCTATGAAAGACTTTGATGTTATCCTCTTTTAATACCCTTGTGATTTTAGTCCACAGATTTTCCTCATTTGGGCTACCCAAAAACATTCCTGTTTTAATAGCTTGTGCTAGTTTGGGGGTACTGCAAAGGGCGGACACCAATTTCCCAAAAATGCAATTTATCCATGTGGTAGCCCTTTGTTTTTACTGACCCCAGACTACACAAGCTTCATAATGATTTGAATGGTTGATTTACTCAAGTCTACTAGCAACCCTTGAATATTTATTAAAACCTTAAATGAACTCTAGTATTTGTATTTCTGTTTCTAAAACCTTTTTTTATTTTGGACGCTTACCCTCACTTCCCGATTTTTAATGTTTGTGTTTATAAGGGCGCCCACAAACCCATCCTTTTTCAGTTGCTTTATTGCCAACGAAAAGTTTGAAACCACCCCCTTTTGGACCCGTAAGGTTGGCCAGTCAAGGGTTGGACCAGTCGATCTGCTTGATCAGTGGGTCACTTATTTAAAAATACTGGTCGGGATTTAGTAACACATGAAAGGGTCTACTGGAAAAATTTTCTACCCGAGTAATATGTTTTTGCTGATAAAAAAGTATAACTTGCGGTTTTGAAGAGGGGTGATATTGGCAGCTCCTACATGACGTACAGCACCTTTTTTGTTTATCAATCGCTGTATCTGGTTTTTTCTATTTTTTTTTTTCCGTTCCACCACAAAAAAATGCTATATTATCACTATAGTTGACGGGGTGCAAATTTTGGGGGAAGGACGCTTTTTCTGTAAAAAATTTTGTTCCTTTGTGAAATTTGGCCCGTGGAAAAATACAGGTTATAAAAAAATTCCAGTACGTTCGTTTTTAAAGAAAATGAAAAAATGAAAGTCACTCCCCCCAAAAAAGTACCATTATAAACGGGTTGTTGCTACACAACACTGTATTCTGTATTCACTGGTATCACTAGTTTAATGGAAATCGGTAAATGGTTGGTTTCTTGTCCCATTCAATAAAAAAAAAAATGGATTTTAAGCAAAATAGCTATGTTTTTTGTAAATAGTAACGGGGAAGGGCCAAAAAAGGGCTCAAATTGGCCAAAATACCCAAAGAGCATAATTCTGAAATTTTTTTATCAAATTTCAACTTTTGGTGTCTTATGATCAGGAAAAGTTTCTTATTTTTTATAAAAAAAAAAATTTTTTTTTTTTTTTTAAATTTTGGGCCCCTGAGAAAGTTGGGGAGGGGCCCCGGCCCCCTAAAGGGTTAAAGGGGCAACACTCATATTGCCAAACATAATGAGGGCAAATTCCCTAGGCCACCCGGACAAAAACCCTGAATTTCAGCACCCAAAACCAAAACACATAAAAAAAAAAAGTATCCAAAACTGTTGGGGACCCTTTTCAAGATACATTACTGCTGCCCATTCAGCGTTCTCACCATACTATCACTCATCTGCCCCCAAACCTCACACTATTTGAGTGTGGGATCAAAGCACAACCACCTAAGCCATAAACCCAAAAAAGCCACAGTAAGAATAGTCCAAAATTCCAACCCTAGGCAACACCCCCCCCCCTCCCACTCTTCAAAGATCTAAACTTACTCACTGTACAGAAACATCCACACTTACTAGTGAAAACCTACATTTCAGAACCTTAAACCCAGTTTTAAACCCTTACCAAAACACTTTCTTGATCTTGTGACAGGACCCACGGGCTAGCCCAGCACAAAAAATCCTTGACATTCCACATTTTGGCTAAACCTATAAAAAAATTAATTGTACAAAAAGGACCAAAAAATTGGGAAACCATACCTGAAAATTCTAGAACTGCAGACACAATCATCACTTTCAAAACTACCATTAAAAAACATCTTACCCCCCGAACCCCCATTATCAGCTAACAAAAAAAAAACCACTTTTTCTTGTTCTACAACACAAAAACAACCTAGACCACTCTAATACCTGATTCCTCACAATCATACTTACATTACCCAATTTACTATAAAAATAGAAATTTAAAAAAACTATTACTTTTAATCTTAAACAAGTCATAAGTTTTCCCGAATACTCCAAAATAGGAGCTTTAAAGAAACTATGTATCATACCCAAACAAAGCCCCTTACATTGCTAATTTACGAACGTAAGCAGTTACCTGCCTTAACTTTTAGGGTCCACAGGCCCCCAGGACTTTTCTCAGGGTTTCCCCCAAAATTTAAAAAAAAAAAAATTTTTTTTTCTTAAGAAAAAATGTTTTTTTTCTAAAAATTATAGGTAAACAAAAAAAATTTCCCTCAGTACTTACCGAGATATGGAGGGATGAAGTTGACACAAAAATGCCCCCAAATTTTTGGGGAAAATGGGAGCTGTCACTCGGAAAATTTTTTGTTTAGTTTTTCATGCATATTTTCCCATTATTTTTTTTTTTTTTTTTTTTCCAATAATTTTTTTGGCCTGTGAGACAATTTTTAGCACATTTTTTTAAAATTTTTTCTCTTTTTTTACTAAATTTAAATCCAAAACACTGTTGTTTATTTGTTTTTTAAAATTTTGTTTTTTACACACAAACGATAAAAAAGTTGTTTTTACTATTTTTTTTATATTTTATATACACATATACGTCACGGGGAAAGTTTCTAGAAGTTTGCGCCTGCAAGCTTTGAAAAATGGTGTCAGCACAGTGGTGTTTTACACTCCTCCCCCATAAATGATTCTCTGCATTGTTCTGGGCATTTTTTTGTATGTACACAGACTAACACCCTTCTGACCTTTTTTTTGAAAACAGTAGCAGGTAGTTTTCTAGGAAATGATCACCATGCTTCAACAGAAGGGGAGTTGTTTATAATTTTTTGGGGGGGTCTATTGCAGGTGTTTTTCCCTTTGGGACTTTAATACTATTTTCTGATGACAGACAAACAAAATTCGCCCTATGATGGTTTTTTTCTGGTCCCCCATCTTATACATATTAAAGCATTGAGCATGGAAAAGTCCAGAAGAGGAAAAGATTTTTTATACCCTTATAACTCTTGCAAACACAATCAGAAACCCAATCTGCTGTAAAAAATTTTTCCATGGGGAAAATTGAGGGGGTAATCAGTCACACGCAGGTTTTATAATGGGTTCATTGCTGTCTCTATGCTTCCTGCCAGTGTCTGCTTTATAATGGGTTCATTGCTGTCTCTATGTTTCCTGCCAGTGTCTGCCATTTTGTTAGGGTGAACTGATGACAACAGTGTGACATCTCGTTTGTCATGCCACCGAAATGCCATAATGTCATTGGCAGCAAACACTTGCACCTCACCTCTATGAGTGCGAGCATCAAACCTGGGCATATGTTTACGATTTGCATGCACTGTGCCACACACATCTGTCATGTTCACTCGCAAAAAATCACTGAGTGAGGGGCTTGTGTACCAGTTATCAGTATATAATATATGCCCCTTACCAAGGAATGGTTCTATCATTGTTCTAACCACATCACCAGAGATGCCCAATAACTTCCTGGTATTTTGCAATGTATAACTTCCAGTGTACACAATAATATCCAATACCAGACCACTGTAACAATCACGAAGCACAAACAACTTTATACCAAAGTGTTTCCTCTTGCTTGGTATGTACTGCTTGAAAGAGAGTCTTCCTTTGAACAGAATCAAAGACTCATCAGTTACAAGCTTCCTGAAGGGATAAAAATACATAATGAATTTCTGTTTCAGATACACAAACACATTCCTAATCTTATATAACCTGTCGTTTCTATCAGGCCTGGTTTTGTCTAAGAAGTGAAGCATACGCAATAGTAGTACAAATCGATTCACTCCCATTATATCACTAAAACCTGGGGTTGCAATCAGGCGTTCTGTTGACCAGTATGATTTCAAATTGTGCTTATACACATGTGGCATAAGCATTATTGTAGCAAAGAAAAGTTACATCTCAGCCACAGTTGTCTCCTTCCACCTGTGTAGCCGTGAGCTTGGTGAAAGTATTGTGTTTGCCATGGTGCACTCGTAGTATCTGTTGCTTTCGCTGACAATGCAGTAATTTCCATCAGGGGTTCGTCAAAGAATAACTCGAAACATTCCAGTTCAGTGGCATTGTTCCCCAGTGTACAACATGGCCATATTCCACTTTGGCTTTCATCAAACTGATGGGGATTTGGAACAAAATTGACAGCTTCCTGCCAATTCCAGGTGCGGTCTGCTGGTGGGTACTGCATAATGACAGGTGGTTGTGGTTGTAGAGGTTGTGGTTATGGAGGCTGGTGTGATGGGTGGGTGGGGGATGGTGGCCTTTGTTGTAGATCAGCTGAGGCAGCAGCATGGGTGGCAGCATGGCCCACTGCTGGTGCCTTACAGCCGGCACCACCACTACCACTGTGGAAAATACTGTATATATTTTCCGGAAATACGGTAATTTATAGGTAAATAGATGCCCTATATTGTATTTTTAAAAGAAGTATGTTATCGAAAATGGGAAACCTGCGGCTGGGGAGGGGAGTCGCAATTTTGGTTTGAATGAGCCAAGTAAACGTGAGTGTAATGGGAAGAATTTTTCGTGCTTTAGAGGTTAAAATTGGGCTGACACCTCTCAAATAGGAGGTGAAATTGTTGGATGTGCATTCCTACATAACTTGAGATATCAGGCGACAGGACAGGACAACTTCAGGAACCTCAGATAAGTCTGTTATGTTATAACTCTGGCCAGTTGTTATTTTCATGTATAGGCAGTGAGGTTTTCTGAGTATGATACAAGTTAATCTCCAGTTAAATTGGTGAGTGATATTAAGATATTTTCCTTCTGTTATGTAAATGTGTGTATATACTATAATCCTTTTTAAATTTTAATATACAGTCCACAAATTTATATATTTGCCAGCATTCCTGGTGATGTATATTTCATTTAATTAATAGGTCCAGAGCAACTTGTGGATATGACAGTGGTAGGTATCGAAGGGGGACATTTTTTGCGACCTAGGTGTCCCAAATTGTCTAACTGATAAATAATAATTATCTATGTTCATTTACTGTTATGTATATAATGATACATTCAGATAAATGCAATTTTCCACAGCCACAACCATGCACTTTTTCCATCCCAATTGCAACACTATCATCGTCATTTTCACTGTCTGTTCCTGTTGTACAGCCACGGGATGTACTCTGAGATGTACTCCTTTCCCCTGGAATAGCATATGGCACACTACCAGAGCGCATATATCGTCGTATATACTGACTCTTCACTGGAAAATATTCCACTTCACTATCACTATTGGAACTGGTTTCAAGAGCTTGTAGTTCATATTCACTATAACTATCATCTCCAATGCTCACTTCTGAGTCCAGGATTTGGGAAAATAGGAGTTTCCTCTTTGATTCTGGTACAACTGAACATGAACAAGACGGCCCAGCACCAGAGGTGGAAGGCTGAGGGTCGCGTGGGTTTTCCTCACTATTACCGATATTCTGGTCATTAGTTTCGGTCACAGCCTCACCAAAACCTTGAAACTCATCTTCACTGGCACTTCCATCTGTATTAGAACTGTCACTGGGGAACAAAGTGTCCCAATTCGCCAAGGAGTGAGGAGCTTCTTACTGCAAGGCATGGTGAACAAGGTCTACTAAAATGGCGTTCCCACAATGCGCCACTGGGTCCCAGATTTTTTTTCTACCATGCACACCGACCACACAGACCCATTTCTCTCACATGTAGGCCTACCAGCCTTTTCCCGTGAGATATGAAGGCACTAGAATTTATGCATACTAGTACGTCATGGACACTGGCGCGTAAGCCGTACTAGTACGGCTGAAACCCTGAAAGGGTTAATATCAACATGCTTCAAAATCTGTACCAATATAGAGTTTGAATTAATCTTAGCCTGCCTGAAATGCCCTAGACATGCTAGGTGTGATAGTGGCCCTCTCTGTAATTAGTATTTTGTAATATGTAACCACACAAAAGGTGTGGTTTACATATTTTAAGAAAAAGAGGATAAATAAGTATACAAGATATGATGTAGGGCGAAATGACAGTAGTTTGTTGGATTATGTATTGGTAGATAAAAGACTGTTGAGTAGACTACAGGATGTACATGTTTATAGAGGGGCCACAGATATATCAGATCACTTTCTAGTTGTAGCGACACTGAGAGTAAAAGGTAGATGGGATAGAAGCATCAGGGAAGAGAGAGGTGAAGGTTTATAAACTAAAAGAGGAGGCCGTTAGAGTAAGATATAAACAGCTATTAGAGGATAGATGGGCTAATGAGAGCATAGGAAATGGGGTCGAAGAGGTATGGGGTAGGTTTAAAAATGTAGTGTTAGAGTGTTCAGCAGAAGTTTGTGGTTATAGGAAAGTGGGTGCGGGGGGAAGAGGTGCGATTGGTGGAATTTATGATGTATAGAGAGTAGTAAGGGAGGAAAAAGTTAGAAAAATGAGAAGTTTTTACAAAGTACAAGTGATGCAAGGAGGGGAAAAGTAAAATGGAGAAAAAGAGAGAGGTTAAGAGAGTGGTGAAACAATGTAAAAAGAGAGCAAATGAGAGAGTGGGTGAGATGTTATCAACAAATTTTGTTGAAAATAAGAAAAAGTTTGGCAAGAGATTAACAAGTAAGGAACCAAGAAAAACAAATGGATTTGTCAGTTAAAAATAGGAGAGGAGAGTTATTAAATGGAAAAGTTAGAGGTATGGGAAGGGTGGAGGGAATATTTTGAGGAATTGTTAAATGTTGATGAAGATAGGGAAGCTGTGATTTTGTGTATAGGGCAAGAAGGAATAACATCTTGTAGGAGTGAGGAAGAGCCAGTTGTGAGTGTGGGGGAAGTTCGTAGGCAGTAGGTAAAATGAAAGGGGGTAAGGCAGCCCGGGATTGATGGGATAAAGATAGAAATGTTAAAAGCAGGTGGGGATATAGTTTTGGAGTGGTTGGTGTGTTACGTTGGTTTGTCCCTTATTACTTTGATAGTAAGGTTCTCACTACATGTTCTAGTGTGGGGTAGCTTTTACTTAATGGTCTTATTTGTCTAGGGGTAATACTTACATCATGGCTGATCATCCTGAGTGTCTCTGATACCCTTTCACCAGCCCTCTTCACAGGTTATGTAAACTACTACTATAAAAATATAACTGTATTCTCAATAGATATGTACAGAATATACAATTACAGCCTCACATTTTCAAAACACGATCTACACACTGCATAGCTGTTCTCCCCCATGGTATATCTCAACAACTTTAGTCCTCTCTCTCCCCTTTACATACTCTGGGGTAAACAGTGTTTTGACACACTTTTGTCACCCCGGGGAGGGTGGTCACAAATAAATTATAAAAAACTCAC
>NC_069400.1:50045517-50060517 GCF_026875155.1 Cherax quadricarinatus
TTTCGTTTCCACTCTCTCTTTCAGCATCATCCTTTCCTCCTGTGTTCTGTCTCGATCGAGGTACACACTCATGAACTCCTGTTTGCCTCTCAGCCGTGCTTTCTCCTGCAGGATCATGGTTCAGGTTGATACTGCCTTGAAAATTACTTTGAGAGGCCGATTCCTTTTCTTTGTGAACCACCCGATTCTCCGAAAATTTACCACCTGGGTCATGTCCCCCTCGCCTATCACCTTCATTATACCTTCAATCGCTTTTTTCTCCTCCTGCTTTCTTTCATCATAAGTTTCCCCTTTAGCATTGTCTAGCCCATAGACAAAAACCGATCTCTCCCTTTCCTCCTCCTACTGTGACTCCTATTGCATCCTCTGAGGTGTTTCAGTTCCTTCCCGTGGAGTGTTCCTTCCTTCGGTCCCTTCCCTAGCTATGGCCCCTATGCTCATTGGTTTGTCCTTCCTGCTCACCTGTTCCTGGCCCCCACAGGTGTCTGGTAAGGTCTCTGCACATGTCCTAGTTCCTTCAGTGTTTTCCAACCTCTCATTCTGTCCTAGTGTGCTCCCTGTCTTTGTTTTGGCCCCATGTGGGTTTGACAGGACCTCTGCATACAGTTTATCTTCCATGCTCCCTTCAGACCCTTTGTCTGTGTCTGATGTAGCCATTGCTGATGTTACTTCTGTAATATCTTTGTCTCTATGCTGTTTCAGATGTCTCAGCTCCTCTTCTAATCTCTGTATCTTGTTTTCTGCTGCTGCAGCATGTTGCTTCCACCTTCTGCATTCTGCTGCTAACCTCTCCTCCATCTTCCTTGGAAGCTTATCTAGCGTCCTTCCCCAGTCTTCCTCCCTTTCTTTGAGCTCTGCCTTCCAGTTCTTCCTCAGAGATTCGTCCTTTGGGCCCCATGTTCTCATCCTAGTTCTAGGTTCCCCCATTGCTCTACAGAAGGAAGAGGGAGAGGTGGTTAGGGGGAGGGGAATAGATGGTTAGGGGGAGTGGGGATGGATGGTTATGGGGGAGGAGGAGGATGGTTATTGGAGGGGGAGAGGTAGTTGGGGGAGGGGTTAGATGGTTTGGGGAAGGGGTTAGATGGTTTGGGGGAGGGGGAGGTGGCTAGGGTGAGGGGAGAGGTGGTTAGGGGAGAGGGAGAGGTGGTTAGGGAAGGGGGAGTACGTGTTTGTGCATGTGTGTGTATGTGTGTGTGTGTGTATGTGTATGTGTGTATGTGTGTATGTATGTGTGTGTGTTTGTGTGTGTACTCACCTATTTGTACTCACCTATTTGTGGTTGCAGGGGTCGATTCATATCTCCTGGCCCTGCCTCTTCGCTGATTGCTACTAGGTCCTCTCTCTCCCTGCCCCATGAGCTTTATCATACCTCGCCTTAAAACTATGTATAGTTCCTGCCTCCACTATATCACTTTCTAGGCTATTCCACGGCCTGACTACTCTATGACTGAAGAAACACTTCCTAGCATCCCTTTGATTCATCTGAGTCTTCAACTTCCAATTGTGACCTCTTGTGTCTGTGTCCCTTCTCTGGAGCATCCTGTCTTTGTCCACCTTGTCTATTCTTGTCTATTCTGGTATACAGAATCTTGAACGAATCCTTACTGAGGCATCGGAACGCTATCCATAGGTTTGCCAGGCACCCATATGCTGCAGCAGTTATCTGATTAATGTGCGCCTCATGAGATATGCTCGGTGTTATACTCACCCCCAGATCTTTTTCCTTGAGTGAGGTTTGCAGTCTTTGGCCATCTAAACTATATTGTATCTGCGGTCTTCTTTGCCCTTCCTCAATCTTCATGACTTTGCATTTGGCAGGGTTAAACTCAAGGAGCCAGTTGCTGGACCAGGCTTGTAGCCTGTCCACGTCTCTTTGTAGCCCTGCCTGATCCTCATCCGATTTGATTCTTCTCATTAACTTCACATCATCTGCAAACAAGGACACTTCTGAGTCTATCCCTTCCGTTATGTCATTCACATATACCAAGAACAGCACAGGTCCTAGGACTGACCCCTGTGGAACCCCGCTTGTCACAGGCACCCACTCTGACACCTCGTCACATACCATGACTCGTTGTTGCCTCCCTGTCAGGTATTCTATGATTCATTGCAGTGCCTTTCCTGTTATGTGTGCCTGATCCTCTAGCTTTTGCAATAACCTCTTGTGAGGAACTGTGTCGAAGGCCTTCTTGTAGTCCAAAAAAATGCAGTCGATCCACCTCTCTCTCTCTTGTCTTACTTTTGTCACCTTGTCATAAAACTCCAGTAGGTTTGTGACACAGGATTTTCCTTCCCTGAAACCGTGCTGGTTGTCAATTATACACTTGTTTCTTTCCAGGTGCTCCACCACTCTCCTCCTGATGATCTTCTCCATGACCTTGCATACTATACACGTTAGTGATACAGGTCTGTAGTTTAGTGCCTCATCTCTGTCTCCCTTTTTAAAAATTGGGACTACATTTTCCATCTTCCATACCTCAGGGAGTTGGCCAGTTTCAATTGATGTGTTGAAGATCTTTGTTAATGGCACACACAGTATCTCTGCTCCCTCTTTAAGGACCCACGGAGAGATGTTGTCTGGTCCCACCGCCTTTGAGGTGTCAAGTTCGCATAGCAGCTTCTTCACCTCCTCCTTGGCTATACGTACCTCATCCAGCACTTGCTGGTGTACCTCCCTGTTCTGATTTCCTGGAGTCCTACTGGTTTTCACTGTAAATACTTCTTTAAATCTCGTGTTGAGCTCCTGACATACCTCTCGGTCGTTTCTTGTGAACTCCCCATCACCCTTCCTCAGTCTGATTTGCTGGTCCTTGATTGTCGTTTTCCTCCTGATGTGGCTATACAACAGTTTTGGGTCAGACTTGACTTTCGATGCTATGTCATTTTCATATTGTCTCTGAGCCTCCCTTCTTATCTGTGCAAATTCGTTTCTGGCTCTTCGGCTAATCTTTCTATTTTCCTGAGTTCTCTGTCTTCTGTACCTTTTCCATTCTCTAGTACACCTAGTTATTGACTCCCTACACCTTTGGGTGAACCAAGGACTCGTTCTGTTCTTCCCATTATTTCTGTTTCCCATGGGAACAAACCTCTCCTCTGCCTCCTTGCATTTTGTGTGTGTACTCACCTAATTGTACTCACCTAATTGTGGTTGCAGGGGTCGAGACTCAGCTCCTGGCCCCGCCTCTTCACTGATCGCTACTGGATCCTCTCTCTCTCTGCTTCCTGAGCTTTGTCATACCTCTTCTTAAAACTATGTATGGTTCCTGCCTCCACTACTTCACTTGCTAGGCTATTCCACTTGCTGACAACTCTATGACTGAAGAAATACTTCCTAACGTCCCTGTGACTCGTCTGAATCTTCAGCTTCCAGTTGTGACCCCTTGTCCCTGTGTCCCCTCTCTGGAACATCCTATCTCTGTCCACCTTGTCTATTCCCCGCAGTATCTTGTATGTCGTTATCATGTCTCCCCTGACCCTTCTGTCCTCCAATGTCGTCAGTCCGATTTCCCTTAACCTTTCCTCGTACGACATTCCCTTGAGCTCTGGACTAGCCTTGTTGCAAACCTTTGTACTTTCTCTAACTTCTTGACGTGCTTGACCAGGTGTGGGTTCCAGACTGGTGCTGCATACTCCAGTATGGGCCTAACATACACAGTGTACAGTGTCTTGAATGATTCCTTATTAAGGTATCGGAACGCTATTCTCAGGTTTGCCAGGCGCCCGTATGCTGCAGCGGTTATTTGGTTGATGTGTGCCTCCGGTGATGTGCTCGGTGTTATGGTCACCCCAAGGTCTTTCTCCCTGAGTGAGGTCTGTAGTCTTTGTCCACCTAGCCTATACTCTGTCTGCGGTCTTCTTTGCCCCTCCCCAATCTTCATGACTTTGCATTTGGCTGGATTGAAATTCGAGAAGCCAGTTGCTGGACCACATGTCCAGCCTGTCCAGGTCTCTTTGCAGTCCTGCCTCATCCTCGTCCAATTTAATTCTTCTCATCAACTTCACGTCATCTGCGAACAGGGACACTCAGAGTCTATTCCTTCCATCATGTCGTTCACATATATCAAAAAGAGCACTGGTCCTAGAACTGACCCCTGTGGGACCCCGCTCGTACAGGCGCCCACTGTGATACCTCTTCACGTACCATGACTCGTTGCTGCCTCCCTGTCAGGTATTCCCTTATCCATTGCAGTGCCCTCCCTTTTACGTGCGCCTGATCCTCCAGCTTCTGCACTAATCTCTTGTGGGGAACTGTGTCAAAGGCCTTCCTGCAGTCTAGGAAAACGCAATCTACCCACCCCTCTCTCTCGTGTCTTACTTCTGTTACCTTGTCATAAAACTCCAGGAGGTTTGTGATACAAGATTTGCCTTCCATGAACCCATGCTGGTTTTCATTTATAATCTTGTTCCTTTCCAGGTGTTCGACCACTCTCCTCCTGATAATCTTCTCCATGACTTTGCACACAATACATGTCAGAGACACAGGTCTGTAGTTTAGTGCCTCGTTTCTGTTTCCTTTCTTAAATATGGGGACTACATTAGCTGTCTTCCATTTCTCAGGTAGTTGCCCAGTTTCAAGGGATGTGTTGAAGATTGTGGTTAGAGGCATCTCTGCTCCTTCTCTAAGGACCCATGGGGAGATGTTGTCCGGTCCCATCGCCTTTGAGGTGTCAAGGTCACTTAAGAGCTTCTTCACCTCCTCCTCAGTTGTTCGTATGTCATTCAACACTTGTTGGTATATTCCCTCTTGATGTTCCCTTCTGTGCTGTCTTCCCACAGCCCTTCCTGTCTCTACTGTAAAAACTTCCTTAAATCTCCTGTTCAGCTCCTCACATACCTCCTGATCATTTCTTGTGAGTTCTCCACCTTCTGTCCTTAATCTGATCACCTGGTCTTTGACTGTTGTCTTCCTCCTGATGTGGCTATACAACAGTTTCGGGTCAGTCTTGATTCTCGATGCTACGTCATTTTCATACTGTCACTGGGCCTCCCCTCCTTACCTGTGCGTACTCATTCCTGCTCTGCGACTGATCTCCCTATTTTCGTGTGTTCTCTGCCTCTGTACTTTTTCCATTCTCTATTGCATTTTTGTTTTTGCCTCCTTACAACGTCGGGTAAACCAGGGGCTCGTTCTGGTCTTCCCGTTGTTACTGTTGCCCTTGGGAATAAACCTTTCCACTGCCTCCTTGCATTTTTTTTGTTACATATTCCATCATTTCATTTACTGGCTTTCCTGCCAGTTCTCTGTCCCACTGACCTCCCGCAGGAAGTTCTTCAACCCTATGTAGTCCCTTCTTTTATAGTCAGGCTTTTCCCATTCAACTCCTGTTATTCTCTCCACTTGCAGCTCTACTATGTATTCAAAGCACAAAACCACGTGGTCGCTAGCTCCTAGGGACTCTCATACTTGATGTCCTCAATATCTGAGCTGCCCAGGGTGAACACAAGGTCCAATCTTGCTGGTTCATCCTCCCCTCTCACTCTGGTAGTGTCCTTAACATGTTGGTGGCATGAGGTTTTCCATCACCACGTCCAACATCCTGGCTCCCCAAATGTTTCGGGACCCCCATGTGGCTCCAGTTTTTCCCAGTCAATCTCCCTGGGGTTGAAATCCCCCATAACCAGCAACTTTGCTCTGCTGGAGTGAGCTCTTCTTGCCACCTCAGCAAGTGTGTCCACCCATTGCTCTGTTGCTCTCTTCATATTCCTCTCTTGGCCTCCTGCAGTTCTGTGGTGGATTATACATCACTGCAATGACCACTTTGTGTTCCCCAGACTGAAGTGTACCTGCTATGTAGTCTCTTTCTCCCCCTCTCATCTATTCCTTCCATTTTCTCGAATTTCCATCTGTTTTTTAAGAGCAGAGCAACCCCCACCTCCCCCCCTGCCCCTTCTATCTTTCCTCATGATCTGGTATCCTGGTGGGAAGATTGCATCTGTTATTGTCTCCATGAGTTTTGTTTCTGTAACTGCTATGATGTCTGGGGACTTCTCATTGATTCTTTCTTGCCATTCCTCATGTTTATTCGTTAATCCATCTGCATTTGTGTACCAAACCTTCAATTTCTGTTCTAATACTGTAACTGTGGTGCGGGGGGTGGAAACAGAGGGATCGGTGTGTGATGGTTGGTTTGATTGTTCAGTTGCCTTGGGGTGTCGTGGCTGGAGTCCTTCTGCAGGTGTTTCTGGGGATGCACTTGTCCTTCCATTTGATCCTGGATTATTCTGCTCTCCTTTTTCATTTCCTCCCATTCTCCTTTCGTTTTTGAACTCTCTCTTTCATTGTCTTCCTTTCGTCCTGTGTTCTGTCTCGATCGAGGTACACACTCCGGAACTCCTGCTTGCCTCTCAACCGTGCTTTCTCCTGCAGGATCATGGCTCGGGTTGATTCTGCCTTGAAAATTACTTTGAGAGGCCGATTCCTTTTCTTTGTGAACCACCCAATTCTCCGAAAATTTGCCACCTGGGTCATGTCCCCCTCACCTATCACCTTCATGATATCTTCAATCGCTTTTTTTTCCTCCTGCTTTCTTTCATCATAAGTTTCCCCTTTAGCTTCGTCTAGCCCATAGACAAACACGGATCTTTCCCTTTCCACCTCCCACTGTGACTCCCATTGCATCCTCTGATGTTTTTAGTTCCTTCCCGTGGAGTGTTCCTTCCTTCAGTCCCTTCCCTAGTTATTGCCCCTATGTGTGTGTGTGTGTGTACTCACCTAGTTGTACTCACCTAGTTGAGGTTGCGGGGTCGAGTCCGAGTGTGTGTGTGTGTGTGTGTGTGTGTGTGTGTGTGTGTGTGTGTGTGTGTGTGTGTGTGTGTGTGTGTGTGTGGGTGGTGTGTGTGTGTTGTGTGTATGTGTGTGTGTGTGTGTGTGTGTTGTGTGTGTGTGTGTGTGTGTGTGTTTGTGTGTGTGTGTATGAGTGTGTGTGTGTGTGTATGAGTGTGTGTATGTGTGTATGAGTGTGTGTGTGTATGAGTGTGTGTGTGTGTGGTGTGTGTTGTGTTGAGTGTGTGTGTGCGTGCATGTGTGTGTGTGTGTGTGTGTGTGTGTGTGTGTGTGTGTGTGTGTGTGTGTGTGTGTGTGTGTGTGTATGAGTTTGTGTATAGTTTGTGTATGAGTGTGTGTGTGTGTGTGTGTGCGTGTGGTGTGTGTGTGTGTGTGTGTGTGTGTGTGTGTGTGTGTGTGTGTGTGTGTGTGTGTGTGTACTCACCTAGTTGAGGTTGCTGGGGTCGAGTCCGGGGGGGCCCAGTCCCTGGACCCATTACGTACCTATGTAATCTTTTGACTACCACCCAAAGGATGGGTATGGGGTGCATAATGAAGAATACTAAACTAACTAAAACTAACTACCTAGAGTTCATTACCTTTGTAAATTGTGAGTTCATTACCTTTGTAAATTGTGAGTTCATTCCCTTTGTAATTGTGAGTTCATTACCTCTGTCACTTGCTCAGCTATCAAAACTTTGTTGCCCAGTCCCTGAACCCATTATGTACCTCTGTAATCTTTTCACATTGTTCGTATCGCTCTTGGGCTGTGCGGACAGGCTGCGCAGTAGCTCCCGATTCGTCTAGTCTCTGCGCAGTTTTCACCAGTCTACTCACAATGGCGGAAGGAGGACGCAGGCGCGTCAACACTGTCTGCCTTGATTTAGTGACTGGCTCATTTAATAGTCAGAATACTCATATTCTGCTGACGGCGATCCTGAGAGATACGTATGAAATTGCCAATGAAGACCTTTATGGTGTAGCATTAAATGGCAATACGAGGTTATTCGTCAAATTCAGACAAGGCTGCACCTATGAGAATATGGTTGCTAAATACCAGGATGTGATAAAGACCGTTAACCCTGGTGTTACCGTCCGCCTTCGAGATGTCTCCCGTGTTTACACTTGGGTGAAGGTGCGCAACGTACCCTTTGAAGCAGACGAAAGTGATTTAAGGAACGTTTTTGACCGTTACGGCACCGTGCATCTGGCGGCGTTGGGACACTGGCGTGATGGCCCCCTTGTTGGCATGCCGGAAGGGTCGTTTTCTTTGAAAATGTCTCTTAAGCACCCGATACCGTCGTATGTGGTAATGGAGGACTTCAGAATGCAAGTGTATGTGACATATTCAGGTCAAAGGCGCACGTGTAGACTCTGTGGCGTGTATGACCACATTGCAGCACAATGTCCGACGAGGCGTGGAAGACCAGAGGTCACGACGAGGACGGAGGTGACAGCAGTACCGCAGTCATACGCTGGGGCTACACAGCGTGGGAAGCTGTGGAGTGAGGAGGTAGAGGGGGAGACAGAGGAGTCACCTGCCTGCGTAACTCTACCGGGTGTGGAGGAGGACGTAGGCGTGGTGTCGGCGACGCTGGAGGATGCATACGCACCCGCCCAGGATGACATGGAGGCATCCATTCGAGAGGCTTTAAACGTTTTGTTGGAAGCTTCAACAGCTGATGGACTCCAGGGTGGGCTGGAGGATGTCCGTGTACAAGAGGGAGAGGGAGGTGTCACAAAGCCGACTGTAGAACACCAGGCTGTGACCGTGGAGGTACACAGGGATGATAGTTCCGAAGTTGATATGATCATCGATCGTGGCTGTTGCAAAAGGGCTGCGGTGACGACAGATAGTGACGACGTGCTAACTCCCGGACAAAGATCGGGGAAAAAGACATGGCACGATGAGACCCGTAGAGGAGCGAGCGGATCCAAAAATGTTCAGGAAGATAGAGAGGAAAGCATAGGAGGTCGTGGGGGAAGAAGTGGAGAGAATCACAAAGGTGTTAAGAGTGTTAGGATATCGAAGGGTAAACCATCAATGAAACCTTCAGGTGTATTACTCTAAATGTTAATGGTTTGAAATCAGACAACAAGCGTAACTGTCTGGTGGCGTTTTTGAGGAAACATGTTCCTGACGTTGTGTTTTTACAGGAACACAATCACAAATCTCCCGGGGAATTGATAATACCTGAATATGTAGTGTACATGGGCTGTTCTAGCAGATTGAGAGGAGGTGTGGCAGTGTTAATAAAAGAGGCCAGCCCATTTTCTTTACACACCTGTGAGGTTGGGGAGGAGGGAAGGGTGGTGCGGGTGGTTGGGGCATGGGGTGGGGTGCAGGTGGGATTCACAGGCGTCTATGGACCAGCGGAAAGTGATATGTGAATAAAAAACGGTTTTTTTTAGGGATGTTTTGGTGTATCATTTAAGGTCGCTGCCAGCCGTCACGATCATTGGGGGAGATTGGAATTGTCTTGATCGCCGCAAGGATGTCGAACCTAGGAGAAGGTTTTTTTTTCGGGTTTTTTAGGGGACTTACTGCGGGGTGTGAATGTCTTTGATGTGGGGGGGGATGAGGTAGGGAGGAACGTTTATTAGGAGGGAGTATGCAGCACGATTGGACTGCATATATGTTTCTAGGGGAATCATGGTTCGAACCGTTTGTGCTCTAAATGTGAGTTTCTCTGACCATAGAGGAGTCATGGTGGACGTAGATTGGGAGGGATTACCGAGGCGATACAGGGGTTTTTGGAAAATGAATGTTGGGTTAATGCGTAAAAGGAGCGTGAGGGAATCTTTTGCGAGTGTATGGAAGGAATGGTGGGATAACCGTAGGGTAGGGAGTGATATTATTGAGTGGTGGGACACGATTGGCAAGAGGAAGGTGAGAGACTTCTATCAGAGGAGTGGGGTAGAGGAACGAAAAATGCAACGTGGAACTTTGTCTTATCTGGAAAATCAACTGCAGGACTGTTATGTGAGTGGTATGGGGGTGTACCCGGTGGCAGAAATTGAAAACTTAAAGCGCATGATAGGGAATATCCATAATCGTAATTTTGATGCGGCGCGGATAGCGAGTGGCATACAGGAGGTATTATGGGGAGATCGCCTTCGGCGGTTGTCCTGCGTGAGCAGGGCAAACGCCGAAGGGCGACAGAATTAATGGATTGGAAAGTGCACGAGTAAATGGGGTGTATAGCAGGGACAGTACATTACGACAACTGAGGGAATGAGTTGCTATGTGGATAAATGGTACGAATCGCAATATGAGAATGTGGGGATCTCTAAGGAGGTGCTAGAAAAAATGGGTGAATGGGTATGTTGTGATTTAGAGAATAAGGATCGAATGAATTTGAATGGAAGCATAAGTGAGGAGGAGGTTAGGCTAGCGGTAGAGAGTATGAGTGCTGGGAAATCACCGGGGATCGATGGTATCCCTTGTGATTTCTATAAGGAAAACTGGGAATGCCTACGCGACTTTCTAGTGGTATTATTTAACGAAATGAAAACAAGCAGAAGACTCGGGGAACAACAAAGAACAAGCGTTGTGGTTATGATTCCAAAAAAGGCTACTGGGAACTGTGTCCAAAATTATAGGTCGATATCATTAATGTGTGGTGATTATAAAATATTTGCGAAAATGTTAGGTAATAGAATTAAAAGGTATTATAGAAAGGTTTTTGGATGAAGGGCAATATGGGGTACCCGAAGATCAATGTGTGTGGGGCAAGGTATTATACGCAGGTTCATTGACGAAAGCGGGAAGGGTAATGCAGGGGAATACTGGCTTTGGACTGGCATGCGGCAATACGATTGTGTGAGCGTGAGGCTTTATGGAAGTTCATGCAGTGGAAAGGATTCAGGAAGGAAATAGTAAGTTGGACGATGGCTTTGTATGAGCAGGCTATGTTTAGGGTACAGATAAATGGCAGGTTAGGGAATTTAATTGGAATGAAACGTGGTTTGAGGCAGGGGTGTCCTGTATCGCAGATTCTTTTTGCGTTTACCTTCAGGACCCTTTTTTCAGAGCTGTACAGGAGAGTGTCAATGAGGGTGAAATGCGAGGAACGTGGGGATAAAAGCGGAATCGTAGGCTATGTGGATGACACCACGATTTTATATAGGAGATCACGAGATTTACGAAAAGTAGGTGAATTGGTAAAACTTTTTTGGGAGAGCAACGGGGATGATGGTCAATAAGGATAAGTCAATGCTTATGCACGTGGAGATAGCATTAGTGGGGACATAGGTCAGGAGAGGGTTGGCCTTTAGTAACTCACATCAAGGTATGGAATTGTTCATATGAGAAACATTCAGGAAGCGAGGAAGGTTAATTCGAGTGAGGTTGTGGATAGGGTATTAGGTCGATTGGCGGGGTTGCGTGCAGGAGGCTTAACTTTGCATCAGCGTGTAATTGTAGCAAATGTGCTTTTGTTTGGTAAGTTGTGGCATGTGGTAAGCATGTATCCATTAGTTGCGTGTGATGAGAAACGTTTATTGAAGCGTGTATTTAGATATATATGGGGTTCCGGTTGTGATTGGTTAGCAAGAGATGTTGTGTATTTACCGACTAGTCGGGGTGGACTGGGGTTAATGAATCTGCACATGAGAATATTAGGTATGTACGTTAAACATAGTTATTTGCGTGAGGGTCGGAGGGTTGGTACAGGTTTGAATTGGATTCAAGGGGATTTGGTACGATGGATTAATGGTGGGGATGTTACGAGATGCGAGAACATGCTGAGGTTTTAATTTATGCAAGGGATCCAAGTCGAATCAAGATTAGAAAACTGGCAAGGGTGGGAAAGAGGGAGGGGGTGGCTAGCGTAGAGGGGATATACCCAATGTATGCATGGCATGATATTTGGGGTCGCTTGAAGGAGTTACGATTGAGGGCCGGGGTACGGGAGGTCATGTATAAATTCCTTCATAATATATTGCCTTCCGGGGAGGTGTTAGCGAATAGACGTGTGCAAGTGGGTAAGGAGCGTTGTGTGTGTGGGGATATTGACACGGCTTTCCACGCAGTGTATTTTTGTGAGAGATTGGAAGCGGTAAGAGTGTGGTTTAGCAGAGTTATACAGATGGTGGGAGGTGAGGGAATTAGTATCTTAAGAGCATTAAGTCTAGATGTGGGGGGGTAGGGTTGCCGGTACAAAGGGCGATTGGATATCTAGTCACTGACTTTGTATATACTTCATGGGCCTGCAGACACGTATCAGCAAGAGAGAGGATCAGGGCGCTGGCAGCGATTTTTTATGGTACACAGCAGAGGAATAGAGAGACTTTTTCGGTGGGATATTGTAATTTCCATGTACGTGATTTATGGGCATTAGTACCATAGAGGGTAGACGTGGCTGGCCTTTTCGTGTGTGAGCGAGAGTGACGGTTGGATTCGAAATGGTGAGGAATAATGATGAAACATTGGGAAGGGGCGGTCATGTAAGGTCTAGAAGGTATAAACGAGAACGAATCGGGGCTTTGGAAAAAAAAATTATGTTATATTGTTTGCCAAGTGAATAGATCGAATAAAATGTACTTTAACCTTTTATAATACACATCATTTGTGTAGTAGAATCGACACATGCATAGTAATATTGTCGTCAGTATGATGACGCCTTAGTTTAGATTTGAAACTATAGAGGTTTGAGCAATCCCTGGCATACGTCGGCGACCCCCGTCGCTATTAGTTATACACTGATGTACCTTAGGGTTGACATTTAAGATAACTGTATTGTTATTGTGATACTAATAATGATAAATTCGAACACCGACGCATGAATAATCTCAAGCAATGGCCGTCGTGTATTGCTAACAGGTGAACGTGACGGTCAGATGTGTATATATCCTGTTAATGCTTGGCTTAGCTCAAGCATATTCAAAAAAGTATGTACTTGATGTATGGTTCTTTAAATGGTATCAGCCTTCATATGGCTTATATAATCTGGGATATATGTATATGAACCTACTATCACAATCTTTAATTATTACGTGTTTTGTATTTTTTTTCTACGTTAATGTTACTCAATGCCAGATTTAGGCTTGTTATATAACTTCTCATGATGTATTTTGTGTTTCAAATAGGGAAATAAGGTTTTAATGTACTGTAACTAGATCGTTTTGATACCTTACGATAGGATTTTGTTATTTGTAGGGATTGTACTTGTATACATAATGTTAAATCTTTTACTTGTGTATATGTCTTGCCCAGTGTTTAGGTGGGGTTTCATTGTGAAATGCCCTAATGTAATGTTTATTATAGGCTTTTGCCTAACGTTTTAGGTTCTGTATTTTTTTAAAATGTGTAGGTTGTGTGATATTTACAGTGCAACTTGTGCAAAGGGTTCTTATTTAACAGAGCAGTGGGGGTTGGTGTGAGCGCTGACATAAATTGTAAGCTTTGTTTGTGTTAATGGTTTTGTTCCGTGCTGGAGCTCTCGCTATTTTATTCTGTTCGGAGGTTCCAGCACTTTGCGGGACGTATTATGGTGGTATGTCTTGGCAATTTTATTGAAGGCTTAGGTTTGCCTTTTGTTTCATTATCGTAATGTATAATGTTTTTATGCCTATGTTTATCATATCTTGTGTGTGCTTTGTACAAGGGGGTTTTATTGTACAGAGTAACAGGAGTGTATTGTAGGTTTAGATTCTGTTAGTGTATTTTCTGAGCAGGTATTGTCATGCTCTTTTCATTGTTAGGTGATGGTTTACCCTTTAATACGATATGATTGTAACACTTAGGGTCGGATGGGGGTTGACACTAGATCATTGTATTCGCAAGTGGCTAATTATTGTGTTCTTTTATTTATGTCTTGTATTGTGTCTTTTTCAATAAAATAAAAAAAAAATCTTTTGACTACCACCCAAAGGATGGGTATGGGGTGCATAATGAAGATACTAAACTAACTAAAACTAACTAGGCCTAGGGCACTACCCTGGGGTACTCCTACAGCTACAGGCTGGATAGCGGAGTTGACTCCATTTGCATATATATACTGGTGTCTGTCGTTAAGATAAGAGTTTAGGTAATCAAGGGTATGTCCTAAGATGCTGCAAAGATTTAGTTTTAGGTGCAGGAGATTATGGTCGACTGTATCAAATGCTTTTCGGGGGTCAATGAAAAGCCCCAGAGGATATTCATTTTTATAGAAAGCTGTATATATTAGTGCAAGCATTTGTATTACAGCATCATTCGCACTGTTTTTGGTCTAAAATCATACTGGCAGGAGTTAAGTATGTTGTTGGATATAAGTTAGGAATAAAGTCGTTTGTGTATTAATTTTTCGAATATTTTGAAATGTACGGGCAAGTTTGATATGGGTCTATAGTTGTTCACGTCAGTTGGATCTCCTCCTTTGTGGATTGGGGTGACCCTCGTTGTCTTGAGTATAGATGGGAAGGTTGAGGACGCTACAGATTTTTTAAACAATGTTGCAATAATGAGTGACAGCACATGTGCAGTTTTTTATATATGAGTGGTGGCAAGTTATCCAGATCTCCCGCTTTGTTTTTTAATGATATAATGATGAGTGAGACTTCAGTAGAATTAGTTGGAGCTAGATATTGAGTATTCGGGTAGTTGCCAGTGAGTTAGTCTTTCGGCTTGTTATTTGAGCTAGGAATTTTACTTGCTAGCTTTGATCCTATAGTAGAGAAGACAATGAATTTGTTGGCCGTGTCTATAGGCTGTAAGCGAGTTTCATCTGATTTAGTTAAGTTTATCTCTCTGTTTCCAGACAGTTTCTTAGAGCCCAAAAGTTTGGAGAGGGTTTGCCAGGTACTTTTCATATCACCTTTTATTTCAATAAATCTCTTTTCGTAATACATTTGCTTCGATTTTCGTATTAGCTTTGTGAGTATTGATGAGTATCGTTTAGTCAGTTTTTTTAGTAATCAGGCCTAAACTGAATTGTTTTTCAAGTGTGTACTTTTTATTAATAGATTTGAGGATACTATTTGTTAACCACGGGCTGTTTAGTTTCTTTTCTGTGATCTGCTTCGTTTTGATCGGTCAGTGCATGTTATAGAGGTTTAGGATTTTATGTAAAAAGTTTTGACATCTTTGTCAATATTATTGCTGTTGGCTAGCTCTCTCTGCCAATCAATGTCACCTAGTGGTAGTGGTAAGGCTGGTAGTGGAAGTATTAGAAGAAATAATGGTAATAGAAGGTATAGAGAAAAGTTAGTGGCACAAGAGAGAAAGGAGAGTGTAGGGTGAAGGGAGGCAATAG
>NC_069400.1:50065517-50075517 GCF_026875155.1 Cherax quadricarinatus
ATGTCTGGGACTTCTCATTGATTCTTTCTTGCCATTCCTCATGTTTTATTCGTTAATCCCAATCTGCATTTGTGTACCAAACCTTCAACTTCTGTTCTAATACTGTAACTGTGGTGCGGGGGGTGGAAAACAAGGGATCGGTGTGTGATGGTGGTTTTGATTGTTCATTGCCTGGGGGTGTCGTGGCTGGAGTCCTTCATGCAGGTGTGTCTGGGGGTGCACCTTGTCCTTCATTTGATCCTGGATATTCTCTCTCCTTTTACATTCCTCCCTATGCTTCCTTTCGTTTTGAACTCTCTCTTTCAGTGTCCCTTCCGTCGTCCTGGTTCTGCTCGATCGAGGACACACTCCGAACTCATGCTTGCCTCTCAAACCGTGCTTTCTCCTGCAGGATCCAGGCTCGGGTTGGATTCTGCCTTGAAAAATTACTTTGAAAGGCCGATTTCCTTTTCTTTGTGAACCACCCAATTCTCCCGAAAATTTGCCACCTGGGTCCATGTTCCCCTAAACCTATCCACCTCATGATATCTTCAATTGCTTTATTCCTCCCTCCTGCTTCTTTCATCAAAGTTTTCCCCTTTAGCTTCGTCAGCCCATAGACAAACACGGATCTCGCCCTTTCCACCTCCACACTGTTACTCCCATTGCATCCTCTGATGTTTTTAGTTTCCTTTCCCGTGGAGTGTTCCTTCCTTCGGCCCTTTCCCTATTATTGTCCCTATTGTGTGTGGGTGTTACTCACCCTAGTTGTACTCACCTAGTTGAGGTTGCGGGGGTCGAGTCCGAGTGTTTGTGTGTGTGGTTGTGTTGTGTGTGTGTGTGTGTGTGGTGTGTGTGTGTGGGGTGAGTTGTGTGTGTGTGTGTTTGTGTGTATGGTGTGTGTGTTGTGTGTGTGTGTGTGTTGTTTGTGTGTGTGTGTATGAGTGTGTGTGTTGTATGCGTGGTTGTATGTGTGTATGATGTGTGTGTGTAAGTGTGTGTGTGTGTGTGTGTGTTTGGGTTATAGTGTGTGTGCGTGCATGAGTGTGTGTGTGTGTGTGTTTGTTTGTGTGTGTGTGTGTGTGTGGTATGAGTTTGTGTATGATTTGTGTATGAGTTGTGTGTGTGTGTGTTTGTTGTGTGTGTGTGGGGTTGTGTGTGTGTGTGTGTGTGTGTGTACGCACCTATTGAGGTTGCGGGGTCGAGTCCCGGGGGGGCCCAGTCCCTGGACCCATTACGTACCTAGTAATCTTTTTGACTACACTCCAAAGGATTGGGTATGGTGTGTCATAATGAAGAAACTTAAACTAACTAAAACTAACTACCTAGATTAATTCCCTTTGTAAATTGTGAGTTTTCATTACCTTTTTGTAAATTGTGAGTCATTCCCTTTTTTGTATTGGTGATTCATTTCCTCTGTAACTTGCGCAGCTAGCAAAAACTTTTGTTGCCCAGTCCCTGAACCCATTATGTACCTCTGTAAATCTTTTCACCTTGTTCGTATCGCTCCTTGGGCTGTCGGACAGGCTGCGCAGTAGCTCTCCCGATTCGTCTATCTCTGCGCAGTTTTCCACCATCTACACACAATTGGCGGAAGGAGGACCACGCGTCAACACTGGTCTGCTTGATTTAGTGACTGGCTCATAAATAGTCAGAATACTCATATTCTGTCTGCTGAACGGCGATCCTGAGAATACGTATGAAATTCCAAGAGACCTTTTATGGTGTACATGAATGGCAATACGAGGTTATCGTCAAATTCAGACAAGGATGCACCAATTAGAATATGGTTGCTAATACCAGGATGTGAATAAAGAAACCGTTAACCCTGGTGTTACGCGTATCCCCTGTCCGAGATGTCTCCCGTGTTTACACTTGGGTGAAGGTGCGCAAAACGTACCCTTTGAAGCAGGACGAAAGTGATTAAGGAACGTTTTGACCGTTACGTACGGCACCGTGCATCTGGCGGCGTTGGACACTGGCGTGACGGCCGCCCTTGTTGGCATCCGAAGGTCGTTTTCTTAAAAAAATGTCTCTTAAGCAACCCGATACCGTCGTATGTGGTATTGAGGACTTCCGAAGGCAAGTGTATGTGACATATTCAGGTCAAAGCGCAAGTGTAGACCTCGTGCGTGTATACCACATTGCACACAATGTCCGATAAGAGGCGTGGAAGACCAAGGTCAGACGAGGAACGAGGTGACAGCAGTACCGCATCATACGCCTGGGGTCTACACAGCGGGAAACTGTGGAGTGAGGATGTAGTGGGGGAGACAGAGGAGTCACCCTGCCTGCGTATCACAACCGTGTGTGGAGGAGACGTAGGCGTGTGTCGGCGACGCTGAGGATGCATAAGCAAACGCCCCAGCGGATGACAAGAGGGCATCCTCGAGAGGCTTTAAAACGTTTATGTTGGAGCTTCAACGAGCTTGATTGACTCCAGGGTGGGCTAGAGTTATGTCCGAGTAACAAAGGGGAATGAGGTGTCAACAAAGCCGACTGTATAACACCAGGTTGCTGACCGGGAGGTACTACAGGGGGATAGTTTCCGAAGTTGATATGATCAACGATCGTGGCTGTTGCAAAAGGGCTGCGTGACGACAGTAGTGTACGACGGTGCTAACCTCCCGGACAAAGATCGGGTAAAAAGACATGCACATGAGACCCGTAGAGGAGCGAGCGATTCCAAAAATGTTTCAGCCAGATCGAGGAGAAAGCATAGAGGTCGTGGGGGAAGAAGTTTGAGAGAATCACAAAGGTTTAAGAGTGTTCGGATATCAAGGGTAAACCATCAATGATACCATTCAGTGTATTACCTAAATGTTAATGGTTTGAAATCAGACAACAAGCGTAACTGTTCTGGTTGCGTTTTTGAGGAACATTTCCTGACGTTGTGTTTTTTACAGGAACACAATCACAAATCTCCCCGGGTAATTGATAATTCCGAGCGCGCTATGAGAGTGGAGGTACACGGGCTTGTTCTAGCAGAATTGAGAGAGGTGTGGCAGTGTTAATAAAAGAGGCCAGTCCCGTTTTCTTTACACACCTGAGATGTTGTGATGTAGGGAAGGGTGGTGCGGTGGTTGTGGCATGGGGTGGGGTGCATGTGGGATTTCACAGCGTCTATGGACCAGCGGAAAGTGATATGTGAATAAAAAAAAAAATCGGTTTTTATATTAGGGGATGTTTTGGTGTATCAATTAAGGTCGCTGCCCAAGCCGTCACGATCATTGGGGAGATTGAATTGTCTGATCGCCGCAAGGAGTCGAACCTAGGAGAAGGTTTTTTTTCGGGTTTTTTTAGGGACTACTGCGGGTTTGAATGTCTTTGATGTGGGGGGGATGAGTAGGGAGGAATGTGCATATCGTTTATTAGCGGGAGTATGCAGCCCACACGATTGGACCGCATATATGGTAGCTAGGGGAATCATGGTTCGAAACCTTTTGTGCACTAAATGGTGAGTTTCTCGACCATAGAAGGATCAAGGTGGACGTAGATTGGGAGGGATTACCGAGGCGATACAGGGGTTTCTGGAAAATTAATGTTGGTTAATGCATAAAAGAGCGTGATGGAATCTTTTGCGAGTGTACGGGAAGGAATGGTGGGATAACCGTAGGGTAGGAGTGATATTATTCATTGTGGACAACGATAGGCAAGAGGACGGGTGAGAGACTTCTATAATCAGAAGTGGCTAGAGGAACGAAAATGCAACGAGAAACTTGTCTTAACTGAAAATCAACTGCATGACTGTTATGTGAAGTGGTATGGGGTGTACCCGGTGGCAGAAATTGAAAACTTAAAGCGCAAAAAGATAGGGATGTCCTACTCGTAATTTTGATGCCAGCGCGGATAGCGGAGTGGCATACAGGAGGTATTATGGGGAGACCGCCTCGGCGGTTGTCCAGCGTGAGCAGGCAAACGCCGCAGGGCGACAGAATTATGGATTGGAAAAGTGGCACGGCAAATGGGGGTGTATAGCAGGGGACAGTACATTAACGACAACTGAGGGAATGATTGCTATGTGGGTTATATATGGTACGAACCAATATGAGAATGTGGGGATCTCTCTAGGAGGGTGCTAGAAAAAATGGGTGAATGGTATGTTTGTGATTTATAGTAATAAATGATCGAATGAATATGAATGGAAAGCATAAGTGAGAGGAGGTTAGGCACGTAAGAGAGTATAGTGCGGGCAATCACACGGAATCGATGGATCCCTTGTGATTTCTATTAGGAAAACTGGGAATGCCTACGCCGACTTTCTAGTGGTATATTTAACGAAATGATAACCAACAAAAAACTCGGGGAACAACAAAGAACAGGCGTTGTGGTTATGATTCCAAAAAAGGCTAACGGGAAACTGGTCCAAAATTATAGGTCGATATCATTAATGTGTGGTGATTATAAAAAATATTTGCGAAAATGTTTTAGTAATGGGAGACTTAAAAGGGTATTAGAGAAGTTTTTGGATGAAGGGCAATATGGGGTTACCCGAAGATCAATGTGTGTGGGCAAGTATTATAACGCAGGTTCATTGACGAAAGCGGGAATGGTAATGCCGGGGGAATACTGCTTCGACTGGCATGCAGCAATACGATTGTGTGGCGTGAGGCTTTATGGAAGTTCATGCAGTGGAAAGGATTCGGTAAGGAAATAGTAAGTTGGAACGATGGCATTTGTATGAAGCAGGCTATGTTTAAGGGTACCAGATAAATGGCAGGTTAGGGAATTTAATTTGGAATGAACTGAGGTTTGAGGCAGGGTTCCTGTATCGCAGATTCTTTTTGCGTTAACTACCTTCAGGACCCTTTTTTCAGAGCTGTCAGAGAGTGTCAATGAGGGTGAAATTGCGAGGAACGTGGGATAAAAGCGGAATCGTAGGCTATGTGGATGACACCACGATTTATATAGGAGAAGAACACGAGATTTACGAAAAGTAGGTGAATTGGTAAAACTTTTTTGGGAGAGCAACGGGGATGAGGGTCAATAAGATAAGTCAATGCTATGCACGGGGAGATAGCATTAAGTGGGGACATAGGTCAGGAGAGGTTGGTCTTTATAACTCACATAAGGTATGTGAATTGTTCATATGAGAAACATTCAGGAAGCAAGGAAGGATAATTCGAGTGAGGTTGTGGATAGTGTATTAGGTCGATTGGCGGGGTTGCGTGCAGGTTGGCGAGTAACGTTGCATTCACGATGTGCTTTTTGTTTGGTAAGTTGTGGCATGTGGTAAGCAAGTATCCGTTATGCGTGTGATGAGAAACGTTTATGAAGCGTGTTTTATTTAGATATCTATGGGTTTCCGGTTTGTGATTGGTTAGCGAGAGATTTGTGTATTACCGACTATCGGGGTGGAACTTGGGGTTATTGAATCTGCACATGAGAAGATAGGTAGTAAACGTTAAACATAGTTTATTTGCGTGAGGTCGAGGGTTGGTACAGGTTTGAATTGGATTCGAGGGGATTTGTACGATGGATTAATGGTGGGGAATGTTACGAGAAGCGCGAGAACATGCTGAGGGTTTTAATTTAGCCAGGACCAAGTCGAGATCAAGATTAGCAAACTGGCAAGGGTGGGAAAGAGTGAGGGGGTTGCTAAGCGTAGAGGGGGATATACCCACTGTAATCATGGCGTGATATTTGGGGTCGCTTGAAGGAGTAACGAATTGAGGGCCGGGTACGGGAGGTACAATGTATATAATTTCCTTCACAATATATTGCCTACCGGGAGGTGTTAGCGAAAGACGTGTTGCAAGGTTGGGTAAGGCGCGTTGTGTGTGTGGGATATGACACGCTTTCCACGCAGTGTATTTTTTTTTTTATTTATTGTGACAAGATTGGAAGAGGTTAAAGGAGTTTGGGTTTAGGCAAGTTATACAGATGGTGGGAGGTGAGGGAATTAGTTTCTTAAGAGCCATTAAGTCTAGATGTGGGGGGGTAGGGTTACGGTACAAAAGGCGATTTGGATATCTGGAAGTTTACCTGGAGTTACCTGAAGAGTTTGTCCGGGGGGCAACGCCCCCGCGGCCCCGGTCTGAGACCAGCCTCCTGGTGGATCAGAGCCTGATCAACCAGGCTGTTGCTGCTGGCTGCACTCAAACCAACATACGAGCCACAGCCCGCTGATCCGGAACAGACTTAGTGCTTGTCCAGTGCCAGCTTGAAGACTGCCAGGGGTCTGTTGGTAATCCCCTTATTGTGTGCTGATGCCAGTTGAACAGTCTCGGGCCCGGGCCCCTGAACACTTATTGTATGTTCTCTAACGTGCTCGTGACACCCCTGCTTTTCAATGGGGGGAAGGTGCATCGTCTGCCAATCTTTGGCTACGTAGTGGGTGATTTTCGTGGCAAGTTTTTCGTACTAGCCCTCTAGTTTTTTCCAGGTGGTTATATAATCCATGTATATCTCCCCATCCTCGTTCCAGGAATACAGGTTTTAGACCTTACACTACAAGCGCCGCCCAATAAGTGAGGTGTTTTATCTCCGTATGCACGCCGTGAAAGTTCTCTGTACATTTCTTTCCTAGGTCCCGGCAATTTCACCTGCCTGAAAGTGCTGTTAGTGTGCAGCACTATTCCAGCCCTAGATAGAACAAGTGACCTGAAGAGTGTCATCATGGGCTTGGCCTCCCTATTTTTTGAAGTTCTCATTATCCATCCTGTCTTTTTTCTAGCAGAGGCGATTGATACTGGTTATGGTCCTTGAAGGTGAGACCCCGACATGATCAATCCCAGTTCTTTGAACCGTTGGGTTTCGCTCTATTTTGTGGCCCAGAATTTGTTTTGTACTAGTCACGACTTGTATATAATTTCATGGCCGGCAACACGTTTCAGCAAGAGAGAGGATCAGGGCGCTGCAGGCGATTTTTTATGTACACAGCAGAGAATAGAGAGATTGCGGGGGGTAGATGGCTTCGACTTTTTCGGTGGATATTGTATTTTCATGTACGTGGATTATGTGCATTAGTACCATAGAGGGGTAAACGTGGCTGGCCTTTCGTGTGTAGAGCGAGAGTGACGGTTGGATTCGAAATGTGAGGAATGATGATGAAACAGGGGAAGGGGCATCATGGTAAGTCTAGAAGGTAATAAACGAGAACGAATTGCGGGGCTTTGGAAAAAAAAAATTATGTTATATTGGTTTGCCAAGTGAATAGATTCGAATAAAATGTCTTTAACCTTTTATAATACACATCATTTGTGGTAGTAGAATCGAACACATGCGATATAATAGTGTCGTCAGTATGATACGCCTTAAGGTTAGATTTTTGAAACTATAGAGGTTTGAGCAAGCCCTGGCATACTCGGCACCCTCGCCGCTATTATTATACAACTGATGTACCTTAGGGTTGACATTTAAGATAACTGTATTGTTTATTTGTGATACTGATAATGATAAAATGTCGAACACCGACGCATGAGATAATCTCAAGCAATGGCCTGGTCGTGTAATGCTTAATAGGTGAACGTGAACGGTCATATGTGTATATATCCTGTTAATACCTGCTTAGCTCAAGCATATCAAAAAAGATGTATTTGATGTATGGTTCTTTTTAAAAGGTATCACCTTCATATGGCTTTATATAATCTGAGATAATAATGTATAATATGAACCTACTATCACTATCTTTAAAATATTACGTGTTTTTTGTATTTTTTTTTTTACGTTAATGTTACTCAATGCCCGATTTAGGCTTGTTAATAACGTCCATAGAGGTATTTTGTGTTTCAATAGGGAAATAAGGTTTTAAATGTAACTGTAACTGATCGTTTGATACCTTACGATAGATTTTGTTATTGTAGGGATTGTACTTTGTAGACATAATGTTTAAAGCTGTTACTTGAGATATGTTCTTGCCATGTTAGTGGGTTTCATGTGAAGCCCTAATGTATTGTTTAGTATAGGCTTTGTTTTTGCCTAACGTTTTTAGGTTCTTATTTTTTAAAATGTGTAGGTATGTGTATATTTACAGTGCCAACTGTGCAAAAGTCGTATTTAACAAGAGCAGTGGGGGTTGGGGTGAGCGCGACATAATTGTAAGCTTTGTTTGTGTTAGATGGTTTTTGTTTCCGTCTGTAGGCTCGTCGCTATTTTATTTCTGTTCTGGAGTTCCAGCACTTGCGGGACGTATTATGGTGTATGTCTTGGCTAATTTTTATTGAAGGCTTAGGTTGCCTTTTGTTTCATTATCGTAATGTATAATGTTTTTATCCTATGTTTATCTATCTTGGGGGGGTGTGTGCTTTGTACAAGGTTTTTATTGTTCAGAGTAACCAGGAGTGTATTGTAGTTTAGATTCTGTTGTGTATTTTCTGAGCAGTATTGTCATGCTCTATCATGTTTAGGTGATTTTACCCATTAATATACGATTTGATTGTAACACTTAGGTCGGATGGGGTTGACACTAGATATTGTATTCGCATGTGGCTAATTTATTGTGTTCTTTTATTTATATCTTGTATTGTGTCTTTTCAATAAAAAAAAAAAAAAAAATCTTTTGACTACCACCCCAGATGGGTATGGGGTGCATAATGAAATACTAAACTAACTAAAACTAACTAGCCTAGGGCAAACTACCCTGGGTACTTCCTACAGCACAGCTGATAGCGGAGTTGACTCCATTTGCCTATATATAATCTGGTGTCCTGTCCGTTTAAATAAGATTTTAGGTAATCAAGAGTATGTCCTAGATGCAGCAAATGATTTAGTTTAAGGTGCAGGAGAATGGTCGACTGTATCAAATGCTTTTCGGGGGTCAATGAAAAGCCCAGAGATATTCATTTTTTATAGAAAAGCAGTATATATAAGTGCACGCATTTGTATTACACACATTCGCAAATGTTTTTGTCTAAAATCATACTGGCATAGTTTAAGTTTGTTGTTGGATAAAAGTTAGGAATAAAGTCGTTTTTTATTAATTTTTCGAATATTTTGGAAATGTACGGGCCAAGTTTGATAGGTTCTATAGTTGTTCACGTCAGTTTGGGATCTCCTCCTTGTGATTGGGGTGACCCTCGTTGCTTGAGTATAGATGGAAGTGGAGGACGCTACAGATTTTTTTAAACAATGGTTGCAATAATGAATGACAGCACATGTGCAGTTTTTTAATATGAGTGTGGCAAGTTATCCCGATCTCCCGCTTTGTTTTTTAATGTTATAATGATGAGTGAGACTTTCCGTAGATATTAGTTGGAGCTAGATATTGAGTATTCGGGTAGTTGCCATGAGTTAGTCCCTTTTCCGCTTGGTATTTGAGCTAGGAATTTTACTGCTAGCTTTGATCCTATAAAGAGAAGACATTGAATTTGTTGGCCGTGTTCTATAGGCTGTAACAGTTTCATCTGATTTAGTTAAGTTATCCTCTGTTTTTCCAGACAGTTTCTTAAGCCCAAAGAGTTTGGAGAGGGTTTGCAGGTACTTTTCATATCACCATTTATTTCAATAAATCTCTTTTCGTAATACATTTCCTTCGATTTTGAGTATTAGCTTTGTGAGTATGAGGAGTATCGTTAGTCATTTTTTTTGGTAATCAGGCCTAAACTGAATTGTTTTGCAAGTGTGTACTTTTTATTATAGATTAGAAGGATACAATTGTTTAACCACGGGCTGTTTAGTTCTTTCCTGTGATCTGCTTAGTTTTGATTCGGTCAGTGCATGCTATAGATTAGATTTTATGTAAAAAGTTTGACATCTATGTCAATATTATTGCTGTTAGGCTAGCTCTCTCTGCCAAATCAAAGTCACCTAGTGGGTAGTGTAAGCTGGTAGTGGATAGTATTAGAAGAAATAATGGTAATAGAAGGTATAGAGAAAGTTCGTGGCACAGAGAGAAAGAGAGTGTTGGGTGAAGGAGGCAATAGTAATGGAATAATAGCAATATTAAGGAATGGAGGGGAAGACGTAGAAGAGGTAGAAGTGGGTCAGTCTAAGGATAAGACAAGGAGCCGGGCAGGAGACCCTAAGGCCAATTACTACTACCGGCTACGACTACTTGCTACTACGACTACTACTACTAACT
>NC_069400.1:50080517-50189030 GCF_026875155.1 Cherax quadricarinatus
TGCTGTTGCTGCTGCTGCTGGTTGTGTTGTTGTGTGTGTTGTTGTTGTTTTGTTGCTGCTGCTGCTGCTGCCTGCTACGCCTGCGGTTCTTTTGCTGTAGTTGTTGTTGTTGTTTTGCTGCTGCTACTGCACGCTGCTGTTTGCTGCTGCTGTTCTTGTTGTTGTTTGTTGTTTGTTGTTGTTGTTGTTGTTGTTGTTTTGTTGTTGCTGCTGCTGCTGCTACTGCTCCGGTTGCATTTGTTGTTAGTTGTTGTTGTTGTTTACTGCTGCTATTCTGCCCGCTGCTGTTCTGCTGTTGTTGTTGTTCGTTGTTGTTGTTGCTGCTCTGCTGTTGCGGCTGCGCTGCTGCTGCTGCGCTGCCTTGCGGCGCTGCTGCTGCTGTTGTGCTCTGCGTTGCGATGCGGCTACTATGTGCTGCTGCCTAATTGATGCTGCTGCTGCTGCGTTGTTGCTGCTCTGCTACTGCTACTTTGCTGTGCGTTACGGCTGATAACGTTGTTGTGTTGTTGGTGCTGCTGGTGCTGTTGTTGTTGTGTGTTGTGGTGCTGGCTGCTGCTGCGCTGCTGCTGCTGCTGCTGTTGTTGTTCTTGCTGCTGCTACGGCTGCTGTTGTTGGCTGCTGCTGCCTCCTGCTACTGCTGTTGCTGCTAACTGCCTACCGTGTTGTTGTTGTTTGTGTTGTGTGTTGGCTGCTGGTGCTGTTGTGTTGTTGTTGTTGTTGTTGGTGCTGCGGCTGCTAGCTGCTGCTGCTGCGCTGGCTTCTGATGCTCTGCTGCTGCTGCTTTTTGTTTGTTGTTGTTGTTGTTGCGCTGCTGGCTTGCTTTGTTGTTGCTGCTGCGCGTTGTTTCTAGTACTGCTGCTTGCTGCTGGTTGCTGCTGCGCTGGGTTAGCTACTACTGCTGCTGCTGCTGTTGCGGCTGTCCTGCTGCGGCCGTTGTTTGCTACTACTGCTGCTACTCTGCTGCTGTTGTTGCTGCGCTGCTGCGGTTCTACTACTGCTGCTGCTTGTTGTTGCTGCTGGTGGTTGCTGCTGCTGCTGTTGCTGCTATTTACTGCGCTACTGCTGTTGTTGTTATTGCTGCTGCTGTTGTGTTGTTGTGTTGGAGTTGTGCGTATGCCTGCTGCTGCTGTTACTGCTTGCTTGCTGTTGCTACTACGCTGCTGCTGCTGTTGCTGCCTGCTTGCCTTGCTGCTGCCGTTGTTGCTACGACTGCTGCTACTGCTGCGGCTGTTGTTTGCTGCTGCCTGCTGGCTGTTTGCTACTACTGCCTGCTGCGTTGTTGCGGCTGTTTTGCTGCTGTCCTATCTTTCTATGAACTGGTATCCTGTTGGGAAGATTGCATCTGTTATTGTCCTCCATGAGTTTTGTTTCTGTAACTGCAATGATGTCTGGGACTTCTCATTGATTCTTTCTTGCCATTCCTCATGTTTTATTCGTTAATCCCAATCTGCATTTGTGTACCAAACCTTCAACTTCTGTTCTAATACTGTAACTGTGGTGCGGGGGGTGGAAAACAAGGGATCGGTGTGTGATGGTGGTTTTGATTGTTCATTGCTGCTGCTGCTGCTGCTGTTGTTGTTGTTGTTGTTGTTGTACACTAAAAACCCGCACCTATTAAAACCCGTAACTATTAACTAGTTACACTAGTTAAGGGTTCAAGTCAGACCGAAACGTCGTCATAATTTTCGCTCTCATATGAGCAGGTTATTTGTTTATTGTTGATAATGGTATAAAATACCGACAAGTTGATGAACAGACTCTTATACAACAGTTGGATATATCTTAAGTGTTGAAACGTTTCGCCCACACAGTAGGCTTCTTTAGTCAAATACAGAAGATGATGCTATCAGTCCATCAACCTTAGAGAAAAAGTATTTGATGTGGTCAGTCCCTCACCCTGGAAATGGAGTCTTAAATACTGTCGAAGTTGAGGTGGAAGACCTCGAAGACATTTTAGATATATTGTTCCAGTAGTATTACTAGTAGTAGTATTAGTACTACTACTAGTACTACTACTGCATCGAATGCCTTTAACACAGACTCCAATAAGTTTAAAACATACTTCAGTAATAAGGCGTCATCCCAAACAGTTGCCAACTAGCAGGTGTATCTTGTGACTTCGTATGAAAAGAACTAAGCAGGTTAAACCCAACTAAGAGCACCGGTCCAGGTAACATCCCGTCTAAGTTCATAAAAGATGGTGCCTCTGAATTGCCAATCCCCAATGAGTACATAACAAATTTGTCCATCACCACTAACACCGTTCAGGAAGGGTTCATGGAGGCCAGAGTTACTTCTTTCTTCAAGAAAAATAGTTGGTCTGATGTCAGCAACTATACGCCTGTTAGTATACTCAGTGTGATGTCCAGAATTCTAGAGAAGGGGGTGTACTGTCAAGAAATTAAGTATCTTAATGTCAAAAACATTGTCTATAGTTACCGATCAGGTTTCAGATCTTACTCGACCGACATCTCCCTAATTTATCTGATGGACTACCTAAGAACCGAAATGTCGCTAGGGAATTTCATAGATATGGTGACCTTAGTCTTCCAAAAGGCCTTCGATACGAACAACTACGATATGTTATGTAAGAAACTACAAGCTGTCGGACTAAGTTCTGAGCAACAGAAAACAAATTATCAAGGTCAATAACACAGAATCAGAATCCCTGCCTACACATGTGGGGTTCCCAAAGGTCCCTTATTGTTCCTATGTTATGTGAATGACATGTCCATTAGTATCAAGTATAAGCTTCTGTTGTATGCAGATGACAGAGCTCTGTTAGTGTCAGATAAAGACCAAAATACAGCTAATGTACAATCACTAGAACTAGAGTCCTGCAACAAATAGTTAGTAGACAACAAACTATCGTTACACCTCGGGAAAACGGAAGCCATACTCTTAGACACGAAAAATAAACTGAAAACGGTAAAAAAATTTAATGTCCAGTGTAATGGAGAACACATAACTTCAGTATCTTAAATGAAATATATGAGAATCTCTTTTGACCCAAGCATGTCAGGAGAATTGATAGGGAACAGTGTAGTAAAGAAAGTGAATGCCATATTAAAGTTCCTCTACAGACAGGCGCAGTGTCTACCTATTGAGGCTCGCAGGACCCTGTGTCTAGCTTTCATGGTTCTCTGCTTTAACAAAAAAAAATGAAAGACAGACTACAAATCATCCAGAACAAAATGGTGAGATTCATACTGGACCTGGGTTCAAGAGAGCATGAAGGCCGGGATGAATTATAACAACTGGATATGCTGAATGTTGAAGACAGAGTAAAACAACTGAAGTTAAATCACGTTTACAAAATTGCTCACAATGTTCAGAATATCTTGCTGCCAAGTTTGCCAAGGTTGGGAACCAAAGCAATCATAGTACTAGGGGAAGGGAACACAACTTTGTAGTGCCTACAGTCGGTGGTCAGGTTTCAAACATATTTTATTGTACAGCAATAAAAGAGTGGAAGGGACTACCTGCACATGTCAAAGCCTGTCATAACATGAGCCAGTTCAGGAAGAGTGCCAAAAGGTACCTAAGCTCATAAGGCTGCCATCCCCACGAGCCCCTTCGAGGCGGGGTAGATGGCAGACCAGAGGCCTAGCTTCTCCCTACGAGCCCCGTGAGGGCGGGGAATGTGGCTAGGCCTGGGGACACTTGGTCCCAAAGATGAGGAGGTACTTGTCCTTCCTCCCATGGGAGACTTAAGTCTCGAGACACTCCCCAGATAGGGAGCCAAGGCCGGGTCACCACTACTTGGAAAAGACCCGGGCCGGAAGAATACCGGTGAATAAAAAAAAAAAAAAAAAAAAAAAAAAAAAAAAAAAAAAAAAGGTACCTAATGAATGTAGCTACAGAAAGGGAAGAGAGTGATTTTTTGTATAGCAAACATACATGTACCTATTACTACGATCTGATCTTCTCTTTAATGTTAATGTAAATAACTCAGTTTACCTTGTTCCTAGTATATCTCATTTTATTGTAACTGTTTTTCAAATAGTTGAGTTGCTTACCTGTTTTAACTTTTAAGGTTTAAATAATAAGTTATTACAAGGGCCCAATACAAATAAGTGACTTTCTCTGACTATTTTTGGGGGTTATCCTAGGTAATCTACACATATACTGCTAAGTATGATAATTTATGTAACTGTTTATATGTGTACCTGTAACTGAATAAACTTACTACTACTACTAACAACAACACCATTACTATTAGTACTACTACTATTACTACTACCGCTACTACTATTAATACTACTAGTAGTGCTATCACTGCTGCTACTGCTGCTGGAGAGAGAGAGAGAGAGAGAGAGAGAGAGAGAGAGAGACAGACAGACAGACAGACAGACAGACAGACAGACAGACAGAGACAGACAGACAGACAGAGACAGACAGACAGAGAGAGCTCTGGGAATTGCAGGCTCTATGCTATGTCTTCTCAGTGATTACCTTCATGGTCGATCTCTAATGGTAGTTCTCAATGGAATGGAATCAGCAAGACATCCTATTGGGGCAAATGTTCCACAAGGAAGCGTGCTGGGACCATTGTTGTGGAATGTCTACTTCAACGACCTTCTTCATCTCATCCCAGAATCCCATGCATATGCAGACGACTGTGCACTGACATTCACTTATCCAAGAGAAGAAATGCCAGCTTCTCTAAGCTACATCAATCACCAGCTAAGAGCTATATCAGCTAGGGAAAATAGATGACAAGTAACATTTGCACCTGAGAAAACACAAATGATGATGGTTTCTAGGCACCATAATGGTAATGCCGGTGCAGTAGTAAGGATGAATGGGAGGGTGTTAGCACCTGGGGAAGAAGTTGATGTCCTTGGGGTGAAATTTGACTCCAAACTGACCATGAAGAACCACGTTGTAAATCTTGCAAACAAGGCAGCCAGGAAGCTTATAGGACTTGGCCGTATCTCGCATTTGCTTGACAGTAGGCGTTACAAGATTCTGTACGAGGCCCAAGTACGCTCACACCTTGAGTATGCTCCACTTTCTTGGTTTGCCTGCCCCTTCTCATCTGCGACTGCTTGACAGAGTAGAGAACAGAATAAGACGTCTCATCTCTCGCCTGGACCCATCCTGGATAGATCTGTCATTACAGCAGAGCCTTCAACACAGGAGGAATGTGGGTGGCCTTACTGTTATGTACAAGGCCAATATTGTCAAAGTAATACACTTGGATCCACTTCGAGGACAGCGTGAAGCAAGCTCCTATACCACAAGACGGGCAGAAAGCAGCAACTTCACTCTGGCTGTATCCTTTTTCAGAACATCACTTCATCTGAGATCATTTATCCCCAGGATGACTCGAGTCTGGAACACATTCGTACAGCATTATGATGTCAATGAGATAAAGTCAGTCGATCAAATGAAAATGCTGGCCCACAGATGGCTCCAGCTTCATCCTGTTCCCTACTGGTATGTCTCATAACAATAAAAATGCTTTCAAATGAGCTGATGTAGGTAACAGCTCTTAGCTGTCAATAAAGTTAGGAATTCTTAACCTGTAAATAGCTTGTCAATAAAGCTAGGGATCCTCACCCTAACCTTGTTAAACCCTGTGTAAATAAAAAAAAAGAGACTGAAGATTCACTGAAGATTCCAACGGAACGAGGTGAAGAATCCTGACGCACGACCTGTCTGTGGAAAATTGGAAACTTGCCAGCCCTTAGCTGGGAGCTTGCCACCTCCAACTGGAATGCTCTTTTTATAAGGTGATAGATATCCAAATGAACGCTTTCATTAAGAAAATCCTTTATCCTCAACACAAGTGCGTCCCTCACCGGCGGAATATAACAACGCCTTCAGATCAGCCTTGATTAGGCTTTTGTTGTTGAGAGGCAGCTACTGCTCAGTACAAGGCTTCGAGAAGGTATGAGGGGGCCCCCCTACTATCTATAACAGGAATCTTAACAGACAAACCTGTAGGCAAATGGAAGAAGTCCAAATCTGGGCCATCTCTAACTTGTATGCTGACACAAAAAGAACACTGGCATCATTAAGAATGGGCTCCAAAAGCTGGTGGTCCTTGGTCAAGTTCCGACAAGGATATTCTCCTAACGAAATTATTCCACTTCTAAATCAGCAGGATGGGATCACTACTACTAGCAATCGAAGAAAAGCTGACCTGTTTGCTAAACACTTTGCTGCTAAGATACTAATCCTTGATCCATTAGGGAACTTCCTTTGTTAGCAGCAAGAACTGTGTTAAAGTTGTTAAGTTCGCTCAGTAAGACAGGATGAGATATATCCCCGTCATTAAATCCCTGGACCAAGAAAAGGCTGCGAAGATTACTGAGTAGATGTGCAGGCCAGCGAATATCATCTCTAACTCGTATCTATCAGTACAGCCTAGCACAGTGTAAAAAGGCATATGAAAAAAAGAGCAGAGCTGAAATCATCATCTACTGACCAGTGTCACTCCTATCAATCACTGGGAAAATTTTTAAGACAAATAATTTTACAGCAAATGACAGCATTTTTCAACTACCACTCGATTTATGTAACCGTCAAAAATGGCTTCAGAAAAGATCGCTCTGTTGCTAAACTGTTAAACCTCTATACTTTGTAGCACTAGTCACTGGATGAATCCAAGATCAGCTGAGTAGTAGCACTCAGTAGTAGGGACCCTTGGCAAAACTGCAAGAAGTTGGAGTCTCTGGCTTTGCCCTTCACCTTCGAGGTAGATCTCTAAGAGTAGTTCTCAATGGGACAGAGTCAGCAAGACTACTTCAACTACTTTCTTCACATCATCACAAAATCACATTCTTATGCAGATGACTGTACTCTGACATTTACTTATCCAAGAGGGATGTTCCAGCTGCTCGCAACTACATCAGTCATGAGTTTGTTATATCAGCTTGGAGTAAACAATAACAGGTTACATTTGCTTCGGAGAAAACACGAATAACGATGATCTCTAAGCATCATGATGCTGTTGCTGGAACAATAGTAAGAATGAAAAGAGAGTTGGAACCCGGCGATACGGTGAATATGCTAGGGGGGAAATTTGATTTCAAACTCTCTATGAAGTACCAAGTGGCCAATCTTACAAACAAGGCACTGTAAAAAATCCCACATAAGTAAAAAAAGTAGAGAGAGAAAGAGAGAGAAGATGAGAGAGAGAGAGAGAGAGAGAGAGAGAGAGAGAGAGAGAGAGAGAGAGAGAGAGAGAGAGAAAGAGAGAGAGAGAGAGAGAGAGAGAGAGAGAGAGAGAGAAAGACAGACAGACAGAGAGAGAAGAGAGAGAGAGAGAAGAGTATGCTCCACTTTTTGGTTTGCCTTGCCCCCCCCCCTCCATCTGCGACTGCTTGACAGAGTAAGAACAAGCAAGACGTCTCATCTCTCGCCTGGACCCATCCTAGATAGATCTGTCATTTCAGCAGAGCTTCAACATAGGAGGGATGTGGTGGCCTTACTGTAATGTACAAGGCCAAATTGTCTAAGTACCACACTTGGATCCACTTCGAGGACAGCGTGAAACAAGCTTTTATGCCACAAGAAAGGGCAGAAAGCAGCAACTTCACTCTGGCTGTACCCTTCTCCAGAAATTTACTCCATCTGAGATCCTAATACCCAGGATGACTCGAGTAAAGGAACACATTTTGTACAGCATAATGATGGGCAACGAGATAAAATCAGTTGATCAAATGAAAATGCTGGCCCACAGATGGCTCCAATTTCATCCTGTTCCCTACTTGTGTGTCTCATAACAATAAAAATGCTTTCAAATGAGCTGATGTAGGTAACAGCTCTTAGCTTGCCAATAAAGTCAGGAATCCTTAACCTGTAAAAAAGCTAGTCAAATGAAGCTAGGGGTCCTTAACCTTGTCAAACCCCGTGTAAAAAAAAAAAAAAAAAAAAAGAGAGAGAGAGAGAGAGAGAGAGAGAGAGAGAGAGAGAAAAGAGAGAGAGAGAGAGAGAGAGAGAGAGAAGAGAGAGAGAGAGAGGGGGAGAGGGGAGAGAGGAGAGAGAGAGAGAGAGAGAGAGAGAGTCATTTTGAGGCTGATAATACCTAGACTGTGAACGATGCACATAGTTAGAAACGCCTCGAGTATAGATGAGGGAAGATAAGAGTACGGGGTTTTGGGAAAAGAGGGAGAATAAAAGACAGGAGACAGGAAAAGAAAGATAAAAAGAAGGAAATTAGGGATAAGAGGAAATATAACTATATATATATATATATATATATATATATATATATATATTATATATATAATAATATATATATATATATATATATTTTTATATATATATATATACAGTAGTAGGTTGGTAGACACAACCACCCAGGAAGTACTACCTCCCTGCCAATGACTGTTTAAACAAAACCTTAACTGTTTTTGCATATGGTAGGATTGCTGGTTTCTTTTTCTGTCCTCATAAACACGCTAAATAAAGGGATATCTTGCTACTCCTACTTTCACTTTTCACACTCACAGACAAACCCCACATGCATATATAATATATACATAACACTAGGTTTTTCTCTTTTTCTAAATAGCTCTTGTCTTTTTTTTTCTTCTATTTCCATGGGGAAGGGAAAAGAACCTTTCCTCGTAAGCATGCTGTGATGAGGCGACTAAATGCCGGAGCAATGGCTGTAACCCCTTCCCTGATACAATTACTAAAAAAGAAAGAAGAAAAACTTTTATAAAACTGGGTTGCTTAAATGTGCGTGGATGTATCGGATGACAAAAAACAGATGATTGCTGATGTTTTGAATGAAAAGAAGTTGGAAAGTCCTGGCCTAAGCGAAAACAAAGCTGAAGGGGGAGGAAGTTTCATGGGGGGAAATAAATGGTATTAAATCTGAGTATCGAGAGATTTAAGCAAAGGAAGGGGTAAGCGTAATGTTAAATGATCAGTTATGGAAGGAGAAAAGAGAATATGAATGTGTAAATTTAAGAATTATGTGGGTTAAAGTAAAGGTTGGATGCGAGAAGTGGGTCATAATAAGCGTGTATGCACCTGGAGAAGAGAGGAATGCAGAGGAAGAGAGAGATTTTGGGAGATGTTAAGTGAAGTATAGGAGCCTTGAACCAAGTGAGAGAGTAAATTGTGGTAGGGGACTGAATGCTAAAGTAGGAGAAACTTTTAGAGAGGGGTGTGGTAGGTAAGTTGGGGTGCCAGGTGTAAATGATATGGGACCCTTTGATTGAACTTTGTATAGAAAGGGTTTAGTTATAGGTAATACATATTTTAAGAAAAAGAGGATAAATAAGTATACACATAGATGTAGGCGAAATGACAGTAGTTTGTTGGATTATGTATTGGTAGATAAAGACTGTTGAGTAGACTTCAGGATGTACATGTTTATAGAGGGGCCACAGATATATCAGATCACTTTCTAGTTGTAGCTACACTGAGAGTAAAAGGTTAGATGGAATACAAGGAGAATAGAAGCATCAGGGAAGAGAGAGGTAAAGGGTTTATTAAACTAAAAGAGGAGGCAGTTAGGGTAAGATAAAAACAGCTATTGGAGGATAGATGGCTAATGAGAGCATAGGCAATGGGTCGAAGAGGTATGGGGTAGGTTTAAAAATGTAGTGTTAGAGTGTTCAGCAGAAGTTTGTGGTTACAGGAAAGTGGGTGCAGGAGGGAAGAGGAGCGATTGGTGGAATGATGATGTAAAGAGAGTAGTAAGGGAGAAAAAGTTAGCATATGAGAATTTTTTTCAAAGTAAAGTGATGCAAGGAGGGAAGAGTATATGGAGAAAAAGAGAGAAGTTAAGAAGTGGTGAAGCAATGTAAAAAAAGAGCAAATGAGAGAGTGGGTGAGATGTTATCAACAAATTTTGTTGAAAATAAAAAAAGTTTTGGAGTGAGATTAACAAGTTAAGAAAGCCAAAGAGAACAAATGGATTGTCAGTTAAAAATAGGAGAGGAGAGTTTATTAAATGGAGAGTTAGAGGTATTGGGAAGAGGGAAAGGAATTTTTTGAGGAATTGTTAAATGTTGATGAAGATAGGGAAGCTGTGTTTTCCCGTGTATAGGGAAAGGGGGAAAATAACATCTTGTAGGAGTGGGGAAGAGCCATTTGTGAGTGGGGGGAATTTTCGTGAGGCAGTAGGTAAAATGAAAGGGGGTAAGGCAGCCGGGATTGATGGGATAAAGAAAGAAAATGTTAAAAGCAGGTGGGGATATAGTTTTGGAGTGGTTGGTGCAATTTTTTAAAATAAATGTATGGAAGAAGGTAAGGAAACCTAGGGATTGGCAGAGAGCAAGCATAGTTCCTTTGTATAAAGGCAAAGGGGATAAAAGAGAGTGCAAAAATTATAGGGGGATAAGTCTGTTGAGTGTACCTGGTAAGTGTATGGTAGATTTATAATTGAAAGAATTAAGAGTAAGACGGAGAATAGGATAGCAGATGAAAAAGGAGGCTTTAGGAAAGTAGGGGTGTGTGGGACCAGGTGTTTACAGTGAAACATAATAAGTGAAACAGTATTTAGAAAAGGGCTAAAGGGGCTTTGTGGCATTTATGGATTTGGAAAAGGCGTATATGGGTGGATAGGGGGCAATGTGGCAGAATGTTGCAAGTGTATGGTGTAGGAGGTAGGTTACTGAAAGCAGTGAAGATTTTTTTAACGAGGATAGTGAGGCTCAATTTAGAGTATTGGGAAAAAGAGGGAAATTTTTTCCCAGTAAAAGTAGGCCCTTTGACAAGGATGTGTGATGTCACCGTGGGTTTTTTAATATATTTATAGATGGGGTTGTAAGAGAAGTAAATTTCGAGGGTCTTGGGAAGAGGCGTGGAGTTAAAAGATAAAGAAAACACACACAAAGTGGGATTTGTCACAGCTGCTCTTTGCTGATGACACTGTGCTCTTGGGGGATTCTGAAGAGAAGTTGCAGAGATTGGTGGATGAATTTTGGTAGGGTGTGCAAAAGAAGAAAATTAAAGGTGAAAATACAGGAAAGAGTAAGGTTATGAGGATAACAAAAGATTAGGTGATGAAAATTGAATTCAGATTGGAGGGGGAGAGTATGGAGGAGGTGAACGTATTCAATATTTGGGAGTGGACGTGTCAGCAGATGGGTCTATGAAAGATGAGGTGAATCATAGAATTGATGAGGGAAAAAGAGTGAGTGGTGCACTTAGATCTGTGGAGACAAAGAACTTTGCCCTTTGGGAGGCAAAGAGGGAATGTATGAGAGTATAGTTTTACCAAACGCTCTTATATGGGTGTGAAGCGTGGGTGATGAATGTTGCAGCGAGGAGAAGGCTGAGGCAGTGGAGATGTCAGTCTGAGGGCAATGTGTGGTGTGAATATAATGCAGAGAATTCGTAGTTTGGAAGTTAGGAGGAGGTGCGGGATTACCAAAACTGTTGTCCAGAGGGCTGGGGAAGGGTTGTTGAGGGGTTTCGGACATGTAGAGAGAATGGAGCGAAACAGAATGACTTCAAGAGTGTATCAGTCTGTAGGGGAAAGGGAAGGCGGGGTAGGTTCGGCCTGGGAAGGGTTGGAGGAGGGGGTAAAGGAGGTTTTGTGTGCGAGGGGCTTGGACTTCCAGCAGGCATGCGTGAGGGGTGTTGATAGGAGTGAATGGAGACAAATGGTTTTTAATACTTGACGTGCTGTTGGAGGGGTGAGCAAAGTAACATTTATGAAGGGATTCAGGGAAACCGGCGGGCCGGACTTGAGTCCTGGAGAGGGGAATACAGTGCCTGCACTCTGAAGGAGGGGTGTTAAGTTGCAGTTTAAAAACTGTAGTGTAAACCCACCCTTCTGGCAAGACAGTGATGGATGAATGATGGTGAAAGTTTTTTTTTTTTTTGGGGCCACCCTGCCTTGGGGGAATCGGCCGGTGGTAATAAAAATATATATATTATATATATGGGTAATATTTTATAATATTATATATATATATATATATATATGTCGTGCCGAATTGAACCTGGTCAATTAGCAAGAACTCAATTTAAAATTAGTCCTTTCTAAAATTTCTCTTATACTTTTAAAGATATTTTTTTTCATTAATGCTGATGTAAAAAATTTATAATTTTGCACCAAAAGAATCTTAGAAAACTTACCTAACATTTTTATAACAAGAAAAATTTATTTTAGCCTAACCCAACTAAATATATTTTCGATTTATTTACAATAATTTAATACTAAACAAAACACATTGAAATACATTTTTTCGTTGGGTTCAGAATGATTTTGGCGAAATTTATTGCATACAAAAATTTTTCACTTGTGCTATATGGCAAGATGAGCGTTGCTTTTTAAGCCAAGATCGCAAGTTCTGCCTATTCGGCACGACATATATATATATATATATATAATATATTATATATATATAATAATATATAATATAAAATATATATAATATATATATTATATATATATAAATATAAATATATATATATATATATATATATATATATATATATATATATAAATCAAAATGGTATACAATACCTTTGGGCATACATACAATACTATGGAACTGAACTTTTCCAGGCTGAGGGACTGACAACCTCAAATCTACGACTTCAAGGGTGATGGACTGATTACATCGTCTTCACGTCTCAAACTGTTCCTGCCTACTTTCTGTACTCGACTGAGGAATAAAGTTGCCTAACTTTTTCCCCTATGTGCCCTTTCCTACCATACACACAACACACACACACACCCCCACCCACACGCACACACACACATATATATATATTATATATAAATATATATATATATATATATATATATATATATATATATATAATATATATATATGTATGTTATATATATATAATATATATAATATATATATATATATATATATAATATATATATATAAAAATATATATATATATATGCATATAAATATATATATATATATAAATATATATATATATATATATATATATATATAATATATATATAAAATGTATATATATAAAATTTAAATATATATATATATAATATATATATATATATAAATATATATATAATATATATATATATATATATATATATATTTATATTATTAACACACTGGCCGATTCCCACCAAGGCAGGGTGGCCCGAAAAAGAAAAACTTTCACCATCATTCACTCCATCACTGTCTTGCCAGAAGGGGCTTTACAAATACATTTTTAAACGCAACATTACGCCCCCCCCTTCAGAGTGCAGGCACTGTACTTTCCATCTCCAGGACTCAAGTCTGGCCTGCCGGGTTTTCCCCGAATCCCTTCATAAATGTTACTTTGCCACACTCCAACAGCACGTCAAGTATTAAAAACCATTGTCTCCATCATTTCCTATCAAACACGCTCACGCATGCCCGCTGGAAGTCCAAGCCCCTCGCACACAAAACCTCCTTTACCCCCTCCCTCCAACCGTTCCTAGGCCGACCCCTACCCCGCCCTCCTTCCACTACAGACTGATACACTCTTGAAGTCATTCTGTTTCGCTTTCCCTTCTCTCTACATGTCCGAACCACCTCAACAACCCTTCCTCAGCCCCCTGGACAACAGTTTTGGTAATCCCGCACCTCCTCCTAACTTCCAAACTACGAATTCTCTGCATTATATTCACACCACAATGTGCCCTCAGACATGACATCTCCACTGCCTCCAGCCTTCTCCTCGCTGCAACATTCATCACCCATGCTTCACACCCATAGAGGAGTGTTTGTAAAACTATACTCTCATGCATTCCCTTCTTTGCTTCCAAGGACAAAGTTCTTTGTCTCCACAGACTCCTAAGTGTACCGCTCACCCTTTTCCCCTCATCAGTTCTATGATTCACCTCATCTTTCATAGACCCATCCACTGACACGTCCACTCCCAAATATCTGAATACATTCACCTCCTCCATACTCTCTCTCTCTACAATCTGATATCCAATCTTTCATCACCTAATCTTTTTTGTTATCCTCATAACCTTACTCTTTCCTGTATTCACTTTCCAATTTCTTCTTTTACAAACCCTACCAAATTCATCCTCCAACCTCTGCAACTTTCTTCAGAATCACCCAAGATATATATATATATATATATATATATTATAATATATATATATATATATATATATATATATATATATATGCAAAACAACCACTCTGAAAGAATAGAAAAAATTAAAAAGCGTTTCGTGACAATCACATTATCAAGGAACTATGAAAGAAAAGTTTCCAAGGAAGCTATAAAAGGGGTTGGTCGGCCCCTTTCACTATCAGACCCCACAAGGGTTTTAAAACACGTGACGCGCGGCGACCAAACGGGAAAAGGCCCTTTGGCAAAACTCCCCCCAAAAAACTATTCCCCCAAGAAAAAAGGGAAATTTTAAAGATTTTTTGGGTCCAGTGTTTTATTAAATTTTTCCCCAAAATTTTCTTTAAAATTAAAAAAATGGTTTTAAATTTTTAAAAAAAACCAAAGGGGGGGAATTTTTCAATTTTGGGGCCCAAAATGCTTTTTATGAAACAAAAATTCAATTATTTTTCCTGTGGGACCAGGGGGACTTGTTTGAACTACTTTCTCAACTTTTTGAAAATAAATTTGGGATGGTTAAAATCTCTTACATAAAATAAATAGAGCTTTGGAATTTCTTTCCATTCCCTAATGCTTATTTAGGGTTTTTTTTAATTTTTAATTCGAGATTTTTACCAGTTTGACCGTAATAAACTTTAAACGGCAAATTTTACAAGGAATCTTTTAGAACAACCATCAGCAATTTTTGGGGGGGAAATTTTTTATCAAAAGTTTTTTTTAAATGTATCAGATTTTTGAAAAACAACTTTAATATTTAAAAATCTTAAGAAAAAGAAGGCATATCAACCCAAATTTTCATGGTAAGGGGGAACCAACATATTTTTATTTGAATAAGGCTGGTTGTCCCTTTTTGGGTTGTTTTAAAAAAATTTCTGGCAACTTTAAAAAGATTTATCAATTGAAATAGGGGGAAACTGTGATTTCGGTTAGGGGAAGGAGGAATAACATCTTGTAAGTGAGGGAAAACCAGTTTGTGGGTGGGGGAATTACGGAGGCGGGAGGGGGAAAATGAAAAGGGGGTAAGGCAGCCCGGGGTTGATGGGGGTAAAAATAGAAAAGTTAAAAGCAGGTGGGGGGTAAAAGTTTTTTGGGGTGGGTTTTGGGGGAAATTTTTTTTAAAAAATGATGGAAGAGGGTAAGGTAACCCAGGGGGGTTTGGGAGAGAGCATGCATATTTCCTTTGTATAAAGGCAAAGGGGATAAAAGAGAGTGCAAAAATTATAGGGGGATAAGTCTTTTGAGTATACCTGGCAAAGTGTATGGTAGAGATATTATTGAAAGAATTAAGAGTAAGACGGAGAATAGAATAGCAGATGAAACAAGGAGGCTTTAGGAAAGGTAGGGGGTGTGTGGACAGGTGTTTTACAGTGATAACATATAAGTGAACAGTATTTAGATAAGGCTAAAGAGGTCTTTGTGGCATTTATGGATTTGGAAAAGGCGTATGACAGGGTGGATAGGGGGGCATGTGCAGATGTTGCAGGTGTATGGTGTTAGGAGGTAGGTTACTGAAGCAGTGAACGAGTTTTTACGAGGATAGTGAGCTCAAGTTAGAGTAATGTAGGAAAGAGGGAAATTATTTCCCAGTAAAAGTAGGCCTTAGACAAGGATGTGTGATGTCACCGTGGTTGTTTAATATATTTATAGATGGGGTTGTAAGAGAAGTAAATGCAGGGGTCTTGGCAAGAGGCGTGGAGTTAAAAGATTAAGAATCACACATAAAGTGGGAGTTGTCACAATTGCTCTTTGCTGATGACACTGTGCTCTTGGGAGATTCTGAAGAGAAGTTGCAGAGGTTGGTGGATGAATTTGGTAGGGTATGTAAAAGACAAAAATTGAAAATGAATACAGGAAAGAGTAAGGTTATGAGGATAACAAAAAGATTAGGTGATGAAAGATTGGATATCAGATTGGAGGGAGAGAGTATGGAGGAGGTGAATGTATTCAGATATTTGTTAGTGGACCAGTGTCAGCGGATGGGTCTATGAAAGATGAGGTGAATCATAGAATTGATGAGGGGAAAAGGGTGAGTGTTGGCACTTAGAGTCTGTGCGACAAAGAACTTGTCCACTTGGAGGCAAAGAGGGGAATGTATGAAGAGTATAGTTTTTTTTACCAACGGGCTCTATTTGGGAGTGAAGCATGGGGTGATGAATGTTGCAGCGAGGAGAAGGCTCGAGGCAGTGGAGATGTCATGTCCTGAGAGCACATTGTGGTGTGAATATAATGCAAGAATTCGTAGTTTGGCAGTTTAGGAGGAGTGCGGATTAACCAAAACTGTTGTCCAGAGGGCTGAGGGAAGGGTTGTTTGAGGTGGTTCGGACATGTGGAGAGAATGGACGAACAGAATAACTTCAAGAGTGTATCAGTCTGTAGTGGAAGAAGGCGGGTAGGGGCGCCTAGGAAAGGTTGGAGGAGGGGTAAAGGAGGTTTTGTGTGCGAGGGCTTGGAACTTTCCAGCAGGCATGCATGGCGGTTTGATAGGAGTGAATGGAACAAATGGATTTTTTAATACATGACGTGGCTGTTGGAGAGTGAGCAAAAGTAACATTTATGAAGGGGTTCAGGGAAACCGGAAGGCCGACTATGATTCCTGGAGATGGGAAGTTACAGTGCCTGCACGCTGAAGGAGGGGAGTTAATGTTGCATTAAAAACTGTAGTGTAACGCACCCATCAGGCTAAGACAGTGATGGAGTGAAGGATGGTGAAAGTTTTTCTTTTTTTCGGCCACCCTGCCTGGTGGGAGACGGCCAGAGTAAAAATAAATAAATAATAAAAAAAAAAAAATATATATATATATATATAATATAAATATATATATATATATATAAAATATTATATATAATATAATATATAATATATATATATAACGAATATATATATTAAAATATATATAATATTATATAAATATATAGATAAATATATATATATATATATAATATATATATATATATAAATATATATATAATATGCAAATAAATTACAGTAAACAGGTGATTTCAGAATATGCAAAAACCCCTGTGAAAGAATAGAGAAATTCCAAAGCGCTTTTCGTGATTACTCACATGTATCAAGGAACAATGAAAGTAATGCATCAAAGGAGGCATATAAAGGGTCTAGCCCACACTCACTATCACATCCTACAACAAAGCAACAACTGACACACTACTCACAAGAAAGGAACAACTGCAGAGACCTCCTGGCCCAATATACAGGTCCTTTCCACACAAACCCACCAACAAACTATTCTACCCAAGAATAAGCATTTTAAAATTTATTCTTTGTCCAATGTGTTTTAAATTCTTCCCAAATTCTATTAATTATAAATGGATCTTATTTATATAAACCAAAGGAAATATTCATATTATTGTACAAAAACTGCTTTTTTATGAAACAATATTCAATTATATTCCTGTCGACCTATGGACTGCTTTTATACAACTTTCTCAACTTATTGAAAATCATATGATGGTTAAAATCCTCACAAGAATATAACAACGCATGGAATCTTGTCCATTCTAATGCTATAATTTATGTTGTTTTAATCCTTATTCGCGATTTTTACCAGTTGACAGTAATAAACTTTATCGCAAATTACAAGGAAATCTTATAAATACATCCGTCACATTTTGGGGGGAATTCTTTATCAAAATTTTTTTTTTACTGATCAATATTTTTAAAATACAACTTTGATATTAAAAAGTCTTAAGAAATGCGAAGGCAATATCAAACCAAGTATTTTTCATGGTAATGAGAACCAACATATATTTAGTTGAATAAGGCTGGTTGTCCCTTTTTGGATAGTAAAAAGTATTTCTAGCAATTTTAAAAGATTTATCAATTACGTTTCTTGGGTATTTCAAATCATTACCTATTTCATAAATTTTGGATATTTCCTCATCTATGATCTCTGGACTACAAATACGTCAAGTTCTCAAAAACATTGATGACAAAACAGACAGTTTAACTCTATCTTGATGGGAAGAATAATAGTGTTGGAACTTATTCTGTCCAAGAAGTCCCAATGGGGAAAAACACACCGTTCAAGGGCCCTTAAACCCACCCAAAACACAAACACACTCTCCTGGATTGACGTAGGTGGATGGAAGGTACTACTTAATTTATAGATTTGCCCTTCAGGGAAGAAGTTGGAAGCTTATACTGTTAGTACACTAATTTTAGGATTATTGAGGCAACTATAGATAATAATGATGTAGACCTAAGACCTTAACATAGGTAGTAATAGGACGATAATGTAGGCAAACACTAGGTTATGTTAGCCAGGGAGTACTGGCAGCTCAAGTTTGAATGGCTGGGCACGGGGTTTTGAGATCGCCGTGCTTTCTTCTATGACCAGACACCAACTGGACAACACGTGCCGTGATCAGCAGATGGCGCCCCCCACGTGTCTTCACATATGAGCCTGGTAAAACTGGTGAGGCACCCGATGTACTGAGATGACCTCCTCCATCAGGCCATACAGTAAGACAAACCTCCCTTTTCTTAGATTTTCTGGGGGCAGTGTCTGGGGAAAATTTGCGGAGTGAGTTGAGCTGTAGCCTTTGTGCAGCCGCAATTCAACCAGTACGTGATTTTGTCTCTTGACACCTTAGAAGCTAGAGTTCCCGTTTCTGCATAGTTACACTAGGGGATACAAACCCTCTTGGATACAGGAATTCTGATGTTCAGGCAGGTCCCTAATAATCATTGAATATTGCAGAATTAAGGCTCCCCGGTTGCACGTGGTTTATCCCTGATGTGAAGTCCCAAAGGGCTAAGCTTAGGAGGTTGAAGGATCTGGATATCTGCTGCAACACTCAAGTAAGTTAGTCATTTAAAAACGGGCATGCAGGCGAGGTTTCTTGCAACATCAGTCATTTATGAAAATCTGTCCTATAAACACTTGTGAGGCTGAGTTAACCGACCTCAAGAGCTCGGTGTCCAACAGAGATTGCCAGGGTAGGCGACCTCATCTTTGGGAGCAGTCCAGGACAAATTATCACAAAGAGTGTGCATAGGAACAGTTATTTTTAGGTTTTTTCTGTAATTTTAAATTTGACTTCTTATTACCTAAATAATTAAATACATCTAGAAAATGCAATAGTTATTTTATTCAACTCCAACAGTAAAGTTTAATAAGAATGGCTAAGCTATTTAAATTTATGTAGATATACACCATTTCCATGATAAAATAAATACTTAGCCCATTTATATATATATACATACAATATATATATATATATATATATAATATATATATATATATATATATAAATATATATATATATATATATATACATATATATATATATAATATAATATATATATATTTATAGTATATATCTATTAATATATATACATATATATATATATATTATTAAATATTCCAAATTCTATTAATTTATAAATGGATCTAATTTATATAAACCAAAGGAAAATATTCATATTATTGTCAAAACTGCTGTTATGAAACAAATTTTAAATATATTCCTGTCGACCATGAACATGCTGATACAACTTTCGACAACATTTTGAAAATCATTGGATGGTTTAAAATCTCTCGCAGAATAAACAGAGTGAGCATTGAATTCTTATCCATTTTCTAAGCATATTTAAGTTTGTTTTAATCTTAGCTCGAGATAAAATATATATATATATATATATATATATATATATATACATAATATATATAACGTATAGAAGTTATATATAAATATATATATTATATAAATCAAATATATATAGATAAAAATAAGTTCGTGCCGAATATGTAAAAAAACTGTCAATTAGCAAAAACGTTCATTTAAAATTAAGTCCTATTCTAAAATTTCTCTTATACGTTTTAAAGATATATTTTTTTTATTAATGTTTAATGTAAAAATTTATAATTTTGCACCAAAAAGAAATCTTAGAAAAACTTACCTAACTTATTATAACAAGAACAATTTATTTTTAGCCTAACACCCAACTACATATATTTTAGATTTGTTTACAGTAATTAATACTAAACAAACACAGTGAAATAGATTTTTTCGTTAGGTCAGAATGGATTTAGGCGAAATTATTGCATACACAAATTTTCACTTTGTCCCTATATGGGCAAATGAGAACGTGCTATTTAAGCAAGAATCGCAAATTCTGCCTATGTCGGCACGACAAATATAAATAATATTATATATATAAAATAATATATATATATATATATTATATATATAGTAAATATATATATAATAGATAGATAGATAGATATATAGATAGCATAGATAGATAGAGAGAGAGAGAAGAGAGAGAGGAAGAGAGAGAGAGAGAGAGAGAGAGAGAGAGAGAGAGAGAGAAAGGGAGATGAGAGAGAGAGAGAGAGGAGGCAGGAGGAGCTTGGGTGAGACAATAATTGGGCCGAGTTAGCATACAATGGAGACTATCATCCATGCCTAGGATAATTGTGGAACCGGGGACGGCTTTGTAAACTTCCGACCTCTATAATGAATAGACCAATTAGATGTAAAATTATATTCCAAGCTGTAAATTACTGCAGTAGGGTTGTCCGTAGGTCTAATTTCCGTTCACTAAATGCGCAATAACTCAGGTTTAAGGATGATAATATAGTCCCAGTACGAACGGCAGCCAGAACTCACGTGTTTTAGTCCAGTAAGACAAGTGATGGGACTGCAGAGGACTGGTGATGGAGAGAGTAATCTTACACCTGCAGCATCACTTTGTCAGGGCAGGAACTCACGGGCTCTCTCTCTCTCAGCATTTTACAAGGTTAGGTTAATTTTACTACCTTTATATACAAGCTAAGAGCTGTTATCTACATCAGTTCATCTGAAAGCATTTTTTTGTTGTTATGAGACATACAGAAAGGAAATAGGATGAAGTTGGAGCCATCTGTGGGCCAGCGATTGCATTTGATCAACTTACTCATTTCGTTGATGTCATTATGTTGTACGAACATTGTAGATGAATGGTTCAAAGAAACTGCATGTTGTTAAATTAGACACATGTGCAACTCTTGGGTATCTTTATAGAGGAAACGATTGATGGACTGACCACATCGACTCAAGGTTGAGGGACTGATTACCTCATTCTCCTCCTGTTCTTCAAGTTTATCCTTTGTATGGACTGATGAAGCCACTGTGTGGCGAAATGTTTCCTCTATAAAGATACTCAAGAGTTGCACATATGTCTAATTTGTACGAACATGTCATCCAAGGAAAAAAAATGATCTCAGATGAAGTGATGTTCTGGAGAAGGTTACAGTCAGAGTGAAGTTGCTGCTTGCTGCCCGTCTTGTTGTGTAGAAGCTCACTTCTTGCTATCCTCTGAGTGGAGCCAAGTGTGGTACTTTAACAATACTGACCTTGTACATAACAGTAAGGCCACCAACATACTTCCGGCGTTGAAGGCTCTGCTGAAATGACAAATCTATCCAGGCTGGGTCCAGGCAAGAGATGAGGCGTCTTGCTTTGTTCTCTACTATGTCAAGAAGTCACAGATGAGATACGGAGGGAAGGGGGGGAAGGGGGAAGGGGGAAGGGGGGAAGTGGGAAGGGGGAAGGGGGGAAGAGGGGAAGGGGGAAGGGGGAAGAGGGGAAGGGGGGAAGGGGGACAGGGTCAGGCAGTTCAGTAAAGTGGACCATACTCAAAGTGTGAGCATACTTGCGCCTCCTACAGAATCTTCCAACCTCTACTGTCGAGTAGAAGCGAGATACGATGAAGTGCTGTAAGCTTCCTGGCCACCTTGTTTGCAAAATTTACAACGTGGTTCTTCATGGTCAATTTGGAGAAAAATTTTACCAAAGTATATCAGCTTTGTGCCCAATTGCCAACACCCATTTATTCTTACCACTACTCCAAGGATCGACACCATGCCCAGCCCTTCTAGGGTTGGGTAGGTGCCTGAGCCAGAGCTTGTAGCTCACAAGACTGTCATTCCCATTAGCCTCCTTGGGGCGGGGTGGCAGACCTGAGAGGCCTAGCTTCTCCCTACGAGCCCAGTGAGGGCGGGGAATGTGGCTAGGCCTGGGGACAGTTGGTCCCAACGATGAGGAGGTACTTGTACCTCCTCCCATGAGAGACTTAGGTCTCAGGCACTCCCTAGACAGGGAGCCAAGGCCGGGCCATCACTTGGAAAAGGCCCGCGCCGGGAGAATACCAGTGAATCAACAAGAAGAACCACTACTCCAGCATTACTATCGTAGTGTCTAGAGACCATTATGATTTGTATTTTCTCAGGAGTAAATGTCACCTGCTATCATTTATTCCAGGCTTATATAGCTGTAACATGGTTATTGATGTAACTTAGAGCAGATGGTATTTCCTCTCTTGGATAAGTAAATGTCAGAGTACAGTCATCTGCATATGCATGTGACTCTGGGATGAGATGAAGGTCACTGAAGTAGACATTCCATAACAACGGCCTAAGCACATTTCCCTGTGGAACACTTGCCCCTGTAAGATGTCTTGCTGACTCTGTCTCATTGAGAACTACATTTAGAGATGTACCTTGAAGGTAATCACTGAGGAGACATAGTGTAGAGCCTGTAATCCCCAGTGTTTGCAGTTTGCCAAGAGTCCCTGGTACCATACTCAGTCGAAAGCATCAGCAATGTCCAGTGCTACTACACAGCTGGCTTTGGATTCATCCAGTGACTGGTGCCACTTGGAGGAGAGGTTTAACAACAGATCAGCAGCAGAGTAACCTTTTCTGAAGCCATATTGACCGTCACAAAGAAGTGAGCGGTAGTCGAAAAACTCTGTCATCTGTTGTGAGATTGTCACAAGGATTTTGCCAGCAGTGACACTGGTCTGTAGTTACTGATTTCCGCTCTGCACTTCTTTGCTGCTGCTGCTGCTGCTTTATTGTCACCACTGACAGCCTTGACATGGTTCTCTCTTTCTCTCTCACATACACACATATACTCAAGGCCAGGAGCTGTGACTCGACCCCTGTAAACACAAACAGATGAGTAAATACACACCACAAATAGGTGAGCAAATACACAGACACGACCCTACGAGCCTTAGGACAAGGTACGCAATGCTGTACCTGTACCACACTGGTCGACCTGAGATTAGTGTTTGTGAATATTTCACCTGTTCTGCGAATTCTAAACAATGTAAAAATTCTCTCGTTGGTCGATGCACGCAGGGGATGAGATGAAAAGCTTAAAATCACCTGCTTGAAGGCTGGCTGCCTTGAACCAAAACGTCTAGCGTTAGCTGGGCGCCAAGGTATTAGACAACTGTTGTACGGTGAGAAGAGCACTGTGTACCTTGTCTTAAGGTTCGTAGGTTCGAATCTCCTTCGACCTGAGATAAGTGTTTTTGAGTAGTATTTTGTCTGTTTTGTGAATTCTAAACATACACACTCACAAAGGCCAGGTGCTGCTTTTGTTACACGTGAACAACTTAAAAGAAGGGATAGATTCAGAGGCATCCCTGTTTGCAGACGATGTGAATCTAATGCTGAGAATTCAAGTGGATGAGGATCAGGTAGAATTACAAAGGGATCTGGACAAGCTGCAAGCCTGGTCCAACAACTGGCTCCTGAGTTTAACCTCAACAAGTGCAAAGCCATGAAAATTGGACAAGGTCAAAGAAGACTGCAGAGTACAGACTAGGGGGCCAAAGACTGCAAACATCACTCAAGGAAAAGGATCTTGGGGGCATACCTAGAGATACCAGGAGAGGGTTGCAGGGGTCAACCCCCCCCCCCCCGCGGCCCGGTCTGTGACCAGGCCTCATGGTGGATCAGGACCTGATCAACCAGGCTGTTACTGTTGGCCACACATAAACCAACATAGGAACCACAGCCCAGATGGTCAGGTACTGACTTTAGATACCTATCCAGAGCCTTCTTGAAGACAGCCAGGGGGGTTATTGGTAATCCCCCTTAGGTATGCTGGGAAGCAGTTGAGCAGTCTCGGGCCCCTGACACTTGTTGTGTTGTCTCTTATCGTGTTAGTGGAGCCCCTGCTTTTCATTGGGGGGATTCTGGGGCAATTTCACCTGCCTTGAAAGGTGCTGTTAGTGTGCAACAATATTCCAACCTAGATAGAAAAAGCGGTCTGAAGAGTTTCATCATGGGCTTGGCATCCCTAGTTTTGAAGGTTCTCATTATGCATCCTGTCATTTTTCTAGCAGATGTGGTAGATACAGTGTTGTGGTCTTTGAAAGTGAGATCCTCTGACATTATCACTCCTAGATCTTTTATATTAGTTTTTCGCTCTATTGTGTGGTTTGAATTTGTTTTATAGTCTGATATAGTTTTAATTTCCTCACGTTTTCTATATTGGAGTAACTGAAATTTCTCATTGAACATCATATGGTTTTCTGCGGCCCATTTAAAGATTTTGTTGATGGCCACCTAGAGTCTTGCAGTATCTTCAGTGGAGGACACTGTCATGCAAATTCGGGTGTCATCTGCAAAGGAAGACGCGGTGTTGTGGGTTACATCCCTGTCTATGTCAGATATGAGGATGAGGAACAAGATGGGAACGAGTACTGTGCCTTGTGGAACAGAGCTTTCCACAGTATTTGCCTCAGATTTTACTTTGTTTACTACTACTCTTTGTGTTCTATTGTGAGGAAATTATAGATCCATCTACCAACATTTCCTGTTATTTTTTATCACGCATTTTGTGCACTATTACACCATGGTCACACATGTCAAAGGCTTTTGCAAAGTCTGTGTATACTACATCTGCATTTTGTCTGTCTTCTAGAGAATCCAGGACCTTGTCATAATGGTCCAGCAGTTGGGACAAGCAGGAGCGACCTGCTTTAAACCCATGTTGCCCTGGGTTATGTAACTGATGGGTATCTAGATGAGTGACGACCCAGCTTCTTAGAACCCGTTCAAAGAGTTTTGTGATATGGGATGTTGTAGATGAATGTTTCAGAGAGCCAACACGTTGATAAATTAGACACATGTGCAACTCTTGGGTATCTTTATTGAGGAAACGTTTCGCCACACAATGGCTTCTCCTTGGGATCTTAATTCTTGGGAATGCTTCGCTTGTCTAACCCTTGGGCACGACCTACTTCCACATTGGACAAATGTGACACCACCTACAACTGCTGCACCTCTCCTGCCTACGGTATATATCCTACTTCTCCACACATATGCTGTATTCTATTCAAGATTGATGGACAGACCACATCGACTCAAGGCTGAGGGACTGATTACCTCATTCTCCTCCTGTTATTCACGTTTCTCTTTTGTATGGACTGATGAAGCCACTGTGTGACAAAACGGTTCCTCTATAAAGATACCCAAGAGTTGCACATGTGTCTAATTTATAATATGGGATGTTAGCGCTGTCAGTCTGTGATTCTTAGCTATTGTTTTACTGCCCCCTTTGTAGAGTGGGGTTATGTCTGTTGTTTTTATTAGCAGGGGGATGACCCCTGTGTCCATGCTCCCACTCCACAGAATGCTAAAAGCACGTGATACGGGCTCCTTGCAGTTCTTGATTCTGGCCTTGGGGCAGAGTGCATGGACATGTCATTTATCACCTTTCCGAAGTCGTATGAAGTTAGGATAATTACAGATAAATTTGAATCTACCAAATCTGAGTTTCGGTCATAAAAAGTTAATTTAGGTCTTCGACTCTTAGTCTGGTTAGTGGCTCACTAAAAACTGAGTTATACTGGGACTTGAGTAACTTACTCATTTCCTTGCTGTCATCTGTATAAGACCCATCTCGTTTAGGTTGAGGCCCAGTAGTGGATGTTGTTCTCGGCTTAGAATTGGCTTAAGAAAAGAAATATTTTGGGTTTCTTTCAGTCTCATTTATAACTTATAGTTCTAGATAAGATCCCAAAATAAATGTAAGGTGAACATTAAGGCTAATTTAGGCCTAGAGAGGCAGATTTCATGTGGTAAACAGTGCCAACAGTCGCCAGGACCCTCCCATGCAGGTCAGCTCATATTAATAATCTTCTAAACCTGCCAGTGTACCCGACCTATAATTTAGAGATACCATACACCTAGTGACATCATAAAGAAACCTCTACAGTGTTACCATAGCTAATAATCAGTAACAAATTAGTACCTATTGTAATGGAGTGACGTATACAGTTTGTGGTAATACACTAAACCTGTAGTTAGCAGCAGTCGCCATATACACAACAGAAATCAAATCTCCCTCCAGTAATCTTCATCTTCAGAAGCTACAGCTGCTCCAACGCGCAAGTTATACTTTTTGTATTAAACTGAACACATATTACTCTGTTAAATATTTTTCCAGTAGTCTTTTCATGACCTAGTCCAAAAAAATCACCGACTTGATACGTCCAAAATAAGTGATCCCTTAACTTGGATTCGTCCGGATTCGCCTGGATTCGTCCAAGAAATAAGTGAACCAACGACCAGATTCAAACAGATTCATTGGAGAAAAGATATCCTTTGACCGGATTTTGATGGGGTTTTTACGTGCCCTCATCAAACACCCAAACAGTAACTATAAAAAAAATAGATACAATGCAAAAAGACAGATCTACTTTTAAGGTGGTTATTAGAAAAAAAAACAAAAAAAAAAATTATACAGTGATCCACTAACCAGATTCGTCCAAGAAATAAGTGAACAAAGAATGGATTCACAGATTCATTGGAATAAATAAAATAGATACAAGACAAATAGACAGATCTCCACTGTAAGGAAGCTATTAGTAGACTATAAGTAAAACAACTAATTGAAAATCACATCATGAAATCTTACTAGTCTGCAACCATCCAAACAAATGGCTACTGCAATGGATTAAGCAATTTTCTGTGGGAAATGGACGCAAGGGCCCCTTGTGCATGTATTCATGAAATCATCCTACAATAAGATTTTTTTTTTTATATGATTTTACTTAAAACAATACAATACATTAAATAGATAAAAACAAGTATCATTCTTACCCCGAATTAATAAATTTCATTGTCCAAAGCACATACACCAGACATTTAACTTGGTGCCTGACACAAACTGTCCTTCCTCATCCCTATGCATTATATCCCATGCACGCTAATGTTAAGCAAGATTACCACAAGAACTACATTACAATATGCATTGTTATTATTTATAATTATTATTATTATTATTATTATTATTATTATTATATTATTAAAGATTAGCCCGTATTCCTTTCTCCCGCCGGCCTTTTCCAAGTGGTGGCCCGGCCTGCTCCCTCCTTTAGGGAGTGTCCTGAAACCTAAGTCTCCCAATGGGAGGAAGCACAAGTACCTCCTCATCTTTGGGACCAATCTGTCCCAGGCCTACCACAAGCTAGCCTCTCTGGTTGCCATCCCCGCCCCAAGGGCTAAATGGGAATGACATCTTACGAGCTAAAGGCTTCGGCATCAGGCACCTACCCTACCCTAGAAGGGTTAGGCATGGTGTCGATGTGTTATTATTATTAACAAAGACGCACCAAGCCTACAATAATATGCATTTATTTTCCAACTTTGTTATTTATATATTATTAATCCTTCATACGTTTAATAGATTAACTTATTGTTGGTTTTATTATTTTTTTTTATATTTTATTTAAAAGTTCATGTACCAATATCTATAGGTACATATATTAATATGTAACACTGACACTGATGATGAGCAATAACATTCACTACATAATCTACTGAATAAGCACATACATAAGGACCTTAAAATAAACTGAACACAACCTACAGACTGCTGTACGTTCATTGTTTCACAAGTACACAAGGGTTCATAGATATAACGGTACCTACCCATTATTACTTACAGTCCCTCCCCACCAATGAACACAGTCCACATTCCCTTGTACACTTAAAAATAACAAAAAATCTTGAACAAGGACAACATAATTAAAACAATATATAAACACAAAAACAATCCAGGCAACACTGACAGTCAACAATATACAAGTTTTTAAAACATAATCACAATTCAAGAAGGGAATAAAGGTATAACAACACAGGCCACAAAATGGCTATAACTAAAACCCTAAAAATTACAACTCAACACAATAATGCATCAAGCGTAATGACAATCATATCACCCGTAATACAACTCGCAACAATTACACAAGACACTACAATATGCTTATTAAAGAACGTGTGCTGCAACACAGTGACGCCATCACCCATCCCCCCACTCTCACACACAGGTGACCCATCATCCCTCCCCCCACTCACACAACACAGGTGCCCCATCATCCCCTCCTCCCCACTCAACACAAGCACAGGTGACCCCAGTCATCCCCTCCCCCCACTCACACAACACAAGGTGACCCATCATCCCTCCCCCCTCCACACACACAGGTGACCCTCATCCCCTCCCCCCACTCACAACACCACAGGTGACCCATCAACCCCTCCCCCCACTCACACAACACAGGTGACCCATCATCCCTCCCCCACTCACACAACACAGGTGACCCATCATCCCCTCCCCCCACTCACAACAACACAGGTGACGCCATCATCCCTCCCCCACTCACACAACACAGGTGACCCATCATCCCTGCCCCCCACTCACCAACACCGTGACCCATAATCCCTCCCCCCACCTCAACAAAACACAGGTACCCATCTCCAGCCACCCACTCACAAACACTGTGACCCATCATCCCTTCCCCCCACTCACACAACACAGTGACCCATCATCCCTCCCCCCACTCCTCACAACACTGTGACCCTACCATCCCTCCCCCCATCTCACACAACACAGGTGACCCATCATCCTCCCCCCAACTCAACACAACACAGGTGACCCATCATCCCTCCCCCCACTCACTACAATCACAGGGTACCATCATTCCCTTTCCCCACCCCCCACTCACACAACACACAGGTGACCCATCATCCCCTCCCCCCCCACTCACACAACACACGTGACCCATCATCCCTCTCCCCACTCACACAACGACCGGTGACCCCATCCCTCCCCCACTCACACAACACAGGTGACCCATCATCCTCCCCCCCACTCACAACAACACAGGTGACACCACATCCCTCCCCCACTCACACAACACAGGTGACCATCATCGGCGCCCCCATCTCACACCACACAGTGTCCCTCATTCCCTCCCCCCACTCACACAACAGCAGTGACACACATATCCTTCCCCCCACTCCCCCAACACAGGTTGACCCATCATCCCTCCCCCCCACCACAAACACAGTTGACCCATCATCCCCCACCCCCCCACTCACACAACACAGGACCCATCATCCCTCCCCCCACTCACAAAAACAACACACAGGTGACCCATCATCCCTCCCCCCACTCACACAACACAGGTGACCTGAACACATCATCCCTCCCCCCACTCACACAACACAGTGACCAATCATCGTCCTTGGTCCCCCCACGCACACAACACAGGTGACCCATCATCCCTGCCCCCACTCTCACACAACACAGGTTACCCCAGTCCCCCCACACGCACACTACACAGGTGACCCATCATCCCTCCCCCCCCACTCGCCACAACACAGGTGACCCCCATCATCCCCACCACATCACACAACACTGGTGACCCCATCATCCCTCCCCCCACTCACACAACACAGGTGAACCCACATCCCTCCCTCCCCACCACGCACACAACACAGGTGACCCACATCCCTTCCCCCCACGTCACGAAACAACACAGGTGACCCATCATCCCTCCCCCACTCAACACAACGCCAACACAGGTGACTTCCATCATCCCTCCCCCCACTCACACAACAAAGTGACCCATCATCCCTCCCCACCCCGCCAACTCAACAACACAGTGGACCCCATCATCCCTCCCCCACTCACACAACACAGGTGACCCAACATCCCTCCCCCACCCACACAAGACAGTGACCCATCAATCCTCCCCCCACTCACACACACAGTGACCCAACATCCCTCCCCCCACTCACACAACATCAAGTACCCATACCCCTCCCCCCACTCACACAACACAGTGACCCATCATCCTCCCGCCCAACTCACACAAACTAGGTGACCCATCATCCCTCCCCCACTCCACACAACACAGGTGACCCATCCATCTCCTCCCCCCACTCTCACAACACAGGTGACCCATCATCCCTGCCCCCTCACACAACACAGGTGACCCATCATCCTCCCCCCACTCACACAACACAGGTGACACCATCATCCCTCCCCCCACTCCACCAACACAGGTGACCCATCACCCTCCCCCCACTCACAGCAACACAGGTGACCCATCACCCCTCCCCCCACTCACACAACACAGGTGACCCATCAAGCCCTTCCCCCCTCTCACACATCACAGGTGACCCATCATCCCTCCCCCACTCACACAACACAGGTGACCCATCATCCCCTCCCCCCCCACTCTCACAACACAGGTGACCCCTCATCCCTGCCCCCCGCTCACACAACACAGGTGACCCCATCATCCCTGCCCCCAACTCACATCAACACAGGTGACCCATCATCCTCCCCCCACTCACACAACACAAGGTGACCCATCATCCCTTCCCCCCACTCACACAACACAGGTGACCTCATCACCCCTCCCCCCCACTCACAACAACACAGGTGACCCATCACCCTCCCCCCCACTCACACAACACAGGTGACCATCATCCCTCCCCCCACTCACACAACACAGGTGACCCATCATCCCTCCCCCCACTCTCACAACACAGTGACCCATCATCCCTGCCCCCGCTCACACAACACAGTGACCCATCATCCTCCCCCCACCACACAACACAGGTGACCCATCATCCCTCCCCCCACTCACACAACACAGGTGACCCATCATCCCTCCCCCCACGCACACAACAACAGGTGACCCATCATCCCCTCCCCCCACCACACAACACAGGTGACCCATCCATCCATCCCCCCACTCACACACAACACAGTGACCCTCATCCCTCCCCCACTCAAACAACACGGTGACCCATCACCCTGCCCCCCACTCACACACGCAGGTGACCCATCATCCTCCCCAAACTCACACAAACACAGTTGACCCATCAATCCCTTCCCCCCACTCACACAAACAGGTGACCCATCAACCCTCCCCCACTCACACACAAAGGTGAACCCATCACCCTGCCCTCCACTCACACAACACAGGTGACCCATCATCCCTCCCCCCCACTCACACAACACAGTGACCCTCATCCCTCCCCCCAACTCGACACAACACAGTGACCCATCATCATCCCCTGCCCCCACCCCCCCACTCAACACAACACCGTTGACCCATCATCCTCCCCCCTCCACACTCACAATCAACACAGGTGACCCATCATCCCTCCCCCCCCTCACACAACCCAGGTGACCCGTCACCACCTCCCCCCCCACTTCCACAACACAGGTGACCCATCATCCCTCCCCCCACCTCACAAAACACAGTGACCCTTCATCCCCTCCCACTCACTCAACACAGTGGACCCATCACCCCCCCCCCCACTCTCACACACAGTGACCTCCAATCATCCCTGCCCCCACTCACACAACACAGTGACCCATCATCCCTCCCCCCACTCACACAACACAGGTGACCCATCATCCCTCCCCCCCCACTCACACCAACACAGGTACCCAGCATCCCTGCCCCCACTCACGAAACAACACAGGTGACCCCATCATCCCTCCCCCCACTCACACAACACAGGTGACCCATCATCCCCCGTCCCCCCACTTTCACACAACACAGGTGACCCATCATCCCTGCCCCCACTCACACAACACAGGTACCCATCATCCCTCACCCCCACTCACACAACACAGTGACCCATCATCCCTCCCCCCAATCTCTACATCACAGGTACCCACATCATCCTGCCCCCACCTCACATCAACAACAGGTGACCCAACATCCCTCCCCCCACTCACACAACACAGGTGACCCATCATCCCTCCCCCCCACACCACAAAACAGTACCATCATCCCTCCCCCCCACTTCACACAACACAGGTGACCCATCAACCTCCCTCACTCAACACACACACATTGAAAACCTATAGAATCGTCACCAACCTAATCATCATGACATTAATTATGCTACAGTTTAGAATCATTATATACAACATGAATTACAGGACACCAAAATTACAATTACCTTAAATAAGAATAACAATAATGGTTGAATTACGTTCTAAACTGATTGCCTTGGAACCACGTTACAAATAGGCCAAATAACTCATGCTTCAAGGAACATAGTGAAAGGAAAACCTTTCAAGAAACTTAAATTTCAATTGTCAATACCATAACAAATGGAACATAATCGCTACTAAAGAAATATACTGTTATATAATTTATAGTTTAAACATTAATACATGGTGTCTGCGTGTCAGCGTGCCGCGTTGTGCTCCCGGATTTCCGTGTTTTCAACGGTCGCTCTACGTGCTAGAACTTTAAATTTGTTGTCTATCAATCCTTTATCGATACATCCCTCTAAGCGCCTGGAACCAATCTTGGGCGGAAAACATATATACTGAGTCAAAAAAGGAGAAATACGTGGCACTGCGTAGCAAGTTACTGCCAGAGGGAATCATAGGCTGTTCCCGTGTGGAAAAAAATAATAATAATTGAACTTTTCATGTTCAGAGAAAGAAAGTCTCCCTGAAACATTGAGTATACATAGTGTATAAGTGTATACTACAGTGGCTTCCCTAGTATATGATGAATAATGGCTACATGTCATTTGAAAACAGAGAATTTTAAATGAAAGTGATAAGCCTATAGAGGAAGGTGCCAGAATTCAGCCAAAACTTACCACAGTTCAGCTGTTTTCTAATAAATCTTACTGGCACTGCAGTGTACTCGCATATAATCTAGTGATACCAGTGCATAGCAGAATACAGTGTTGTAGTAGCAACTAACAGTATTATAATGTATTTTCTTATTGGAGCGGAGTGACTTTCATTAGTTTCTTTTCTTGAAATACGAGACGTTACTGTAATTATCATATAACCTGTATTACCAGCGGTCGCAATATCACATAACGAGAAGCAATTATTACTACAGAAAAAAGCGTCCCTTCCTCCAAAATTTGCAACCAGTCAACTATAGTGATAATATAGCATTTTTGTGGTGGAGAAACGAAAAAAAAAAAAAAAAAAAAAAAAAAAAAAATAGAAAAGCCAGATACAGCGATTGATACACACGGAGGTGACGTTCGTCATTGTAGTAGCTGCCAGATAACACCCGCACTTCAACACGCAAAGTTTATACTTGTGTAACAGTCAAATCACATAATACTCTGAGTAGATATTTCAGTAGATCCTCATGTGATACGCAAATCACCGACCAGTATGTTTAAATAAGTGACCCACTGTCATAGCAATCGACAGGTCCGGACCGTGAACTGGTCCAACCCTTGAACCTGTCCGAACCCCGGGAATGGTTTTCAAACAGATTCGTTGGACAATAAAGCAGACCTGTAAACGGATGGGTTGTAGGCGCCCTTATAAACACAAACATTAAAAAGTCAGGAACGTGACGGTAAGCCGTCCAATATACAAAAAGAGTTAGAAACAGAAATTACAAATAGCTAGAGCTTCATTTAAGGTTATTAATATAATATTCAAGAGGTATTGCTAGTAGAATTGCAGTAAATCAACCATCAAATCATTATGAAGCTGTGTGTAATTCTGAGTCATCAAACAAACGGCTTCCACATGGGATAAATAGAATATTTTGTGGAAATTGGGTGTCACGCACCTTGTGCAATATCCCAGCACCTAGCTACAAGCATTATTACAACAGGAATTGTTTTCCTCTGGTATGCCCAAATGAGGAAAATCTGTGGACTAAAATCACAAGGGTAATAAAATGATGACAACATTCAAAGCTGCTTTCATCGAAAACCTGAAGCTTTCTAACAACAGATGGAACATAAAAAGTCTGGGCTGAATGTACGCCCTAGATACCTGGCCATGTAGTCAGAAACTGTAAGGCTGGAGATAAGTCCTGGGTAGTCAGTAAATGTGGGGCTGATAGTGCTTTCCTGGGAACAGTAAGGGTGAAGCTGAGTGCTGTCCTGGAGACAGAAAATGGTGAAAGCTGGAGATACTAGTCCTGGGAGACATAATGGTGAAGCTGGTAGGTTCGTTTCCTGTGAGAACAGAAATGGGGAACAGAGATACTGTCCTGGAAGACGTAATGGAGAAGCGGAGATTTTGTCCAGTAGTCGGGAATTATATACGCAGGAGGAATACATATAAAATGACCTCATAGGGGGTACAGAGCCATAGTAGGGAAACAATTTAGTCAATAGATAAGATAAACCAAATATTGCAAACTATAAATAACCGCAGAAATAGCAAACAAGAGGACTCCAATAGAAAACAATAGTGAGGATAAATTACCCTAAAAACAACTGGTGGGAGCTCCATTGTTTGGTGCTAGGGAGGATAGACGTAAAACAGGGAAACAGCACCAACAGGGAATACAGTCCCACAGAAACCCAAGGCCACGAAACCAAGCCTGTGCCCATACTATGCTCTTGGTAATCTGCAGGCATGGGAAATCTGGAAAAACAGATGGTACGTGCAACTATGACCACCCAAGAAATTGCCAGAGCCCATATGACAACAGGAAAATGCAAACTCCCTTCCTGTAATTCCTTTTAATTCACCCTGAAATGTGTACCTCATCAGTACAGGAAAGACTGTGCATAACTTAAATTGCCCAGGCATACCATCTAAAAAGGGGACAAAAAGATACAAAACATCCAGCCATGGGAAAACCTGGGGTACCACAGCCACTCAAGAGGGAGAGGTTTTTTAGTGCCAGGAAGGGAAAAATAACTGGCCGGAAATGGCAGAAATCGTACACCAAAATCCAGGCATTCCTGGAGTGGAACCACAGTCGATGGCCTCCACTCCAAACCAACAGATACAATAGCAAATCGGAAAAAAAAATTCCCCCCCCAGTACCAACACTACCACCAGTCCGCGATAACATTCCTTCTGTCAATATACAGGTCTAAACCAGCACCAAACAACACAATACCTTTCATCCGGAGACTGCTTGCAGAGGCAAAGGCAAATGTCGCGGCTTCACTGAGACCGCACATAAAGGAATCACTTGGACCATGAAATATCGGATCCCAGGTTACAACCAATACATATTTGACAGAGTGAACAGACAAAAGGGGGGGGGTTGCCTGTACATTTGCAGAGTCACTTGTTTGCACAGAACTGCTTAATGCCTCAAATACGTAAGTGAAGTTTAGCAGTAAAGGTCGAAGAACCAAAACCTAGTCCTTGTTGGTATCTACAAGCCTCCGGATGCAACATCCCAGCAATTCACAGGAACAGCAGTTAAAAATTGACCACTGTCTGGAAAATCTTCCAGCTCCTGCACCCAACATCATCTCCTGGTGAGATTTCAACTTAAGGCAACCTAAAATGGAGGAATATAGCAAAATAATATTGTTGCAGAAATAACAACCAGGAGGCAGCTCTGATGAAAACTCACACTCACACCGAGCTTTAAATCTCTGCACAATATTCAATTAAACCAGCAAATAATAGAGCCTACTAGACTGGAGAATACACTATAAACCTCATATTCACTAACAATTGAAGATCTGATAAGAAATATCACATATCAAAAACAATATACCTCAGATCACAACCAATAGAGGTTCACAAACATGTATGCGAGGAGCCCCAAAACCGACAAAATGATACAGTCACGAGGGAGAAAGCATTCCACCAAATTCAATCAATAAAATAACAAAAACATAAAGTGGGACCAATAAACCAGAGGTCCTCACCGATATAACTGGGAAGAGATACTAAGCAACACAGACCCCAAACTTATGGCCTAGAAGCAGATTAACTCGGTGGCACTCGATGTATGCACAAGGCTTATTCCACTAAGAAAAAGGAGAGTAGATGTAAAATAAAAGAGACAGGCGCACCCATTACATTCGTACGAAAAGAATAACAAGCGGATAAAAGAGGTCAATATATCTGAACTGCGCAGGGAGCACACTGGGCGCAGAGAAATAGCACAAGCAACGAACTTACAAGCTAAAAATCCATAGGAGTCAGGGAATTCGCGGGAAGAACTAAAAGCTATAATGAAATCGAAAGAAACCCAAAAGTATTTCTTCTCCTATCCAACAAAATCGAGACAACGACCCAGTAATTGGCCCCTACTTAAACAAATGGGTCCTACACAGATGACACAAGGAAATGATTGAGCTACTCAAGTCCCAATATACTCAGTTTTAGCATGAGCCGCTAACCAGCCTGAGAGTCGAAGATCAAAATGAATTTTTTTATGAAGAGATCCACAAAATTTGATTAACAACACAAGCCTATCCGATGTTAACCTGACCCAAATGACTTCGACAGGCGATAATGACGATGACCCATGCACTCTGCCCCAGGGGCCAGACTCATGGAACTCTGGTGTTCATCAAGAACTCGCAAGAAGCCCCTATCACGAGCCTTTCCATCCCTAAGGAGAGGGAGCAGTGACACGGGGGCCGTCCCACAGTTACTAAAAAACAACAGACATAGCCCCCACTCCCACAAAGGGGGCAAGAAAGCAACAGCAAAAGAACATACAGACACAATAGCACTAACATCCCATATCATAAAAACTATGAAAGGGCCTAAGAAAGCAAGATCACACCAACCCATCAAGAAACCCATCAGTTACACAACCCAGGGCAACATTGGATTAGAACAGGTCGCTCCTGATCCTGTCCCTCCTACTGGAGCCACTACGACAAGGTCCTAAATGCACTAGAAGACAAAAAGATGCAGATGTCATATATACAGACTTTGCAAAATCCTTCGACAAGTGTGACCATTGCGTAAGATAGCGCACAAAATGCTCGCTAAAGGAATAACACAAAAGGTCCGGTCGAATGGGATCATAATTTCCTCACTAACAGAACACAGATAGTAGTCGTCACAGAGTAAAGTTCCTAGGCAGCTACGGTGAAAAGCTCTGTTCCACAAGCATAGTACTACTCCCATCTTGTTCCTCATCCCATATCCGACATTAGACATGGATTTCACCACAGCACCGTGTCTTCCTTTGCAGATGACACCCCGAATCTTGCAGACAGTGTCTTCCATTGCAGACACTGCAAGCTCCAGGCGGACATCAACCAAAACTTTCAGTGGGCTGCAGAAAACAAGATTAAGTTTCGACGATGAGAAATTACAATTACTCAGATATGGGTAAACATGAGGAAATTTTAAAATCTTTCATCAGAGTACAAAACAAATTTCTGGCACAAAAAGAGCGCAACACCACGGCAAAGACCTGGGAGTGATTATGTCGGAGATCTTCACCTTAAGACCATAACAATGTATCAATCGCATCTGCTAGAAAAAATGACAGATATAATGAGAACCTTCAAACTAGGAGGCCAAGCCCATGATGACACTCTTCAGGTCACTTGTTCTATCTAGGCTGAATATTGCTGCACACTAACAGCAACCTTTCATGGCAGTTGAAATTGCCGACCTAGAAAATGTACAGAGAACTTTCACGGCGCCATAACGGAGATAAACACCCTCAATTACGGGAGCGCTTGAGGTTTCTGAAACCTGTCTCTCTCTTTCCCTGTAACGCAGAGGGAGAGATACATGATTAATATACACCTGGAAAATCCTAGTGAGGGACTATACCGAACTTGCACACGAAAATCACTCACTACAAAGCAAAAGACCTTGGCAGACGATGCACCAACCCCCCAATGAAAGCAGGGTGGTCACTAGCACGTAAGAGACCCATACAATAAGTGTCAGGGGGCCCGAGACTGTTCAACTGCCTCCCAGCAAACATAAGGGGGAATAACTCAACAAGACCCCTGGCAGTCTTCCAAGCGGCAAATGGACAAGCACCTAAATTCAGTTCCTGATCAGCCAGGCTGTGCTCGTACGTGGTTTGCGCAGCCAGCAGCAACAGCCTGGTTGATCAGGCGCTGATCCCCCAGGAGGCCGGTCACAGACCGGGCCGCGGGGGCATTGACCCCTCGAAACTCTCTCCATAAACTCCAGGTAAATATTTAATCTGCTCTTTACCACCTTCCCCATCAAGGGAACTAAGCATAACTAATCTTGCACAAACTCTCATCTAGTCACAACACTATACCTCCAATCACACCCAAACCACCCATCACTGCACACCCAGGGAGGTGAGCCCGTTGAAATCCCCAGAAACCCTCCGCCCCTTTTAACCAACCTAAGCTCACCCAGCAGTTAAAGCCCTTATAACGCCAATAAAATCCCTATTGTTAGTCCTCTATAACCCTCAGAAAATACTCTTCCCACCTTTTCCCAAAAATGTCTCTATTTGCGACACAAATTCGATAAAAACGTCGCAGCCCAAAGTCCTTCTCAGCAACAGTCCCACCCTCCTTCGCGCTCAAAAAAAAAATATAACCCCCATAAAACATAATGTAGTCCCACGATGAACATATGCTAAACCTCTTGCCACACTCTCATCCAACCACTCATATCAAGACTCAACGCTCGCAAACCGACACACCTTTGACCCCCCACCCTCACCCTACCTTACTCATCCATACCCTGATGCACTCCAAACCTACACAAAAATAGACAACAAGATACGCGTCATCTTCCCCACTGCATCTGCCAACACCCACCCTCATAACCCTCCTATCTCGGAGCATCGCCCCGAAGGCAAAAATCCCATGCAGGAAACAATACTTAACCTCACCGCCCTGGTCGTATCCTTAATATTACTAAAATCTTCGCCATATTAACATCCCATGCTTACATGGTGTAGATCCCTTCAAACTGGCACCACTACATATCCCCCTAAACGATTTACACAAGTTTCCCACCTTTACTTTTTCCTGGTTCCCTGGCTACATTAAAGCCCGTAACACGATTCACATTCCTTCATTTCCGCCCCTCCATACCATTTCCTCAGTGAAGCATGTACCTAATCTAGCTGACCCCCCCCACCATCCACCTGTAACTCATCACTTCATCTTAATAAACACACATTTCACGCGCTTTCCTCAAGTCGCAACAAACCCAACCAACCCTTTCCTACCTACCGGCAATGTTACCACCTCCTCCCTTCGCCAACCAGTTGCCCCCTGAACCCCACACAAATTTGAACACCTTTCTAAGATACTCGAAATCGCCGTTCCCAGTTTTACGGCATCACATCCGAAACAAACCAACTTTACTAGATAGTAAAATACATTGATGACAATTGCACGTTGCCAAAGGTAAATGGTGAGGTCGCAAGCATTCCCACCGTCCACTGCACCTGTTCCACCATCCTATTCGATTTGCTAACCTTGCAGCACTCAGTCAGCCTCATACATGACACCGCCAGATTTTTCAGACTTCCCGATCCTCCTGCTGCACAACATCACACCCCAATACTAATCTCTCTGCCCACTCTCCCAGCCCCATGATCATTGACTTTTTTTTTCCAGATTTACCTTCATCCCGTAGCTCTCCTCACAAAATTGAGTACAACTTCCCCCAAAAGTTCTAACCGTGTCCCTCACTTACCAAAATAGTTGTAATCATCAACAAGCCCACCACCAACCAGGCCAACGGCTTCTCAGCTCACCATCCCTCCCCCCCACCTTAGTCGATCCTCCACCACCTATAAAAGGAACCTGAACCCCATGCAAACAATATTTGTGATAATGGACATCCCCTGCCGAAGACCCCGCTCCTTGTTGAACTCCCCCCCCACACACCCATTGTTTGCACCCTAACCTTTGCGTTTTAGTACAACGTATCCACCCACCCCACTATTTTTCTTCTCCAAAACCCCTGTCGTAGGATAATATCCCCAAAGCCTTTCTTTTCCACCCGATCATTAAGCCCCTTGCCAATCCAACCGGCCACAACGCCCCTCTCCCCTTTCCATGACCTCCAGAACCCCTTGATAATCCCGTGGCCCTCGCCATTGACCTACCAGTAACCCAAACTGAGACACACCACTACCCCCTCCCACAACACATTTAAGCCGATTCCCAAGAATTTTCGCAAATAATTTAAAATCAGCACAAAGCAACGAAATGGCACGTAATCCCGAAGGTACTCTGCTGTTTACCCCCTTTGGGACCAACACCACCACCGCCGTTGCCTGAGATTCTCCCTCTTACCGTCCTTCCTCTCTATGAGCATTCCTTAACCTTACTATGAAACCCCTAAGCAGACCCCAGTTGCTGTACATTAAAATTCGCTTGTAAACCATCGATCCCGGGTGGCCTTAACCTTCCACAGGACCATAAGGGACTCTCCATATGTTCCCCCCTCCTCAATGACCCCACCCAGTGCCTCCCCGATCGACTCCTCCCCAAGTTTGACCACGGCAACCTACCACATCCTTCCTGCAAAGAAAAAAAAATCCGCCATCACCCTCACTACTTTTCCCGTATTCTTCAAACCATCTATCTGCATAAGCACTCACCCCTTGGTGTCCCGTAATACCTGACCCTCCTAAAACCCCCTACAGTAATTATACTTTGCAAACCCGGTAATTTTGAATCGATCGCAGTCCGTAGCTTCTGTCCTCGCAGCAACCACAATCTGATGGCTTGTCCCGCCCCAGAGTACATCCATCCAACCCCACCTTATCCATACGGCAGCAAAACGTTCATCCTTGCAAACCCTTATCCCTGTCCCTTCAACATGTGTATATCCTCCACCGGGTACACCCCGGCCACCGCCCCCCCCCCTCGTAACAATCCCGTAATCTATAATTCTAAATAATTTTGACAACCATACTGCAATTTGATTACTGCGTTTGCCCTCCCCCCACACCTAAAATTGATTATCTTACTTAGCCACAACTATCCCACACCTACCGCATCTTCCTCAGTCCTTCTGTCAGCATAAGCTGTTCCCAAATATTTGCAAAGCTTCCACTCCTCCCTATCCCCAAAACCACGTGGTTTAGTATCGCAATAACTTCCCTGCCTATGGACACAACATCCCATCCCACCTCCACTCATACCGCCCGATGATCGGAAGACACCATCTCATAGTTTATAAAAGACTCTACCAAAACCCTCTGAGATAAATATAACATGTCAAACGAGCCGCATATCTCCTTCCTTAAAACGAATGTTCCACCTCCCACAGACCTCCCCCGTAAGCAACACTAACTTGATGATCTCTAAGCAGCACCCCAAGACAGAGGAAAAATACCCGCCCCTCTGGGTTCCACGTTTCCCTCTTAACACACAATTCCAAATCCCCCACAATTGCCACAGACGGAAACTGCGTGGGTAGTACACGAGCTCCTCCCCCACAAAATCCATTTACTTACGCCCACTTTGCGGGGGCATACACACCAAAAAACGCCACTTCTCTCCATCCACCACCTTCCACACGTAATACTCTCCCCCCTCCCCCCCTCTTTCCTATGCAAAACAAAGGGCTCGCCTCCCTGATCAACACCCCACTCCTCCTTTAAACGCTCAGACGGAAACAATAAGCCGATCCCCAGGCACCTCTAATTCACGCCAAGTTTAAAAATTGTGCTCCTGCACAAAAGCTGTCAATCTTGCCTATTAAAAAACGCCCAAGCACTACTTTTAAAACCCCTCACACAGTCCATTAATATTTTTTGTTACACCCCCTGGGGCCCGGGGCTAAGCTTTCCCTCCCCGCCTCATGTCTGATTTTCCCCTTTCAAACCATTTCTTGGGCTTTCCCTTTGCCACATACTCCACCCCCTTTCCCCAAACCCTCCCCCCCCCCCCTTTTTTTTGTGGCCCCTCTCGTGAGTCACTCGGTACCATAACCCCAGTCTTTTTCCCTGGGTTTTTTCGCCGGCGTCAAACATCGTCCAATCTGAGCTGCTGCCCTTTTCCTTGTAGCCCCTTCAGTTTCCATATCTGGTCCTGGGAGCCAGCACAATGGACTTCCACCTCTACCACCTTTTAAACCGCCCCCATGTCCTTCCATGGCACTCACACTGTCCCTCACAGGGGCCACCTGATCCTCCTTCCCCCACACACACTTTGCCCTGATCCCAGGTTTTTCCCGCCACTGTGACTCTCCACCTCCCAGACTGTAAAAACCCGTATCACCGTCTCCCAAATCTCCCCAATAGCTTTCACGTCTGCGCCCACCCGCACCTCTTCCTTGCGCTGTACTGTTTATGGGGGCCCGGGATTCTGGGTCACCATTCTTCTGATTCCACAGGAGGACATACTTCTTCACTCCACAACGACCACGCCCTCCTCCTTTCCCCCCCGTTCTTCCCCAGGCATCTTCCTCAGGTGCCCGCCCCTTGCCCGGCCCAGGGCCATATTCCGCTTGCCCCAGTTGCGCCATATGGGATATTTGCCACACGTCGGATGTACGCCTCTGCCAGAACGCTACCATTACCTGGGTTCTAAATCCTCGGATAACAAAGAGGTTGGAAAAAAAAGCCTTAGCGTCTCTTGAGATTGAAAGAACCCTCGGGTAACCTGCGTAAACTCCTTTTACCCATTTACCGGTTTGGGGCCCGATGTTTCAGTGCCCTAACGTTCGAAAAAATTGGTATATCCCCTTCATCAGCCCAAAAGGCATTTGGAGCTTTTAACCCCCGAATAATGTCGTGATACATCCCCAACTTGACCCCCCCACTGCCGGGGGTTACGTTAATGCTGAAAACTTGATAACGATCCCCCAACGTGATACTTGAGCAGTTTTGCACCTTCACGAATATTTATACACACCGTTCAGGCCACCCATACAAATCCTCGTCTTGATGCCGTTGTCTCTCTCCTTTTGGGCAAAAACACACAAGAGTAGGGGTTTAAAACCCCTAATGAGTCATGCCCACAGTGTTCCTCTTCTGCGCCACCTGGTGCCCCTATTTTTGACTGAGTGCTCGTTTTGGAAAACAGTAGAGGGTGGCAAAGCACGATGCACCTTTCCTCACCAGCAGCAAATGCACTGAGGAAAATTGGGAAAACCAACAGAGTAGGGAGCTATGCGCAGCCCGTCCGCACGCCCCAAAAAGCGATAGAACGATGAACCATGGAAGTGTTTTTGGGTATGCCAAAATGAGACGAACTGTGGGATAAAATCACATTTGATAATAAAAGATGATAACATCAAAACGGCCTTCATTAAAAACATGACAGCATTCTATAACAGTTGGAAAAATAAAAAATCTGGCCAGATGATGGTATCGCCCTTGGTACAAATGCTGTCCTGGTTGGCAGTAACTGTAATAATAGAGAAATAATTGAGAGTGGCCTGGAGGGGGACAGGAGTTCTAGTGGGGAAACAGGTGTGGACAAGGACAAGGACACGTAAAAACCAATATTACAAACTAGCAGTTGCACAGGAGATAGTAAACAAGGAGATGCTCCAGGAAATAGTAAAAATAAATTACCAGAAATAACTCTTGAATGCTCTAATGTTAGCATTAGTGCTAAAGATAGAAATGAGACAGGAAAACATGCACCAGTAGGGAATACAGTAGGGAATACAGTCACAAAAAAGGCAAACAGAAACCAGGTCTATGCAAATACTATTCACTTGATATCTGCAGGCATGGAATATCTGGAAAAACAGAAGGGACATGCAACTTTGATCACCCCAGAAAATGCCGTGCCCATATGACAACAGGAAAATGCAACCTCCCTTCCTGTAAGCTTTTCCACACTGAAATGTGTCACTCTTCAGTTCAGAAAAGACAGTGCTATAACTTATATTGCCAGGCACACCACCTAATGGGTAGAAAAAGACACAGAGCATACAGACCATGGGAAAACCTGGGTAACCACAGCCACTCCAAAGAGAGAGGTTTAATAGCACCAGGAAGGCAAAAAAAAAAGCTGGCAGGAAAATGACAGAAATTGTACACGAACTCCAATCATTTCTGGAGTGGAATCACAGTCGATGGCCTTCACTCCAAAACAACAGATATTAGTGCCAGAAAAAAAAGACCCCCCCATCCCATACCACCAATCTGACGACATTCATCTTTGCAAATATACAGGGTCTAAAGCCAGCAACAAACAACAAAATACCTTTCATCCGTGGACTGCTTATGGAGCCAAATACAATGTTCGCGGTTTTCACAGAGACCCACATAAAGGATCACATGGACAACGAAATATGGATCCCAGGTTACAACCTATACAGATGTGACAGAGTGAACAGGCAAAAGGAGGGATGGGGAGGTGTTGACCTGACTATTACAGGCACTTATATGCTCAGAACTACTAAATGCCTCAAATGATGTAGCTGAAATTTTTGAAGTAAAGATCGAGAACCAAAACCTGGTCATTGTGGTTGTATACAAGCCTCTGGATGCAACGTCCCAACAATTCCAGGAACAGCTTTTGAAAATAGCATACATCGAACTAAAACTAAAGGAATCTTACAGGAGTCAAGAAATGTGAGAAGAACTAAAAACCATAAAAGAAATTGAAAGAAACCCAAACCTTTCTTATGCCAAATCGAAGTCTAGAACAACATCCACTATTGGGCCCCTACTTAAATGGGATGGGTCCTACACAGATGACAGCAAGGAAATGAGTGAGCTATTCAAGTCCAAATATGACTCGGTTTTTAGCGAGCCACTAAGCAGACTGAGAGTCGAAGACCTAAATTATTTTTTTATGAAAGAGAGACAGAATTTGGTAGACAAACACCTATCTGATATTATCCTGATGCCAAATGACTTCGAAAAGGCGATAAATGACATATCAAAGCACTCTGCCCCAAGCCCAGACTCGTGGAACTCCGTATTCATCAAGAACTGCAAGAAGTCCCTATCACATGCTTTTAACATCCTGTAGAGAGGGAGCTTGGACACTGGGGTTGTCCCACTGTTGCTAGAAACAACAGACATATCCCCACTCCACATAGGGGGCAGTAAAACAATAGCAAAGAACTACAGACCAATAGCGCTAATGTCCCATATCATAAAAATCTTTAAGAGGGCTCTAAGTAGCAAGATCACCACCCATCTAGATACCCATCAGTTACACAGCCCAGAGCAGCATAGGTTTAGAGCAGGTCGCTCCTGTCTGTCCCAACTACTGGACCACTATGACAAGGTCCTGGATGCTCTAGAAGACAAACAGAATGCAGATGTAATATACACAGCCATTGCAAAAATCTTTGACAAGTATGACCACGGTGTAAAAGCACACAAAATGTGTGATAAAGGAATAACAGGAAAAGTCAGTAGATGGATCTATAATTTCCTAACAAATAGAACACAAAGAGTAGTAGTCAACAGAGGAAAGTCTGAGGCAGTTATGGTGAAAAGCTCTTTTCCACAAGACACAGTACTGCCACCATCTTGTTCCTCATCCTCATATCGGACATAGACAGGGATATAAGCCATAGCGCCGTGTCTTCCTTTGCAGATGACACCCAAATTTGCATGACTCCAGGCGGACATCAACCAAATCTTTAAATGAGCCACAGAAACAACATGAAGTTCAATGATGAGAAATTTCAATTACTCAGATATGGAAAAGTGAGGAAATTCAAACTTCATCAAAATATAAAAAAATTCCAATCACACAAGAGCGAAAAACTAATGTCAAAGACCTGGGGGTGATCATGTCAGAGGATCTCATTTTCAAGGACCATAACATTGTATCAAATCACATCTGCTAGAAAAAATGACAGGAAGGATAATGAGAACCTTCAACACCAGGGATGCCAAGCCCATGATGACACTCTTTAGGTCGCTTGTTCTATCTAGGCTGGAATATTGCTGCACACTAACAGCACCTTTCAAGGCAGGAGAAATTGCTGACCTAGAATATGTACAGAGAACCTTCACGGCACACATAACTGCAATAAACCACTTCAGTTACTGGGAACGCTTGAAGTTCCTAAACCTGTACTCCCTAAAATGCAAGGAGAGATGCATGAATATATACACCTGGAAAATCCTAGAGGGACGAGTACCAAACTTGCACACGAAAATCACTCCCTACGAAAGCAAACGACTCGGCAGTTCAACATCCAATGAAAAGCAGGGGTGCCACTAACACGAGAGGAGACAACACAATAAGTGTCAGGGGCCCAAGACTGTTCATCTCCCTCCCAGCATACATCAGGAGGGATTACCAATAGACCCCTGGCTGTCTTCAGGCAAGTACTGGACAGACACCTAAAGTCAGCACATGACCAGCCGGGCTGTGGTTTGTATGTTGGATTACTTGCGGCCAGCAGTATCAGCCTGGTTGATCAGCCCCTGATCCACCTTGAGGCCTGGTCACAAACGGCCACGGGAGCGTTGACCCCCGGAACTCTCTAAAGGTATACTCCAGGTATACTACCCACATTTCTTGTCAACCTGTAAGATTCCTTCAGCTTAAGTTCGATATTTGCTATTTCTCTTACCAGTGTCTCCCTTCCTGTTACAGATATATTGGCCTCTTTTAGCCACTCTAATTCTTTGCTTTCGTCTGTATAGGGAGCGCCTCTCTCTTTCTAGTTTACATATTTTCTTCCTTTTACTTAAAGGAATATGCCTTGAGAATACTTCGAGTGCCACACAGTTAATTTTTTCTAGACATAGGTTCGGATCCATGTTGCTTAGGATATCTTCCAGGCTTATTTCATTTAGGACATGGCTGACTTGGTCCCACCATGTCTTTTTTTTATTGAAGTTGAATTTGGTGAAGGCTCCCTCATGACTGATCCCATTTTGTTGGTCTGGGGCTCTGCACTAACATGTCTGCACCTCTATGTCATGAGCTGAGTATATTCTTGTCATGGTAATATTTCGTATCATGTCATCATTGTTAGTGAAGGTGAGGTCCAGTGTATTCTCCAGTCATGTTGGCTCTATTATTTGCTGGTTTAAGGTGAATTTGGTGCAGAGATTTAACAACTCATGTATGTGCGAATTTTCATCTGAGCTGCCTCCTGGGGGTTATCTCTGCTACAGCATTATTTGCTACATTCCTCCATATTAGGTGTCTTAGGTTGAAATCCTCCAGGAGCAAGATGTTTGGGGCAGGAGCTGGAAGATTTTCCAGATAGTGGTCAATTTTCAAAAGCTGTTCCTAGAATTACTGGGAAGTTGCATCCAGAAGACTTGTTTACAACCACGATGACAAGGTTTTGGCTCTCGATCTTTACTGCCTGAACATCAACAACGTCATTTGAGGTGTTTAGTAGTTCTGAGCATATCAGTGACTCTGTGACATACAGGCCAACCCCTTTTTTTGTCTCTTCACTCTGTGGCATCTGTATAAGAATTATAATCCGGGATCCATATTTCATTGTCCAAGTGATCCTTTGTGTGGGTCTCTGAAAACCGCGAAATTGCATTTGACTCTGTAAGCAGTCTGCCGGTGAAAGGTATTGTGTTTGTTGCTGGCTTTAGACCTTGTATATTTGCAGAAAAGATGAATGTCGTCATATTGATATTCCTGGCACAAATAACTGTTGTTTTGGAGTGGAGGCCACTGATTGTGACTCCCCTCCATTGTGATTTGAGTTGGTGTACGATTTCTGTTATTCCTGCCAGATTTTTTTTCCTTCCTTGTGCTAAAAACCCCTCTGTAGTGGTTGTAGCTACCCAGGTTTTTCCATGGTCTGGATGTTCTGTATCCTCTTGTCCCTTTTAGGTGGTGTGCCTGACAATATAAGTTATAGCACTCTCTTTCCTGAACTGAAGAGTGACAAATTTCAGGGTGGAAAACTAACAGGAAGTAAGGTTGCATTCTCCTGCTGCCATGCGGGCACAGCATTTTCTGGGGTGGTCAGAGTTGCATGTTCCACCTGTTTTTCCAGATGTTCCATTCCTGCAGATACCTAAGGGTTTTCGAGGCTGCATTCCCTACTGGGGTATATTTTTCTGACTCCTTACTATCTACAGCACTTGTACTAACAATGGTGCATTCAACAGCTTTTTCTGGTATTTTATCTTCACTATTCCATGGAGCATCATCCCCTTGTTTACTGTCTCCAGTGGTATTGCTATTTTGTAACTTTTGGTTTGCATATCCATGTCTACACCTTTTTCTCCAGCACCACAGCTCCTATCCACCTCTGGGACACCAACTTTCTTTTCTGTATTCTTACAGGGACTATCTTGCAGGACAGCACCCAGACCAAAGGTGACAGCACCATCTGGCCCAGTCCTTTTATTTTCCAAGCTGTTATAAAATGCTATCTGGTTTTCTATGAAGGCCATTTTGATGTTTCTGTCTTTAGTACAGATGTGATTTCTTCCACAGTTGGTTTCCATTCGGCTAAACCCAAAAACGCTTCCCTGGTTTTATATCCCTTGTGGAAGATTCCTGAATGTCTGCACATGATGCATAAGACCATTTCCCACAGAAGTTCCACATAATTCAGGCAGAAACCTGTGTTGCTGTGGGTGCAGACTACACAAAGTTTCATGATGTAGTTTTTGGTTGTTATACTGTAGTTCTGTATATTCTTCTAAAAGCCTCCTAAAAGTGTAAATCGGTCTACTTGTATATGTATCTTACCGCTGCTAGCAGTATCTGGAATCAGGGTGGTATGATAGAGCACCCTGTCAGCTTATGAATCCGGTCAGTGGATCACTTATTTTTTGAACGAATCCAGTCGGTGATTTTTCGACTAGATCGTGAATAAGACTACTGAAATAGTATTTAACAGAGTAATATGTGTTCAGTTTGATACATGAAGTATAACTTGCATGTTGGAGAAACTGGTGACTTCTAGCAGCTCCTACTGATGATGAACGGCTTCAGATGGGCCTTCCTATATCACTGTATTTAACTTTTGTTACTTTGTTCCTAACTCCACCACACTAATTATTATGATATCACTGTTTAGCTAAGGCATCGCGACTTGGGTAGAAAGTTTACTGGAGAAGTATTGGCTTTCTGGTGAGTATCATGCGGTCTCTGCCAACTCTTGTAATTCACAAGAAAAGATAAATTCTATTTTTTTTTCACTCCACCACACCAGATATTATGGTGACCCCAATATTATCTATATAACACTGGTGTGAAATTCATGACTCGTGTGGTGCTCCTGGCAACTGGTGGCAACCCAACGAGTCAGACAAAGTGACCCTCTTCCACCGGCGACCTCGAAATATCTTGATAAAATCCTAGTTTTTCGAATTTCCATAAATTCATACTCTGTGGTATCACTGGATTATACGCAGGGTAGATTAGCAGAATCCTGCGATTGCTCGCAACTGTTTACAGCTGTTTACAACAAGTGTTCAAATCACTAGGCAGAAAAACTTCCCTCTTAATTTCACCACCTTTAGTTGCAACATATGGGTACCTGGCAAACCTAAGAACAGCATTTCGACACCTTAGCAAGGAATCGCTCATGACTGTACACCGTGTACGTCAGGTCCATACTGGAGTATGCAGCACCAATATGGAGCCCATACCTGGTCAAGCACGTCAAGAAATTAGAGAAAGTGCATAGGTTTGCAACAAGACTAGTCCTGGAATTAAGGGGTATGTCCTACGAGGAAAAGTTAAGGAAAATCGACCTGACGGCACTGTAGGACAGGAAAGATATTGAGGGACATGATAACTACATATAAAATACTGAGAGGAATTGAGAAGGTAGATAGGAACAATGTTTCAGAGATGGGACACAGCAACAAGGGGTCACTACTGGAAGTTGAAGACTCAGAGGAGTCACAGGATGTTAGGAAGTATTTCTTCAGTCATAAAGCTGTAATAAAGTGGAACAATTTGTAGACTGATGTAGTGGAGGCAGGACCCGTGCATAGTTTTCTAAAGAGATACGAAAAAGCTCATGGAGTAGGGAGAGAGTGGACCTAGTAGTGACCAGTGAAGAGGCAGAGCCAGGAGCTGTGAATTGTCTCCTGCGACCACAAATAGGTAGGTATAGCTATGAATCGACCCCTGCAATCACATATAGGTGAGTTTACACACACACACACACACACCACACACACACACACACACACACACACACACACACACACACACACACACACACACACACACACACACACCAGGGTAACAGATGCAATCTTCCCACCCGGATATCAGATCCTGAGGAAAGATAAGGGAGCAGAAAGGAGGAATTGCACTGCTCATTAAAATCCGATGAGGTTTTGAGGAAATGGAAGGAATGGACGAAATGGGAGAAAAGGACTACATAGTAGGTACAATTCAATCTGGGGGACATAAGTAGTCATTGAAGTGATGTACAACCTGCCACAGAGCTGCTGGAGGCCAAGAGAAGAATATGAAGAGAGCAACAGAGCAATGGTAGACACACTACCTAAGGTGTCCAGAAGAGCTCATATGGGTAAGGCAAAGTTACTTGTTATGGGTGATTCCAATCACAAGGAGATTGGGAAGACCAGAACGAGCCCTTGATTTACCCAGAGATGGAGGGAGGCAAATACTAAGTGCACTAGAGAATGGAAAAAGTACAGAAGGCAAAGGACCCAGGAAAATAAAGAGATTAGTCAAAGAGGCAGAAAGGAGTATGCACAGATAAGGAGGGAGGCCAGCGACAATACGAAAACGACATAGCATCTAAAGTCAAGTCTGACCTGAAGCAGTTGTATAGCCACATCAGGAGGAAGACAACAGTCATGAACCAAAAAAACAGGCTGAGGAAGGAAGGGGAGGAGCTCACAAGAAACTATCAAGAAGTATGTGAGGAACTGAACATAAGATTTAAGGAAGTAATGACATGAAGACAGAAAGGACCAAGAAGTACTGGATGAAATACACACAACTGAGGAGGGGGCAAAGAGGCTGCTAAGTGAACTTGATACCTCAAAAGTGGTGGGACAGGACATCTCTCCATGGGTTCATGGAGAGGGAGCAGAGATGCTGTGTGTGCCACTAACAACAACTTTCAACACTTCCATTGAAACTGGGCAACTGAGTTATGGAAGGCAGCAAATTTACTCCCTATTTTCAAGAAAGAAAACAGACACGAGGCACTAAACTACAGACCAGTGTCACTGACGTGTATAGTATGCAATGTCATGGAGATTATCAGGAGTGGTGGAGCACCTAGAATGGAACAGGCTCATAAACGACAACCAGCATAGATTCAGGGAAGGAAAATCCTGTGTCACAAACCTACTGGAGTTTTATGACAAGGTAAGCAAAGTAAGACACAAGTGAGAGAGGAGGGTAGATTGCATTTTCTTGGACTGTAAGGAGGCCTTCGACAAAGTTCCTCACAAGAGATTACAATAGCTAGAGGATCAGGCACACATAATAGGAAAGGTACTACAATGGATCAGGGAATACCTGACAGGGAGGCAACAACGAGTCATGGTGTGTGACGAGGTGTTAGAGTGAGCACCTGTGATGAGCAGAGTTCCACAGGGGTCAGTCCTAGGACCAGTACTGTTTCTGGTATATGTGAATGACATGTTGGATAGGATAGAGTCAGAAGTGTCCCTGTTTGCAAATGATGTGAAGTTAATGAGAAGAATTAAATCAGATGAAGATCTGGCAGGACTACAAAGAGACCAGGACAGGCTGCAAGCCTGATCCAGCAACGGTTCCTTAAATTTAACCCCGCCAAATGCAAAGTCATGAAGATTGGGGAATGGCAAAGAAGACCACAGACAGAGTATAGGCTAGGTGGCCAAAGACTGCAAACCTCACTCAAGGAAAAGGATCTTGGGGTGAGTATAACACTGAGCACATCTCCTGAGGTGCACATCAACCAGATAACTGCTGCAGCATATGGGTGCCTGGTAAACCTGAGAATAGCGTTCCAATACCTCAGTAATGAATCGTTGAAGACTCTGTACACCGTGTATGTCAAGCGCACATTGGAGTATGGAGCACCAGTTGAGAACCCACACCTGGTCAAGCACATCAAGAAATTAGAGAAAGTGCAAAGGTTTGCAACAAGACTAGTTCCAAAGGTAAGGGAAATATCCTACGAAGAAACGTTAAGGGAAATCAGCCTGACGACACTGGAGGACAGGAGAGTAAGGGGAGACATGATAACCACATACAAAATCCTGCGAGGAAATGACAAGGTGGACAGAAACAGGATGTTCCAGAGAGAAGGCACAGAAACAAGGGGTCACAATTGGAAGTTCAAGACTCAGATGAGCCAGAGGGATGTTAGGAAGTATTTCTTTAGTCATAGAGATGTCAGAAAGTGGAAGAGTCTGGCAAATGATGTAGTGGAGGCAGGAACCATACTTAGTTTTAAGACGAGGTTTTACAAAGCTCATGGAGCAGGGAGGGAGTGGACATAGTAAGGATCAATGAAGAGGCCGGGCCAGGAGCTATGAATCGACCCCTGCAACCACAAATGAGTACACATGAACACACACACACACAAGACAGTGCACAGTGGGAACCAAGCGATCGAGTACATATGTAGTACATACCTGGGTAATGAGGACTCGCTTACATAAACACACACACACAGGAACAAGCGGTCAGGCCCTTGTAAAAGCTGTAGTACACACACATACACAGAATTTCACACCTTCCTGTAAACTGACCTGATAACCCACCCTCCCCCCTTCCTCCCTCCCTCTAACACTCCACTATCCATGATCCCCCTCCCTCTCTCTCTTCTCTCTCTCTATCTCTCTCTCTCTCTCCTTGCCTATCTCTCTCTCTCCCCTCTCTCATCTCTCCCCTCTCCCATCTCTCCCCTCTAACATCTCTCCCCCTCTAACATCCCTCCCTCTCTAACATCTCTCCCCCTCTCATTATCTCTCCCTACTTTTTTTATTTTTTTTTTACACAGGGTTTGACAAGGTTAAGGATCCCTAGCTTTATTGACAAGCTATTTACAGGTTAAGGATTCCTAACTTTATTGGCAAGCTAAGAGCTGTTACCTACATCAGCTCATTTGAAAGCATTTTTATTGTTATGAGACATACAAGTAGGGAACAGGATGAAGTTGGAGCCATCTGTGGGCCAGCATTTTCATTTGATCAACTGACTTTATCTCGTTGACATCATTATGCTGTACGAATGTGTTCCATACTCGAGTCATCCTGGGTATATAGGATCTCAGATGGAGTGATGTTCTGGAGAAGGGTACAGCCAGAGTGAAGTTGCTGCTTTCTGCCCGTCTTGTGGCATAAAAGTTTGTTTCACGCTGTCCTCGAAGTGGATCCAAGTGTGGCACTTTGACAATATTGGCCTTGTAAATAACAGTAAGGCCACCCACATCCCTCCTATGTTGAAGGCTCTGCTGAAATGACAGATCTATCCAGGATGGGTCCAGGCGAGAGATGAGACGTCTTGCTCTGTTCTCTACTCTGTCAAGCAGTCGCAGATGAGAGGGGGGGCAGGCAAACCAAGAAAGTGGAGCATACTCAAGGTGTGAGCGTACTTATGCCTCGTACAGAATCTTGCAACCCCTACTGTCAAGCAGATGCGAGATATGGTGAAGTGCTCTAAGCTTCCTGGCTGCCTTGTTTGCAAGACTTACAACATGGTTCTTCGTGGTTAGTTTGGAGTCAAATTTCACCCCAAGGATATCAACTTCTTCTCCAGGTGCCAACACCCTCCCATTCATCCTTACTACTGCACCAGCATTACCATCATGGTGCCTAGAGACGATCATCATTTGCGTTTTCTCAGGTGCAAATGTTACTTGCCATCTATTTCCCCAAGCTGATATAGCTCTCAGCTGGTGATTGATGTAGCTTAGAGCAGCTGGCATTTCTTCTCTTGAATAAGTGAATGTCAGTGTACAGTCGTCTGCATATGCATGTGATTCTGGGATAAGATGAAGAAGGTCGTTGAAGTAGACATTCCATAACAATGGTCCCAGCACGCTTCCTTGTGGAACACTTGCCCCAATAGGATGTCTTGCTGATTTCGTTCCATTGAGAACTACACTTAGAGATTTCCCATCTCTCTCTCTCTCTCTCTCCCTTCTCCTCTCCCCCTCCTTTCTCTCCCCCTCTCCCCTTTCTCCCTCTCCCCCTTCTCTCCTTCCCTCTCTCTCTTCCTCTCCCCCCTTCTCTCCCCTTCTACCCTGTCTCTCTCCCTCTCTCTCCTCTCCTCTCTCTCTCCTCTCTCTCTCTCTCCTCTCTCTCTCTCTCTCTCTCTCTCTCTCTCCTCTCTCTCTCTCTCTCTCTCTCTCTCTCTCTCTCTACTCTCTCCTCTCTCTCTTCTCTCTCTCACCCTCCTGTTCTCTTCTCACTCTCCCCCCCTCTCTCCTTCTACCTTTCCCTTCCCTCTCTTTCCCTCTCTCTCTCTCTCACTCTCTCTCTCTCCCCCCTTTTCTCTTCTCATTCTCCATACTCTCTCCTTCTACCTTTCTTTTCTCTTTCTAAAAAAAACAAGAAAAATGAAAAAGAAGAAAAGGGATAAAATGAAGGAAAAAAAGAAAAAATGGTGGGGAGTGGAAGGAACCAGGGATCAGATGAGAATGGTTCTGGTACGGAGGAGTGGATGGAGGTGCAGTGGAAAAGGATGGAACAAGAGTGGGAGAGAAAATTAGGAGAGCTTTCTGAAAAAATGGAGACAGAGCTTTCTGTGAAATTAGAAAAGAGGTTGGAGAAGGAGAAGAAGGATTGGGAGGCACAAGCCAAAACTGCAGTAGCCAGGATAAGGGTTTTAGAAGATGAGGTAAACAGGCTGAAGTGAGTTACAGGGGCATTGACCAGAGAAGACACAGCATATGAAGCTGAGAGGCCTGCCAAGAAGGGCCAAGGAGTGAAAGGGGAGAGCAGCTGGGTGCAGATGGAGAAGGTGATAGGTCAAATTCAGAAGCACAACCATGCTATCATGAGATACTGGAAAAAACAAGGGAGAAAATGACCACATACAGACAGGAACCAGAGTCACAGAAGGAAATGCAATGGGAGTAGAAAAGGGCAAAATCAGTGTTTATCCATGGGCTTCAGGAAAGAGAGGAAAGGACACACACTGACAGATGGCAGGCAGAAAGAAAGGAGATTGAGAACATCATCACAGAAATAGGTGAAGAAGACATGGACGAGATTGTAAATTTTCAGAGAATAGGGGGGTACTTGAAGGGGAGAAAACGACCTATCAAGCTGATTTTCAGGACAGAAACAGTGCAGAACAAGATCCTTCAAGAAAAAACCACGATTGAAGTACTCAGCAGAGTACAAGAGGGTGTTCCTAGACAGAGACAGAACACAAACAGAATGACAGCAGCTAAGGGAAAGGACAAAAAAGCAAAAGGAGCTAGGAAGGGAGACAAGGACAGAACCAGCAGAGGTCAATCAGAGCAGGACAGAGCAGCAAGGGCAAGCACACACAGAACCATACCCAGAACCCCACAACCTATCACACCATCCCAACACAAACTACAATCCATACTCACAGCTTCCACCCAACACCCAGCTATAGAATCCCACAGTACACTAGCAGGTCTCCCACCCTCACAGGCCCCCCAAACCACAGTGTTGGAAAGGAAACTGAAGGTATGGTACACAAACGCTGATGGAATAACAAATAAGTGGGAGGAGTGGCATGAAAGAGTCTAAGAGGCATCACCAGACATCATAGCTCTCACAGAAACCAAGCTTACAGGTATGATAACAGATGCCATCTTTCCAACGGGATACCAGATCCTGAGGAAAGACAGAGGGAACAGGGGGGGTGGAGGAGTGGCACTGCTGATCAAAAACCGATGGCATTTTGATGAGCTAGAGAGAGGAGACAGTGGAGGTTCCAAAGTGGTAATTGCAGTGATATATAACAGACCACAGAACAGCAGGAGGCCAAGGCAAGAGTATGATGAGAGCGATAGAGCGATGGTTGACACATTGGCTGCAGTGGCGAGAAGAGCTCCTGCATGCAGGGCAAAGCCCCTGATCACGGGTGACTTTAACCACAAGGAAATCGATTGGGAGAACTTGGAGCCACATAGGGGCCAAGATACGTGGAGGGCTAAGATGATGGAGGTGGTACTGGAAAAGTTCGTGTACCAACACGTAAGGGACACTACAAGAGAGAGAGGAGAGGATGAACCAGCAAGACTGGACCGAGTATTCACCTTGAGTAGTGCAGATATTGAGGACATCACATATGAAAGACCCCTTGGGGCCAACGATCATGTGGTTTTAAGCTTTGAATACACAGTAAAGCTACAAGTGGAGGGGGAAGCAGGAAGGCCAGGGTGAATGAAGCCAAACTACAAGAAAGGGGACTAACAGGAATGAGGAACTTCCTGAACAGGGTTCAGTGGGACGGAGAACTGGCAGGGAAGCCAGTTGATGAGATGATGGAATATGTAACAATAATGTGCAAGGAGGCTGAGGAGAGGTTTGTACCCAAGGGTAACAGGAATAATGAAAAAGCCAAGATGAGCCCATGGTTCACCCAAAGGTGCAGGGAGGCAAAAACCAAGTGCGCTAGGGAATGGAAGAAGTATAGATGGCAAAGGACCCAGGAGAATAAGGAGAGCAGTCATAGAGTCAGAAATGAATATGCACAGATAAGAAGGGAGGCCCAACGACAATATGAAAACATAGCAGCGTAAGCCAAATCTGACCCGAAGCTGTTATACAGCCACATCAGGAGGAAAACAACAGTCACGGACCAAGTAATCAGGCTAAGGAAGGAAGGAGGATAGACAACAAGAAATGACCATGAAGTATGTGAGGATCTCAACAAGAGATTCAAAGAAGTGTTCACAGAGGAGACAGAAGGGGCTCCAGAAAGACGGAGAGGTGGGGTACAGCACCAAGTGCTGGACACAGTACACACAACCAAGGAAGACGTGAAGAGGCTTCTGAGTGAACTAGATACCTCAAGGGCAATGGGGCCGGATAACATCTCTCCATGGGTCCTGAGAGGGAGCAGAGGCACTATGTGTACTCCTAACAACAACATTCAGTACATTTATTGAAACAGTGAGATTGCCTGAGGCATGGAAGACAGCAAATGTAATCCCAATCTTTAAAAAAGGACACAGACATGAAGCACTAAACTACAGACCACTGTAACTGATGTGTATAGTATGCAAAGTCATGGAGAAGATTATCAAAAGAGTGGTAGAACACCTGGAAAGGAATGATCTCATCAACAGCAGCCAACATGGTTTCAGGGATAGGAAATCCTGAGTCCCAAACCCACTGGAGTTCTATGACATGGTGATAGCAGTAAGACAAGAGAAAGAGGGGTGGGTAGATTGCATTTTCTTGGACTGCAAGAAGGCATTTGACACAGTTCCACACAAGAGATTAGTGCAAAAATTGGAGGACCAAGCAGGAATAACAGGGAAGGCACTACAATGGATCAGGGAATACTTGTCAGGAAGACAGCAGCGAGTCATGGTACGTTGTGAGGTGTCAGAGTGGGCACCTGTGACCAGCGGGGTCCCACAGGGGTCAGTCCTAGGACCAGTGCTGCTTCTGGTATTTGTGAACGACATGACGGAAGGAATAGACTCCGAAGTGTTCCTGTTTGCAGATGATGTGAAGTTGATGAGAAGAATTCATTCGATCGAAGACCAGGCAGAACTACAAAGGGATCTGGACAGGCTGCAGACCTGGTCCAGCAATTGGCTCCTGGAGTTCAACCCCACCAAGTGCAAAGTCATGAAGATTGGGGAAGGCCAAAGAAGACTGCAGACGGAGTACAGTCTAGGGGGCCAGAGACTACAAACCTCACTCAAGGAAAAAGATCTTGGGGTGAGTAAAACACCAGGCACATCTCCTGAAGTGCACATCAACCAAATAACTGCTGCAGCATATGGGCGACTAGCAAACCTCAGAACAGCATTCCAACATCTTAATAAGGAATCGTTCAGGACCCTGTACACCGTGTACGTTAGGCCAATATTGGAGTATGCGGCACCAGTTTGGAACCCACACCTAGCCAAGCACGTAAAGAAACTAGAGAAAGTGCAAAGGTTTGCAACAAGACTAGTCCCGGAGCTAAGGGGTATGTCCTACAAGGAGAGGTTAAGGGAAATCGACCTGACGACACTGGAGGGCAGGAGAGATAGGGGGGGACATGATAACGACATACAAAATACTGAGAGGAATTGACAAGGTGGACAAAGACAGGATGTTCCAGAGATGGGACACAGCAACAAGGGGACACAGTTGGAAGTTGAAGACACAGATGAATCACAAGGATGTTAGGAAGTATTTCTTCAGCCACAGAGTAGTCAGGAAGTGGAATAGTTTAGGAAGCGATGTAGTGGAGGCAGGATCCATACATAGCTTTAAGCAGAGGTATGATAAAGCTCACGGTTCAAAGAGAGTGACCTAGTGGCGGCCAGTGAGGTGGGGCCAGGAACTAGGACTCGACCCCTGCAACCTCACCTAGGTGAGTACACATACACACATACACTTGTCTTCTGTACCTTTTTTAATGAGATATTTAGCAGCCTAAATTTTTAATTTAGGCTGCTAAATTTTGCCTGCAAAACCGTGGGCACTGCCATTGGCACACCGGAGTGCCGCAGTGCCTTTGTTGAAAAACACTGACCTAGGCTGCCACCTAGAGGTGTATCATGCTCTAAACTAAGAACATAGTTTCTATAGGTTCCAGCACCACAGTCTGGTGACAAAAACCTTGATCTTCAACAGCAACGGTCCCCAAAGGCGACTTCTTAATAAGAATTCCTGAGGCTCTGATGGAATTAAGGTTTCATCACTCTGCTCTCCAGCAGTTGATGTAAATTAATAAGTGCGATCTCCCAAGAACATAAGAAATAAGGAACACTGGAGCAGGCCTACTGGCTTATACTAAGCAGGTCATTTCCTCGATGAGAGTAAATGTGGTACAATAGACCATCACAGAGTAAAAATACAACACAAATGCGGTATAATGCGATCCTTTATTGACTATGTTTCGCCCACACAATGGGCTGTATCAAGTCACAAAACGATCTACTTGGGTAAAGAGTACATGAGTATATATACGGTGGAGAATGCCGGAAAGGAGGATTTCAGGGACCTGTATGTACTGTCGAGAATGCTGTAGGTTGGATCTGAAACGGACCTGTACCGCACTAAGTGGGGGACACATCGGTTCCCACTTAGTGCCATACTGGCGAAACTATACATGGAAATATCTTGAAGCTGAGCGATTTTTCATCTTTATTTCCCATCTTCTTCACCTGACGTCCATTATATTGACATTCTCTCATAAACTCCCCCTATGCTTCAACGTTCCAAGCTCTCGCACAAAAGCTCAAACCAGGTCGATCACATCAGTTTTAATGCAGTTATGTGTGCCGTGAAGGATCTCTGTGCATTTTCAAGGGGGTCAGCAATTACACCTGCCTTGAAAGGTGCTGTTAGTTTTATTTTTTTCTTTTTATTTTTTTTTTTTTATTATCACACTGGGGGCCGATTCCCACCAAGGAAGGTTGGCCCGAAAAAGATAAACTTTCACCATCATTCACTCCATCACTGTCTTGCCAGAAGGGTCTTTAATAAACAGGCAACAGTTTTTAAACTGCAACATTAACACCCCCCTCCTACAGAGTGCAGTCACTGTACTTCCCATCCTCCAGGACTCAAGTCCGGCCTGCCGGTTTCCCGAATCCTTCATAATGTTACTTTGCTCACACTCAAACAGCACGTCAAGTATAAAAAACACCAATTGTCCACCATTCACTCCTATCAAACACGCTCACGCATGCCGCATGAAGTCCAAGCCCCTCGCATCACAAAACCTCCTTACCCCTCCCCCACAACCCTTCCTAGGCCGACCCCTACCCCCCGCCTTTCCTTCCACTACAGACCTGATACACTATTGAAGTTTTCTGTTTCCGCTCCATTCTCTCTACAATGTCCGAACCACCTCAACAACCCTTCCTCACCCTCTGGACAACAGTTTTGGAAATCCCGCACCTCCTCCTAACTTCCAACTAACGAATTCTCCTGCCATTATATTCACACCACACAATGCCCTCAGACATTACATCTCCACTGCTCCAGCCTTCCTCCTCGCTGCAACATTCTCACCCATTCATCACACCATATAAGAGCGTTGGTAAAACTATACTCTCATACATTCCCCTCTTTGCCTCCAAGGACAAAGTTCTCTGTCCCTCCACAGCCTCCTAATGCACCACTCACTCTTTTTCCCTCATCAATTCTATTGATTCACCTCATCTTCTCATAGACCCAACCGCTGACGACGTCCACTCCCAAATACTGAATACGTTTCACTCTCCTCCATACTCTTCTCCCCTCCAATCTGATATTCAATCTTTCATACCTAATCTTTTTGGTTTATCCTCATAAACTTACTCTTTACTGTATTCACCTTTTAATTTTCTATCTTTTGACACCCTACCAAATTCATCCACCAAATCTCTGGCAGCTTCTCTTCAGAATCTCCCAAGAGCACAGTGTCATCAGCAAAGAGCAGCTGTTGCAACTCCACCCGTGTGTGATTCTTTATCTTATAACTCCACGCCTCTTGCCAAGACCCACCAGCAATTACTTCTCTTACAACCCATCTATAAATAATTAAACAACCACGGTGACATCACACAACCTTGTCTAAGTCCTACTTTTACTGGAAAAAAAATTTCCCCTCTTTTCTACATACTCTAACTTGAGGCCACACTATCCCGTAAAAACTCTTCACAGCTTTCAGTAACCTACTCCTACACCATACACTTGCCAAACATCCTGCCCACTTGCACCCCCAATCCACCCTGTCATAGCCTTTCCAAATCCATAAATGCCACAAAGAGACCTCTTTAGCCTTATCTAAAAACTGTTCACTTATATGTTTTCACTGTAAACACCTGGTCCACACACCCCCTAACCTTTCCTAAAGCCCTCCATGTTCATCTGCTATCCTATTCTCCTCCGTCTTACTCTTAATTCTTTCAATTATAACCTCTAACCATACACTTAACCAGTACACTCAACAGACTTATCCCCCTAAAATGTTTTGCACCACTTTTATCCCCTTTGCCTTTATACAAAGGAACTATGCATGCTCTCCTTCCCCCCAGCAATCCCTAGGTACCTTACCCTCCTTCCATAGCATTTATTAAATAATGCACAAACCACTCCAAAACTATATCCCCACCTGCATTTAAACATTTCTATCTTATCCCATCAATCCCGGCTGCCTTACCCACCTTTCCAGTTTACCTACTGCCTCACGAACTTCCCCACACTCACACCTGGCTCTCCTCACATCCTACAAGATGTTATTCCTCCTTGCCCTATACACGAAATCACAGCTCCCAATCTTCATCAACATTTAACAATTCCTCAAAATAATTCCCTCCATCTTCCCAATACCTCTAACCTCTAACTCCCATTTTATAACTCTCCTCTCCTATTTTTAAACTGACGAAAAATCCCATTTGTTCTCTAGGCTTCCTAACTTGTTTTAATCTCACATCAAAACTTTTTTCTTATTTCCACAAAATTTGTTGAAAACAGCTCACCCACGTTCTCACATTAGCTCTCTTTTTACATTGCTTCACAACACACTTAACCTCTCTCCTTTTCTCCATATACTCCTTCCCTCCTTGCATCACTTCAACTTTGTAAAAACTTCTCATATGCTAACTTTTTCTCCCTTACTACTCTCCTTACATCTATCATTTCCACCAATCGCTCCTCTTCCCCCTCTTCCCTCCTGCACCCACTTTCCTGTAAACCACAACAACTTCTTACCTGAGTTTACCTTGAGAGAGTTCGGGGGTCAACGCCCCTCGGCCCGGTCTGTGACCAGGCCTGTCCTGGTGATCAGCCGCCTGACAACCGAGGCTGTTGCTGCTGTCTGCACGCAAACGAACGTAACGAGCCACAGCCCTGGCTGATCAGGAACCCAGCCTTTTAGGGGCTTGTCCAGTGCCAGCTTGAAGACTTAACTGCCAGGGTTCTGTTGGGTAATACCCCCTTGATGTGTGCTGGCAGTTAAACATCTCGGTCCCCTGACACCTTATTGTTATGTCTCTTAACGTCTAGTGACACCCCTGCTTTTCATTGGGGGATGGTGCAGCATCGTCTGCCAAGTCTTTGCTTTCGTAGTGAGTGGAATTTCGTGTGCACGTTCGTACTAGTCCCTCTAGGATTTTTTCCCAGGTGGTATATAATCATTATCTCTCCCTCCTGCGTTTCCAGGGAATACAGGTTTTAGAAACCTCAAGCGCTCCCAGTAATTGCGGTGTATTTATCTCCGTTTATGCGCGCCGATGAAAGTTTCCTCTGTACATTTTCTAGGTCGGCAATTTTCACACTGCCTTGAAAGGTGCTGTTAGAGTGCAGCAATATACCTGCCTAGATAGAACAAGTGACCTGAAGAGTGTCATCATGGCTTGGGCCTCGCCTAGTTTTGAAGGTTTTCTCATTATCCATTCCTGTCATTTTTCTAGCAGATTCGATGTGATACAATGTTCTGGTCCTTGAAGGTGAGATGCCTCCGACATAAATCACTCCCAGGTCTTTGGACGTTGGTGTTTCGCTCTATTTAGTGGCCAGAATTTGTTTTGGTTCTCTGATGAAGATTACTTTCCTCAAGTTTTTACCATATCTGGAGTAATTGAAATTTCTCATCGTAGACTTCATATTGTTTCCTGCAGCCCTCTGAAAGATTTGGTTGATGTCCCTGAGCCTTGCAGTGACCCTGCAATGGAAGACACTGTATGCAGATTCCGGGTGTCATCTGACAAGGATACACGGTGCTGTGGCTGACATCCTAGTCATGTCGGATATGAGGATGAGGACAAGATGGAGCTAGTAACGTTCCTTGGAACAGAGCTTTTCACCGTGGCTGCCTCGGACTTTACTCTGTTACGACTACTCTCTGTGTTCTGTTAGTGAGGAAATTATAGATCCAACGACAACTTTTACCTGTTAATTCCATTAGGCGCGCATTTTGTGCGCTATTACGGCGGCCATGGTCACACTTGTCGAAGGCTTTTGGCAAGTCTTATCTATTACATCTTGCATTCTTTTTGTCTTCTAGTGCCTTTTAGGACCTTGTCGTAGTGGAACCAGTATTTGAGACAGACAGTAGGCGACCTGTTCTAGAACCCATGTTGCCTGGTTTATGAACTGATGGGTTATTCTAGATGGGAGTGATGCTGCATCTTAGAGACCCTTTCAAAGATTTTAGATATGGGGATGTTAGTGCGTATGGACTGTAGTTTCTTTGCTGTTGCTTTACAGCCCCCTTTTGGTGGAGTGGGGCTATGTCTTTGTTTTTGAGTAACTGAGGACGAACCCCCGTGTCCATGCTTCCCTCTCCATAGGATGGGAAATGGCTCGTGATAGGGCTTCCTTGCAGTTCTTGAAGAACACAGAGTTCCATGATTCTGGCCCTGGGGCAGAGGTGTCATGGGCATGTCATTATATCGCCTTTCGAAGTCATTTGGCGTCAGGATAAACATCGGATAGGCTTGTGTTAATCAAAATTTGTGGCTCTCCTCAAAAATAAAAAATTCATTTTGGGATCGTTCGACTCTCAGTCTGGAATAGCGGGCTTGCTAAAACTGAGTCATATGGACTTGAGTAGCTCCTCACTATTTTCCTTGCTGTCATCTGTGTAGACCCATCTTGTTTAGTAGGGGCCCAATACTGGCGTTGTTCTCGATTTTGATTTGGCATAAGGAGAAGAAATACTTTGGGTTTTTCTTTCGATTTCACTTTATGGCTTTTAGTTCATTCCCGCGAATCCTGACTCCTAAAAGGATACTTTATGCTTAAAGTTCGATGCTTGCTATTTCTCTGATCCAGTGTCTCCCTGCGTATTTTTTTGATTATTTATCATTTTCTGAGATAAACTGACCTCTTTTAGGCCGCTCTTTATTCTTTTTTCCGGCGCTTAAAGGGAGCGCCTGTCTCTTCCTATTTTACATCTACTCCACCTTTTTCTTAGAGGAATAAGCCTTGTGCATACATCGAGTGCCACCGAGTTAATCTTTCTAGCATAAGTTTTGGGTCTGTTTATGCTTAGTATATCTTTCCAAGCTTATATCGGTTTGGACTTGGTTTACTTGGTCCCACTTTATTTTTTGGTTATTGAATTGAATTTGGGTGAATGGCTCCCTCGTGACTATTCTCATTTTTGTCGTCTGAGGCTCCACGCATACATGTCTGAACTCAATTATGTGTGATCTGATATATTGTTTTTGATATGGTGCAATTCTTATCAGATCATCATTGTAGGAAGATGAGGTCTAAGTGTCTTCCTCTCCATCTAGAGCTCAATTAATGCTGGATTAAATTGAATTTTGGTGCGAGGATATAAAAAGTCTCGTGTGGAGTGTGAGTTTTCATCAGAGCTGCCTCTCTGAGTGTATATAACAGAGCAACCATATTATTTCTATATTCCTCCATTTTAGGTGCCTTAAGTTGAAACCCAGGAGCAAGATGTTGGTGGGTGCAGGAGCTGGAAGTTTTCCATACAGGAGTGGTCAATTTTTAACAGCTGTTTTCCTGAATTGGCTGGGATTTTGCATCCGGAGGCTTGAAGACTACCACAATGACTAGTTTTGTTCTACGACTTTACTGCTAAAACTTCCACTACTAAACTTCCACTTCCACTACTAACACTAACATTTTTAAACCTACCCATTTCCTCTTCGACCCCATTGCCTAAGCTCTCATTAATGCCATCTATCCCCCAATAGCTGTTTATATCGTTAACCCTAACTGCCTCCTCTTTTCGTTTATAAACCTTCACCTCTCTCTTCCCGGATGCTTCTATCTCCCTTGTATCCCATCGTACCTTTAATACTCCTCAGTGTAGCTACAACTAGAAAGTGATCTGATATCACTGTGGCCCCTCGATAAACATGTACATCCTGAATCTACTTCACAAGTCTTTTATCTACCAATACATAATCCAACAAACTACTGTCATTTCGCCCTACATCATATCGTGTATACTTACTTATCCTCTTTTTTCTTAAAATATTATTACCTATAACTAAAACCCCTTCTTACAAAGTTCAATCAAAGGGCCCACATTATCATTTACACCTGGCACCCCAACTTGACCTACCAACCCACTCTAAAAGTTTCTCCTACTTTTCAGCATTCAGGTCCCCTACCACAAATTAACGTCACTCACTTGGTATCAAAGGCTCCTATACATTCACTTAACATCTCCCAAAATCTCTCTCTCCTCCACTGCCATTCCTCTCTTCTCCAAGGGGTGGTAGGGAGGGGGTTTTGGGGGAGGGGGAGGAAGGGTGGGGCATACACGCTTATTAGACCCACTTCTCGCATCCAACCCTTTACTTTAATCCACATAATTCTCGAATTTTACACATTCAATTCTCTTTTCCCATCCCTTCCATAACTGATCATTTAACATTCACTACTGCTACCCCCTTCCTTGCTCTAACGTCTCCAGATACTCCAATTTAATCCCATTTATTTCCCCCTACTGAAAACTCTCCTACCCCCTTCAGCTTTGTTATTCGCTTAGAGCCAGGACATCCAACTTCTTTTCATTCATAACATCAGCAATCATCTGTTACTTGTCATCCCGCACTAACAGTCCACGCCACATTTAAACAACCCAGTTTTTATAAAGTTTTTCTCTTCTCTTTTTTTTTTTTTTTTTTTTTTTTTTTTTTTTTTTATTTTTTTTTTTTTTTTTATTTTTTTTAGTAATATATACAGGAGAAGGGGTTACTAGCCCTTCTTCCGCATTTTAGTCGCCTCATTCAACACGCAAGGCTTACGGAGGAAAGATTCTTTTCCACTTCCCCATGGACAATAGAAGAAATAAAAAAAGGGACAAGAGCTTTTAGAATAAGGAGAAAAAACCATAGATGTATTATAAATAAATATGCAAGAGCGTGAGCTGTGAAGTGACCAAAGTGTAAAAGGAGTACAATATATCCCTGTTATCTATCGAGTTTATGCAGTCAATATTCCCAGCCTAGATAAAACAAGAGACCTGAAGATTGGTCATCATGATTTACCATCCTAGTTTTGAACATTCTCATATCCATCCTTGGTCATTTTCTCTAGCAGGTACGATTATCAATGTTGTGGTCTTTGAAAGTGAGAATCCTCTGATATTATCACTCCCCAGAACTTTTACATTAGTTTTTTCGTTCTGTTGTGGTGGTGGAATTTGTTTTAAACTAATATATAGTTTAATTCCCTCATGTTTTCCCCATGTGGAGTAATTGAAAATTTCTCATAATGATTTTCCATATTGTTTTCTGTGGCCATTAAAAGATTTGGTTCCATATCTACCTGGAAGTCCTTGCAGTGTCTTCAATGGAGACTATCGTCACACCTGCTCATTATGCATTGGAGTGCAAAAATAATGCATCAGAGACAACTCCTCAAAATGTTCAAGATATGTCTAAAGTATTTTATCCACATCGGTATATAACAGACCAATCTGGTGAAAAAAACCATGACATTGCTCCATGTAAATAAATCCCCCAGACTTTATCATGTAAATAAAGATTACTCATGTGTGTGTGTGTTGTGAGTTGTGTGTGTGTACTCCACCTATTGTGGTTGCAGGGTCAGTCCTAGCTCCTGGCCCCCACCCCTTCACTAGTTGCTACTGGGTCACTCTCTCTCTGCTCCATGGACGCTATATAAAACCTCTCTTAACCTCTTAAAACTATTATGGTTCCCCTGCCTCCACTACGTCCACATTCTAGGCTATTCCTACTGCCTGACAATTGGACTGGAAGCAATACTTTTCACTAACATCCATTGACTCATCTGAGTCTCAACTTACCAATTGTGACCGTCTTGTTTCTGTGTCCCACTCCCTGAAACATCCTGTCCTTTGTCCCACCTTGACTATTTTGTGCAGTAATTTTATATGTCGATATCATGTCTCACCTGACCCTCCTGTCCTTCCAGTGTCCGTCAGGCCGATTTCCCTTATACCTTTTCTTCATAAGACATTCCCCATAGCCTGGAACTAACCTTGTCGCAAACCTTTGCACTTTCTCTAATTTCTTGATGTGCTTGATCAAGTGCGGGTTCCAAACAGGTTCAGCCTTTATACTCCAGTATGGGCCTGGACTACACGGTGTACAGTGTCTTGAACGATTCCTTACTAAGTATCGAACGCTGTTCTCTAGGTTGCCAGGCACCCATATGCTGCAGCAGTTATCTTGTTGATGTGAGCTTCTGGAGACCATGCTCGAGTTATACTCACCCAGATCCTTTCTCCTTGAGCAGGTTTGCAGTCTTTGGCCACCAGAGCTATAACTCCATCTGCATACCTTCTGTGCCATTCCCCGATCGTCATGACTTTAGGCATTTGGCGGGGTTAAATTCGGAGAAGCCAAATTAGCTGGACCAGGTGTCCAGTCTGTCCAGGTCTCTTCGAAGTCCTGCCTCATCCCATCTGATTTAATTCTCCTCATTAACTTCCACATCATCTGCAAACAGGACACTTTCATCCATGTCATTCACATTACCAAAAAAATAGCACTGATCCACTAGGACCGACCCCAGTGGGACCCCCCGCTCGTCACAGGGCCCAACTGTGGTACATCAACACTACCATGGACTTACTTGCGTGCCTCCCTGTCAAGTAATTCTCTGATCCTTTGCGGTGCCCTTCCTGTTTATAATTGCGCCTGATCCTCTAGCTTCTGCACTAATCTCTTGTTAGGAACTGTGTCAAAGGCCTTCCTTGTAGCCAAGTAGATGCAATCAACCCACCCCCTCACTCTCATTGTCTTACTTCTGTTACTTTATCATAAAACCTCCAGAAGGTTGTGACACAGATTTACGCTTTCCAAGAATCCATGACTGATGGCATTAAACTCTTGTTCCAATCCAGGTGCTCACCACTCCCCTCACCTCCCACCTAATTGTACCTCACGCTAATTGTGGTTGCATGGAAGGGGTCGAGACTCAGCTCCTGCGTTCTTCTTTTGTGCCCCTCCCCAATCTTCATGACTTTGCATATGGCAGATTGAATTCGAGACAGCCAGTTTCTGAGACCACATGTCCAGCTGTCCCCCCAGGTCTCTTTTGCATCCTCTGCCTCATCCCATCCAATTTAATTCCATCTCATCAACTTTCACATCATCTGCGAATAGGAAACTTCAGAGTCTACTTCCTTTCATCATATTCGTTCGCATATATTCAAAAATAGCACTGGCCCTAGAACTGACCCCTTGGCAACCCCACCCGTCACCGGCGCCACAGTGATACCTCTTCACGTACAATGACTCGTTGCTCCTCCCTGTCAAGTAATCCCAGATCCACTGCATGCCCTCCCTGTTACATGCGCCGATCCTCCACTTCTTCACTACTCTCTATGGGGAACTTGTCAAAGGCCTTCTGCAGTCTAGGAAAATGCAATCAACCCACCCCTCTCTCTCGGTTCATACTTCAGTTACCTTGTCATAAAACTCCAGGAGGTTTGTGAATACAAGAAAGAGTTGCCTTCCATGAACCCATGCTGGTTTCAATTTAATAATCTTGTTCCGTTCCAGATGTTCGACCACTCTCCTCCTGATAACATCTCCAAGACTTTGCACACAATAACATGTATGTACTCACCTATTTGTACTCACCTATTTGGGTTGCAGGTCCGAGTCCCTAGCTCCTGGCCCCGCCCTTCACCGGTTGCTACTAGGGCCCTCTCTCTCCCCTCTCATGAGCTTTATCCAAACCTCGTCTAAAACTGTGTATGGTTCCTGCCTCCACTACGTCAATTCTAAGTCTATTCCACGCGTTACAACTCTATGACTGAAAGAAATACTTCCTACATCTCTCTGACTCATTTGGTCTCAACTTCCAATAGTGGCCTCTTGTTTTCTGTGTCCCCCTCCTGGAACAGTCCTGTCCTTGTCCACCTTGTCCCTATTCCACGCGTATTTATATGTCGTTATCATGTCTCCCTTGACCCACCTGTCCCCATAGTCGTCAGGCCTATTTTTCCCTTAATCTTTCTTCAAAGGACCTTCCCTCTTAGCTCTGGAACTAACCTTGTCGCAAACCTTTGTACTTCTCTGGAATTACCAGGAGATTACCTGTAGAGAGTTCCGGGGTCAACGCCCCCGCGGCCCGGTCTGAGAACCAGGCCTCCAGGTGGATCAGAGCCGATCAACCAGGCGTTAGCTGCTGGCTGTCACGCAAACCCAACATACGAGCCACCGCCCGGCAGATACCGGAACGACTTTAGTGCTTTCCAGTGCCAGCTTGAAGACTGCCAGGGTCTGTTGGTAATCCCCCTTATGTGTGCTGGAGGCATATGAAACAGTCGCGGGCCCCTGAACACTTATTGTATGGTCTCTCAACGTGCTAGTGACACCCCTGCTTTCATTGGGGGGATGGTGCATCGTCTGCCAAGTCTTATGCTTTTCGTAGTGGTGAATTTTTTCGTGTGAAGATCGTTAACTAGTTCCTCCAGATTTTCCAGGTGTAATATAATCATGAATCTCTCCCTCCTGCGTCCAGGGAAACAGTTTTAGGAACCTCAAGCGCTCCCAATAATATGAGGTGTTTTATCTCCGTTATGCTCGGCCGTGAAAGTCCTCTGTACATTTTCTAGGTCGGCAATTTCACCTGCCTTGAAAGGTGCGTTTAGTGTCAGCAATATTCAGCCTAGATAGAACCAAGTGACCTGAAGATGCATCATGGGCTTGGCCCTCCCTAGTTTTTGAAGGTTCCATTATCCATCCTGTCATTTTTCTAGCAGATGCTATTGATACAGTGTTATGGACCTTGAAGGTGATATCCTCCGAATGATCACTCCCAGGTCTTTGACGTTGGTGTTCCTCTATTTAGTGGCCAAATTTGTTTTGTACTCTGAAGAAGATTTATTATCCTCATGTTTACCATTATCTGAGTAATTGAAATTTCTTCATCGTTGAACTTCATATTGTTTTTCTGACAGACCCACAGAAAGATTTGGTTGATGTCTTGCCTTTGAGCTTTGCAGTGTCTGCAATGGAAGACACGTCATGCAGATTCGGTGTGTCATCTGCAAATGAAGACACGGTGCTGTGGCTGAACAATCCTTGTCCATATGTCGGATATAATGATGAGTAACGAAGATGGGAGCGAGTACTGTGCCTTGTGGAACAGAGCATTTCACCGTAGCTGCCCTCGTACTTTACTCTGTTGACGACTACTCACTGTGTTCTGTTAGTGAGAAATTAAAGATCCATCGACCGACTTTTCCTGTTTTATTCCTTTAGCAAGCACGCCATTTTTTGTGCGCTATTAAAGCCATGGTCCAACACTTTGTCGAAGGCTTTTGCAAAATCTGTATATATTACATCTGCATTCTATTTGGCTTCTAGTGCATTATAGGACCTTGTCCTGTAAGTGTCCAATAGTTAGAACAGACAGGGGCGAACCTGTTCTAAACCCATGTTTTGCCCTGGGTTGTGTAACTGATGGGTTCAGATGCGTTGTGATCTTGCTTCTTAGGACCCTTTCAAAGATTTTTAATGATAATGTGTATGTTAGTGCTATTGGTCCCTGTAAGTTCTTTTGCTGTTGCTTTAACTGCCCTCCCTTTGTGGAGTGGGGCTATGTCTGTTGTTTTTAGTAACTGTGGGACGACCCCCGTGACCATGCTTTGCTCCCTCTCCATATGAATGAAAAGGCCGTGGAAAGGGGCCCTTCTTGCAGTTCTTGATGAACACAGAGTTCCATGAGTCTGGCCCTGGGGCATAGTGCAAAGGGTATGTCATTTTATCGCCTGTTCGAATCATTTGGCGTCAGGATAACATCGATAGGCTTGTGTTAACAAATTTGTGGCTCACACAAAAAAAATTCATTTTTGATCTTCGACTCTCAGACCTGGTTAGCGGCTTGCTAAAAACTGAGTCAATTGGGACTTGAGAAGCTCACTCAATTTCCTTGTTGTCATCTTGGTAGGACCCATCTTGGTTTAAGTAGGGCCCAATACTGACGTTGTTCTCGATTATAGAATTTGGCATAGGAGAAGAAATACTTTTGGTTTCTTTCAGATTCATTATTGCTTTTAGTTCTTCCTCGCGATTCCTGACTCCAAAAGGATTCTTTAGCTTAAATCGATGCTTGCTATTTTCTCTGACCAGTTGTCCTCCTACGCAATTTCAGATAATAATGAACCTCTTTTAGCCTCTCTGTTATTCTTTTTTTTTTTCCGTCGCGTGTACAGGGAGCTGCCTGTCTCTTTCTGTTTTACACACTCCTCCTTTTTTCTTAGAGGAATAAAGGCCTGTGGCAATACATGAGTGCTACCGAGTTAATCTGTTCAAGGCATAAGTTGGGTCTGTGTTCTTAGTATATCTTCCCGCTTATATCGTTAAGGACTTTGGTTTACTGGACCCACTTTAGATGTTTTTTGTTATTGAAGTTAGAATTATTGTGAATGCTCCCTCGTGACTAATCACATTATGTCGCTTGGGCTCCGCGCATACATGACTGAACCTCAATTATGTTGTGGATCTGAGTATATTGTTTTTTGATATGGGTGACAATTTCTATCAGATCACATTGTTAGTGAAGATGAGGTCTAGTGTATCTCCAGGTCAGTAGCTCTATTAATGCTGGTTAAAATTGAATTTTGTGCCAGAGATTTAAAAGCTCCGCGTGGAGTGTTGGAGTTTTTCATCAGAGCCTGCCACCTGGTGTTATTACTGCAACAATATTATTTGCTATAATCCGTCGCATTTTAGGTGCCATAAAAGTAGAAATCCCCCCCGTAGGCAAATGATTGGGTTGCAGGAGCTGAAGGTTTTCCCAGACAGTGTCCAATTTTTTAACAGCTGTTCCTGGAATTGCTGTGGATGTTGGCAATTCCGGAGGCTTGTAGACTAACACCATAGAATAGTTTTGGTTTCGACCTTACTGCTAAAACTTCCACTACATCATTTGGAGGCATTTAGCAGTTTCTGTTGCAAAACAAGTGACTCTGCAATGTACAGGGCCACCCCCCCCTTTTGCCTGTTCACTCTGTCACATCTGTATAGGTTTTTAACTTGGATCCAATTTCGTTGTCCACAGTGATCCTATATGTGGGTCTCAGTGAAAGCCGCGCACATTGCCTTTGCCTCTGGCAAGCATTCCATGGATGAAAGGTATTTGGTTGATTGTTGCTGGCTTTAACCCTTATATTTGGCAAAGAAGAATGTTATCGGACTGGTGGTATGTTTGGTCCTGGGGGGGATTTTTTTTCCCGCATTAGTATCTGTATCTGTTGGTTTGGAAGTGGAGGCCATCGACTGTGGTTCCACTCCAGAATGCTGGAATATGGTTACGATTTCGCCATTTCCTGCCAGTTTTTTTTTCCTTCCTGGCCACTAAAAAACCTCTCCCTCTTGAGTGGCTGTGGCTACCCAGGTTTTCCATGGCTGGATGTTTTGTATCTTTTTGTCTCCCTTTAGATAATGCCTGGCAATTATAAGATATAGCACAGTACATTCCTGTACGAAGATACACAGTTCAGGGTGAAAAAGCTTACAGGAAAGGGAGTTTGCATTTTTCCTGTTGTCCTATGGGCATGGCATTTTCCTAGGGTGGTCTAGTTGGCACGTCCCATCTGTTTTCCAGATTTCCCCATGCCAGCAGATAACCGAGTGCATGCAATAGTAAGTGCACACTGAGTTTCCACGTTTGCTTGGGTTTCACAGTGACTGTATTCCCCTGTTGGTGCATGTTTCCCTGTCTTACTTCTATCCTCCCTAGCAACCAACAATGGAGCTCCCACCATTTGTTTTTTTAGTAATATATTATCCTCACCATAGCTTAGTGGATCCCTCTTGTTTGCTATTTCCTGCGGTAATTCTAGTTTGCAATATTGGTTTTTATCTTAACTTTACTACACTTGTTTCCCTACTATGGCTCCTCCAGTCCCTATGCGGTCATTCATATGTCTTCCTTTCCTGCGTATAATTCCCGACAACCTGGACAAAAACTCCAGCTTCACCATTACTGTCTCCAGGGACAAGCATCTACCCACTTCCCCCTTACTGTCTCCCAGGACACATCTCCAGCATCACCATTACTGTCTCCCAGTACAGACAACCTCCACTTCATACCATTCCTGTCCCCCAGGACAGCACCTCCAGCATCACAGGGGGAGGGGGGGGAAAAGAAGGGGGAAAGGGGAAAGGGGGGGGGGGGGGAAAAAGGGGGAGAGAGAGGAGAGAGAGGGGAGAGAAGGAGGGAGAGGGGGAAGAGGGGGAGGGAGAGGGCGAGAGGTGAGAGAGAGAGAGAGAGAGGGGAGAGAGAAGAGAGGGGAGAGAGAGAGGGAGGAGGAGAGAGAGGGGAGAGGGAGAGGAGGAGCGAGGGGAGAGAAGGGGAGAGATGAAAGGGGAAGGAGAGAGAGAGGGAAGAAAAGGAGAGAGAGAGGGAGAGAGAGAGGAGATGAGAGAGAGAAAAGAGGGTGAGAGATGGGATGAGAGAGAGAGGGGTGGAGAGAGAGGAGAGAGAGAGAGAGAAGAGAGGGGAGAGGAGAGAGCGGGAGAGAGAGGAGAGAGGAGGGGAGAGAGAGTGAGAGAGAGGAGAGAGAGAAGAAGGGCGAAGAGAGAGAGGAAGAGAGAGAGATGGGGAGAGAGAGGGAGAGAAGGGGGGAGAGAGGAGAGGGGAGAGAGGGGGAGGGAGAGAGACGGGAGGAAGAGAGGAGGAGAGGGAAGGGGAGAGGGAGAGAGGGAGAGAGGGAGGAGAGGAGGGAAAAGAGGGGGGGGGGGAGAGAGAGAAGAGAGGAGGGGGAGAGAGAGAGAGAGAGGGGAAGAGAGAGAGGGAAGGAGAGAGAGAGAGAGGGAGAGAGAGAGAGAGAGGAGCAAGAGAGAGAGGGGTGAGAAAGGGAGGGGAGAAGAGAGGAGAGAGGGGAGGAGAAGGGAGGAGAGAGGGAGAGAGGGAGGGGGGAGGAAAGAGAGAGGGAAGAGGAGAGGGGGAGAGGGGAGGAGGAGAGAGAGGAAGGAAAAGAGGGGTGAGGAAAGGAAGAGGAGAGGAAGGAGAGAGAGAGAGAGAGAGAGAGGAGGAGAGAGGAGGGGAGGAGAGAGAGAGAGGAGAAAAGGGGGAAGAGAAGAAGAGAGAGGAGAGGAGAGAGGAGGGGAGAAAAGGGGGAGAGGAGAGAAAAGAGGGAGAGAAAAGAGAGAGAGAGGGGGAAAAGGAGAGAGAGAGAGAAGAGGAGGAGAGAAGAGAGAAAGGAGAGGAGAGAGAGAGAGGAGAGTGAGTGAGTGAGGTAGACGAGTAGGGGGGAGGGGGGAGCGGGGAAAAGAAAAAGTGGGATGGGGGGTCTGTGGGGGGTTGTGGGGGGGCGGTCAGATTCCAAGGATCAGCTGGTGTATCACTAGTGGGTTTTAGGGTCGAGCCCCACCCCCGGCCCGCAGTGTGTATGTGGTGCGTGCGTTGTTTGTGTGTGGGCACGTCAGTTTTTTAAATTACCCAGAAATACAACTCATTCTGTGTACCCCTTACTAATGGATACCTTTTAAAACGAGGTAGTTCTAATAATTAAAACAGCTGGTTTTTAAAAAGTCCCTTTAATACCCTTTTTTCTACATGGTACCAATACTTGCTTTTCCCGATTGTACTGTTTTGTGTCCTAAAAAATTACCCGAAATGTTGTCAGGGCTGTAGTCCCATTAGTCCTTGCTCCTACAAATTTTATCTTCCTACTACTGCTAGGTGTTTTGTGTATGATAATCGCCCTGGAGCAGGGTTAAGATAGCCAGCTACCAGTGTCCGCCGGGCCGGTTCTACCCTCAGACTTCCCGCCACCACAAACAAGTGATTTGTACGTTACTCAGAGGGGACGTCCATCCAGATGCCTGATGTACGATGCTCGCTGTACGATGCTCGTTGTATGATGACTCGTACACCTCGCCCTTCCGCCTCTGACTTCTTCGGCTATACTTATCTCTTGCCCTGTTGAGTCCTCATTTACCGCACTTATCACTTGTATACTGCTACTTTTATAATTTTCACTCCACTTTTGGTAAGTACACTACTTATTTGTGATGACACCCAACCTGTTATGGCGGCCTACTCCCTCAGGCCTACTGCTGCCACCACCTCTGCTTATATATATTTATGTATACATATATATATCCCCTTTCTGGCTAGCTTGTTCACGCTGTGTGATACATCACATTTTGTCGTTACCACCCTCTCTTAATTCTATTTGGTCTTTTCCCTTTAGTCACTCGCTTTGTACTTTGTATATATGTAACAATGTGGCAACAGGTGCCCACTAGGCCTCAACGATCTGGCACTTTGAAATTTTGTTGTATAATTTCAGGCTTTCTCTCGCCTTAACTTTATTTATTTTTTCTAATACATTGGTTATCACTTGTAGGGTTGTTCACTGACGTTGTCACTAACACTGGATGCTTCTAGCTGCTAAAACACGCCCTAAAAGCACTAAGATCCTCGGAGCCTGGCGCTTGTGACCCACTACACTGTCTCCACTCCACTGTGTGTGTGTGTGTGTGTGTGTGTGTGTGTGTGTGTGTGTGTGTGTGTGTGTGTGTGTGTGTGTGTGTGTGTGTGTGTGTGTGTGTGTGTGTAGTGTGTGTGTGTGTAGTGTGTGTGTGTGTGTAGTGTGTGTGTGTGTGACTCAACATTCAGTATTTGCACAAGTAACTCATTACAGTTGTGACCGTGTATGGACGTGTGAACTGCTCATTACTCTATAATTTGTTCATGATTGTAGCCATGTTTAAACGTAAATAAGTAAATTTACTTACAGGATTCTTTACCTTTGTAACTTGTGAGTTCATTATCTTTGTACCTAGTTTATCTATCAAAACTTTGGGGGCCCAGTCCTTGGACCCATTATGTACCTCTGTAATCTTTTGACTACCACGCACAGGATGGGTATGGGGTGAATAATAAACATATTAAACTAACTGTGGCTTACATCCCTGTCTATGTCAGATTTGAGGATGAGGAACAGGATGGGAGTGAGTACTGTGCCTTGTGGAACAGCTTTTCACTGTAACTGCCTCAGACTTTACTTTGTTTACTACTACTCTTTGTGTTCTAATTTGTTGGGAAATTATAGATCTATCTACTAACGTTTCCTCTTATTCCTATATCACGCATTTTCAAAGGCTTTGGCAAAGTCTGTGTATAATTCATCTGCATTTTGTTTATCTTCTAGAGCATCCAGGAACTTGTCATAGTGGTACAGTAGTTGACACAGGCAGGAGTAACCTGCCCTAAACCCATGCTGCCCTGGGTTGTGTAACTGATGTGTATCTAAATGGGTGGCGATCTTACTTCTTAGAACTCTTCCAAATATTTTTATGATATGGGATGTTAGTGCTGGTCTGTAGTTCTTTGCTATTGCTTTACTGCCCCCTTTGTGGAGTGGGGCTATGTCTGTTGTTTTTAGCAGCTGTGGGGCGACGCGTGCCCATGCTTGCTCTCCAAAAGACTTTAAAACCATGTGACAAGGACTTCTTGCTGTTCTTGATGAACACTGAGTTCCACGAGTCTGGACCTTGGGCAGATTGCATGGGTATGTCATTTATCGACTTTTCGAAGTAATTTGACGTCAGGATAATATCAGATAGGTGTGTGTCTACCAAATTCTGTGTCCCTCTAATAAAAATTTTTTATTTAGGTTTTCGACTCTCAGTCTGGTTAGCAGCTTGCTAAATTATTATTATATTATAATCAAGGGGGAAGCGCTAAACCCGTAGGATTATACAGCGCCCAGGGGGGGGATGTGGAAGGCATTCAAGCTTAATTCGGGGAACTGGAGCACAGATTCAATTCCCTAAATCAAGAGCCCCTCACCAACATCAAGGAACCTTCCATGAGGGGAGCAGCTTGCTAAAAACTGAATCATATTGGAACTTGAGTACCTCACTCAATTCCTTGCTGTCATCTGTGTAGGACCCATCTCATCTAAGTAGGGGCCCAACACTAGATGTTGTTTTTTACTTTGATTTGGAGTAAGAAAAGAAATATTTTTGGTTTCTTTCAGTTTAATATATGGCTTTTATTATTATTCTTATAATCAAAGAAAGCACTAAACCTATAAAGGTCAATTATGACTTTTGGCTCTTCCCGAATTTCTTGACTCCTGTAAGATTCTTTTAGCTTTAGTTCTATGTTTACTATTTCTCTGACCAGTACCTCCCAACTTATTACAAATATATCGGCATTTTTTAGCCACTCATGGTATGTGGCGAGGTGTCAGAGTGGGCGCCTGTGACCAGCGGGGTCCCATAGGGGTCAGTCCTAGGACCAGTGCTGTTTCTGGCATTTGTGAATGACATGACAGAAGGAATAGACTCTGAAGTGTCCCTGTTTGCAGATGACCTGAAGTTGATGAGAAGAATTCATTCAATCAACGACCAGACCAGGCAGAACTACAAAGGGATATGGACAGGCCTGTGTACCTGGAGTTTACCTGGAGAGGGCTTCAGGGGTCAGTGCCCCCGTGGCTTGGTCTGAGACCAGGCCTCATGGTGGATCAGGGTCTGATCATCCAGCCTGTTACTGCCAGCTGCAGGCAAACTGACTTACGAACCACAGCCCGTTGGTCAGGTACTGATTTTAGGTGCCTGTCCAGTGCCTTCTGTATATTATTATTATTATAATCAAGGGGGAAGCGCTAAACCCGGAGGATTATACAGCGCCTGGGGGGGGATGTGGAAGGCATTCAGGCTTAATTCGGGGAACTGGAGCACAGATCCAATTCCCTAAATCAAGAGCCCCTCACCAACATCAAGGAACCTTCCTTGAGGGGCCTTCTGTATAGGAGGCACCTTTCTTTCTAGTTTACATCCCCGTTGCCTGGTGGCTAAAGCTCTTGCTTCACATGGCGAGGGTCTGTGTTCGATTCCCAAAGTGGGTAGAAACATTAGGCGTGTTTCTTTACACCATTTGTCCATGTCCACCAATCAGTAAAATGGGTATCTAGGAGTTAGTTGACTGGTGTGGGTCACATCCTGAGACAATTATTATTATAATCAAAAAAGAAGCGCTAAGCCACAAGGACTATACAGCGCTGCAGGGCAGGAAGGAAGCGAGGGCATCAGGTGGCAAAAGGGAGATGGATGAGTAATAGGTTACGGATAACAGCGGGGCAGTGGATGGTGAAAGGGTAAAGGGCAGCAAGAGACTGAACTAGAAAGGGCTGAGGGGAGTGCGAAAAGTATCATCAGAGTTTGTGGAGTAAATCAGTTGTTGTCAAGAAGTCAATGAGAGAATCAGGATTAAAGGAGGGTCCATCAGCAAGAAGGGAAGGTAAAGAGAGAGTAGTAGAACGAAGACGACGTTGGAGGTAAATTCTGCGTGCTCGTTGATAGAGATCCTGAGACAAGGACCTAATTTGCCTGAAATGCTCAGCATAACAAGTGGCTTTCTATATAGTAGTACATCTGTGGAAAATAATTTCCCAAAATTATGCTGTATATTTTTATAATGTAAATATACCTGATTAATACATTATTATTGCTCTAAAGTGTATTTTAAAGAAGAGAATCGACAGTGCCTGCACTGACGAGCATGAGGGAGACGCCATTATTTTGAATATGATACAGGCATGTTAGTGAAATGTGCATAAAATTTCGTCGCTCTAGGAGTTATATGAAAACCTCTCAAATAGGAGCAGAAATCGTTGGATTTGCAGTCCTCCATAACATGAGCATTAAGCAGATGAACAGGACAGCCTTGGAACCCCAGCTAAGTTGTCTATGTTGGAATTCTGGCCAGTATTTTCTTCATATTTAGGCAGGGGTTTGCATGACACACCATAACCTCCAGACTGATTGGTGAGTTTTAGTATTATAAATTCTCCTTCAATGTATATGTATTTACATTTTAAATTTAATATACAGTCCACATATTTATATTAATGTTTTTACCAGAATTCCTGGTGATGTACATTTCATTTGAAATTAATATAGGTCCAGAGTGACTTGTGGAGAGATAGATTATCATAGGTATCGAAGGACATTTTTTTGCGACCTAGGTGTCCAAAAATTCCTACTTGTCTCTAACCCTGATAAAGAATAATTATCTTTGTTACCATTTACTGCTATGTATCTTATGAGTTACATCCAGGTAAATTTAATTTTCCACAATGTCATTGATGTCAACTAGGACTGTATACCATGTACATGTGATAAATAAAGATATTAAGGTTAACTCACTCTCCATGTCGAAAAATATTCAATAAAAAAATATTTTTTCCTACCAAAATTTTAAGAATAACTTTGTGTTTTAAGAAAAAAAAATGCGATCAATACTTACCGAGACAAAGAGGCGTGAAGATGACAGAAAGTGAACAGCAACATCAACGTCCGTGACTGCCACTCACTCGGTAATACTACATATTCTTCTATTCAGCTTTTTTCTTTTAGTTTTGAATATTTTATTTTTTCAAGTAACTTTTGTGGCCTGAGACCAATAGTGCATAATGTATATTACCTGGAGAGAATTCCGAAGGTCAATGCCCCTGCGGCCTGGTCTGTGACTAGGCCTCATGGTGGACCAGGGCCTGATCAACTAGGCTGTTACTGCTGGCTGCACACAATCCAATGTACAAGCCACATCCCAGCTGGCCAGGTACTGACTTTAGGTGCTTGTCAGTGCCTGCTTGAAGACAGCCAGGGGTCTATTGGTAATCCCCCTTATGTATGCTAGTAGGCAGTTGAACAGTCTTGGGCCCCTGACATTTATTGTGTTGTCTCTTAACGTGCTAGTGACACCCCCGCTTTTTATTGGGGGGATGTTGCATCGTCTGCCAAGTCTTTTCCTTTCGTAGAGAGTGATTTTCATGTGCAGGTTTGGTACTAGTCCCTCTAGTATTTTCCAGGTGTATATAATCATGTATCTCTCCTGCCTGCATTCCAGGGAGTACAGGTTCAGGAACTTCAAGTGCTCCCAGTAACTGAGGTGTTTTATCTCTGCTATATGTGCCGTGAAGGTTCTCTGTAAATTTTCTATGGCAGCAATTTCACCTGCAATATCCACTCATTGTATGCAACACAATAACTGCACAAACATTATCATTATATTGTTACAAACCATCTTTACACAAATCAACAATAAAAAAAGTTGTTTATTACTATTGTTCTATTATATACACATATAGTCACTGGAATTCTTTGAAATGTGCTGTTTTGCACTTCTTCTTCTTCTTCTTCTTCTGTTGGGGTTTCACGGCCACTGACAGCATACGCCATATCGAGCCTGGCCGTCCAGTGCTAGGAGAGGGAATATCGACCAAAGTGGAAGAATATCTTGACTAATATCATATGTCTCTGATATGTCCTGAAGCCAGCAGGAAGGAGCAGGTACAAGCCAATATCTCCTGATGGTCCAGAGGGGGAAACCCCTCCCCGTTGAGGAGGACAGGTAGAGTGAAAGTGTGCACCCCAAGTGTGCACAAGGCCACACGGAGAGTAGTCGGTGCAGAGTGATAACGTGGGCACCACAGTAGGAAGTGTTCCACGGTCTCAGGCTGTGAGGGACACCACTGTCAGTATGGAGAGTCCGTCATCCAAAGGCGATATAGATGAGCCGCCAGTCGCGAGTGCTCGACTCGAAGGCGAGTCAGTACAACATCCACCGAGTGGTTGGGATGGCGAGCCCAAGGGCAGGGGCCATTAAAAGTTCGGACAGAGCCCAACACCAAAGAAGAGAGGGAGTGTGCAAGGCCCTCTTGCCACTGATGACGGATTCCCTTCCAGACAGCCCTTGTGAAATCACTATGGCCCAGGGCAGCAAGAGGGGTAACAGTAGGAAGTGTGTGCACGAGGGGGGCTGCCCGATCTGCCACTTCATTTCCCCAGATTCCAACATGGGCGGGAACCCACTGAAGGGAGATGCTCCAACCAGGGCTCTGCAAGAAGCGCAAGAGGAGAGATTGTGTCTGACGAACGAGGACGTGCAGTGATCAAGGACGGGGAGAGCACAAAAGTGCCAGGGAAGATTGGGAATCAGAGAAGAGGACCAGTGGTTGTGGGGGAATGTGATCTAGGACAAAAGCCAGAGCCTGGTGAATGGCAAAGAGCTTCCTTGCCAGAACAGAATGAGCAGGGTCCAACTGCCACGTTTGACATAGGGAGAGATTAGTGAAGAAGGCCGCAGATGAAGTAAAGAGGGGGAGGACTGTGCCGAGCCATCCATGTAGACAGAGAATGAAGAACCATATGTAACAGAGCGAAACTCTTCAAACAGAAATGCAACTAACTGAGGGGGGGTTCCCTGTTCCTGTAATGCCAATCCAGGTGGATGTATCGTGTCAGGTCCAGCCAGGGGGGTGCCAGAGAATGGAGAGGGGAGGGAGTCACCACAAGTGCAGGAAGAGTAAGGCAGGCCAGAGAACGCTGGGGCCTAGCTACAAAGGAAGGCTGAACCAAATGTGGGGGAACAGAGGCTGTCTCCCACATCTGTGAAGAAAGGCAACAGAGGTGAGTACAAGGCAGAGAGGCCATATGATGGAGTGGTAAACAGTTCCTCGCTGTCCTCACCGACGAGAGAGGGACTATCCCCGACTCTGCCTCCAAGGCTGCAATAGGGGTGGAAGGGAATGCCCCCAGCATATTACAAATGGCTGAATTCTGGAGAATGTCTAAGCGATGAAGAGAGGAGGAAGAAGCCGAGCCATACACCTCACTCCCATAAGTGAGCTTGCTGCGAACCATAGTTATATAGAACTTATGGAGAAGGTCTCGATCCGCCCCCCACTTGGTGCCAGAGATCTGGCGCATAAGTGTAATGCGATGTGCACACAAGGGGTGGAGGGCAGCTAAGTGTTTCTTCCATGTCAAGAACAGTGCATCTAAGGTGACTCCCAACCAATGATGAGAAGAGACCAAAGGGATTGGCATCTGAGTCAATGAGACTGATGGAAGAGTGGAGATTCTGCGTCTAGTAAAGCATAAGAGCTTGGACTTAGTGTCACTAACCTCCAAACCCCAGGTGGTGGCCCATGATGTTATGCATTGCAGGGCACCCTGAAGTGTTTCCTGTGCTGTCAGTAAAGCCAGGGCACTGCACATAAGGGCCACATCATCCGCATATACCAGGGTATGCACTCCCTGGATGGAAGGGAGATCCAACAATAAGACAGAGAAAAGGAGTGGGCTAAGAACAGATCTCTGGGACACTCCCCGGTATACAGGACAGGGTGAGGACAAAGCACCACCCACTGCTACACAAAAGGTCCTCCCTTGCAAAAAGTTGGGCATCCAGCAGAGGGGAGCTCCTGTCAGCCCCATGCGGGCCAACTTGAAAACAATTGCTGTGTGTGATGCAGAGTCAAATGCTCTGTGTAGGTCCAAAAATGCAGCTAAAAGGAACTCCCGACATTCAAATGAAGTATGCACAAGCTGTGTAAATTGAAGCAAAGGGTCGAGGGTGGATCGACCTTCTCGGAAGCCAATCTGGTTTTCAGGCAGGAGGCCATGTTCCTCAATCCACCAAGAGAGATGAGTAGCCACCAGTCGTTCCAGCACCTTACCCAAGCAGGGCAGTATTATTATTATTATAATCAAGGGGGAAGCGCTAAACCCGGAGGATTATACAGCGCCTGGAGGGGGGGATGTGGAAGGCATTCAGGCTTAATTCGGGGAACTGGAGCACAGAGCAGGGCAGTAGAGCAATGGGCCGGTAAGAGCTCGGTTGGGTATAATCCTTGCCCAGCTTTAGAATCGGAACCAGAAGAGAGTGTTTCCACATATCAGGAAAGACACCTGTATACCAGCTGGTATTGAAAACCTCCAGCATAGCTTCTGTACAGGAGGGAGGTAGATGTAGTATAAATGAATAGGGTAAGTTGTCCTCCCCTGGAGAAGAGTGGGAAGAAAGTTGGGAAAGTGCCCACTGCAGTTCATGGGAGCGAAAGGGAGATGCCAACACCTGGCAGTAAACCTCGGGTACAGCAGGTGACAAAGGGCCCCATTTGATCATCTTACAGGGTAGAGGAGGAGGAGGAGAAAACATAGGACCGAAGAAATTTACAAATGTCTCAGCCTTGTCCTGGGGTAAGAGTGGAGTCGCTCCTTCCCCCAGCAGGGGAAAAGTACTTACAGAACGTGATCCCAACATGGAGCGGAAGAAACCCCATGCCTGGCTGGCAGAGGTACAAAAAGAAAGAGAAGAACAGAATAAAGTCCAGGATGCACCTTTCGCCTGGAGGAGGGTTCGCCGACAAAGAGCGTCTGCCCTTCGGTAAGCCAACTGCTGAGTCTGAGAGGGTTGACGCCACCACCGTGCCCACACTGACCGATGCGCCTTCACTGCTCGGAGGCACTCATCATTCCACCATGGAACCCATAAGGAATATTGTGAATTAGATTAGTCCATTTCAGACCCCCAAACATACATGTACAAACGTGCTTACATAAACACACTTACATAATTGGTCGCATTGGGAGCTGATCATAAACCGGGGGTCCACTGTACTGTATACATACTGTACATACAGTATAATCATATACACTACACTGTAACTTCTTTATATTATTTTATAAATAAAATGAGCACTTACCAATCTCAATAAAAATAAATTAGGAGCTCTGAATTTACCAGAACATATTAATATCCATATTCTCAGGATATTTTCTTAATTCATTTAGGTCCCATTAAAACAATATTTGGATTGCAGGATATATAATTTGATGTGGTGTAAATACAATGACTGGGTTTCATATTTCTACTAACTACTCTCATGATATTTATATAATGCTAGAGACTTAAAAAGGAATAATATAAACCTTCTGGGCATACTAACATAATGTAAACATCATAAAGAACCTATTTTAAATATCTGAAGTGGCATCTTTGTAAGCTCTTAAAGAAGCCAAAGAAACTGAATATTTATTGTTAAGCAAAGTGCTACAAGTTGGGCTAGATGGATGAATCTTATTGTAGCCAGCTAGTGCAGTGGCTTACACATTGGCCTGGAGTTTTACCACTTACTTGCCATGAGTTCAAGCCTCATCCATACTGGGGTTAGCAGTACAATACCATATTTGATAATAGCTCTTACAGAATGGGCATTAATGCTTCAACTGGTACCTCACCTATGGTATTTGTGCCTGGGGATCGACCACTGCCAACCACCTTAAACCTTTAATAACTCAACAAAATGCTGCTGTGCAGATGATCACCAACTCCTGTGCCAGACAGCACACCCCCACCACTTTTCAAAAGCTTGAACCTACTAAATATACAAGACTTACACTCATATTATTGTGCCCACTATATTTAGAGAACATTAAACTCCAACATAAATCCTCCACTTAAGCTTCTTGATAGCTACAACAGAATGCACAGAGCACTCTTCGGCATCCCTCATGTCAGTCTCACATAAAGGGCCCGAAGATCTGGAATTCACTTCCTGCACTTGTAAAAGATCTCCTGACTGCATACAAGTTTAAGGTTATTCTTAAAAATCATCTCATCTCTTAATACTAAACAACACAACTTCTATTCAGTATGAAGCAACTATCCCAAATATTATATGACCTCTAGTCTATTAACCCTTTCAGGGTCAGCAGGCCCTCTCCGAAACTTGTTCTCAGGGTCACCCAAATTTCAAAAGAAAAAAAAAATTATTTTTTCTTATGAAAAGATAGAGAATCTTTTCCCGATCATAATGACACCAAAAGTATGAAAGTTGATGGAAAACTTACAGAATTATGCTCTAGCGAAGTTAGCGGTCTCGACAATGGTTACGCATCGGCGATTTTGCCCACTTTGAGCCCTATTTTCAGCCAATTCCAGTGTACTACTCGACAAAAAATCATAACTATTTCACTAGAACTCCATTTTTTTCTATTGAATGAGTACTAGAAACCACCCATTTACCAATTTCAACTATCCAATACAGTGGTCAGAATTTAGCAATTTTGCCAATTTCACACAAATTTCAAAAGATGCCAATTTCCAAAGAGGGTCCAGAATAAACAAGAAAGATATTCCTGGCACTAAAATAACATTTCCTCTGTTCATTAGTCACGTCCCCACGCCCTTCTTACATTCTTTTGCTTTCCACTTTGAATTTTTATTCTCACAAAAAATAGAAGATTTACTATTATGCAGACTACTGCATTAGTGTAGAAATGGTATAAATAATATCAGCGGACTTGTGAAAGAGTATTAGACTCACCAGTTTACGTGTATTGGACGCTTAGCATGATTTGTTTACTTTCAAACTTTAGTAAAAATCGAACATTTCTGCTAGTTCGAGCTCAATTTCAAGGTACTTTTCATTGTAAAACCAGTCAAAATCATCTCAATTTCTGTAATATGTCTTCCATTCTATAAAATGAGACCAGGAAAACTAGAATACAACAATAAATACCATATGAAAATACAGTGCAAAGTCGCTGTTTTAATCCAAAAACACGGTCAAAGTTTTTTTTTTTTCTCATTACACACTGTGTGCTGCAGGATTTTTTTTATACTGTGCACACTGACCACATAGACCCATTATTTCATATGTAGGCCTACCAGCTTTCTCTCACTAGATTTGAGGGCGCTAGAATTTAGGCGTACTAGTACGTCAAAAACCCTGGTGCGTAACCCATACTAGTACGTCCAAAACCCTGAAAGGGTTAAAACATGCTAATCCATAAAATAATACTGTTCAAACCATTATTTATAATGTTGTTATTTGTAATGTGCAACTTCAAGATTATTATTCTTATAAACCTCCACCTTTGACTACCTCGCAATAGTATTAAGATAAAATAAAGATTTATTAAAAAGGTATCCACTCTTATCTTGTCTAGACTAAAGCAGTTTTAAAGTATTAGGATTAGTCTGCCTGAAATGCCCCAACATGATAGTGGCTTTTTTTGTACTTAGCAAATCAAAACTGTAATTACACATTGTTACCTTTGCAAAGAAATAAATTCTTTATCTTTTATCTTTTTATAGACAAGATAAATTAGTGAAGTAGCACTACACATTACACATGTAAGCCATTGAATATGGTGCTGATATAAATATATATATTTAAAATTGAATGATAAAAATCTTAATGTCCATATTGCTAATTACTATTATGCATAAAAATTCTTGAACTAATTAATAGCGACTAAGATAAAAATGATGCCTTATATAATTAACATTTTATCAACACAATACTACAATTTTTTTTTTTATAAAATCATTAACATAGAAAAAATATTAACCCATAAACAGTCCAAACGTATATATACGTTTTTTCAACATTTGAAAGTATGTAAAAAAAGTAGATCTTCTTTTTGTTTTTTTACATTTGAAAATGTGTAAAAAAACTTTGATCTTTTTTTTTTTTTTGTTACATTTGAAAATATGTAAAAATAAAATGTAGATCTACTTTTGTAGCACTACACATGTGAACGTAGATCTGCTTGGACCATTTACGGGTTAATAGTGTATATGTTCACTGCTAAATATAAGAGGCAGTGATATGTATTCATAGAAAGCAGGTAAGCAATTCTTAACCAAAAAATATTATTCCCTTCAGAATTATGTATCAGTTGAGTTAAAAATTATTTAACTGTATAAAGCACAATGCATTTTCTGTTACTGATGACTATGAATATAAACCTGGTGTAAAAGGAGTTCAGACTTCCAAAACTTGTTAGTTCAACGAGGAGAAATTTCAACTACACAGATATTGGAAACCTGAGAAAATTAAAAATGTATCAGGGTATACAACAAATTCTAACCATACAACAAAGCAGAAAAGTAATGTGAAGAACCTGGGAGTGATAATGTCAGAGGATCTCGCCTTCAAAGATCACAACAATGTATCTACCTCATCTGCTAGAAAAATGATAGGATGGATAATGAGAACCTTCAAAACTAGGGATGCCAAGCCCATGATTCTCTTCAAATCGCTTGTGCTCTCTAGGCTGGAATACTACTGTACACTAACAGCCCCCTTGAAGGCTGGCAACATTGCAGACCTGAAGAGTGTACAAAGAACTTTCACGGTACACATGAATACGATAAGGCACCTAAATTACTGGGAACGGTTGAAGGTCCTTGATCTGTATTCCCTGGAATGCAGGCGAGAGAGATGCATGATAATATATACTTGGAAGGTCCTGGAGGGATTAGTACCAAACCTGCACATGAAAATCACTCCCTATGAAAGCAAAAGACTCAGAAAGAGATGCAACATTCCTTTGAAGAAAAGCAATGGCGCCACGAGTACATTGAAAGACAACGCAATAAGTGTCCGGGGCCCAAGACTGTTTAACTGTCTCTCAGCATACATAAGGAGGATTACCAATAGACCCCTGGCTGTCTTTAAGAAGGCACTCTACAGGCACCTAAAGTCAGTACCTGACCAACCGAGCTGTGGTTCATATATCAGCTTGCATGAGGCCAGCAGTAACAGCCTGGTTGATCAGACCCTAATCCACCATGAGGCCTGGTCTCAGACCAAGCCACGGGGACGTTGACCCCCGAAACCCTCTCCAGGTAAACTCCAGACATGATCGTCCAGTTCTAAAATTGTACTGGTTTGGATTATGGAGATAATGCTGTTCCATGAAGTTTGTAATCTGACATCTCATCACTCTTTTGAAGACTTTTTTTTAGCTAGTACTCTACTACTTCATTTATGCAAAAGAGCTATGTCTATACTCTTTAAGGTCTCTGGTATTTCACCTAGATCTAGGCTCTTTCTCCAAAGAATGCTGAGTGCTTGTGGTGCTTTGCACTTTTATTTTTTTATAAATAAGGAATTCCATGAATCTGGTCCAGGTGCTGAGTGAGTGGGTATGTTTTCATTTTTTTTATTCTATGGGATTAGTACTAATGTCAGTTAGTTTGTCTGTATGACCGTCCAATGGAATAAAAAAGGTTTCTGCATTCTCCACCCTGCTGTCATTTAGTGGGTTGCTAACATAATTATATATCAGCAAGGTTGAAGTTAGCAATATTGTTACCCTCAGACCATGCTGCATGTCGAGCACCATCCATCTCTCTAGCCAGAGAGTTGTCACTCCTCAGCCTGTGAGATATCCCTCCAATCTTTGCACCACAGTCAGGACATGTTCCTTCCTCCATGGCTCCTCCACACTCAGTAATGCAGTAGATATGCCCATTTTGGCATTTATACCAGTGCCCCTGCCTGAGCCCCATACTTTTCAAAATCATAAGCTTCTCACTTTTGCTGATTCCTAAACCACCATAATATTGTTCACTTGCTTTCAGAAGAGCACAAACTTTGGTTTCCAGGTCTGTATCAAATTTTACTGTAGGATCCATTAATTTTTCCAACTCTGCCTTGATTTCCCTGACACTTTCATACTATTTGTGATAAATTTTTTTTGGAAATTCCAGTAAGAAGGAAGAATCATAAGACGCTGCATTTCACAGCTTACTTCATCAACCATCTGAAGGGAAATAATAGAACTTTTTTGCATAATAAGTTCAACAACCACCTCCAGTTTGCACTTTAAATGAATTTTAAGGTTAGCCACCTCATGTGAACCATCAAAATGAAGAGTGCGAGAACTTGGTGAACCAAGTCTCTTTTCAGACAAAGACTTCAGAATACTGGTTGCCTTTTTAAGGACTTGGGCTTGAAACTGGATAAGTCCCAGTTCTCCTTCAGTGATGAGGATTTGTTTATTATGTCTGTTATGTTTCATTGAAGTTCTGATACTTAGTTTCTCGTGTAATTTTCTGACGTGGGACCCGAAGCAGTCAGCAATTTCTGGATCTGTGGATATGAAAAATATGATGAAATATTTACCACTTTTGAACTTGTAACTTTCCACAGTCAAGAGATATAAAGTGAATATTTTATTGACATGGATCTACGTTTTTCACTGCTAGCACTCCAAGTATTTTGAAAAAAAAAATAAATAAAATAAAACAAAGAGGGCAGTTTTCTGTGTAATAAGACCCCAAAAAATATTTAGGGTCAGGATTTATCAAGATATAAAGAAGAAAATTTGGCACTAAATGTTCACCTGACAGCAACATGAAGTCCTGCTGCTTTCAGAAATGTTGCCAATATACATTTTTTTATCTTTTTTTATATATATAATTTTTATGTTCAGATAATTACAATTAATAGTAGTTCTTGTGATTTTATTAAAAATCTTTGTTCTAACACTAATATTAGGAATGGAAAGAGTAATCAGTCACAAACACACTGACAGGTGAACTTGTTCACCTGTCTTATTCCTTATTACACGCTTGGTCACATACTATCGTCTAGAAATACATATATACAAATCATTTATAGTTCCCAGCAATGTTTTTAAAAGTGCTGGAGAACATGAAACTCCTTGAAGCAGTGTTAACGAAAGTGTTACTGTACACTTATGATGGTGCAAATCGCTCAGTATTGCTGATCATGCACTGCTCCTAGTGAATATTGGAATTTTTTTTTTATTTGTTCTCACTGTTCCACACACATAAGCATGTGTCTCTGTCACTCTCTGTCTGCTTGTCTCTCTGTCTGTCTGTCTGTCTCTCTCTCTGTTTCTAAGAGAGCCACTCATGAACCAGAAGGTATTATATGTGTTGCAGAATTGTCATATCTGAACAAGTGGAAATGCCATAGTCATGCTTATGCCTCAAATCTACATGCACAGTATAGCACTTTTTTGGCTTTTTTTGGGGTTATCCGAGGTAATTTACACTATGTATGATAACTGTACTTATGAAAATGAAAACATTTATTTCCTTGCCAAGCTTACAATGTGTGGTTTACATATTACAAAATATTAATTACAAAGGAAGCCACTAGCATGCCTAGGCATTTTGGGCAGACTAATCCTAATCTTACTGTCTATTCTATATTATTATAATCAGAAAGAAGCACTAAACTACAAGGGTTATACAGTGCAGCAGGGCAGGGAAGGATGCAGGGGTAATGGGTAGTAAGAGGGAAAGGGATGATTATTAGGTTCTGAAGTGTTGAGGGGCAGTGGATAGTGCAGGGGTAGAGGGTAGCTAGAGATTAAGGTGGAGAGGGCTGAAAAGAGTGCCAGAGACATCATCATCAGAGTTTGTGTAGTAAATCAGTTGCTGTCAAAAAGGAAATGAGAAAGTCTGGATTAAAGGAGGGTCCGTCAGCAAGAAAGGAGGGTAAGGAAAGGGCAGCAGAGCGGAGACGGCATTGGAGGTAAAGTCTGCATGCTCGTTGATAGAGTGGGCAGTCCAATGGAATGTGGCTAACAGATACTGGAACTTGACAATTTTCACAGAGAGGAACAGGTCGCCTCTCCATGAGATACCAGTGAGTACGGCGAGTGTGGCCGATGAGAAGATGAGAGAGAGTAGTCTCCCAACCTCGACACCAATAACAAGAAGGTCAGAAACCTACACTTGACCTAACAGAATGAGGTGTTGTCTCCGCAATATAGTTGGAAATAGCGTCTAACGTCTTAGTCGTTAAGGAAGCTGACGATGCCATGATGTCAGAGACAGGAGAGGCATTGCAAGGAAAGGTCGGAGGAACTACAGAGACAACCAAAGAGGTCTGAGCGGGGCAGGGAGTATAAACCTGGAGAGATGAATCGGCTAGGGTAGAAGAGGCCTGCAGTGTAACAGCAGAGGAAGTTGGAGGGTAACTATAGAAGAGGACAGGGGAGGAACAGGAGAAGAGGGGACTACATGAGGGGGAGGGTGAACATCTACCTTCATGTGAGAGCTGGAAAGAGGGTGAGAACGAGGCTCCGAGGTAGGAGATATATTTTGTGCAGGTGATGAACGAGAAGCAAGTGCAGGTCTGCGAGGTTTCGTAGATTGAGAAGCAAGCGAGTGAGATGAAGAAGTAGAAGGAGGAAGTGGTGCAGAGGTAGGAGTGTCAGAGGATAAAACTGCAAAAGAATAAGAAATGGGGGCGACCCCAAAAGACACAAACACAGAGGGGCTGAGAGGCGGGAGGACCGTCGATGTTGGAGGTTTTCGGGCTACCTGAGCATATGGGACACGAGGGAGTTTACCTTGAAGGTGGAGCTGAGAGACAGCCATAGTGTAAGTGAGGCCCTCATGCTCCTTAAGATAATGGATCTCTTTTAAAGATAACGGATCTCTCGTTCATTAGGATAACCCTGGCAATGGCATGAAAAGGAAGGATGAGGCTCCTTGCAATTAAGACAAGAGGGGGAAAGGCTACACGATGTATTGGAGTGATCTGCTGCACCACAGACTGGCCATTCTGCCACAGATCTGCAGTGTTTAGCGGGTTGTCCAAAATGCCAGCAATTACGACACTGTTGGGGAGTGGGAACAACTTGACGGACCGCTAGACGATGGCCTGCAATATAGACAGAGGATGGAAGCTCACAGCAGTCGAAGGTTAAACAAGAGATGTTACTAGGAAAGCGCCTCCACCCACAAGCAGGCAGGATGTATGTATCTACCTTGAGGATAGGGTATGTTATCTATGGAAGTGATGCGGGAGAGGGCATGAGCTTGCTCTGAATTCTGCACTGTTACAACATGTGCACCTCTTCGAAGACCGTGGAAAGATATATTTTGGCCAATGTGCCATAAAAGAGCTTTACCAATTCCATGGTCAGAAAGATAATCAGTTTGTAAAAAAAGAATTTTGTCCATTGTGTACTTGTTAGTCCAGTATTCAGAGGCAGTGAGTGTCGTGTAGGTCATTTTTGAGCAATCATTGATGAACTGTCATCAGTAGGTTGTCGTGGAAGCTTAGGAGTAGAACCACGGGCAGTCTGACCCAAAGAAGGTGGGCGACCCGGGAACCATCGCACCATAATCGGGGAAGCCAGACACATTGTGAAAGTTGTGCTAGAAGCAGCGGTATGAACTGAAGTGGGTGAGGCTGCAGCACTTGAAGCAGGTGACGATGCATCACCAGCAGAAGGTACAGAGGTGTGAAAAAAGTTGAGAGAATGGTCCGATAATGAAGCCAGGTCAGAACAGGGTGTGGGATCAGAATGGGGCCTGGGAGGACGAAGGGTTACACTAGGTGAAGATTCCATAATAATAGGTGCATCTTCCATGATATCTCCTTTCTTGTTATTTTAAAAAAAAAAGAAAGAAGGAAAAAAAAGAAGGATAGTGGAGGGACAGTCGCTAGGAGGCATGGAGGGGCTGAAAGCTCCTCCCCTCATCTGTGGGATGGGGTCAAAATGGGGCCTGGGAGGATGAAGGGTTACACTAGGTGAAGATTCCATAATAATAGGTGCATCTTCCGTGATATCTCCTTTCTTGTTATTTTAAGAAAAAAAGAAAGAAGGAAAAAAAAAGAGGGACAGTGGAGGGATAGTTGCTAGGAGGGATGGAGGGACTGGAAGCTCCTCCCCTCATCCGAGAGGGCCTCAAGCCCACTGGCAGTGAAGATGCAGTGTGGAACCTGTGCCATACCCTACCCTTCACGCCAGTAAACCAGTACTCTGCGATAGCAGCCTCACATCTACCGAGCTACCTCGGTGGACAAAAGAAAGGACGGTCGGAAATCCACCACAAAGCATACCTCCTTCGGCTGCCACCCCCCCAGAACTGACAGGTAGCTTCCAGAGATACACCCATCATCCGAAGGGCAACCCGCCCACGACCCGGAAACCGGGAAGGGAGTAGAGCATCCTCAGACAATTCAGATTCCACAGTAAACCACACCACCCTCGAGGGACCTTATGGAGGGGGACAAACCCCAGCATGCCACCCCCCACCTAGAAACCGCAATGCCAGAGGGAAGGATCCCAGAGGCTACAAATAGGAAGGGGAAAAGGGGAGGGTTGGGAAAGGGGAGGGAAGGGAAAAAAGGTAGGGTATGGGGAGGAAGGGATAGGGAAGGGGGGATTGGGGGGTAATTAGGTTCAGTCGGAGGAAGAAGACCAAGAGGTCCAATTCCTCAGACTGACAGCCTCTTTACCACAACTAGGAACCTCCCTTAAAGAGGCTGACTACTCTATATTGACACAGGTTATGTAACAGTACATTTTGATATTCATTATTGCATACTTATATAAGAGTTAGGTCATTAAAAAGTTTATCATTATAAGATTGATAATAGTGAGGCAATTCAAAACAATAACAGTATTACCATTAGTAAATTTAGTAGTGGGAATGGTTGTATCTCAGCATGATACACAGTTTCTATAAGAGCTCCTATATTAGCAGAGTATTTCAGACAAACTCAGGACTAACTTAAGATTAATTAGGCAATAAATATTAGGAATTTGATGTTTATAGTCATCTGGGTGGGTGTAAGTGTAAAATAGGAAGAATTATAGATAATGAGAGTAAGTCTGTTTTGTCTTGTGTGTGATCATGATACAGAAAATAGCATCTATGGTTTTCAAATAGCTGATGATAGGGTGTGTTAGGGAGATAAGGCATTTTTTAATGGTAGTTTTGAAAATGATAGTTAAGTCTGTGGTTCTAGAGATTTTGGGGAGGGAGTTCCAGATTTTAGGCCCTTTTATGTACATTAAGATTTTAAAGAGATTTTAGCCAGACACAAGGAATGTCTATGGGTCCAGTTGCAACTATCAAAAAAGTGTTTTAGTTCAGGATTAATATTAGAATTTATGGTCCAACTTAAAAGCCTACGTAGTGTAGTGTATGTTTTGCTCCATTATTGTTCAAATTTCATTGTACAATCTCTTAGTAATTAAATATTCAACTACCTCATTTTGTAATTTTACTAGTAAGCATAAATCACCTTATGTGATTTTCTTATTTACTATTGTTCGCTTGAACATTAGCTGAATTGATACTTTCTCTGTCCATATTACTACCTCTTATTTTTTTTTAAATACTATCAATTGATATTACTTACTAAAATTAATAAATATCTTTTTTACTAAAATTTCTATTTACTCTTAACATTTTTGACATTTAATAACCATTACTTGTCTAATTACCTTTACCTGTTTTAATACCACATTTACTATCCTAGATTACTCTTAATTACCTTGTACTGCCATATAACCTCAAGTATAACTACCAGTGCAATATTGAATGAAATAAACATTACTTTTTCACTTTTTTGTAATCATTATTACTTACTAAAATTTTATTAAACACCATATTTACTACCAGTCAATTTTACTTTTGTACATTAAACTTTATTTTATACTTCCCATAACATTTTGTTGCCAAATTTTCAAGTTTTTTATATTCAACCCCAACCTTTGTATTATCCTTTGTACCTGTGTACCTGTCTACCATCTTACTATCATATTATAACCAAGACATTACCATTGTGATTTTTTACTATTATTCTTTTGGTACTTTAATTGTGAATTTTATTTTGTCAATTTAAATCTATAGTTATAATCTTGATCTTGTCAACAACCTATATAAGACTCTAGTGCAATGGCAAGTACCATTTCAAATTGTATTTTTATATTATAAGTTTATATTATAATTCCTACCATCTGTCCATTTAACTTTGCTTACCATTACTTAATTTTAGTCCCTTATATATTTTCTCCTTTATTTTAGCTTTATATAACTATCCTAGTTTATATATCCACAATTGTTAAAATAATCAAGGTGCTATTCTCAGGTGCTAAAGTAGAATAAGTTCACAACTTTGCCATTATATTCCAAAGCTCATTTATTTGATTACCACTTTATTGTTCACCACAACCTATATTAGTCCCTTTTTATTATAATTTTTAAAACTATAATTCTAACTTTAAAAAATTACCTTTATAGTACTACCTACTATCATATTCCCAAGCTCTATTATATGATCATCACTTTATTTGAATTAGTCCCTTAGCTCATTATTTTACATTTGTTAAATAATTCAGGTGCTCTTTTTTAGCTTAAGACTATTTACTTTGTTTTATACTTAATTCTAACTATAGAATCACTACAAATCTTATGATTACAAGCATTGATCCTGATACCAACCTCTTATTTAATGACTTAACCCTTTGAGGGTTTTCGTCGTACTAGTACGTCTTACGCGTAGGGGTTTTTGACGTACTAGTATGCATAAATTCTAGCGGCCTCAAATCTCGCGCGAAAAGGCTGATAGGCCTAGGTGTGAGAGAATGGGTCTGCGTGGTCAGTGTGCGCGGTAGAAAAAAAATCTGGGACCCAGTGGTGCATTGTGGGAATGCCCTCTTAGTAAACAATGTCCACCATGCCTCGCGGTAAGAAGCTCCTCACTCCTCGGCGAATTGGGACACTTTTGTTCCCCAGTGACAGTTCTAATAGTGATGGAAGTGCCAGTAAAAGATGATTTCGTGTTTAGTGGGTTTTTGACCGAAACTAATGACCATAAATGGGTAATAGTGAAGAAAACCCAGACACCCTCAGCTTCCCCTCGGGTGCGGGGCCCTGTGTTCACGTTCGTTGTTCCAAACCCCAAGAGGAAACTTCTATTTTCCCAAACCCCGACTCAGATAGAGCAGGGGTGATGATAGTGATGTGAATATAAAACTACAAGCTTTTCCCAAACTAGTTCCAGTAGTGATAGTGAAGTGAAAATACCCAGGAAGCCCGTATAAGACGATATATGCGCTCGGGAAGTGTGCCTATGTTATCCCAAAGGGGAAGGGTGATCTGGGAGGTCACCCCGGGGCGTACAACGAACAGACAGTGAAAATGCAAAGAAACTGTTGCAATTGGGATGGAAAAGTGCGTGTGTATGGTGCGGCGGTGAGGCCCAGCAGTGGGCCATGCTCCCCACGTCCCACCACGCCGCTGCCTCAGCTGATCTAAAAAAAGGGGCCCCACCCCCCACTCCCCCCCCACACCAGCCTCCACAACCCAAACCTCCACAACCACAACCTCCCCCCACAACCCCCTGTCATTGTCCATACCCCCCCGCAGACCGCCCCTGGGTTTGGCAGGAGTGTCAATTTTGTTCCAAATCCCCCCCATTTGTGGCACCAAAGTGGAATACGGCCTCTTGTCATTTGGGAAAAAATGCCACTGAATGGAATGTTTCGGTTTTCTTTGACAAACCACTGATGAAAATATTGTAGGGAAAGCAACACAACTACGAGAAACCCCCATGGCAAAACAATACTTCACCAAAATCACGTCTACCCCAAATGGAAGGGGAACTGTGGCTGAGTGTATCTTTTTTTCCAAAAAATGCTTATGCCACATTTTTAAAACACAAAGTGAAATCATCGGGTAAACAGACCCCCTGATTGAAACACCGGTTTCATGAATAATCAGTGAATCGATTTGTGCAAATGTTCGTATGCTTACTTCTCAGATAAAACCGGGCCCTGACAAAAATGACAGGTTATATAAGAAGGAATGTGTTTGTGTATCTGAAACAGAATTCAGTACTCTTTTTATCCCTTCAAAGCTTTTAATTGACAGTCTTTGATTCTGTTAAAAGGAAGCTCTCTTTAAGCAGTACATCCCAAAGAAAAGGGGAAAAAGTTTGGGTAAAAGTTTTTTGTGCTTTGTGATTGTTACGTGGCTGGTATTGGATATTATTGTGTAACTGGAAATTATAAAATTGCAAAAACCAGGAAGTTATTGGGCTTCAGGTGATGTGGGTTTTAACAATGTAGAACCCTCCCTTTGGGAAAAGGGGGATATATTATATCAGATAACTGGGACACAACCCCTCCTCATGATTTTTTGCGAGTGAAAGACAGAGTGTGTGGGACAGTGCGTGCAAAACGAAACATATGCCCAGGTTTGATGCGGCACTCCAGAGGGAGGTGCAGGGGTTTGCTGCCAATGACATCATGCATTTTTGGTGGCATGACAAACGAGATGTCACACGTTGTCATCAATTCACCCTAATGAAAAGGCGACAGTGGCGGCAGATAGGAGAGGAAAAACCCATTTCTAAAACCGCAGCTGTGTTGATTACACTTCAACATGGTTCAGGGGGGGGGGACAAAGTGACTGCAGATTGGGGGGTTTGGGGATTGGGGTTCGCAAGAGTTATAAGTGGTACATCAAACGTTTTTCCCTTTTGGCATTTCCATGTCAATGTTATTTTATGGATAAGTTGAGCCCCCGAAACAAAAAAAGTGGGTTTTGGTTTATGGGGGGATTAAGTCGGTATGAAAGGAAAATTTAAACAATGTGGAAGGGGGGATTTTGGAAAAAGGAGGGAAAAGGTAAAGGGGGGGGGGGGGGGGGGGGGGGGCATTTTTAGTTAGGGGGGAAAAAAATTGATGGGAAAAAAGGTTAAGGGGTTTAGAAAAATGTTTTGGAAAGATATGTTATAAAATTTTTAGAAAAATATAATAAACAAACTTTCATTTTTGTTTGTGTAAAAAATTTTTTAAAATAAAGAAACAGGTTTTGCCCTTATTGTGTTTGTATTGAAAAAGAAAAAAATTAAAAAATATGATCTGTTGGCCCCAGAGGCAAAAAGTACTCAGGAAAAAGAAAAAAAGAAAAAAAAAATTTAAAATGTACATAAAAAAGAAATAGAAAAATACCGGGGGACGGCATCGGCGTGTTCCCAAATTTTTTCAATTTTGGGGAAAATTTTAACCTCCAAACTCGGGAAGTATTGCGTAAAATTTTTTTGTTTTGCCTATAATGTTTAGAAAAAAAACTCTTTTTTTTTCATAAGAAAAAATAATTTTTTTTTTTTTTCAAAATTTGGGCCAAACCTGAGAAGAGTTTCGGAGGGGGGCCTGTGACCCCAAGGGTTAAATAATCAAACAGTTACTGTAATTATCACTGCAGAACAATCAAAGGCACTTCCTCCCAACAAAAACAAAAACTATCTTTAACTCAATATCAATTTTTAAAGCAGCATTACATGACCTCATAGCATTACTAAATTCCTACATGCCAATAGTCCATCTTACAAAAACTGAAACCGGGCTAAAGCCGAATACAGTGTCTATCCCATTCCTGGTTACACAGCCTACACAACTGTGGGCCAGACCAACAAGGGGGTGGCACAGCCATATACTATCGACCAACAAATGTACACTAATTTTCAAAGGGATGAACGGGGGGAATTATAAAGCTAAATTCAAATCCAAATACCTAAAAAACCTCTCAATTGATAAAATCTACAGATTTCCCAGTCAAACATTACCCAAATTTGCAAAATCTGGGAAGTTGAAAACTGATGCACGCTGAACAAAGATCACTTTACTCTCGGGTGACTTCAAATAAACTCCTGAAAAGACCAGGACCCACACGTCTGAATTTTCAAAAACCCCAAAGAGTAACTGTATGTCACCAACGAAAAAAACCCAAAATTTTACAGAGACTAGGTTTCCCTACTTGACCCATCGGGCCCAACCCCAACCCTTTAAAATCGGGCAAATTTACAAAAACCACAGCCCACTCCCCTATTTTCCTCATAACAATCTTGGAAACCCCCAAGACACTACTAAAGTCACCTTCAACTTCACAAGAGGCACCATTAATAACTTCACAACGCATTGAAACATGTTTGGACACTGAGCTAGAAATCTATACAGATATGACGAATGTATTAAAAATTTTCTAAAAAAGCCCCAATACCTCTATAACAAACTCCCCTAAAAAAACTAAAAAAATACAGAAAAGAGACTGAACGCCCCTGCAAACCCCCGCTTCTCAAATCCATAAAAAAAACCCCAATATAAAAACTACAGAATGGTCAAAAAACCAGGCCCAAACAAAACGTTACTCGTCAATCCTAAACCGATAAGAAGGGGCAAAAAAAATTGTTTTGAGAACGATTACCCAAACTTACGGGGGGATATAAAAAAACCGGGAAAAACCCATCAAAAATTCTGGAAAAAAAAAAGATATCACGAAATACGAAAAAAAATTAAAAAATCAAGAACCCCAACTCCACCAACAGAAACAGCAAACAACTCAATGATTTTTCTCCACATAGACAAAACCTTTGCCAATAAACCCCAACTCAGATACCCCACCAAATGTACCCCCCGGGCAATCCCCGAACACACTGTTCCTAGCCCCGACAACCATCAAGTCCCCCTTTTATCAATGCACTAAAAAAAAAGGCGGGTTTAAGTCCTTACCCCCCCTTTAATACAAAAAGTGTAAAAGTTCTATCTCCAATCTTTGGGCAAACCTTTAAAAAATCCCAAATCCCACTTCCCCTACAGTACCCCAAACCAAGGGTCACCCGATCCAAAAAGGAGAGACCAAACAGTTGAATAACTATGGGCCCAATACCCAAACTTACCCCCTCTCAAAAATTTTTGAAAAATTTAATTCATAAACAATCACCCTACCTTATCTCCCAAACTACTAAACCCCTCCCAATTTGGATTCAGGCCTAATAAAAATACTAATGAGCTATTAACACATGCTAGAACTATTACACTGAAATAGAAAAAAGAACCCCCACTGGGGATCTTCATTGGACTTATGAAAAGCTTTTGAACAGTTACCATGATTTGCCCACGTAAAATTGCACCTATGTATAAAAGGCACTCCCCAACTACCTAAAGTCATCCTCAGCAACAGAAGCCAATATGTGTACGCAAAGGGGCAAACCTTCTGCCAACCAATTACTTTGGTGCCCCACGGGGAAAGTGTCCTTGGCCCTCTTCTCTTTCCCTATACAAAAATGACCTTCCAATGTTTCGCAATTACTCAAACCCACATTTTTTTGCAGATGACCTACATATCTTCTCTCACCCCCCCCATCACACTAGCCAATACTGTAAATACCCATTACAGAAAATATCTCCTGGATGGACTAACAAACTTACCAAACATTGACAAAACCCACTTCATTCAGTTTTTTCAAGCTACAATGTCCCCTTAACATAAGTAAAAAGGGTCACCTACACAAAGCTAACAGAGGGAAAATTCTTTGGGAAACACCCATAAAGACCCCAAATTTTATACCAAAAATTCAACAAATTTCAAGAAAATTTCCCAAGACCGTAGGCATACTATCGAAGAACGGTACTATGTTCCCAGCAGCCCCCCTGGCCCTTATCCTTCTTATTTACCCATCTCCCTACGGGTTTGTGCAGGGGCTCAACAACTTAAACCCCTCAGACCCCTAATTCCCAACAAAAGGGTGCAGTTAGAAAGAAACAAATTCCACTACAGGCAGCACACCCCCCAATACAATACACTAAACCACTCACCCTACAAAACATCCATACATTATGCACCTATTAATCTAAACACTTAACTCTGATTTAACCCTCCCCCCAAAACTCCTCCCAAACCCCAACGAAACCAAAGACCATAACACAAAGGGACAGATCACTCTTTGATGTTCCCCGTGTTCATCTCACACATGCAAAATCAATGCACAAAAACCCAAAATCTGGAAATTTATTACCTGTAAATATAAAAGAAAAACTACCTGTTTTTAAATTCAAGTCTCTACCAAAGATCACTTTCTCACCCAAAACCAAATAAAACGAATAACGAACCCCCATAAATTTATACTTTAAATGTTTCTCACAATAAAACACATAAATTTTTAAAACCCAAAACGACTAAATTTATTATTTTTTTAAAAAACTACCCAACAGAATCTTCATATGACTGAATGCAACCATTGACCCGTCTTTTAATACTCACTTTTTGCTTTATATAATTTTTTACATAAAGTTTTATCACTGACTTATCAAAGCTTAGTTAATCTTAAGTTAATTCTAAGCCCGCCCCCAATCTAGCATAGTATAATGGCTTTTATGCTGCTCTTTTCTGTATTTTTTGTACCTCTGTATTGTCCAAATTTATAATAAATAAATAAAAAAAAAATAAAAAAAAAATGGTTTTTGTAAATGGGGTTGACAGTAAGGGGTAATGTTTTTTACAGTGAGGGGGTTTTTGTCTTTTAAGGTGGACGGTGTTTTCTAGTATTGTATTGCCGATAATTCTTGCTACAGTTTTTGTTGATTATTTTTGACTTTTGGGGTTGCGCTGTTGTCCCCCGGAACCCAAAACATAGGGGAGGTGGGGAAAAGGGGGAATAGAAAAAGTATGAGTAGACTGATGCGGTAATATTAACAACTCGAGGGACCAAACTGTTTGGGTACTCTTTTTTTTTATGTGTTGGATATAATGTGAACCTTAATTGCTGTCAAGGTGCGACCTTGGTCAAATAAATTTACTTAATCCATGATTCAGGTTCATGAGCAGCTCTCTCTGAAACAGACAGGCAGGCACTGTATTGCACACTAACAGCAACTTTCAAGGCAGGAGAAATTGCTAACCTAGAAAATGTACAGAGAACCTTCACGGCACGCATAACGGAGATAAAACACAGGTTCCTGAACCTGTACTCCCTGGAATGCAGGCGGGAGAGATACATGATTATATACACCTGGAAAATCCTAGAGGGACTAGTACCGAACTTGCACACGAAAATCACTCCCAACAAAAGGAAAAGACTTGGCAGATGATGCAACATCCCCCCAATGAAAAGCAGGGGTGTCACTAGCATGTTAAGAGACAATACAATAAGTGTCAGGGGCCCTGAGACTGCTCAACTGCCTCCCAGCATATATAAGGGGGATTACAAATAGACCCCTGGCTGTCTTCAAGCAGGCACTGGACAAGCACCTAAAGTCGGCACCTGACCAGCCGGGCTGTGGTTCGTACATTGGATTGCGTGCAGCCAGCAGTAACAGCCTGGTAGATCAGGCTCTGATCCACCAGGAGGCCTGGTCACAGACTGGGCCACGGGGGCGTTGACCCCCGGAACTCTCTCCAGGTAAACTCCAGGTAAAGAGAAAGAGATAGGGCTAGCAAGCCAGCCAGCCAGAGTCATCTAGTCAGCCACAGTCAGTCAGTTAGTGCCATCTAGCCAGCCAAAGTCATTCAGCCAATCAATCAGTCAGTCAGTCAGCCAGTCATTGCCATCTAGCCAGCCAAAGTCAGTCTGTCAGTCAGTCAGTTGGTCAGTCAGTCAAGTCAGCCAGCCAGACAGTGCCATCTAGCCAGCCAAAGTCAGTCAGTCAGTCAGTCAGCCAGAGCCGTCTAAATATCTAACCAGCCAGCCAGCTAGCCAGCTGAACATGTATTACACACAGAAGCAAACTAGGTCTTAAAGATAAGATAAGATTTCGTTGAGATTTTTAACCCCGGAGGGTTAGCCACCCAGGATAACCCAAGAAAGTCAGTGCGTCATCGAGGACTGTCTAACTTATTTCCATTGGGGTCCTTAATCTTGTCCCCCAGAATGCGACCCACACCAGTCGACTAACACCCAGGTACCTATTTGCTGCTAGGTGAACAGGACAACAGGTGTAAGGAAATGTGTCGAAATGTTTTCACCCGCCAGGAATCGAACCCAGGCCCTCTGTGTGTGAAGCGGGAGTTTTAGCCACCAGGCCACCAGGCAACCAACACTGACTAACGCTCCTGACTGCTGAGGGCCAGAGGTGTGTTTTCACTGCTCAGGTAAGGCACGTTCTATTATCACTTCAAACTTTGTGCAGCAGCTATGACTTGAGTTTTTTGACTCTTTTCATTTTTTTTAACCCTTAAACTGTCTGAACGCAGATATACGTTTGCTCATGTAGCACTTTGAACATAGATCAACATTTTATTTTTCACTCCTTCAAAATTGGGGCAATAGGCCTGAGCCGCCTAGACATGAGAATGGGTCTTAACACTCGGTGTGAGCAGTATTAAAAGAATCTGGAGCCACTTAGTACCTTCTGGTAGCACCAGTTCAACTGAGCGCCAGCTAGAGCAAATAGTGTGGCAAACACCAGGGATTCACTGATGCCATGTCCCATTAATTAACACTCCCCTTTTAAGAGGAAAGTAAAATTAGGTTAGATAAATACATGAGTGGGTGTGGGTGGGTGTAAGTTGGACCTGGGTAGCTTGTGCTACTATGTCTGATGCTGTGCTCCTTCCTTCAGTAGACATGACCTGACTAGGTGGGCCATTGGTCTAAGCTGGGGGGTGACATGGACCTGCCTTGCATGGGCCAGTAGGCCTGCTGTAGTGTTCTGAATCTTTCTTATGTTCTTATGTATTCGGCAGGCTGGCCGGCTGGCTGGCTAACTAGCTGGCTTTGGCTGTCTCTGGTTGTTTCTGTCTATATATCTCTATATCTCTGTCTATATCTCTCTCCATCTGTTTATATCTCTATCTATATCTTTATCTACATCTCTGTCCATCTGTCTACATCTCTGTCTATCTCTCTCTCACATGTACATGTAAGTACAGTTCTTATACATAGTGTAAATTACCTAGGATAACCCAAAAATTCCAGGCAAAGATGTACAGACAGACAGACAGATAGACAGACAGACAAACATGTGTGTGTGTAACATGAAAAAAAATAAAGGAGGGTTCCCTGAGTGCCCATTTATCAAGTGTCACTGGGCTGTCAACAGTTTAGGGACACTTGTCATAACACCATGCTTCACACAGGCACACACAGGCAGACAGAAAGACAGATAAGCAGAGACAGATAGATGGACACACAAATAGACAGACAGACAGATAGATAAACAGGTAGACAAACATATTTGTGTGTAACAGGGTTGGCTGGAGCATTGCACATTTATCAAATGTCACTGGGCTGTTAACAGTTGTCATAACACCATTCTTAAAGGAGTTTCATATATACAGTAGGGCCCCACTTATACGGTGGGTTAGGTTCCAGGCTATCGCCAGAAAGCAGACATCACGGGAAAGCAGAACACCATTTTTTCCATTGATAAATGCATATAAATGCCAGACAACAAGTTTACACTAAATTATATTAAGTTAGTAATAGAACTAGGCATTAAAAAACACAAAAAGTAATATACATACACAGTACACTCACTACTTACCTTAAACTATTTGTAATCTTAATGTAGGGCAAGAGGTGAGTAGTACTTATTTGTAGGAAGTCAGGTGTAGGTAGCCATGGCTCCCCATCTCATACTTAATATATGACATTTAAAACAGCCCAGAGAGTTAAAATACACATACAGTACACTAATTATTTACCTTAAAATATGTGTAGTTTTAATATAGGAAGAGAGGTGAGTAGTATTTATTTGTAGGAAGTCAGTGTAGATAGCCAGTAGGTGTAGCCCGCCTGGGCTACACCTACCGGCTACCTACAGTGTGGCCCAGAGCCATATTATTAGCATCGACATACCTTGTTCACTAAATTTAATCGTTTCTAACAACTACCTTTAGATGCCATCATAAACGAAGGGAGAAGTAATGAATAATTCATAACGAAAATTGTAAACAAAAGCGGAGTGGGGGAGTGGCTGGGCCAAATGCAGATTCATACACATTTTCTCTGGTGGCTGAGCAGAGAAAGTGTAATGTTGTCTCTCCGCCTGGCTACCACACAGATCCACAAGTATTATTATCAGAGCATATACAAAACATGCAATAAATGCCAGACAACAAGTTTACACTAACTTACATTAAGTTAGCAATAGAAATAGGCATTAAAAACACAATAAAAGATAAGATACACACAGAGTACACTTATTACTTACCTTAAAATATTAATATTAATGTGTGAGGTGAGTGGCAGGGTGTTTATTGAATAAAATCAGACTGGCACACCATCATCCTCTAACTTGGCACTTAAAGCAAGAGTCTTACGACTCCTCTTTTTATCACAGCTAAGCTTAGACGCCATCGTCAATGAAAGCCAACTAGTTAACGAAACAGTAAACGAGAGAGAGAATGAGATACAGAGTTCAGACAATATAAGAACACAAACTGAACAGGTAGTGGGCGATCACTTGGTCAGGCGAAATAAACGCGTATTAATATGTGTCTACTTTTAGTTCATTCACGTACGTTTGTAAGACTTTGTAAAACATTTACCTCAATATTTTTTTATTATAATAATAATTACCTCACAATACAAATACTCTTACATTGTGTACAATGTAAGAGTATTTATAATGTAAAAAAAGACACTAAACCCACAATGGTCGTGAATTGCTATATATATTTTATTTATTTATTTTGTCTTTGCAAACAGTACATTGAGATTTTATATTTACAATAGTGGGTTGCAATGCAAAGAGAGCCTCTATTATGCCTAGGCATTATGGGCCAACTTAACATTATTGGCTTACAGTCTACTTAACACTAAGGAATATATCATAGTTGTACAGTAGGATAGTAATTATTTCATAGTTGTACAGTAGAATATTAATTATGAATGAATCAAAATTTGTATAATACAATGATACATTTATATTCAAAAATACTTTTTGTGAAAACAATGATTCAATTTTATTCCTGTCAACAATGGATAAAAGGTTCAAAGTGATTGCTGAAGTTATGATGTGGGAGTACATAGGTGAGTATGTGTGTACTGAGTATTTAGCATTTAGTCTAGGGTGATTAAGTGGCTTTTGATTTTCAGACTGGGTTACTTTAATATCTTCTGGTAATGAATTCCATATTTTGGGGCCCTTTATGTACATAGAGTTTTTACACAGTGTGATATGGACACGAGGTATATCAAAAAGAGATCTGTGTCTTGTGTTGTGGTCATGTGTCCTGTTTAGGTTGGTGAGGAGAAGTTTGAGTGGAGGGTTTATATTTGTGTGTATTGTTCTGTGTATGTAGTAGGCACATGAATAAGTATGGATGTTCTTAATGGTGAGCAGATTCAGACTTTTGAAACTTGGTGGAGTATGCTGGCGGGAGTGGGAATTCGTTATCATTCTTACTGCTGCCTTTTGCTGGGTTATTAGGGGTTTTAGGTGATTGGATGTTGTTGATCCCCATGCACAAATTCCATATGTAAAATAAGGGTATATGAGTGAATAGTACAGTGCCAGGAGAGCTGATAGTATGCCTACAGTCTTGGAGATTTTCTTGGTGATTTGTTGTATGTGTGTCTGGAACTTAAGGCAAGGTGGATACCTTGGAATTTTCCTTCTGTGAATCTTGTGACTGATGATCCATTTATCGTTATGTTAATCGGATCATTTGCAGCATTGTTTCCAAACTGAATGAAATATGTTTTATCAGTATTCAGGGTAAGTTTATTAGTCATCATCCAGGCAGATATTTTCTGTAATTCAGCATTGACTGTGTTTGCTAGTATGACTGTGTTTGGGTGGGAAAAGACATACGTAGTGTCATTTGCAAATAATATGGGTTTGAGTAGCTGTGATGCATTCGGAAGATCATTGATGTAGATGAGAAAGAGGAGTGGTCCAAGGACGCTTCCTTGTGGGACTCCTACTGTGATTGCTTGGGTGGAAGTTTGCATCATTTGCATACACATATTGAGTTCTGTTACTAAGGTATGATTTTAGGTAGTTGACTCGATGGGTCGAGTTTTTGCTTCCATACGCAAGCAAAAATTTCCATAAGCGAGCAGACCTCAAGGCAGGTTCCTTGACACTGGTGAGAGGTTCTTGCTCTTGATCTAGGGAAGTGTATCTCATTTGTTTGCTGGACTATCATATTGAAACTTTGGCAATGCATGATGGAAAGATGCTTCTTAACGTACACCAAAAATGAAAGAAATCTAAGCATAAATAATGGAGTTCACAGCAATTAGCCACCCCTTAGCGTTATTTTCGTATGGTTTTTATGGTTGTATTCTCGTTTTTTTGGTCTCATTTGATAGGATGGAAGATATATTACAGAAATAGATATGATTTTTTTTGCTTTCATGATGAAAAGTACCTTGAAATTGAGCTCAACGTAGGAGAAATGTTCAATTGTTTTGGCTATGTTCAAGAGTAAACAAATGTCACTGTCCATTCCAGTATGCAGTCGTGAATGGGTTGACAATATTTATACAATTATTGCAATAAGGCATAACAGTAAATCTTAAATTTTTTGTGTGAATAAAAAATTACATATTATTTATATTGTAATAATAATAATAATAATAATAATAATAATAATAATAATAATAATAATAATAATAATAATAATATGTATACAGTAGGGCCCCACTTATATGGCAGGTAAGGTTCCAGGCTATTGCTGTAAAGTGGAAATCGCCATAAAGTGGAACACCCTTTTTTTCCACTTATAAATGCATACAAACACTAGGTAACAAGTTTACACTAACATACATTAAGTTAGCAATAGAACCAGGCATCAAAAAAAAAAAAATAAAAAAGTAAAATACACACATAGTGCACTCATTACTTACCTTAAAATATTTATAGTCTTAATCAAGGGTGAGACAAGTAGTATTTATTGTAAGAAATCAAGTGTGGTATGTATGGTAGTCACCAGGCTACCATACCAGGCCACATAATATTCTATTACATTTAAGCATCCCAGAGCGATAAAATGCATATACAGTTTACTCATTACTTACCTTAAAATATTTGTAGTCTTAATCTAGGGTGAGATGAGTAGTATTTATTGTAAAAAGTCAAGTGTGGTATGTATGGTAGTCAGCTGGGCTACCATATCAGGCCTTTCCACCCTATACATATACATGTATTCTATGATATTTAAGCATCCCAGAGCGATAAAATGTATATATAGTTCACTCATTACTTACCTTAAAATATTTGTAGTCTTAATGTTGGGTAAGGAGTAAGTAAATGAGATAAAACGAATAAATGAGAGAGAGAAAGAATGAGTGCATGAGAGAGGACAGGCGCAGAGTTATGTAAACAAACCAGGCGAAGGTAAGTTTTGTAAACAAAAAAAGGGTACATGTCTGGTTTGTGTACAAATTATATTGTGTACAAGTTGTCTCTACATTGATACAGTAGAATAAATAAAGAAGAACACTCCCATTCTCATGTAACATCATTTTGAGAAGAAATGATGCTCTGAGTGAAGGCAATGGAAATAAGTCACTCTGTCTGACTTTTTTGGGTTATCCTGTGTTCTCTACACATATGCTGTTATGTATGATAATCTATGTAGCTGTATTTGTGTATACCTGAATAAACTTACTTACATACATACGAAAGGAATAATTTTCTACAGTTACCCCCAGTAACACATTTTCTCTTATGCTGGACTAGAGAAAATGTTATTCTTGCCGTCACTTGTACAAGCTATCTGGCTACGAAATCTCATATTAAGTTTATTTATTCTATTCTGGGGTGTATTTATCATTTTTATATGTTATTTATCGTGTTTATTATATAATTTTGAAAAAATATCATGGATGGATTAATGAAAATGTGTATATTAACGTAATATATGACATTTAATGAGACTCGGTGATTATTATTATTATTATTATTATTATTATTATTATTATCATTTCTAATATGGCATCATTTATGCAAGTCGTCTGGCTATGTGGAAATTTATTTGGTCCCTAAAGTTCCACAGGACAGATCCAGCATGGCCGTATGGGACGGCTGAGCTGGGCGGCCCCTAAACCCTCCCAAACAAACAAAGCATTCTCTGGTTGGCGATTGTTGGTAAGCTTATTTATTTATAGATTTACCCTTCAGGGAAGGAGTAGGTAGTTCTACTGATAGTATATTAATATTAGGTTTACTAAGGCAAATGTAGATAATAATAATGTAGACCTAAGACCTTAACATAGGTAGTAATAGGCCGTTAATGTAGGCAAACACTAGGATAAGTTAGCTAGGGAGAACTGGCAGCCCTAGTTTGAACGAAGAGACGAGGGTCTGCAAGAGGGACCAGCTCGTTCTTCTTAAGACGGACACCATCAAGACAAGACGTGCCGTGATCAGCAGACGGCGCCCCCACGTGTCTTCACGTCTGAGACCTGGGGAAATCTGGTAGAGGCACCTCGATGTACCGTAGATGACCTCCGTCAGGCCCATACAGTAAGACAAGACCTTCACTTTTTTCTCGTAGATTTCTGGCCAGTGTCTTGGGAGATCGTGAGTGAGTTTTAACTGTGGGCCCGGATGCAACAGGTTGAGCATGCCCAGTAAGTACCAGTGTCTCAGAGCGGTCTAGAACAGTGTCTGAGTCTG